>OY998255.1:70036413-70706413 GCA_963922045.1 Persicaria maculosa
TTCGTGCATACAACACACTGGATACTCATCTGTTTTGTTTATTCTAAATTTACTCTTCTCGGTATAGTCTTCCTTGAGTATTTTGTTTTGATTTTACATGGTACAAGTTCTTGGATTGATGTTCGGATTTGGGCTTCTGTTGCGATCATTCCTTGGGTTTGGACCAACCCGCCATTTACTTATGTTTATGGATTTGTGTGGGTTTCTTTTTTGTCTTTTCTCCAGATTCATTTGGCATCTTGTTATCTGCCCAAGTGTCTTAGATGTATACATGTCTATTACTTATCTTTGTTCAATTTTTTAGCACCTATCTTGACCAATTCAAATATCAATCTCACTGGTTGTTTTCTTTGCTTTCGGCTTTCCTCTGCCTCTGTCTGCTGTTTGTGCATTTGTATTGAGCCTTGGCCTTATTTTGTTGTCAATTTATATCCTTATAAACTTTCTTTGGATTATGTCTGGATTGATTACCAGGATTGGGTTAGTTTGGTTGCTTTTATCCTTCCTTTGCTTTCGAGGTACTCTCAGGTGTGCTATTTTCCTTGCAGATTCGGTCTTGTTTACAGTTCAGGTTGCTGGTGTTGTGTGCTTGATCCGGGGGATGTCTGCTGCTGCTCGCCTCTCCTCTTGCTGCTTCTCACTGTCGACTCGCAAAGACGACTTCCTTGTCCTCATTTTGCTGCCTTTGCAAGATCTGGTCTTGTCATTTGGCCGATGAGCTGGTGCTGCATGTCTCTTCTGTTGGGCGTCTGCTGCTGCTTGTTTCTTCACACGCTGCCTTTCATAGTCGACGGCCAAAGGCTTCTCTATCAACCACTTATTGCTGCTTGCGCTTGGATTCTTTTCATGGATGGTGACTCTTTTTTCTCAATTGTTTACTCGGTCTGTATTAATTTAGCTATGTTGGGTGTGTTACCTTTCTTTTGTATCTACTTGTTCAGCTGGGTTATGTTTTTATTCTACCAGATTATTGGCTTTCGGTCACTTTGCCCTTACCAGGTTGCATACTACATCTCATTTAGCTCTAAAGGAATTGGGGACACCCCCCTAGCTCTGTTCATTTCGTATATTAGGGTCATACAAGACCCTTTTGCTCCTATCAGGAACTGCTTACAAAGCCACCTAGGCACTACTATGTTCTATCTGATTAATATAACAACAACGGTTAACGTTTTGCAAATACTTTCTCTTCGAATTTTATCTTCCAAACCTTGCCTACGCTCTTTACCTATCGAACAGACTCTCCATTCCCTGAATGGTTTTATTCTGACAAAGACAGCTGATATTAGTTTAGTACAAACAGTTCGCAATACAAGGTTTTTATGAATATATGCACTTGGAACTCACTCGGTATCCGGAGCCGTAACTTCTGGACTAATGTTGATATCTTTTGTCTTAATAATAATATTAATGTTCTGGCCCTTTTAGAGACTAAAACTGATAAGGTTCCCGCCGAAAGCACCCTGCGTAAATGTGGATTTACTAATGTTGCGTTTGACCCAGCTATCGGTTTTTCCGGGGGGATTTGTCTCCTGTGGAAAGACATCCCAGCCTCACAAGGATCCATTAAGCTCATTGCGATTCATCACCGTTTTATTCATTTTGATTACTCGGATTATGTTTCCCAACGGACCTTTGCTGTACTTGTAGTCTACGCTCCTCCGAATGAGCGTCGTAAATTGGAATTTTGGGATAGAATCTCCACGTACATACAGTCACTTCTTATCCCCTTCTGTATTATGGGAGACCTTAATGAAATAGCTTCCCCCGCTGATAAACTAGGCGGAGCCTATCCCTCGCCGTCGCGTTTCACACGATTGTTGGATTTAAAGAACAGACTGTCACTCCTAGAAGTTCCATCTACCGGTGGCCAGTATACCTGGCAACGAAAATCCAAAGATACGATTATTTGCCTGGAAAGACTAGATCGTCTCCTGATCCACACGGACATGCTGACCATCTTCGCATCGATACGTACACTGATCCACCCTTTCACTAGATCGGATCATGCTCCCATCTCTACAGATTTTCGACATAATATTCAGCCTAAGAATAGGCCTTTTAAGTTCGAATTGGCTTGGGTGGCAAGAGCTGATTACAGAAACTTAGTCTCACAGGCATGGAGAACAAATCCACAAGGCTCCTTGATGTTTAAATTGACCCAGAAGGAAAAAGTGCTTAAAAAACTTTCCAAAACATGGCATAAAAAAACTGTTCGCAATATTCATAATCAAATACTTATAACGGACCAAAAGCTTCTGGAGCTTCAAGCTGCCGTCATCTCGGACTATAACACCAAAGATGTGTAAAAACTAAAACAATTACTTAACAAGAGAGAGCGTATGCTCGACTTTCACCGCCGCTATTGGAGCCAACGAGCAAAAGTGAAACATACCAAACTTAACGATTCAAATTCGGGCTATTTTCATAAGATAGCGACTGCAAAAAGAGGCAGAAAAATGATCAAATCAATCCTTCTTCCTGGTGGGGAATCAACTTCTGATTTCCATCTAATCCAAGAGGAATTTGTCCGAGATTTCAAAGCTCGCTTCAGTGCCTCGACGGCCCCTGTCTCGATTTTCACTACAGATCTCGCAGTCATCCCTACATTAGTTTCACAATTACACAACGATATGCTAACGGCACCTGTCACAAACAATGAAATCAAAGCGGCAGTGTTTTCCATGGGACCGGATAAGGCTCCTGGTCCTGATGGTTTCCCTGCTGGTTTCTACCAAAAGTTCTGGCCTACAGTAGGTCCTTCTGTAACTAAAGCCGTCAAAGCTTTCTTTACAAGTGGCAAGATACTGCGACAGATTAACCATACCTTCATCACTTTGTTACCAAAATGCGATGACCCGACCTCCGTAAACAATTATAGACCTATCAGCTTATGCTCTACTATTTACAAGATCATAGCTAAAGTGATTTCAACAAGACTAACTAAAATTTTCGACAAACTAATCCACCCCCTACAGGGAGCCTTCACGAAAGGGAGATCTATCCAGGATAATATCCTGATTGCTCACGAAACGCTGCATTCGTTTCGGCTAAAGAAAGGCAAAATGGGTATGGTTGCGATCAAACTTGATATGGAAAAGGCTTACGATCGTATCGAGTGGCCTTTTCTATTTCAAGTCTTATCAAAATTTGGTTTCAATGACCTTTTTATTGACAGAATAAAAGAATGTGTATCAACTGTATCCTACTCAGTCCTCGTTAATGATGAACCGACAACAGTTTTCCAACCCACTAGAGGTTTGCGACAAGGAGACCCACTCTCCCCTTTTCTATTTGTTTTAGCTTCTGAGGTGTTAGCAAGAACTTTACACAGCCAGGGTCTGATCCGAAAGGACATTGGTATCACTTTCGGGAAACCGGGCATTAAGATACACTTCTTAGCGTTTGCTGATGACATCCTTGTTTTCTGCCAAGCTTCCCATTCGGCTTGCACGACTGTATTGTCCATTCTCGATAGATACTGCCTGATTTCAGGTCAAAAGGTGAATCTGCAAAAATCTAGCTTCCAAGCTTCTCCTAATACGTCCCCTACCGCTATTGCTTCTACCATTGCAGTGCTTGGCATTCCTCAGGCAAACAACTTCGACAAATATTTGGGTTGCCCGGTCGTCAATGGTAGGACCAATAGGGACACCTTCGCAGATGTGGTTCTCAAAACCAAAAACCAACTAACAAAGTGGAAAGCATCTAATCTATCGGCTGAAGGCCGCCGGGTGCTTATCAAAGCAAACCTTAGTGCCAAACCAATCTTCCTTATGCAAGCATTCCTACTACCTTCTCATATTCTGCATGAGCTGGATAAAGTTTACAGACAATTCTTTTGGAACAAAACATCTAAAGCTCCACCGTTGATTAGCTGGGACAAAATCTGTTCGGACACACTGAAAGGTGGTTTGGGGATTCATAAGGCTGAGTCTATGAACATAGCTCTCCAGATGAAGCTCCTTTGGAAAATCATTTCTGAACCAGACAATATCTGGGTTCGTGTTGTATCTCAAAAATACCTTAAAGGAAATGATCTATTCAGTTATAACAAAAAAGGTAACACTTCGTGGCAGTGGTCTCGCCTTATGTCTATTAAGCATCAGTTCCTTTCTGCTTTTCAGTGGCGGGTCGGCAATGGGGTTTCCATTGACTTCTGGTCCCACAACTGGGCTTTCCCTAAGCCATTGAGCTCAATAGCTCTTAATACCATCCCGGCAAATCTAAAAGATATTACGGTAGCTTATTTTATCAGAAATCGACAGTGGAACAGAGCGCTCATGGAACAATCATTACTTCATATCCTGAATCCGGATGATATTGAACACATATTGAGCCTAACGCTGCCTACCAATCCTATCACGGATCGTCTGTATTGGGGACCCAGTAAGAATGGATGGTTCTCAACCGCCTCTGCAAACTCCTTTCTCACAAAAAACGTTGGTCTGACAGATTATGATTGTGGATGGATCTGGTGTCTGGATGTACCCCCGAAAGTGCGACATTTCTTATGGAAGCTATCCCGTGATGGTCTACCGACTAAAACCAGGTTACTCAAATCACATGTAGCGGTGCCGTCTGGCTGCGTCTTTTGTGGTAACACAAATGAATCGTGTGACCACCTGTTTCTTCGATGCCCTATGACTACAAATTTGCTTAAAGCAATAAAGATACGCATTCCAGGTTCTATCACTACTTCTGTCGGCTTGGGCAATGTGATTCCGCTGACGGATATTAAACTTGCTATTGGGACCACAAAATTCGCTGCTTTAGCTTCAGCCTGGTGGGCCTTGTGGTACTTTAGGAACCAAATGGTTTTTGACCAGACTAACAAAGTTACCATCAATGAGATTCTGCTGTTCCACAGTACTACCACCCAGTGCTGGAAGCAATCAAAGCTGTTAGACGATGATCCGACCGGCCCTTTAAAACCAAACAATAGTACTCAAAACAGAGCACCTTACCACATTCAAGGGGGTGGTGTTACGACTCCAAGGACGAAGGATCGGTCTGGAATTTGGGTGAAACCCCCGCCTAATACCTTTAAACTTAATTTTGATGGTTCAGTTCTCCAAGGGGGGAAATCAGCCTATGGTTTTATCATACGAGACTCGGATGGCTCGTTGGTCTCTGCTGGTAGATCAACTTGCTCAAATATCTCGGTCGTTTATGCCGAAAATCTCGGCCTTAGAATGGGTTTATTAAGGGCAAAGGAGTTACAACTACCTGCACTTCTGATCGAAGGAGATAACTTAGCAGTCATTAACGCTCTACTGGGGGATTGGAAATGCCCCTGGACAATAGAGATGCTACAAGCGGATATTCTGTCTGATATTTCGTCCTTTTCTTATGTTGCTATTCGTCATGTTTTCAGGGAATCCAATGCGGTGGCTGACTACCTTGCTCGTAGTGCCCATGCATCCCCTGCCGACGAAGCTTGTGAGGATGATCCAGAACTTCGTGTTCTCGTCCGTAAGGATGCGCTAGGAAGGGCCTCTGTTGTGGCCGACCCGACCTAAACTTTATCTTGCGTCAAAAAAAAAAAAAAAAAAAATCATAATGAGAGTTTTAATCAACGAATGCAGAGCTATCTCCATCAATAATTTAGGTAAGTACTCCAAATGAGAGTCAGTATTTCCACAGTCCATAGTCGACACTCAACCTAATCTCTTGTACTGTAATACGTAGCTTACTGGACAAAAGCTGTGCTTACTCTTTTCAAGTAGGAATTAGCCAAAGGATAACTTGAATTGGTTGGAGAGAAAAAGGACAAAAGGCAATGCAGAGGGGATGAGCATATGTGAACCACCCATAGGAGATGAGGAAGAAGGGGACTACAACTCTGCACGCAATAGTGAAAGTGAAATCCAAATTATCCAAACATATAAACAAACTCATTTTTTTTTTTTAATAACTCGAAACAAATGCATAACTAAGTAAAAACAAAATCTACCAAAACCCCTTTAAAACCCTACGAGGTTTGTCTTTCTTGCACAAACTAAAGAAATCCTGGGCCCTTGAAATCACCAAATCAAGCAAATTGGACCCGATAATTTACTGGATTTTGGTTTCATTTTGGTCGAATTTTCTTCTTCTTCTTTTTTTTTAAAGAAATATAATCACTTATACTATCTACATCTATATTTCACATATATAATAATAATAATAATAATAATAATAATAATAATAATACTTTTTTTTTTTATTAGGAAAAGATTCGGGCGAGCAAGCTCTACCCGGCAGCATCCTTACGGATGAGGTCTAAAAGACCTAAATCGTTGTGAATATCGACTCCCCGGGCAGAGTGGCAAGGGTGAAATCTCATTATGGCCTATACCACCGAATAATCTCTCAATACCATCGAATAATCAAAAGTTACTTTTAATCTCATCCGTTGATCTTCTTAATTCAATGGCTCAGATTTGTTCACATGATACACGTTAAGGGTTGAGTACATATGATCTATATTGTCTATATATATAGGGGTACGCTCCGGTGAAAACCAAAATTGCGGTAAAAACATGTGAGGATCGGCTTTTTAGCCCGGTTCACTTGCTTTATAGCCCGGTTATGAATAGAACCGATCTATAAAGTCACAAATTTTAGCCCGGTTCTAAATAAAACTGATCTATAAAGTCACTATATAATTTTAAAACATGAGTTTTTTAGCACGATTTTTAGGCTTGACCGAACTATAAAATCATGTGTTGTTTTAAAACTGGAGTTTTTAGCACAGTTTTTAGGTTGAACCGAGTTATAAAGTCACCGTGTGATTGAGGTTTTTAGCACAGGTTTCAAATAAACCAAGCTATAAAGTAGTCCTCACGGTTTTTACCACAATTTGAGGTTTTCACCGGAGTCAATCCCTATATATATATATTAGCTTAAGAAATCAAAAGGTTGTTGTAGCTTATTAGTTATAGGTAGTTTCAAGGGGGAGTTTGCATAATATCCAAAAAAATTGTCTCAATTGGTGAAATATCCACACTTTGGGACAAATTGGTGAAATGTTCATCCCCTTCCCATCTTGTCAATAGCCATTTTATCATCTTGCCTATAGCCTCACTTTTTTTTTTACATTTTGTCGTGCAAATATAAGAGTATGTTGTGCATGTGCAAATATAACCGTATGTTGTGCAAATATAACTCAAGTCTAGTTTTTTTTTTCCGTGGCAATACATTTTAGCGTGCAAATATAATCGTACGTTGTGCTTGTGCAAATATAATCGTATGTTGTGCAAATGTAATTTTTTTTTCCGCTTTTTTTCCCCAGTGTCAATACATTTTGGCATGCAAATATAATCGTATGTTGTGCTTGTGCAAATATAATCGTATGTTGTGCAAATATAACATTTTGTTGTGCAAAATGTAATATATTTTTTTCCGCTTTTTTTTTCCGTTTCGGCACTTTTTGTTATGCAAAAATAACTTTATGTTATGCACGTATAACAATTTGTTGTGCAAATATAACTTTATGTTGTGCAAATGTAAAAATAAAAATATAGTAGGTGTGAATCACATAATAAAATATAGATATTTTTTGTAATTCCCATATTTATGAGGTCAGTTTTATAATTTAACAAAAATTACATCTTCAACCTTCTTCTCTGTGAAATCGATGAACATAGCCGCCCGGAGGAGATCTTGCTCTGGCCACTCCCTCGACCTCGCTCCGGCCGGATCGCTCGCTCGCTCGCTCTGCCTCGCTCGACCTCGCTCAGATCTGGACCTCGTTCGACTCCGGCTCAAATCTGAGATCCGACCTCGCTCGACCTCCATCGCTCATCATAGATCCGGTGAGACAGAGGAATCAGATCTCGCTCCAGAGACGTCAACAGAGGAATCAGATTCGGCGCCTCTCCATAGATCTGCCGACTCCGGCTCCGCCTTGCTCTCTCTTGAGTCCCGACGTTCATATCTGTTAATTTCCTATGCCTCTGCCGATCTGGTAATCTGATTGTCGTGGCTTCATCTCTTCTTTTAAAAAGCTAAATGGACATTTTGCTAAATTGTTCCAAACATTGTACATTCCACTAATTGAGCCAAAAAATTTGCCTCCTACACAAATTTTCTCTAGTTTCAATCCATCATGTCAAGGGATCAAATCTCTATTTTATTTTTTGGAATTTTCGCCCGGTGCCCCTGAGGTTAGGCTAAATTCGCCGGGTGTACGAAAGTTTGACATAATTCGCGAAATGCCCCTGAGGTTTGTATTTTTTTCGTGTCGTGCCCCTCGGTTGGTTTCTTTACCACAATCGTTAAAACGGCGTTAAACTTGAAGAAAGAACAAAAGGGAGGAGATCAGAACGCTAGATAGAAGTGCGCAGAGAGAGCTTCGACACCATTGAACCGAAGGGAGAGAGAGATCGAGGGCTGAGAGGGAGAGCTTCGACACCATTCCTCTTGAAGTAAGTCCCTCCTCTCCATTCGAACTTGGATTTACAAAATTTCAGGATTTAGGGTTTTCGATTTGGGATTTTTTGCGGATTATCATTGTATAGGATCTTCAGACTGTGGTTTGGTGGATAGTTTTACGGATAATAAGGTATCTAATTTGCCCTTATAGGTATGATTTCAAGTCCCTTCTGAATTCGATTTCTTGTCGTTGAATGCTTCTACAATTGTGTAAGTGTAATGGATTTCATAGAATTTACTTAGTCCGATGTCACTTATGATAGTTCTATAAATCCAATTCATATCTATGCAGGACATATTTGGAGCTGGAACACAAACAACCGCAGTAATTTTACAATGGGCGATGTCCAAACTGTTGAGGAATCATAGAGTCGTCCTACACGAATTGCAGAAGGAAGTGTCGAGAATGAAAGGAAAAGACTGTAACAGAGGATGACTTGGAGAATATGAAACTACTAAAGGCAGTGCTCAAGGAGACTTTACGATTGCATCCTCCAGGTCCATTTGTTAGTTTCTGTATTCAGGTATATTTTTCTCTATTAAGTTGTGTTTTTCTGGGTGTGTTTGTTGGTAGTTGGAGAATCTAATTTCTAATGGTTTATTGCTTAAGGTTGGGTTTAGGCTCCTTGTCTTGTTGATTGGGAGAATTAGTGATTAGCAAGAATGGAGAATTTGTAGAAAAGGGATTTCTTCTAGATAGTGGGCAAACATGCTTAAATCTACAGTTGTTGAAATTTATAATAAGACTTCTGTTTTTTATGTATTCAAGTGTGTTTTTAGTTGCGTTTTTGTATTCAAGTGTGTTTTTTCTGTTTTCCGACAGTTTTACAGCAACTATCACTCAATTTTACAGCAGCTGTCATACAGTTTTACAGCAGCCAACACAACACCAGTTATCATACAATTTTTGGGGACATTTGTATGCTTTTTGACAACATACAGCAGCTCATTTTGCTATCATACAGCAGCTCATTTTGATGTAATACGACAGCTCATTTTGCTGTGATACAGCAACAAAAAGTACCCCTTTTCTTACTTAACTCGTGAACTTGTGTTAAAATAGCCCTTTTCTATCATACAAAAGCTCATGTATCACAGCCTTATGTTAAATTAGCCTATTAGCTCAAAAGGTAGAGCGATGTGTTACACACATTGACGTGGGTTCGAATCCCATATAGGCTACAAATTGCACACATGATATCTTTAAAAAAGAAGAAGCTGAGTATAAGCAAGAACCGAAGGAGATGAACAGAGAGTGTGCTACCATTAGGGAAGAGCAGCAGCTTTTGAGAAATGGGACTAGTGATGTGAAAAAATATAATGAGAACATGAGCAGGAAAACATGAGAGACCGGCACAGAAAACTCATGCAAACCTGCTAAAAATGAGGTGAATGGTTTCCATACTCCCCCATTCCTGTGTAAAAGTGAACAAAGCAAAGGAAAGCAAGAAGAGAATGCACATGGGTGGACAAAGAGCACTGGTAGAAAAGCGAAAAAGCAAATACTGATTTTACGACAGTAGAAATCTTGGAGTTGGGAAAGCAAATAGCAGATGGATGAATCAATTTTTGCAGCTCATGGAGTTGGGAAATCTTGAAGACGAGGCTAATGAAGAAGATGATCTGAATGACAGTGAGGGTAAAAAATTTAGCAGGAGATAAGGAGACGATAGATAATGCAATGTTTGTCTAACTCAAACCGAAAGTGAGTTGTATGTTTGCATCTGTATAAATTTTTTCCCAAAATTGGGCAAGTCGCCTTCTGATTCTACGTTTTCTTCATTGACCTGTATTTGTGGTTATATGCAACTTTGATAATCTATCAAATCTTATTCAATCCTAATGACAAATGATATTCAGAGCTATAAATATGCTCAAAGTTTCTGCTTAATTGAATGCCCAGAAGCTATCCGTCCCGAAGCTAGTGACAAATTATATAACATTTTGCTCTATGCATCAAATATACAAATCAATGTTGGACAGATGAGAATCACATGTTTTTCCATTTAGAAGAGATTAGTCTATGCAGGATTAGCCTATGCGGACATTAGTCTATGCGGGATTCGAACCCGCATTGTTGTGCATGAGCACACCGCTCTACCATTTGAGCTAATAGACTTAATAAGATAATCCAATGTCCTCCAAATTTAACCTCAACAAACTGAATAACAGAAATATACACAAAACTGAAGCACATTTGAATCAAATTTGAGGAACAGAAAGCTACACAAAACTGAAGCACAATTTAGCAACTTGTTGCTAAGAGGAACTAATGTGGATGAAAATCTATTAGATTGAACTTGTCCTTCGTTATACTTGAAATCATGCACCAATTTTCCTACAGTCAAGTCCCACACCTGCATACAAATCTGACATCACATTGAAAGATTCACATGAGCACACATGAAAAGATTAACTCTACACCATCTATGTTTGTTAAGAATAACATAGAACTAGATGATTGAATTTCCTGGTGTAAAAAGAGTAAATTCTTTTTCTCATGTAGGCAACCTAATCATCGGCAGAATTTGAACATACCTTTTTGACCTTACATAATTCATAACAAGAATTTCATAAACTAAGAATGGCATTACACACTAGCTATGAAGTTACAGAATTCTGAAAAAGATGTTCACAAACCAAAATCCCAAATCGAAAAAAACATATAACTCATACAAACCCAATTAACTCGTAAAGCCCTGAATCCCAATACCCTAATCCCATAATTTAGAAGGGAGTCGAATCAAATACATGTCACGAAACCAACCAAAAAAACCAATTCAAAGATCCTAAAGCAATAATCCCCCCAAAATCCCAAATCGAAAAACCTAAATCCTCAAATTGTATCCCTAAAGTTGAAATTGAGAAGAGAAACTTACTTCAAGAGCAGTGCCTAGGCAGCCATTCAAACACCAACTCCACCTTCGGCACCCCAAACACCTAACCCCTAAATCATCACCCCTAACCCCTAAATCCCCAAAACCTAGATTAAACTGAGAAATACTCACCTCCACCTTCAGCATTAATTGAGATCCACCGGCGTCAATCGGGAGAGCGTCATGTGCCAGACCCTTCGCCTCGCTCTCTGCCTCTCCGGCGTCCTCCCTCTTCGCTCTTCTCTTTTCGCCCATCGTCTTCTTGCTCGCGACCTGCACGTTTCTTAAATTCATTTTATTTTATTTTTTCAAAGCGAAAATGTTATA
Source organism: Persicaria maculosa (assembly GCA_963922045.1). NCBI lineage: Eukaryota > Viridiplantae > Streptophyta > Magnoliopsida > Caryophyllales > Polygonaceae > Persicaria > Persicaria maculosa. The sequence continues at coordinate 70,048,035 of OY998255.1, forward strand.
AGGATAGAGATGGAGGGGTACGTCGCGAAAAAATTACAAACCTCAGGGGCATTTCGCGAATTATGTAAAACTTTTGTACACCCTGCGAATTTGGCCTTACCTCAGGGGCACCAGGCGAAAATTCCATTTATTTTTTTATTAGAAAAGATTTCGGGTGAGCAGGCTCTACCCGAAGGCATCCTTTCGGATGAGGTCAAGAAGATCAGGATTTTTTAGAATATCAATCCCCATGCAGAGTGGCAAAGGTGTGCAACCTTGTCCGCCACGCTATTGCCTATACGGGGAATATGGAGGAAAGTCACACTTTCCAGATTTGTTAGCATAAGTTTGATATCAGAAATAATGAGTTCAATTTCCCACGGGCATATCGTCTCTTTGTTTAGGTGGTCAATTATTATACGAGAGTCACCTTCAATGTGAATTCTGGTAATTTGTAAATGTAATGCCCATTGTAGACCAAGTTTTAGAGCTAGAGCTTCTGCTTTTAGCGGACTTTGAGTACCGAGTTGTTTGTACTCAATGTTAATTGGGCGTCCTTCCCAGTCACGAATAATGGTTCCAATTGTACTAGTTTTGTCAATAAGTGAAGATCCGTCAAAATTCAGTTTGAAAAAGGGATCAAATCTCTCTAACTACATCATTTTTCAAATTTGTAGTATATTGTTATTTGTTTTAAACCTAAACACATGCACTTCTAAAGCAATTATTATTATTTTTTCTTATAGTTGAATTGCATATAAAAATGAGTAAGAGGATAAATAGAGCCAAAGTTAATATATTTGTCGAATTTCAAAGATAAATACACATACTAAAACTTTTAGAGAAAAAATTATTAGTGATAAAATTACAATGATAATATATTAATTAAAAATATATATTTAAAATAAGTCCCGTGTGCATTTCTAAAGCAATTATCATTTCTTTTTTCTTATAGTTGAATTACATGTAAAAATGAGTAAGAGGATAAATAGAGTCAAGTTAGTATATTTGTTGAATTTCAAAGATAAATATACATTTAAAACTTTTAAAGATAACAATTATTAGTAATAAAATTACAATAATAATATATTAATTAAAAAATATTTAAAATAAGTACTACGCACGGGCCTGTTCATTAGTTGACTTGTTTTCTATGGTTGGACATCTATAATCCCTTCTAGACCTGTCAAACGGGTCATTCGGGTCGGGGTCGGGTCGGGTCACTTCGGGTCTCGGGTAAAACGGGTCCCGTGTAAAACAAGTTTCGGGTATTTTCGGGTTGACTCGAACCCGAGTTTGACCGGGTTTCGGGTCATTTCGAGTTGATTTCGGGTTTGTCAAATTTTTCCTTTTAAAATTAAAAAAAATCATGATTTGATAATTTTGCGATAAATTTTAATTATATATATAATTATAAATCAACCGGGTCAAAATTAACGGGTCAATCGGGTCACCGGGTCAAAACCCAGATTACCCCGAAAATTTCCGGTTTTTCGGTTTCGGGTCGGAAATTTTTCGGATGTTCGGGTCGAGTTGATCGGGTTGAGTTGTGTTTTGACATGTGTAATCCCTTCTATTTAGGCCCACTTTATCGGAATGGGTTCCGGTGAAGTTTTATATTAACTCTACCAATGGAGTTGGACAAATCTCAACCGTTAAAAAAATAACCGACCGTTAGATTTGGCCCCCTTCTTCACCCCCACCCCCACCCATTTTTTTTAAAAAAATTTTTTTTTTTTTGTGAGTGTAAAACTCAACTCCACCCATGAATTTGATAGCTAAATTCATGGGATCCAAACCCCACTTTATCGTCGCATTTCGTTGTCTACAAGCTTGATTGCTTTTTTAATTTTTTTTTTTAGGTATCGTTGTTTTAGTGGTTTTTTTATTTATCAGTTTTTTTTTATCTCTCGGAGTGTCAAACAATAAATTATTTAATAATTTGAATTCTTATCAAACAAAAATTTTCTCAAATGAAAATTGAGTTAATTGATAGTGTAACGACCGACATATCGATGATAGAATAGCTAAAGTTGACCTGGTTGGAATGGGTATTAATTTTTTATATAAGTTATTTTATAATCTAACTTTGAAAAGTGAACTAAATTAAATTTTAAAATAACCTATAAAATTAACTTTAATCAATTACGACACCTCACTCGAATACAAAGTCCTTTTTAAAATTTTAAAATAATTGTTGGGTTAAATAAAATTTATTTAGATATCTATATGTAGGCGAGTTTATAATTTAATTAAAATTGAAAAAGTAAATTAAAGTAAATCTATATCTATATCTAATATAATACTAAAACAGCTGCGAATGATACACGTGGCGGCCTCATATTAAAAGTGCCACGTGGCAGCCATTCACTTAATATACCCCCATATATATTTAAAATAAATATACTTAAATCATTTTTATTAATTAAAATATTCAATTTGTTGACCAAATCATAACAACTTCTCCAAATTTGCAGATTATTTTTATCCAAGATTTTTTAATGCCAAAAAATAATAAATCAATATATTATTAATAAATAAATTTAAATAAACTCTTTTGAATGATTGTTGCTTGAAATTCATTTTGTTAATTTTTGAAACTTTTTTTTATTAGATATTTGATTATTCTATTGCAACCGTTAAGATTTTCTTATCGAATACTAATAAATAATTAATTCTATTTAATTACTACTATTTACAAACTATGATAATCAATCGAATATAAAGCTACAGTTAAAAGTGAAATGAAAGTTGCATAATTTAAGATTAGTCAATATTATAAGAAATCAATTTCTTTCTCCGATCAATCTCGATCTATCAATCTCTACTAATTATCTCCATCACTATCAATTATCTCAATAACTGATTTATAGTTATTTTTTTTATTAACTAAATCAAGTTTATCTTCTTTTTTTCTAATTTACCATAATAACTATCCTAATCATCTGTTTCTTTTCTTTGTTTTCATCCCTTTTTTTATTAAAAAATTTGTCATCTCTAATTAATTTCTTCCACCTTAGTAGAAAATTTGATTAATCTCAAATACGTTATTTATAATAACTTTTTAGAGTTTGAATTTTCAAATAAGAAACATGATAAAAGATTTTTATTTTATTAAAAATATATTTTTTAATTTGATTTTAGATTATTAAATTCATCATTGTATTATTCATACTAATAGTAACATTTATTTATTAATACTTTAAATAATTGTGTTATCTAATACTCCGATAGTTGTTAACACATAAGAAGGTAATTCCTTATTTTACTTATTTGTTGTATCTATTATTACCTAATATATATACACTTATCTTAATATGTCATATATTTATTTTACAGGTTTCTTAAAAATGAAGATACATCCAAAAGTCCATTTTCAAATTTGATTAAATAAGATGCTACAAAATATTAATCAGTAATCAAATCTATTTTATTACTAAAAATGCGGTGATAAGTCGAATATAAAGCTATGCTTAGAATTCAAATGAAAAATGTATAATATTGCTAAATAAAATCTCATTTCAAATTTGATTAAATAAGATGCTAAAAATGATGAGATTTTATCCAATGAACTAATACTTAACATGAATCATTTACATACTCCTAAGTACATACATATTTCTAAGATTTGTTTACTAGAATGATTGATTTAACCATACAAAATGACGATTGTTAAACTAAAATGACACATGAAGCCCATATGCTAATGTCACATCGACACATCCTCATTGACTTCAAAATTTCATTGGCTTATAATTATTGTGGGTCCTAATTTAACAATTAGCAAATAAATAAATAAATTTCACAAATTATATATTTGATAAAGATATTCTTCCATATATTTTAATCCATTTTCACTAAAATATTTGAAATTCTCTTTTTTTTAAAAAAAAAATTAATATAACTGATTGAAACATCAAAATATCAATTTCATAACAAAAAAATTAATTTTTTTATCTTAAATGATTTTTTTATTAGATATTTGCTAAGTCTATTTTTACTAGCTATCTGTCCTAATCAATATAAAATTCAAAATAGTTTGACCGTTAACATTTCTGTATCAATTATTTATAATTTTATGTGTTTTTATCATGAATATTAATTAGTATTCAAATCTATTTTTTACTACAAAAATTGGTGATTAACTGAATATAAAGCTATGCGTAGAATTCAAATGATAGATGTATAATATTGCTAAATAAAATCCGATTTCAAATTTGATTAAATAAGATGCTACAAAATATTAATCAGTAATCAAATCTATTTTATTACTAAAAAATGTGGTGATTGACCGAATATAAAGCTATATATGCTTAGAATTCAAATGAAAAATGTATAATATTGCTAAATAAAGTCTCATTTCAAATTTGATTAAATAAGATGCTGAAAATGGTGATTTTATGTAATCAACTAATACTTAACAGGAATCCTTTACGTGCTCCTAAGTAAACACATATTTCTCATTTTTTTACTCTAATTATTGATTTAACTATATAAAATGAAAAATGTTAAACTAAAATGGTTAGCACAAGTTTAATAGGAAACGAGTAAAAGTTTATTTTATGAATATCCAAATAATATATTCCTAATATATAAATTAAATTTGTTCATTATTTAGTAAATAGATATAGATTATTGTTTAGCCTTTATTTTGATCAGTTGAAATGAACGTAAATTAATTTAATTAAAGGTGGAGTTTAAACAGATAATTAGTCACCTATAAAACCTATGTTGTACGTTTTCATAGAGTTAATGAATATAGAAAAAATATGAAAATTTGGTTTATTCTTAGGATGATTGGTATTTCTTTAGTTGGATGGATGTCAGATGATCCAATCAAAATAATTAAAATTTAAGTTGTTTAGTCGTTAGTGTGATTCTACCTTTCAACTTATTACGACAACAAATATTTGTTTAATGTTCAAAGTAACCAATCAAGTTGCTAAAAAAAATTAGAAGGCGAAAAAAAAAAATTTAAACACTCTTTACATTAGCGCATGCAACTGTTTCTATCTAGAAAGGTGATACATTGACGTTTTGCTACATATATTATATACTAATATGATAAAATCATAATTTTTTTCAAATTAATATTATTTGTCTATATCATTTTCATATTATTATAATATATCTATTATCTAATATATATTAAATAAATATATATTAAGATAATATCTTTTAAGCAATATAATATATTTTGCAAATCCCGTGCGTTACGCACGGGTACTATGCTAGTAATACTTTAAATCAGAATACTTTGCTGATGTGTCAATCATAGAGAAGTTTTAGGACCCTCAACCAATCACGTTATTTCTGTTTTTTTTTAATTCATTTTTTTTATTTAATTCTCATTTTCTCCTTTTTTTCTTTTAACGTTTTATCTAATCTCCCATCCCCCTCTGTTGCGTTCCTGAATCTAACTCGGCCTAGGGTTCCTACCTCCCACCACCTCCAAGCTCCGACGTTTACTGCCTCTACTCTGAATTCACCTCAAGAGTTCCCACCTCCCACCGCCTCCGACCTTTTACTGCCTCTCCTCTGAATATACCTCCTACCGCCTCCGACCTTTCCTCGATATTAGAGTATGTGTTCCAGATTTCGACTCACACTCTTGAAATTTATGTATGGATTCTGCAGGATGTCTTCAAGTAGTTTTACAAATCGCCATTGAGGTTCAATTTGATTGATTTCCCCCTAATTTATCCATATTTAATTTTTTAGGATTTCAAACTTTTGTCGTCGGTTGCACCAGGTTGCTTCTGTGCCTTCTCTCTTCTTTGTATCTGATTTTTAATTTCCCTTCACATTCTGCCTTTCTGGAGGTTTGGGCGATTCAAAATATGTCTTCTTCTGGCGCCTCCAGTTGTGGCCGAGTCCAAATTTGTCGTCGGCTGCACCAGGCTGCTTTTCTGCCTTTTCTCTTCTTTGTATTGGACCAAATTATTTAAATCCGCTTGAAAATCCCCATAAAACGAAACCTAGAATCATCCCACCTGAGTGACCTGACCCATCTCCCTCCAAGAGCGTTTCTTCATTGATCCCATCGAATCCCCCTTTCTAATCGTTGAACATTTCCACCTCTAAATTCCTCAAATTCATCTTCAAGCTGGATTTCAATCAAGTTATTACATTTCCCTCATACAATTTCTTTTGCATCTTTTGAATTTCTTCACCAATTTCGCTTCATATTGAGATTAGGCTTTAGTTTAGGGTTTTCCTCCCCAATTTGACATTTTGGAGAAACTTTTCACAGGCTTAGGGTTCATTAATTGGAAACAAATGAAAATGGAAATGAGATGGATTTACATTTTACTGTTTAGTGTTTGCTCAGAAATCTTGGTTGAAGAAGTGATTGATTGCTAATAACATAATAAATTTTTAATAACATAATAAATTAATATTATAAACTAATAATTTGTTTACACAGGCGACTTTCTTTGAGAGCTGGATCTCTAGAGTATTTGTGGTCTTATTGTGTTTAATAATTTGTTTACACAAGAGTATATTCACTTGGAATTTGTATAACTTGGTACCACCCACCCATAATCTTTTTTTTATCTTCATTATATGTAAGATTAAACTTACATTATTTGTTTTATATACAATTTCATCTATTCATATAGCGAAACTATTTTTTTTTCATGAATCCAATGGACGAAGTCTAGCGCAACGATTTCATCCATTCATATATTTATTTATTTATTTGTTAATATAATTCACTATTTGTATTGTTTTAATTATTGTTTTTGTTCATCCTTATAATAGATATTTTATATTTTATATTTTTTTCTCCCACGAACGCGCCATGGCGCGGGGATTGTACTAGTTTTATCTAGTTATTGTAAATATATTTTTATAAAAGATATAAATAAATCACAAAATAATTTAGGGTTTAGTTGCCCAGCCGAAGATCTGTTCCCTTTTTTTAAAAGAAAATAAAAAACTTGAGATATTTTCAGTTCAAAATACTTCCAGAAGCTAATTTTCTGAAATGAAATGAATTTAATTAAAAAAATGATATGAAAAATATTCAAATATTCATTTATTTTTTTAAAAAAAAAAGGGAAACCGAGGGATAAAGTAATTCGTCCATCTCTCTCCAGAAGCTAATTTTCTCAATCCACGGTAGCCTCCAAAACGGTGAAAGGCAGGCCCTCTCTCTGAGCCTCTCGCCTTATCTCTCACTCGGAGGCTTCATCCTCCCTCTCTCTCTCCGTTATCATATCCTTATTCCCCAATTCAATCCATCGGCAAAACCCTAAAAATCCCCTTGCGTAGTCCCCGAGGGTTAATCCATCATCTCGTGTTACACAACACCAGCTTGAGAATCATCCATGGAGCCGGTGGTGTCCCAGGAGGTCGACAATACGACGCCGTTTGCCTCCAACCCTGCTCCACCAGTATCAGGTATACGAGCTCTTCCCTCTCGGGATGATTCCGATGGCGAATCTTTTATGTTGAGCGATGGCGTTCCTCTTAGTGACGTAGCAAACGAGGGTTTTAGTGATAGTAGCAGCGTCAATAGTCCTAGTAGTGATAGTGAGAAGGAAGAGGAGGAGGTAGGAGGGGGAAAGGTGGGAGCTTTCATGGGTGCGAAAGGCGGGATTGAGGAGGTTTTGGTGAAGCCTATTGGGGAGTCTTTTGGGGAGCCTGTGTCGGAATTTTCTACCCCGAGGGCTGGGGTGCCAATTGCTAAGATATCGGTGGATGATGATGATGTGGAGGATGATGATGATGAGGATGTTGAGGGTTTTGGTATTGGCGCGGGGAGTTCTTCTCCTAAGGTTGTAGCTTCGAGGGTTGAGGAAGTGGATGCGGATGGGGATGAGGATGGTTTTCGGACAGCTGTGGCTGCTTCGAGGAATCCTCAGGGGGTGAAATTTGATTATTTGGTGACTGAGACTAGTAATGTTCTAGAGGGTGTTGAGGAGGAGGAAGGTGATTTAGAGGATAAGGTTGTTACGAAGGAGTCAAATACTGAGGGTTTAGATGGTAGCAGTGAACTGAGCTCTGTTGTTCATGAGCCTACCTTGGCTAAGCCTGAAGTTGGAGTGGAAAATGGTGTCGCCCTCACTAGCAAGGGTGATGCTGTTGTGGATTCGATTAATGTGGACCCGAATGAAGCTGTGAGGAGTGGTATTGCTGTTGTTGGAGAGGCAGTGGATAGCAAGGATTCAGAAGGGGATTCGGCTTTGAATTCCGTAGATATGGAGACTGAAGTCTTAAAGACTGGAGGAGTTGATGACACTGAAACTTCAGAAACTAAAGAAGCTGAAGCTTCTGTTGATGAAGCAAGCTCTGGTGTAGCAAATGTTGTGGTTGACAAAGCTGATAACTCTGAAGCTGCAGCCGGTGTTGCTGCAGAGGCTGAAGAAGCCCAGGACTCGAAGGCTAGATTTGATGATGTGCTGACTCCCAAAAATCCTGACTCAGCAATTGCTGACATTGGTGAAGTTCATGGGACAAAAATCACCAACCAAGGAGACGCTGTGGTGGACAAGATAAATGTTGATGTTAATGAAGTAATACAATCTGGAGCAGTTGTTGTTGCTGAACATGAAGAAAGCATTGGTGTAGAAGCAAAGGAAAATGGCTCTGCAGTTGGCGAGAGCATCAACACAGGTAACAATCTTAAACCATTATCCTTTCAGTTTTTGCGGTGAAAGTGTCACTAGCTTTTGATTTTGTTTGCTAACCATGTTCGTAAACCAGCAGAGCCGGAGTCTTACAAGCGTGAAGCAAACACCACGGAAGCAATGGAAAATGGATCTGGAGTTGATGAGAGCATTGGCACAGGTGACAATCTTAAACCTGTATCTGTTTCAATTTTGGTGGAGAAAATATTCAGTAACCTTTTATTTTCCTTAATATGTTCTTAAACCGATAGAGCCAGAGTCTTACAAGCATGACACAAATGTGACAGAGACAAAAGAAAATGGCTCTGCAGTTGATGAGAGCATTGGTACAGGTGACAGTCTTAAACCAATACCTGTTTCATGTTTGGTCGAGAACATATTCAGTAACCTGTTATTTTCCTTACTATGTTCTTAAATTGATAGAGACGGAGTCTTACAAGCATGATGCTGACACCATGGATGCTGTAGCTGGTCAAGAAAATACTTCTGGCTCAGCTGACAATCTTTCAGCTGTGAACACTGAGGCTGCACCAGAAGCAAGTTCTGAAAGCCTGAAGAGTGAAGTTCTTGAACAGATGGGTGGTAATGTGGATGTGGTTCCTGGTAGGGACGAAGAGAAGGTCCAAGAAGTGCAGACTTCAGGCGAGGCTTTGGAAGCTAGTGACAGAGGAATTGGCAAATTGCATTTGAGTGAATCAACAGAAGAAGCCGAAGCTGCGATATCAGGAGTAAGAGTTGAAGCTGAGGAGGATGATAAACCAGAAACAGATGATGAGGACCTAAATGGCTCTACAGATGGTGAGACCGATGGCATGGTTTTCGGGAGTTCTGCTGCTGCCAGGCAGTTTATGCAGGAGCTGGAAAGAGCTTCTGGGGCTGATTCGCAGGTGGGTTCTGGCAACTCTCATGAACTCGCCCATGAAGTCGACGGTCAGATTGTTACAGATTCAGAGGAAGAAGCAGATTCAGACAACGAACAGGATGGACAAGAATTGTTTGACTCTGCTGCATTAGCTGCTCTTCTGAAAGCGGCAACCAATGCCAGTGTAGATCCTAGCAATCTCACCATAACTTCACAGGATGGAACTCGACTCTTCTCTGTTGAGCGCCCTGCTGGATTGGGGTCCTCACTTCGTTCTGTAAGACCATCTGCTCGGCCAAACAGTTCTTCCATGTTTGCATCTCCTGGTTATAATACTGTGTCGGAGGAGAGCTTAACCGAAGAGGAGAGAACGAAGCTTGATAAGTTACAGCAATTAAGGGTGAAGTTCTTAAGGCTTGTTTATAGACTTGGGCATTCTGCTGAAGATTCTGTTGCAACACAAGTTCTCTACCGCTTGGCGCTTGTTGCTGGGAGGCCATTTGTTCCATCGTTCAGTCTTGACGTTGCAAAACGCACTGCTCAGGATCTTGAAGAGGAGGGTAAGGAGGATTTGAACCTCTCCTTGAACATCCTTGTTCTTGGGAAATCAGGTGTTGGAAAGAGTGCAACAATCAATTCCATTTTCGGAGAAGATAAAGTTCAAATCAACGCATTTGAACCTGGTACGGCCGCTGTTAATGAAATTACCGGAGTTGTAAGTGGAGTAAATGTCCGGGTCTTTGATACACCGGGTCTCAGGTGTTCCGCCCTTGAGCAAGGTTTCAACCGCAAAGTATTAGCTTCTGTAAAGAAGCTCACGAAGAAGTCTCCCCCAGACATTGTGCTCTATGTAGACCGCCTTGACTCTCAGACCAAAGATCTGAATGATCTGCCTCTGCTAAGAACAATCACGAGCTGCCTTGGTTCTTCAATCTGGCGAAACGCCATTGTCACTCTTACACATGCAGCATGTGCCCCACCTGATGGACCGTCTGGTTCCCCATTGAGCTATGAGGTGTTTGTTGCTCAACGTTCTCATACTGTTCAGCAGTATATTGGGCAAGCTGTGGGCGATTTTCGTCTCATGAGTCCGGGCATGATGAATCCAGTCTCTCTTGTTGAGAACCATCTTGCTTGCAGGAGAAACCGTGAAGGCCAGAAGGTGCTTCCAAATGGCCAAACCTGGAGACCCCAGTTGATGTTGTTGTGCTTCTCTATGAAGATCTTGTCTGAAGCAAGCTCTGTCACCAAGCCATCAGAATCGAATGATCCACGGAAGTTGTTTGGCTTCCGTGTTCGCTCACCTCCTCTTCCTTATCTATTATCTTCTCTGTTGCAGACTCGAGCACACCCCAAACTATCTGCTGATCAGGGTGGTGACAACGGGGATTCTGATATTGATGCAGATGACTTCGATGATTTAGATGTTGAGGAAGAGGAGGATGAGTATGACCAGCTCCCACCATTCAAACCTCTGAGGAAAGCTCAGATTAGTAGGCTTAGCCAAGAGCAGAAGAAGGCGTATTTTGAGGAGTACGACTATCGGGTGAAGCTCCTCCAGAAGAAGCAGTGGAAAGAGGAGCTGAAAAGAATGAGAGACGGGAAGAACAACAAAGGAGCCACTGATTTGGATGATTACGGTCAGAGGCAAGAAGATTATGACCCGGAGAATGAAACCCCAGCTGCTGTGCCAGTTCCGTTACCTGATATGGTTCTGCCTCCTACATTCGACGGTGACAATCCGTCCTTCAGATACCGGCTGCTGGAGCCAACTTCTCAGTTCCTGGCAAGGCCGGTTTTGGACACCCATGGCTGGGACCATGATTGTGGATACGATGGTGTCAATGTCGAACAGAGTCTGGCCATTGCTGGACGCTTTCCTGCGGCCCTCACAGTGCAGGTTACGAAAGACAAGAAAGATTTCAATCTCCATTTGGATTCCTCTGTCTCAGCCAAGCATGGCGATAAGGCATCCGCCCTGGCTGGTTTCGACATCCAGAACATTGGCAAGCAGCTGGGCTACATTGTCAGAGGCGAAGCCAAGTTCAAGAACCTGAAAAAGAACAAGACAACGGCTGGGGCTTCCGTCACCTTCCTGGGCGAAAGCATAGCCACAGGGGTCAAAGTCGAAGACCAGCTTTCACTGGGGAAGAGGCTGGTCCTTGTTGGTAGCACTGGGACTGTTACATCTCAGAAGGATGCTGCTTATGGGGCTAACTTCGAAGTCCGATTAAAAGACGCGGAATACCCCATTGGCCAAGACCAATCCTCATTGATACTCTCCCTTATGAAGTGGAGAGGCGACCTTGCAATCGGGGCCAATCTTAACTCTCAGATCTCGGTTGGTCGCAACTCAAAGATGGCTGTCCGTCTCGCGCTGAACAACAAGCAAAGTGGGCAGATAACAGTGAGAACAAGCAGCTCGGACCATCTTCAGCTCGCGCTTGCTGGACTCATTCCCATTGCACTTTCCATATTCAGGAACTTCAGACCCGGGGTGAGCGAGAACTATCCCATCTACTGAAAAAAGAGCGTTATTTGGTTACTTTTCAGCGTCGAATTAGCTCCAGAGGCAGTGCCTATGAAACTTTGGGTCATTTACAGGTTACTGCCTTTTTGCCTATTTCATCAAATAAGGAGGGTTCAGGTCTTTGTCTTCCTGCAAGTTTTTGGTACTGCATTTACATTTGTGTTCATTTTAAAGTACGGCGGTGAATTGTTTTGACAGTGAAATGCAAGTTAAGAGTAATGTGGTAGTTACTTTTGTTCTATATTTTTGACAATTTCGACTGTTATTTCAATGATGGACGACTTGCATTCTATTTCACATACACAAGTCGAGAGGCCGGACATGCCGGTAAAATAGCATCAGCAAATAGGATGCAAGAAAGAAACAGATGTTTATCAATTACTATCATATTCATACCGTCCATTCAGCATCTTATCTGCATTTTACATTTCAGAGTAAACTGTTTTTTGTCTTTATTTGGGAATAAACTTATCTGATTGTGTGTCATTTTTATGTGAGAAATTGGGGATAGGAGTGGTTGCGGCTTGTTCATCAATTGGTCGAAGTTGGATAGTATCTGATCCGAATAAGTGCCTAAAACCGATGGTTTGATAGAACTAGGATGATTTTAGAGCCTGATCCGACCCATTTTCGAACTGCATAGAAATAGATTTGGCTTATGATCCAATTTCGAACTAGGAATAATTTTTTAAAGAATTTAATATAATATTTAATTAATATGAAACATATTAATTTAATTTTTATTTAATATTTTTTTAAATTCATTTTTATTAATATTTTTGTTTAAATTCATTCATTCATTCTGAAATGCGGATTGAAGAGAGTTGAAAAGTAGAAACGAGAAGCACAAATTTTCATTAAACTTTGAACAAGATTTTTAACAGAGAAATGAAAAAAATGAGACTAATGATTAGTCTCAATTAGGACACCAATCACCAAGGTTATAACCGAAGGACAATCGGACTTCAAATCTGACCAGCTCTCGAAATCTCAGGATAACATTTAGGATTACATAAGCTGATTATGTAAGCTTATGAAATGAGCCTAACACAGTCAATAGGATCAGTAGATATTGCTAATATTCAAATCAAAATCCATCTCAACAAGGAACTATAAATATCTACTTAAGAAACATAGGTAACAGAAACCCAAATCACAAAGGAAAAAACCATCTATTTATTCAACATATTACATTCTCATCATCACTCTAGTAGTCTCAATTTCTCTTACTTCCGTCCTACGGTGAGCCCGTTTAGCGGCCCGAGCCCGAACCCAAAATAAGCTTAAGATTAACGAACGCCAAGAACCCGGCCCACGCCAAGCACGGCTTAACCAGCTCCCCCGCCACCGGGTTCACCTCCTTGAACATCCTCCCGCACTTCCACACCAGCCCCACCACAACCCCCACCACCGCCATCGCCGCCCAGTTCGCCCCAAGCCTGAACACCAGCGGGGCCCACGCCAGGCTCAGCACCAGCTGCCCCGCGTACACCCCCGCAGCGTTGGGGGCCCGATGCAGCCCGCCCTGGGCCCAGAAGAGCCACGCCGAGACTCCCATCAGGACCGCGGAGGCCAGGCTGGTGGCGTGCAGGGCCCACGGCGGGGGCAGCCAGCTGCCGCGCTCTGCGGCGGCGCGGTAGGCGTCGCCGGCGCCGAAGAAGTAGATGTCGGCGAGGCTTAGGGCGAGCGGCACCGCGACCGCTACTGCGAGGGATTTAAGGCCTTGTTTGGCCATCGACATTCTCCGGTCCCGCGCCCCGCCGCCCTTTGCGTCGGCTCCCGCGGCGTTGTCTGTGGCGATTGTGTCGGCGGCGGGCTCTTGATCGTCTCGGCTGCGGTGGCGAACATCTTGGGAAGTCTCCATAGGATCGATTGATACGAGGGGGAGTGAGGCGAGGAAAGGTGGATATATACAAGGAGCTTGGATGAGTGAAGGGACACGTGGTGGAAGAGGAGGAGGTGACACGTGGATGAAGGGCAAGGGGAGGAGTGTAAAGCCGATGGAGTTGAGGTACGTGGAGGCCGCGAGGGTTGCCACGTTCAACCGTAATTATTCATATTGACATTCTTTGTAACTACATGCATATATTTTTTTGGGATAATCTATATCTATATTATACTTTAAATGAGAAGCAATTTTGCCACATGTCACCATTTTATGCTAAGTTATTTTAAATAAGTGTATTTTCATAATAATATAATTAATTAGGGTAAATCAATTAACCTATTTATTATTTATCCATATATTTCAATCTATCTTATATATATATATATATATATATATATATATATATATATATATATATATAATTTATTATAGGTTATTCTATTTAATTTATCTATATATTTTTATATCTATATAATATGCTAAACTAATTCTTATGTTTTAAGCAATGAGATTAATTCAAAACTATTTTTCAATAAAAATTACATCATATATTAACAAATAACTATTTAAGAAAATCATTTTATATATTTATTTTTGTAATTGACATATTCTATAATATATATTAACACATACTACATTTTTTAATCAATAGGTTCAATTCAAAACATTTGAACTAATAAATTTTTAATCAATCAAATTATAATAGAGTTTTTTTTCTTTATTTAACATATGTTACATTATTTAATCAATTGGTTTAATTCAAAATATTAAATTAATATATTTTATATTTTCTAATCAACTTATTTAATTCAAATCATTAAATTAAACTATAATCTATATATAAATATTAAATAAGAAACATTTTGATGTTATGATCTCATAAATTGTTAATAATTGAAAATTTATACATTTTTAATCATCTACCTGTATTTATTTATTAATGAAATGAGAATATTTTTGGTAATGTGTCATAACCACCTTCATTTTATGGTTTTTACGTATTTTTTACTTTATCAACTCCCTACATTTATTAGTCGATACTACCTTTGTTAATCATTTGCGGAGTATTTAATTATATAATAATAAAAAATTTATTATTAAGATTTTCTAACAAAACCGCGCCATGGCGCGGGCACTGCACTAGTTTAGAGTTAAAATAATACGATTTCAAATTCCGATCAATTTTGATTTGGGGTGTTATTCGAGCCGAACGAGCCGAGCTTGGCATGTTTAAGCTTGTTCGTTTTTTAAACGAGGTCGAGCCGAGCCGAGCCTAATTTTTAAACGAGCTTTTTATTTTGTTCAAACTCGGCTTGTTTAGGAAATGAACGAGCTCGAGCCGAGCTTTTTTCGAACTTTTAAGTAGTTCTACTTGGTTATAACATGTTAACTTAAAGAAAATTTTAGAAATTTCATAGAATTCGAGCTATTCGAGCTTTATTTGAATGAGCCGAGTTTTCAACAGAGTTTAAAATTTTGTTCAAGCTCGGCTTGTTTAAATAAATGAACGAGCTCGAGTCGAGCTTTTTTAGCTGATCTCGAGCCGAGTTTGAGCTATTCAGTTCATATAACAACCCTAGTTTTGATGATGCGCGGCATTGATCTGGAGAAAAAATTTTAGGCTCAAAATAAAATAAGTAAACAAGACAACTAGGTAACTAGATGAAATATTGTAAATTATTTTCCAAGTCACGTGTTGTACAACCTTCTTCCTCTCACCATTTTGAGCAAGGCCAATTGGTGGTAACAAAGAGGAGTTAGGTGACTGGAAATACGACGACAATTACTGGTCCCTAGGATCGTCGACGATATGAGTTGGAGAAAGTTAGAAAGTGTCGAAAATCTAAGGTCATGGTGAAAAAAAATATGAAACATTAAATTGAATAGGTTTTTATCTTCATTTTGAATTTAAGAAGCTCACAATGTACTCAATTTATGATAAGAACGTTGATTGCTATCTCAATTCAACAAAGGTAATTTTTTAGGGTTTTCGAATTTTGATTAAATGGGGGGCGGGGATTGGAATTGAAATCAATCAATAGATGGCATCACATTAGAAATTGAATTTCCGACCATTTCGGTGTTGAGTATATGTGATTTGGAGTTGAATTGGCAAAAACCACCATGAGAGACTGATTGCTTGTGCAGACCAGGTTCGAGAAGGGGACGAAGTTGATTCTCGTTGCCACCGAAATTGCCCCACCACTTTTTTTTTTGTAACGTGTTGGTTAAGAGGTTGTCGACTAATCTCCCATGGGTTCGAGCTCTAGCCTACAAAGGACGCAGACCGGTAAGCCAAGCGGCAAGCCACCGGGCAGGCTCACCCAAGCCAATAAAGTCTTGAGCACCCACTAATTACACAAATGTGTAAAGAATGAGATTTGAACCCTTGACCTCTTGCAAGGATTACCTCTCCCTTACATTGAATCTACTGCCAGCAACCAACAACTGTTGTTTGGTAGACGTTGTCTTCATTGTGTGTACTCATTGCCGTCGGTGACGACCGACACCATAGAGAGGAAGAAGAAGTCGGGTTGGGTCATGTGTTTGTAAATTATTTTACAATACTCTACCTAATTTTCTTGTTTATTTTATTTTAAGCCCAAAAATATTTTTGGTGATCGGAATTTGAAACCATAGTATTTTTGGTTAATATTGGTATAGTTTGTACACGAGTTAGTGAATTATAAAGTTCGTATTATTTTTGATTAAAAGTTGATTCTTAGTATTATTTTGTGTAATTTTTTTTTACAGTAGGCAAACGTTAGGACGTTCTTGAATAGTCAAGGATCATCCATGATCATCCCGTAGGAAGATGTTTTTTTTATCGAACCCTAGGATGATGTTATTGTAACTACATGCATGTTAATAAATTGCTAAATGATACCTATTGATTAAACATTTTTTTTATCCTATACTCTAAGGATATAGGATAAGAACCTAAAAAGGGAAAGATTCTCTACAAAAAACATAGTGGACCATATGAATCTAATTAAAAGAAAAGCTAAATTAATTTAAATTTGAAAAATAATTCCAATATGGTCCTATGCCCTTGGGACATAGGAATATAGGATAGAAAAATCGTTGATTAAAAAGGAATCGAAATGGTAATTAGTTGTTTTTACAAAATTAAATTCCACGGTTTTATTATGTTTTTAGGTGAATTGGTAGGTGATTTATTATTTAGTCGGATTTTGATTTAATTGGATCCGATAAACCTTCATTTAAGGAATTATTTCAACCTCTTGGTTTGAGTTTGAGATGTAACCTTATAAGTTATAATCAATATAGTACATTACTCGCACCATGACGCGATTTTTTTAAAATATAATACTAATAATATAAAATATTAATAAAAGTTAGGATAAAAATCATAAAAATTATTACCATAAAAGTATATAAGAAATAATTTCATAAAATTATTATTTTTTAAATCTCATTTAAAGTAGCATATACAAATATAGATATTTTAAATCACTCTTATTGGTTAGTAGAAAATAATAATATCATAGTAAGTGGGCTAAAACTGATGATTTGATAGAATAAGATGAAATACCCCAAAGTATATTTTGGGTATTTCAGTTTTAATGAATATAAATAAATTTTCCTTATATTAAATTAGTCAAAAATAAGTTGAAGTTAACTTGATTAGTACAAATAAAATATATAATATAAGATTTTAGAATAATTATATTATTCGACATAAAATAAAAACAGAATTGATTTAAACAGATAAAATAATTTCTCATTGGGAATATTTAATTTATGTAATTTAAATTAAATAAAAATCAGTACAATCATTTGTATAAAGAAGATTTTCACAAATAATCTTTATATGTAAATTAGTGGGTAACTAATCATAGCCTTCCTGATCATCATCTTCAACTGTGTTGCTCCCTACATCCTCTTCACTGCTTTCAGTGTCCTTGTATATTTTGTCTTTTCTCCCTGAACTCTTTTCTTGTTTCATTCGTTTTGTTCCACTGAAGACCTTGGATATCAACCCCATGCTTAACTTCATCATATGTAACTTTCATTGAAAAGACTAAACAAAAATAAATAGTCATTAGTTCTTGTTTGAAGGGAATAAATGATGTATGATTTACATTAGAAAGGGGTAAGAAAAATGAAGAAGAAACTGACCAAAGCAGTTGTATCTTTTGGAAAAGAAATGTAAGCTCCACTGTTGAAAACTGGTGCATTTCCATCACACCCTTCTTGAATAAACCATGCAAAATAAACAATAATGCTGGCAACAAACAACATTAGAAAAATAATGATTCCTTTATCATCCATAACCTATGCAAAGTTATGTGGATCATTCTCCTGCCCAAATCATTGCAGGATATCGGCTTTGATACCATATGAAAGGTATGAGGTCTTAAGAGGTGTAATCTCATAGTAGTAGTCCTCTCAAGTCTGTTGTTCTCACTTGGAATCTGAAAAGAAATATCTTTTTTTGAGATCGGTAGGGTTTGAATAATTTATAAATCACTCCGAACATCCTTATTATATTCGATATGGGATGATGTGTTATATCTTTTTTTTAATCCTATGGATCAATCCAAAGCCAAAATCCATGAGAATTATTTAAGCACGAGCAATTTCCAATCTTTATTAGTAGAAAACTTATGATCATATCCACTTAATTAGAAGCAGCAGGATGAGATTTCTTTTAGATTGCATAAATAAGACAACTAGCAGGATGATATTTATTTTGTAATGTTATCGTGATTAACAGATAACACACACCGAAGTGCTTTTCAGCTCAAACATTTCGATCTACTGAATGCCTTCTTCATACAATTCAAAAGAAATTCCAGCATGGTTTTAAATAACCAATCATGCTCTCCCCGTTTAAGTGGATATAATCAAAAGTTATTTGATGCAATTCGAAGGAGCTTCAACAATATGCTTGAGTAAGCTTCTCTTGGAGGTTCATCCCTTGGGCTTGATGAGGTCATCAGTTCTTAAATTGGGAGAGATTGTAACACACCATTCCACTTCCACATTTAAACTCGATCTCAAATATTGTAAACTCGATCTCAAATAATAAGGAGGTTCGGAGTGATTTATAATTAATTTAAATACTACCTAATATGGGAGATATTGTAAACTTGATCTCAAATTGGATATAATAAAGATATTTGAAGTGATTTATAAGTGATTAAAGTCCTAAAAATGGAATACTACAGCAAACCAGCAAATAGTATTATCATGGAGGGCAGAATTATAAGGAGTGCTCCAAGCATTAGAGAAGGCTAGAGAGATAAAAGAGGTTATGATCTTGTGATCTGTAGATAACACTGGAGCGTTTCAAAACCTCAAACACTTCGATCTGCTGGTTGTCTTCTTCATTCAATCCAAAAGAAACTCCAACTTGGTTTTAAACAACCGATCTTGCTTCTCCCAGTTTATGTGCATGTGATCACAAGTTCTCTTAAACACCTCTACTAGGGATTGAAAACTACCCGCCCTTAAAGAATTCTCAAGTGTTTTGACTTTGGGTTGATCATTGGGATTGGGGCAAAGAAAAGAAGCTCGTTTGTCTGGGAGAATGACAATGAGATGAGCAGAAATTTTTGGGGGACTTATACCATGATTATAGAAATCGATAAGCCCATAGATAAGTGGTGTAATGATTGAGGATAGCCATGGGAGTTTGTTGGTTTTATAGGTTATTATGGAGCTCTTTTACCCCTCGGTGTATGCATTAAAACAAAAAGAACACCTTCTGCATTAAAACAACAAAAAGAGCTAAAGCTGAAGTATATATCCAGATGAAATAATGATACTAACGTACCCCTACAACCAAGTTCCCAAGAAACCCTACCGTTGAATCACCACCAACAAGCAAAATATCTATATAAGGAACGAGCAATGCGGCATGAAAGTCATTTTTATGACAATTAGATATCTGTGTACAATCTGTTGCTCAATTTAATGAACATACCATAAGCTCTTAGAACTTACATTCACTGGAAAAGGAACAATGATGTCATTTTGAAACCGAAAGTTATCTGAATTATACAACCATATGTATTCATCATTACTTGATACAATGCAACTCTGCAAAACAATTATATATTGAGCAAAAGGTCATATCAAAATTAAACATTTAAGATAGGTTGTCCTCTTTTAAAACTCTCATTTTCTTACCCTTAATTAGTCCTATCATATCATTAAATAGAGGTTATTTAGACGCTGGAGTGATCAATACCAAATAAGTTAATACAAACTTTAGACAATTTAGACATTCAATTGATCAGATTTCTCTGTTGATGTAGTCAAACAAGAGACTAATTATTGAAATATTTTCTTTCCTTCACACCAAATGATGCCCCAACAGCTTCACATGCATTAAAGGATACCACCAATGGAATGATTACAAAGTAAACATACCTTCCACGTTAGCTCCCCTTTAAATCCTCCTCTAACCCACAATGTTTCTTTCACAGCGAATATAGTGATAACCGGAGTGGACCAGTTGAAACTCTCAGCCCTTATCACCTCAGTACAATTTCAATTCGTAGTTGACCAACGACTAATTAACAACTGAAGGTTCACTCAGCACATGAACCTCATCTCTAGAGGTTGCCCACGCCAGATCCGACAACGACACAAAAAGTACACCGACATTACATTATTAGTTGCAATTTCAGTATGAGATAGGATTTTTGACGAACAAGGTAGGGAAATACTTTCCTTCCCATGAGTTTTTGCTGGCTGAACTATTCTTGTATTAAAAAAGAATTCATAGAATTCTCCAATTATTTCCACTCGCTAGATTTCATTCACGTTATCATCATCTTCTTCTTCTTCATCCTCATTGTCAGATATGCTCATCACTAAGAAGGTTGTACAATCTGCCGCTGCTTCTTCCTTATCATCCTCATTCTCAATATCATCCCCTTTATCATCTTCCTCGTTAGTTTCATTATCCTATTCCTCATCAGTTTCTCGGTCTACTTCCTCATCAGTTTCGCTATCAATGTTCCTAAAAAAAGGATTTCCACTTTTAGCACCAAAACCTTTCTGATCATCACCACTTTCAACATCAGAACCTTCCTGATCATCATCTTCAACTGTGTTGCTCACAACATCCTCTTCACTGCTTTCGGTGTCCTTGTATATTTTGTCTTTTCCCTCTGAACTCTTTTCTTGTTTCATTTGTTTTGTTCCACTGAAGGCCTTGGATATCAACCCCATGCTTAACTTCATCAGATGTAACTTTTATTGAAAAGGCTAAACAAAAATAAATAGTCATTAGTTCTTGTTTGAAGGGAATAAATGATGTATGATTTACATCAGAAAGGGGTAAGAAAAATGAAGAAGAAACTGACCAAAGCAGTTGTATCTTTTGAAAAAGAAATGTAAGCTCCACTGTTGGAAACGGTGCATTTCCATCACACCCTTCTTGAATAAACCGTGCAAAATAAACAATAATGCTAGCAACGAAAAGCATTAGAAAAATAATGATTCCTTTATCATCCATAACCTATGCAAAGTTATGGGGATTAGTCTCCTACCCAAATCATTGCAGAATACCGGCTTTGATACCATATGAAAGGTATGAGGTCTTAAGAGGTGTAATCTCATAGTAGTAGTCCTCTCAAGTCCGTTGTTCACACTTGAAATCTGAAAAGAAATATCTTTTTTTTTAGATGGGTTGGGTTTGAATAATTTATAAATAACTCCGAACATCCTTATTATATCCGATGTGGGATAAGGTGTTATATCTTTTCTTTAATCCTATGGATCAATCCAAAGCCAAAATCCATGAGAATTATTTAAGGACGAGCAATTTCCAATCTTTATTAGTAGAAAACTTATAAGCATATCCACTTAATTAGGAGAAGCAGGATGAGATTTCTTTTAGATTGCATAAATAAGACAACTAGCAGGATGAGATTTTTTTTTGTAATGTTATCGTGATCAATAAATAACACACACCAAAGTTTTTTCAGCTCAAACATTTCGATCTTCTGGATGTCTTCTTCATGCAATTCAAAAGAAATTCCAGCATGGTTTTAAATAACCAATCCTGCTCCCCCATTTTAAGTGGATATGATTAAAAGTTATTTGATGCACTTCGGAGGTGCTTCGACAATATGCTCAAGTACGTTTCTCTTGGAGGTTCATCCCTTGGGCTTGATGAGGTCATCAATTCTTAAATTGGGAGAGATTGTAACACCCCATTCCACTTCCATATTTAATATAATAAGGAGGTTCGGAGTGGTTTACAATTAATATAAATACTACCTAATATGGGAGATATTGTAAACTCGATCTCAAATTGGATATAATAAAGATATTCAGTGTGATTTATAAGTGATTAAAGCCCTACACATGGAATATTACAACAAACCAGTAAATAGTATCATCATGGAGGGCATAATTATAAGGAGTGATCCAAGCATCAGAAAAGGCTAGAGAGATAAAAAAAGGTTATGATCTTATGATCTGTAGATAATACTGGAGCGTTTGTAAACCTCAAACACTTCGATCTGCTGGTTGCCTTCTTCATGCAATCCAAAAGTAACTCCAACTTGGTTTTAAACAGCCGATCTTGCTTCTCCCAATTTATGTGCATGTGATCACAAGTTCTCTCAAACACCTCTACCAGAGATTGAAAACTACCCGCCCTTAAAGAATTTTCAAGTATTTTGACTTTGGGTTGATCCTTGGGATTGGGGCAAAGAAAAAAAGCTTGTTTGTCTGAGAGAATGACAATGAGATGAGCAGAAATTTCTGGGGGACTTATACCATGATCATAGAAATCGATAAGCCCACAGATGAGTGGTGTAATGATTGAGAATAGCCATGGGAGTTTGTGGGTTTTAGAGGTTATTATGGAGCTCTTTTACCCCTCGGTGTATGCATATAAGGTTTGAAACGAAGGATAAACCAAAGCATTTAAAGTTATTCCATGAATGGAATAACTTAAAATATCCAAAGGAGAGAGGATACGTGGTACATGTGCATAGTAAGAGGAGGAAAGATGATATTCGAGTCTAAAAACATGTACCTTACACTTTTACTCTCATAGTCTTTAACGTCGAACAACAAAAAATCTTTTGTTTCTCCTAGCTTAGTAACCAATATCGGCTCAAATTTCCGAAAGTATGGAAGGTCGTCGGGTGGTGCTTGAGTTACAATACATAAATGAAACATATTTAGGACAACTATTACCCCCTCCACACACACACACACATATTTAGCCTAAGCTTTAGCTCGAGCTTTCTCAGCAATTCATCTTTTCGTTCATCGTATTTCTTGATTTTCTCCTTTGACTTAATCGTTGTACTCTCATCAAATAGTTTGATTTCCTTTGTGAGATTCCTCACGTTTTGACAAGTGTCTTCCCCCATATTAGTTGTGACACATCAACAAACAATGCAAAAACAATATAAAAAATAGCCTCTAAATGACCTATACAAGACATGACCTATACAATACAAGACAAGACGGTCCGTTTGGAAAAGTGACCTATCACTCTCGAGGTTCACTCAAGTGTATTGAAAGGTCAAGCCCAATCCAACCCAACCCAACAAAATTTATTCCATATTTAAACGCTAGTTCCCACTAATCAAAGACTATTAAAAATGGTAAACGGACCACGACCAAGATGATGTAGCTTCATGAGCTCCACTCCCGTCGTCCCCTCTTTCCTCCCCTTCACCTCCCAATCAACCGTCCCCTGTTTATGCACCTCAACTCCCCCATTCCATTCGTCCCCTTGTTTTCGCCGTTATGACTCGTCTGCTATCACCACCCTTCTCTTACGCCGAGCTTCGATGACGCCAAAATTCCCTTGCCACTCTTCTCCCACTCCAACCAAATCCATTTGAATACCTTTTTCTAATTTATTTAATAAATAATATCTCAAATTTTTAGGGGTAATGGGGTTTATAGACCATTTTCATTGTTTTTTTTAAGTTTACAGACCACATAATAATTTCTTTAATTATATAGACATTTTCATATATATTATTCCATTTATACCCTTCAATGCTTTTTATATTTTAAAAAAGTTAACATCCTTAATAATAAATTTGAAAAATGGGCACAAAAAAAATTCAAAGATGATATATAACAACAACAACAACAACCCAGTCTATCACACGATAAGGCAGGGTCAAGATGATATATATTATAAGGAAATAATTAATAGTTTATTATATTCAATCCCTATTTAAATATATAAGCACATTATAATTAACATTATTATTGTAACACATCTCAATATTACAGTAACACAATAACTTGTGTATTGTGATACAATATTTCTCCTTTATTGTAATAAGATATTACTACCATAGAGATTTCATATTGTAATACAATGAATAATTTAACGTAATTATTCATGTATTACAATAAATACAATTGTTATGGTAAATGTATTGTAATTGATTATTGTAATCCCGTATGCAAATTTATTAAAAACAAAACTAATGTCATTATTTAATATATAGTGCATGCTCGTATTATATTAATACAACAACAACAACAACAAGCCCAGTATGTCCCGCTCAAAGAGCAGGGTCTGGGGGGTCGAATTGTACGCACCCTTTCCCCGACTAGGTCAAGAGGGTGTTTCCTAGTGACCCAAAGATAAGGCATCAAGGGACGGTGGTAGCACCCATCCTACATATACTGTACATCAAAATTTTAATAAATGAAAAACGATGTAAAGGATGCGCGTAATCAAAGCTGTGATAGATGTGGAAAAGGCATGATGCGGTAAAACGTTGCACTCGACTAAAGTTCATCAACCCGGATAGCACTCCTCCACCATGTTCTATCGTGCGTCATCTCCTCCGAGAGTCCCAGAGCGGTCATGTCATGTCTAATCACTTCACCCCAACTCTTCTTGGGACGCCCTCTGCCCCGACGAACACCTTTGATAGCCAAATTGTCACATCTGCGTACCGGCGCACTTGGATCTCTCCTTTGCACATGTCCATACCATCGTAGTCTCGATTCCTGTAGCTTAGCCTGAATACTAGCCACTCCCACCCTTTCGCGGATAGTCTCATTTCTGATTCTGTCTCACAAGGTACACCCACACATCCACCTCAGCATCCTCATCTCAGCCACCAAGAGTTTCTGTTCTTGTGCCTTCGTTGTCGCCCAACACTCTGCCCCATATAATAAAGCCGGTCTCACCACCACTCTATAGAACTTACCCTTGAGTTTAAGAGGGAGTTTTCTGTCACATAAGACTCCTGACGCAGCCCTCCATTTCTGCCAGCCTACTTGAATCCGATGCTTGACATCCATGTCTACACTTCCATCGCTCTGCATCACAAATCCTAGATACCTGAAACTGTCTTTCTTCGGAACAAGATCCCCACCCATGCTGACACCCCCGTCTGCTTCTTCCTCTTCGCCCAGCCTGAACATCACGTACTCTGTCTTCGTCCTGCTCAATCGGAAGCCCTTCTGCTCAAGCTTATCCCTCCATCGCTCAAGCTTGCTGCTAACCCCTACTCTCGTCTCGTCCACCAAAACAACATCATCTGCAAAAAGCATGCACCACGGGATCCCACCCTGGATACTACTCGACACCACATCCATGACAATAGTAAAGAGAAATGGGCTCAAAGCCGAGCCTTGGTGCAAACCCACCTGTACCACAAAGTAGTCAGGGTCCCCATCATGTGATTATTATATTAATGTAGAATTAAAAAAATATTTTAATTATCTTTAAGGATTTTTAAAAATAGTTTTCCATTTTATTATTAAAATATACTCCATCCGATCGGAAATATTTGATGTTTTAGGAGGTGAAATTTGATCAATTATTTGATGTTTTAGAAGTAATAATTACATTCTTTTTTACTTTTGCACTAATAATAATATAATTTGTAATCTTTTTTCTGTTTAACCAATCACATTTGTGCATAATAAATGTGATGGGAGAGTAAAAGTTAGTTGATGGGCATTTAAAGGTGGAAATGACCTTTCTTAATATTTGTGCATATCTCTAAAACATCGTTTATTTCCGATCGGAGGGAGTATTAACTTTTATTAAACTAAAAGATTTAAGGATAAACAAGTAATAACACTAATAATTTGGTTTATATACTTTTTTTTACAGTGGGCAAACATTTGTGAGGCACTACATAGAGTGTAGTCCATTCCCATGATCATCCTTCTTCCACTTAGCTTTGATCCACTTGGCTTTGATCCACTTAGCTTTCCTTCTTCCAAGATCCTTCTTTTTTGTTGATGGTTTAATCTTGTCTTGATTCCAGTTGTTTATTTTTGTTGTGATTTGATGGGCTATGTTTGTCATTGGAGGTGTTCTTTACTTTTTTTTGAAGATTAAATCATTCCTAATTTCCTAAATAGTATGCCATATAAAACATAAGTCTTCAAGGTGAGGATTTTTCTTTCCAGAAGATATAAAATCAGTTATGTTTTCATTGTGTTCTTTGGATGGTAGACATAATTTGCTCGTTGTGTTTTTATAATATGCTATTATACTTTTGGTGAAAAAACAGTTTATGAATAGGTGAGTTGAATCCTCGTCATAAGAATTGCAGACACAACATTGTAATGGAACTCTATTTATATATTTATTATGTCTTTATTTTGTAGGCAGTCCATCCACTACCACCCTCCAGATTAAGTTTTTAATTCTCGGAGTGAGATTTAATTTCCAAATCCAATTAGAATCCATACTGTGTTGTTGGTTATCATTTTTCAAATTTTCGATGGATTTAGTCGCAAATTGTCCATTTGGTTCCGATTTCTAGATTAATTTATCCTTTATGCCCCACTCAGGGAGGGACTTGTATCTCTAAAAAGTTTTGTACTACGTTTTACGGGAAAATTTCATTAATTAAATAAGTATTTCACTGCTTTTGTGTCGTGAGTAGTTGACTCACCCTCATTTTTGGATCGTGGTTATTGAAAATGAGTTTATATACTTAAAAGATTTATTATAGGGTCTATTAAGTACCAAAATTATCAAAGAGGTTCATAATCTTTCGATTCTCTAACAATAAACCAAAAATTTTGTTTAAGAAATTAAATGGTACAAAGTAACACTGACCAACCCCATAACTAAATTGGTATCCTACATAATTTACTTTTGATATCGAACCATTAATTTCTTTTTGAAATGAAAACAATATGTATAAGATTATTCATTTTGATCCATATGCTACTAACTAATGGTTAGATAAATGCTTTTTTAGAATGAAAAATATAAAGTATATTAACTTTAGATAAAATATTGAGCGTTTTTTCAAACACTATAAACAACAAAACAAATAACGGTGAGCGATTTTTTCAGGGATTGTCAAAACCATATAAACCGCTCCAAAAAACTCAAGCTAAACAACCTTTAGATAGCCATATCTAGGGATGTTATATGAACTAAATGGCTCGGGATCGGCTCGGAAAAAGCTCGACTCGAGCTCGTTCACTTACTTAAACTGTTTAGGCTAAACAAGCCGAGCTTGAACAATATTTTAAGCTCGGTTGAAAGCTCGGCTCATTCGAATTATGCTCGAATAGCTCGAATTTTATGGGGTTTCTAAAATTTCTTTTAAGTTAGCTCGGCTCGAGCTCGTTTAATAAACGAACCAAGCTTGAACATGCCAGACTCGGCTCGTTCGGCTCAAATAACGTCCCTAGCCCTATCCTCTTCTGACTAATTGCCAGGTAATAGGTATTTATAACATTAATTTCTTTTTGAAACGTGAAACACTAGCTATAAAGACTATTCACTCTGATTCAAATCATTTTTTTAAGATGATAGTAAAAACTAAATTAAGTATTATTTTTATTAATTTTTAAAAATAACTTCATAACTATGCTATGTGTAAATAGTAAACTACTGTATATATTTTCGCCGAACGGTGTATACAAACTGAAGCTTGGGCCGTGAACCATTCAGAAATGGCTACTGGGCCGTATCCCATTGATCTATACTCTTGGCCCATTTACGGCTGCAATTAGGGTTTCTTACATATATAAATCGCCACCCTTAGAGGGTTCCGTCTCCTCCCTGTAGTCTCCATCTCCCCTGAGCTCCACCATCTTCGCCTCCACCAGGTGCTCTATCCCTTTTTTCCTCCACAATGTTTTCTTCAGTTCTGTTCTCTCGTATCGTCTTCCCTTTCTCTTCTAGTAATTTTATTGCAATTTATTTTGATATTTTGCGTGTAGATCTTCATCCAGAACGAGTTATAATAGAGTCTTAATGCTTGATTAATCGCTTTTATAGTTAGACCGAACCGTGATTATGTCTAGGAGTAGGTTAGTAAATGGATGAATGAAGTGCACATTTTTATTGCAATGAATGCCCATTGTTGGCGTTCTACATCTGCAGTTAGGGTTTACAGGCACGATTTCTGTTGTTCATGTAATATCAATTTGCAGTGATGCTGAATTTGTTTCCGATCTGTTTGTAATGTGATTAGGTTTCATTGTTGATCGCTGATATCTTCGGGAAGTAGGACACCATGCAGAACGAAGAAGGACAACTTCAGGATCTTTACATTCCCAGGAAATGGTATGTTGAATCTGTAGTTTGTATTTTTTTACTACTGGAAGGTTCCAGTTTCTGAAATTGATACTGATTGTGAGGTTTTCTGTTGCTTGCAGTTCGGCTACCAACAGGCTGATCACCGCCAAGGACCATGCTTCGGTGCAGATCAACATTGGACATTTGGATGCCAATGGTGTCTACACTGGTGAATTCACCACCTTTGCTCTCTCTGGCTTTGTCCGAGCTCAGGTATTCATCTTGCTCCAGTCCACTTTGGCTTCAATCTGTTTGATTTGGTTCTGATCTTTATTGATTATAGAGTATATGCTTTAGCTTATTCTGAATTTTAATGTTCTAGCTGAAGAATTAATCAAAGGGGTCTGATGCATCTAATTGAGGGGCTATGCTTATATTTAAAGAGGCAGATGAGTTAGCGATAGGAGAGTTATAATTCCGTATAGAACTTTTTTGTGTACCTTTCATTGTCCTGAGTTCCTTAGCTTTACAGGCATGATTTTCTTGTTTGTTTGTTGGTACTGAAGATATAAGAAATCGGGTGCACACAGTTTTAGATTGAGAGCCTACACCTTGCCATTTAGGAAAAAATCTGTCAAGTTTGCTGTAACTCACCTTGACCAACTTCTAGTTGCTCGAATTTTTAAAACTGGTGATGTTCTCATGTGTATCTGAAGATTAAAACCCCACAGTTTTGATTGATGTTGGAATTAGAAATTTCTTACAGTTTAGGATTAGCTTGTTAATCTGGCATTATCCATGTTCAAAAGTTGTGTTTTCGTATTCGTGATCTTTGTTGTAATGACATTGTTGCTTCAATGCAGGGAGACGCTGACAGTGCCCTTGATCGCCTGTGGTCAAAGAAGAAGGCAGAACTCCATCAGTAAACAACAAATTTGTTGCTTAAATGTGCTCCTCTCCTAAGAGAACATGTACTCCATTAGTAAACAAGTTTGTTGCTTTAATATGCTTCTCTCCTTAGAACAAGTACACTATCAGGAAACATGTTTGCTGCTTTGATATGCTCCTTTTCATAGAACAAGTTTGTTTCTTCTAGTAGATACCTTCAATTTTGATTGTTGACTTTCAAAGTTGGGGCATTCAATGCCGAAACTATGGTTTTTGAGTTTTCTCCTTAATCTGTGTTTTTAATCATCCTTTACGCTTTTAATTTGTAGATCCTTGTGGTCCTAGCATATCGTTTGCAGTAAACATCTGAACTTGAATATGTATGTATATGCAATTAAACATCTGCTTTTGAAGTTGAAAAAGGCAAAATGCTAATCTCACAATTGAAAATTTCATGGGCCATATAAACCCAGGGAGAAAAGAACTTAATGCCAACACTTCCATCTCGTCATCGACATCGTCTTCTAGTTTAGTTCGCGGATTGTTGGAATTAGGTTTCTCGATGTGAGGCCTTTGGATCGAATTTGGGTGTTGCTGGGGAACTTATCGCTCTGTGTTGCCTCAGAATTCTATACCTTTTTATTTGTTTTTGTTCATAAGGTGCACATGTAGGACTGTTATATGAATTGAACCGCTCGGGGTCGGCTCGGAAAAAGCTCGATTCTAGATCGTTCACTTACCTAAACAAGCTGAGCTTGAATAGTATCTTAAACTTGGTAAACAAGCTGAGCTTGAATAGTATCTTAAACTTGGTTGAAAGCTCGGGTCGTTCGATTCAAGCTTGTTGGTCGTTCGATTCAAGCTTATTTCGAGCTCATTCATTTCATAAACCAGCTAAACTTGAACAAAATAATAAGCTCGTCTAAAAATTGGGCTCAGCTCGAACTCGTTTAACCAACGATTAAACTTGAACATGTCAGGCTCGACTCGTTCAGCTCGAATAACACCCCTATAATACAAGGCCTAAATAAAGGATTTAAAGATGTATACTTGTAGGTAGGGGTGTTATTCGAGCCGAACGAGCCGAGCTTGGTATGTTCAAGCTTGGTTCATTGTTAAACGAGCTCGAGCCGAACCTAAATTTTAAACGAGCTTTCTTTTTTCTTCAAGCTCGGCTTGTTTTAGTAAATGAACGAGCTTGAGCCGAGCTTTTAGAAAATTTTAGAAATTTCATACATTTCGAGCTATTCGAGCCTAAATCGAACGAGCCGAGCTTTCAACCGAGCTTAAATTCATGTTCAAGCTTGATTTGTTTAGGTAATGAACGAGCTCGAGTCGAGCTTTTTTCGAGCCGATCCCGAGCCGAGCTCGAGCTGTTCAGCTCATATAACAGCCCTACTTGTAGGAAAGCAAAGACAAAAATCTTTAGGATCAAGATTGTAGGGTCTTATTTGGGACAATAAAGGAGTTGGGTAATGGGCACCATTTTTATTATCATTATTAAAGGCAATTTTGTGACTTCAATTTCTTCAACTCGAAAAGTTGAGTCCAATTGCCAAGAGACATCAATTCCAATTAAATCCTCTTGAAGTATCTCAAAGTGATAGATCACCTTTCATTTCAATCTTTACTTGCCCAAATCAATATGTTCATTCATCCTATATATTATTGGCATCCCATATTATCATGTTTTAAAATCATGATAGAGATGGTGTGCAAAAATAAATAAAAAAGTAAAACACGGGTAAAAAAATGACTATGTATATAACCTTAAACCAAAAAAACTATCCAAGCTGTAAAATATTTATGGGAAATGTTGGTAAATTAGGTCATTACAAAGCCTTGAAATTTATTCCAATTTTATATAATCTGAATTATTTGATTAATTTTTAAAATATTATCGACAATTATTCAATCTATATACGCTTCTTGCTAATGAATTATATTTATCCGGTGACTTTGTATAAATGCTGTGTTAACGGGTGGGTTGTGAAAAACCATTAATTTAAATATGTAATTAAACATTTTATGGCAAAAGGATTGTATTATGTTCTAAATATCTTATAAAATATAAATTTCGATTCCTATAGATTTATAGAGCAGTTTCACACAAATTTTTACTGCATATGAAATTTACTTATTTTACATCATGTTTCTCATGTAAGCACAAAATTTGAAATTAGAACATGACCTCCAAATACATTTTTTCTTTTCTTTTTTTCAAATTGTTTCCAACGTTGCAGTTAGTTTAATTACGTTCAATAGGAATATGACAGAAAGTTAAATACAGTACTACAGTAGTATTAGTATATTCTCCATCACATGTGATGTATATTCATATCCTGGAATAAAAAAGAAAGAAAATGATGTATTGTATTGTTTGCTTTAGGAATATGTATATACTACTATATGCAGCATATTCAAAGATGAATTTCATGCTGATTGATGACATATACTATTGTGATAATATTTTCTAACATTTAAATAGGTTAGGTTGTTTGTATTTTACCATTTACAAGTAATTGGTGTACACATCTTTTCACTCTCTTGTAATTTTTCTAGACATTAATGCAAATTCACGTTCCTATGCCTTTTACTTGTACCATTATGTCTCCTATCAAATTTCATTATGATATAATCTTATAACATATTCATACATCTATTGTTTTATCTAAGAAGATGAAATCATGAATTTAAGGGCAAGGGACCTCAATTGGTTTTGTACAATTATTCAACTTAGGGTCAGTTTAGTACTCCCCCATTTCGCTAGTAGCCTAGCCTACAAGCCGAGTGAAGTTTCATTTTAAAATCAATTGACAATAGAAGGAGTAGCCCATCGACTAATATACTAGGGTTTGTTATGTTCAACTTTCGATGTTGGACACTTTTGGTCTCATTCACATCTCTCAACGCAATACATTGTCTTTTAGAGATTTGTATAAATTTTAATAAAACACCTCACTTTTGAAAAAATCATCATTTTACTAACTTTTTTCATAAATTTTATTATTTTTTAATACACACTACACATTTTAACCAATCGTAATCTTTTAAAAAGTCAACAACACAAATCAATACAAATCATATAGCTGATGTATTGTGAAAACATAAAACTAGTAAGGTGTTCCACTTGTATTGTGAAACAGAGGGAGTAACATATATCCGATGAGATAGTTGAAACTGATGAATTAGTTGTATTAAATATATGTTAAATTCAATTTTTCAAAAACTAGTAAGGTGTTTGGTAAATCTTAGCTGATGAGAGAAAAGAAAATAAATAAATTTGTAAATAGAAAAAGAAAAATTCCGAAAATGTTGAAAATCCAATCTGAAAAGACAATTAAATTAAAATCTTATTTTTAACACATTTAAAACTTTATAATATTAAAATGAAAAGCCAAACATTAATCTGCCATACAATTATTGTATAATTGTATCATATGGTTCAATCCCTCTTACAATGATTTTTGTTAGATCTTTAGGGGAGGCAAATCTTTAGCCATTGAAGTGTTTTTTCATAGCCATTAAAGTAGTATTGGAGTCCATTCCACAACCATTCAGTATGTTTTGACTTTTGAGGCAATTGTTTAGTTGAATTTAAAAAACCTTTTTGGAAAACAAAATATTCACATCTCTTACCACATGAGGAAGCAAATTTAAGGGCAAATGAAAGCAAGTGGAAGACCACAATATAACATATTCCCTCCCTCCCATTTAAAGGCAAAAGATAGCAACTCTGCCTACAAAGACAGTCCTTTACAACTAGGAATGAGAAAGAAAAGGAGATCTGCAGTCCCTTTATACAACTAAGCATTACAAAGCTATACACTTTGCCCTTGTAAATTATTACCACACTAGCAAGTAAAGCTACCAAACCCACATACACTCCAAAGGGAAATTAACAAAAAGCTATGGATCTCCAGTTCAAGATTCCATTCTAAACTCATGCACTGCATACATGCTACTAGAATACTCGGGAAAAGGCGTAGGAAGACCGAATTCTCGACAACTTTGTTACATGATTGAGCAGCTTCTTTCGTCGTCGTTGTAGGCATTGTAGTTGTAGTTGCTGATCTCTTCGATGGGATCAGGTGGCGGTGGAAGGGGGTTGTAATTGTACCCAGGATGCGTATAGGGGTACATTGGTGGGGCGAAGCGTGAGTTACTAGCACTCGGCTGGGTCATGCTGTAACTGATGCCGTAGATGGGCTGCGGGAAGTTGGGTGGTGGGTAAGCTCCGGGGTACATGAATTGGGCAGGAATCGAGTTCATGGGTTCGACAGATGGCAGGATCGGAGTCACTGGAGCTGCGCCCTGGCTCACTGGGGATGGTGAGGCGGCATCTGTTCCTCCGTGAGTTGACTCATGGGGACTTGGAGTTGGAGGACCGCCAGTTTCACCGCCAGCGCCACCATTTTGAGTGTTTTTCTTCTTCTTGTTCTTCTTCTTACCTCCGCCGCCTCCACCACCACCACCACCACCACCACTCTTCTCGCCAGCTTGGACGCCGTTTGCATCCCCATTGTCCGCCTCTAATGATTCAGCACCACCGGCTGGACTGTCAGGTGCCTTTCCACCTTCATTAGAGCCATCCCCAGCTGCATTTTCCGGCTTCTCAGCTGCCTTCTTTTCGATGTTTTCACCACCTTGGCAATCGGCTTTTGGTTCGTTCTGCTTCTTGCTGTTTTTGGATTTTCCCGGCTTCTCAGTCTTCTCTGACTTCTCTGGCCATAGCTCGGCGTGTTTCCCTGACTTCTGTAGTTTCTTGATCAAAGTATCAGCATCCACGTTTCCAGTCACTGTGACCTTTTGCTGCTGAGGGTCTATTTCTGTCCTATAAACCCCTGAAATTCCAAAACAACATCCAGTATGGTAAGATCATACACTTGTATGGCATTGCTTGACGTTCTGTCTTCCGCATAAAAACAGTTTTGTGTCAAGAACTAGTTCTGATTTGGCGCCTAAAACATCACACACATATATATATATATATATACAAGTTAGCACATAAAAGAGAGGTTTACACTACCATCAATGTTCTGCAGGATCTTCTTGACCTTTTTCTTGCATCCTTCACAGTGGATTCGGACTCTCAGGAACCATGTCTGCAACTAAGTTGGGCTTGTTTAGGATTATGTCAAACAAGGAAAATAAGAACAAAGTAAAAGTAGGTGGTATCATCATGTGTGTAATCACTTGCCTGATACTTCAAAGGTTCCGCCATGTAGAGAAAGAGGGAAACTTGCAAACTCAGATGAATATGCTAGAGCAATGAGAGAGTATGCAAAACTTAAGGAAATGGAAAAGAGTGCATTTTGAAAGTGCTTGCACAGGTTTAATAGGAAAAGTATGAGAGAGAGAGAGAGAGCCATCAAAGAACAAAAAAAAAATAGGACTAAATGGGAATCAATTGGGGTCCAGTTGGGTTCTTAATGACTTTATTATAGCAGATGATTTTTGGAGGTTTTAAGAGAACGGGGCCTGTTTCTATTACTAGACCACCATCACGTGCTTTTGCAGCATTTGTTTAATAATTAGCAATAAGTATCGTATGGTAACAGGAAATCTAGAGTTTTCTAGGATTGAAGATGGCAGGTTTGAAAGGCGCAGCAAACAACATAACAATTAAGCTACTAGCACTTGAACCAACAACACAAGATATACCGTTGTGATGTTTAAGCTTTTGGATATCAAATTGAACAAGATTATTGTGTTAGTAAGGTCTAAGGTCCGTCATTCTTAATGTTCTAAACTGCAGTTCATACTTCAGAGGTAAAAAGAAGGTGACGCAGACGGAAGTTTCGAGAAACACGCAAGCGCGGGTTCTCACGGATAAAGGGTTCGCAAGCGTCGAAACCCTACGGGATAGGTCTGGAATCCACCAGAAAGGGTCTTGGAATCCACCAAGGGGATAAAAGAGAAACTCTCTAAAAATTCATCATTCAGATTCATTGAAAATAAAGACTACAACGAGTTTATATAGGGAATACTCTAAGGAAACCCTAATTCTTAACTTGGGCCCAAGGCAAAATAAAATTCTATCAATAAAAATATATGAAATAAATAGATAAATTCCTAATTTATCTTAAAAAACCTATAAAATAGATAATCCTAATTAAAAGATAAATATCCTAACTAAAGATAAAAATGCTCCTGCATCAGAAGGTGAATGCTACTGCAGCAACATCAGTATTAATTTATGACTATCATATGAACAGTTCATACTTCAGGTAAAAAGAAAGAGATTTGCAAGGTGAAAAAGGAGATAAATGACAAACACATCATCTTCTGATATGAAATTCTCTGAATTTAACCCTTTAATCTGAGATGACTTGTAAGTTTTGAATAGTAAGAGGAATATGCCTTTTACACCACCTGATTTATAAAGAGCATTGTCTCATATGAAGTCTCTCAATTTCTGAAGAAACATGCTATTGGCCAGATGATGATTTATACTAATCTAGAAACCTTAATTGAAATCACAAGTTCATTCAGA
Organism: Persicaria maculosa; assembly: GCA_963922045.1. Classification (NCBI taxonomy): domain Eukaryota; kingdom Viridiplantae; phylum Streptophyta; class Magnoliopsida; order Caryophyllales; family Polygonaceae; genus Persicaria; species Persicaria maculosa. The sequence continues at coordinate 70,083,796 of OY998255.1, forward strand.
GTCATCATTACCAGCATTATCTTATTAATGACATTACAATTATCAGAAGATAAGGAGCAAAGATAAAATGAAAAAGGAGAATTGAGTAAAATTATGAGAAGGAAGAATATATAACCAGCCAACCAGGTAATGGCATTGCTTTTTATTTCACCTTTTAATAGTGAAGAGAAATAATTAAAGGTAAAACACTAAAGGTGGAGGAAATTGAATAATTAGCATTCAGAAAAAAGATTTTAAAAGACTACAAAAAATAAAGATTTTTTACATGATTAGATCAGACAATACACCACTTTCACATTCTTAAAGCCAAAGCCTCCCCTTTTGAGGAAGCTGTGCCAAAGGAGCTTTACTTAATTTTCAGGAAAACATAAGTCAGAAGGTGGTGGTAATTACTAGTGAACTAAAACAGCTGCATCATCAACAGTGATATATTTGGATTTGTGGACAGAGAAGATGGGAGGAAAAGATTTCACAAGATAGGGCCTACCTCAAATAATGCAACGGGGGCCAAGGATTTCCTACAGGATAAAATGGACCCAGTAAGAAAGTGGCCTTGGAGATAAAAGTAAAACAGCCAGGAAATAAAATGAAAATATATCTGTTTATTTACACCCAGCAAACAAGCAAGATAACATTTTTTTTACAGCATTCATGTTTTTCTTATAATTACAGGTTTGTTTGACGCAAGAAACTAACCTGTAATCATTCTTATTATTGGTTCATTATTTGCAAAAATAAGCAACCAGCACATTGCAGCAAATGAACCTACCATTTGGTCCAGAATACAAACACATCCATCCCCTGTCCTGATGCTTGTGCTTTCCTGCTAATATCTTATCTAGATATTTTTTATCTCAAATTTCTAGTAAAATTATAGAAAGGTATGCCTTGGAGATTAAACCAACTACTCTACAACTGGTCTAGTGGGTTCTGGACCTCTGGTATGAAGGGCGAATATCCGAGAATGTTAAATGTTCACATCCAGAACCGAAAGAAGGCAAATGGAGAAAGGGAATCATGGATAATAATAGTGCAGCACATAAAAAATTTCTTCTCAAATGCTTCAACTTACTTCCTTTGGTCCAGAAAGGAAATAAGTTTGCTACATCTTTGAGATAAGCTTGTAGAATGAAAGTTGAAGTTAACCTCGCAACGACCAGAACCCAACAGACCTGAAAAAACACAGATTGTATTGTATGTATACAATAAGACACTAGTCAGAAAAGCAGCCAAAAGAGGGAATGTTGTCACTTATTTGGTAAGCCTAAGCCACCTTTATTGACTACATAAGATAATTATACGCCTACAAACAAGTCATACTAATATGGTACTTTTAGATCATAAGGACTAACAAATAAGGAGTTCGCTACTAAGATGATTTTATGAAGAAAAAAAAATGCTAGCATACTGCAATTCAGTCTTTTTCTAACCAAGCAATTAGATTAAGGTTAGAGATAAGACAGAGCAAGAATTATCAGGATATTAAGAAGTCCTTTTCCATCCAGTTTATAATGGAGCAGTTAATACTGCAATTCAGCCTTATCTATACAACTTTCCAGGAACCATTGGCTTGTGACTAAATTGAACGCTTCCAATAGTTTATGTTCTATGTGCGTTCGTATTGCATCATACCTCTTATCCTTCATTATTATACATCTGAATAAGGAAAGAAAGTCACTGAGACAAACTAGCTGACTATTCAATCCACTACCAACTCATAAAACTGAATTGTATCTCCAAATTTAGATAAGGTAAACTTGCAGTGCTGGAACTACCAAAAATGTTTACAGATCTTTGACTCCCATCTTATTTAGGCATTTATCAGAATACCACCAAGCTAAATGAAGCACAAAATGCAGCAAACAACATACAGCACAAACTAAAGTTCACCGAACTTGGTCAATCAGCAATTGAGCCTTTAAAAGGGGCTAGAGTGTCGCATAATTTGACCACTTGTTATTCAAACCTCTCCACGAAAGAAAATTTTACTAAATAGTAAATATTACTGCTACAACTTGTAACCATCAGAGGTTCTTACAAAGCAGAATGCCTGCACCTATGAAAGCAATAGCAAAGAAAACACCTTGCCTAGAACGCATGTTTTCACGCCATGTCAATGGTCTTGTCACCAAATGTAATACTTTCTTTACTTGCTCGTTTAGGTCCTCTAGCGTTCCATTATTATCAATGACAATGTCTGCCTTGCTTCTTTTCAAATCAAGGGGCATTTGAGCATTTATTTTGTTGTGCGCCTCTTCATCTGATATACCATCTCTACCCTTCAGTCGCTGAAGTTGTGTCTCATGATCAACCCATACAACAATAACAGGATTTGTCCATTTGTCCAGTTTGGCCTCGAACAAGAGAGGAACATCCAGTACTATAACCTTAGACCCGTTGAGCCACAACTTGAAAACCTCCTTAAAAATGCCAGATGATATATAGGGTGCCAGTAGCCTGCAACATATTTTGATACGAAATGACATTATAAATTCACATGTACAAGAAAATTTAAAAAGTGTATTCAATAGACAAAATATCTGAAATGATAACCTGAGCCCTGAAACAATAAACAAGTAATCAATAAAGTGCATCTTTTAACCAGTCCAAAGTATCAATGTCACACTTGGCAATCAAAAGAATAATTAGTCTCAAATGTCTACTACTCCAGAAGTGCACATGATGGGTTTAATAGCATTTGGGTAAAACAACATGAAAATTAGTGTAGCTAAAGAAATTACTGGGGGTTCCCACCCCCAACCAAAATAAAACAACAAGGAACATAAGATTGTTTCACCTGTAATATTGTTTACGTGTGTTCCCTGCACAAAAGCTGCAAATTAAGTTGTGTTTGCTGTCATGCTTATATGGTAGTTTTGCTTATAAGTCGCTGATAACTAGGACATATGCTGTCAAGTTACTGATGAGTCTTTTTGCATGTTAACCTTCGTACACAAATTTCCTACCTCAGACAACTTAAAGAGATTCAAATCACCATTCAGTTGAACTCTGATGCAACAGATTAAGATAGCAAACCAAAGTACTCCATTCATGGAATGCCTGCGTGTCTCTCACACAGACCCATAGGGTGGGGTTGGGGGGCATGAACACAACTGGTAGCTACTATGTAAGAAAATATTTGACCAATCAACCTACGGAGACAGTGTATAGGCCAAGAAAAATAAAAATTAAATGCAAAGCAATAGCAAACTTATGTTAACTTGGGAATTAATGATGATATGCCTTCAAGCCTTTTCATTAAATTCATAAACAATCATAAAGAATCCTACTACACAGCAAACTAGGGAAATGTTTATACCGGTTGAGAATTTGTCGCTTAGATGGATCAGAGAATACAATTTGCCCCAACTTTGGCCTATCGACCTCTCCATTAGGTTGAAGAATATCCTCACCAAATTCCTTTACAACCTTTTTCCAACCACCTGTGCCCTTCTTTAAAACATCCTACCAAAAAAAAAAACAAACTCACATTATGTTAACTTGGTGGAACCACCATTCGTAATCATAATCCATGGTACCAAAGACATAGTAAACGAATAAGAAGAAAGAAAATAAACACAAGATTACCAAATAGAGAATACGAAAAGGTATAATGCAGAAAACAGAGTGTTCATTAACTGTCCATCTGGAACTCTTCAATCTGTCTTGAAAACACTGGGTAGGTATGGCAAATAATTTCAGTTTGGAACCCGAAAACCATGTAACCTAGCCTAAGACCCGAATCTGACTTAACACCAAACTTCTTTCAACTTGTAAATCACTCAAAATCAAACCTCAAACTTCTTTGAACCTGTAAATCTCTCAAACATAAAAGATCATTGAAGGCAACCCATCCAATCTGAGATATCAAGCACAAAGTAGTAGTAATACTCCTGAAGACTCTAAGAAATACCTAAAAAATGCCCTAAATCATCAATCCTTAAACTACACATCAATTCACTAGTGAATTCACATTACATTTTGGAGACAAAAGTTGGAGCTTTGCATCTACCACAAATCAGAAACAACATCCCCTTAAACTTTATCCACTACTTCCAAGGAGGTGAATTCCATTAGCGAAATCATGAATCGAACACTAAAAAAGTCGCGTATGATTGATAATCTTGGAATCAGACTAACTCATTGACCAATTCAGCCCATTTCAATTAGGTCATCCATCTGTAGTTGATCGACACTAAAAAAAAAACAAACCATAATCTGAACTGAATTTCACAAGCACACTTGCCAATTGCATAAGATGAGAGAGAGAGTACCCGAGCGACGACATCGGCATCAACCATTGGGATGTCATTGGCCTTGAAGATATTGGAGACCGTACTCTTCCCTGATGCGATTCCGCCCGTTAGCCCCACTATTCTCATCTGCGGCGATGCGTGTGTGCTGCGGTGATAACGGGAACTAAGTGGAAGAGTGCAGACGTGCTTGAAGTGGGGAGAGGTGGAGAGCGAATGCGATGGCAACAACTGAACGGCTATGGCCTGTGGCGGACCCAGGATTTTTGGCGGGGCTGAAAACTATATTGGATTTTTTACTCCCACTATAAAGGTTCTAAGCATTGTTGAAACCTGATCTATAGGTGAAGCAAGGCAACAATTAGTTGAACAACAGCAACAATGTATAGCAGCAAAAGACAACAATGAACAGTAGCAATGAACAACAACAATGCACAGCAGCAACGAAATTCAGAGCCCGTTTGGAAAGGGTATATAGATATAGGATATAGACTATAGGTATGAGATATAGATATCAGGCTATGAGTATTGGGTATGGGTATGAGATTGATATCTATATCCTATATCTGCTTTTTGAAAAGGGTATATAGATATCAGAATAAAAACAAAAAGAGAAAATGTAATAAAAATGAACCAAAATCCTTATAACTTTCAAAATTTGAGAACTTTGAGTGTGTTGCAAAATATCAACTGTTTTGCCAACCTATCAACATACTATCTTTTGAAATGTACAAAATGGCATCAAAATGGCCTTGCAAACACACTACCCATCCACCGTAGTACCCTCTACAAGACTACAACCCCGTTGCTCCTGAACCGCTTGAAGAAGCACAAAGTCACAAATAATGCTTTGCACATATCATTTCTTCCAATGATCATTTGGGCAATTGTAGAAGAATTCAAAGTGAAAAAAAAAATCAGATGCAAACCCTAATTCAAGAACAAAAAAAAAATGTTCCTAATTCAGATGAAACAGATGCAAGCGGAAAAAAAAACAGATGCAAATAGAAGAAATTGATAGGCTCAATTGAAGAATTCGTGATTACAGCATAAACTTCAAATATAAGTTTTCACACACCATAGAATCGACCAGATGCAAGCGTACCTGCTCAGTCGAACAGCTGCAAATTCGAACCCTAAAAAAAAAGATGCAAATTCGAACCCTAAAAAGAACAGATGTAAATTCGAAGCCTAAAAAAGAACAGATGCAAATTCGAACCCTATAAAGAACAGATGCAAATTCGAAGCACAGCAATTTCGAACAGCAAGAAGAACAACAATTCGGACAGCAAGAAGAACAACAATTCGGACAGCAATAAGAACAACAATTTTGAATAGAAGAACAGCAATTTCGAAAAGCGAGAAGAGCAGATGCAAATTCGGACAGCATAGAGAAGAAGAACAGATGCAAGCGGAAAAAAAAATTCCGAACCCTATAAAATTCGCACAGCACTTCACATAGATACGATGCAAATTTGAACAGATGCAATGGTGAGCAGATCTCTAGAGAGAAGAAGGAGTAGAAGAAGTACCTGCTGCTCAGTCGCTCTCAGTCGGGGAGTCGCTCTTGCTCGTACGTTCTTTTCCAATATCCCCCAATCTGGTCAGAGATATCAAAAGTGAAAAAAATACCCAGAATGAGTAGATAGAGATATAGAAATACAATTGATAACCGGATGAATTATATTTTTGGTCTCTAACCTTTACCACTTGTTTTACTTTAGTCCATAATCTTTGAAACGTTTCAAAATAGTCTTTAATCTTTCTATTTCGTTTCATTTTAGTCTCTAACCTTTCAAAGGTTGTAAATTAGTCCCTAAGCTTATATTTGTTATTAGTTTTAGTCCATGATATTAAAATATTATTTGAAATAATTATAAAAAATCACCCTAAAGTTATCATAATGTATATAAATGAGTAAATTACCCATATAAAGTTATCATAATGTATATAAATGAGTAAATTACCCATATAAAGAATAATTATAAAACAAATATCCAACTTTATGATTTTTTTTTAAAAAGACCTCTTTTATTATTCAAATTCATTATTTTAAAGGATTAATATTTAATATACATATATTGGATCTATGTATTGGTAAATAAAAAAAATATCCCACAATCTCTCATAGTTAATCACAAGATCTTTAAATTTTATGAGAGCTTTTGTGAAAAACATTTTATGGATAATTTTATATAATATGCTCTTATGATAAATAGTAAAATAGTTCGAATATTTTTCAAAAATAAAATTATAGAGTTAGATGATTTTATATAATTTTCTTTGTATGAATGATTTTATTTAAATTATGATAACTTTAGGATGGTTTTTTTATAATTATTACAAATAATATTTTAATATTAGGGACTAAAACGAATAAAAAATGTAAGGCTATGGACTATTTTAAAACATTTGAAAGGTTAGGGACTAAAATGAAATGGAATAGAAAGGTCAAGGACTATTTTGAAACGTTTCAAAGGCTGAGGACTAAAGTGAAACAAGTGGTAAATGTTAGAGACCAAAAATGTAATTCACCCTTGATAGCCATATACTAATTTGGCTAAATATACCAAACATGGTATATAGATAGTGGGCTTTCTGTACCCATAGCCTATATCTATATACCCATCACATCCCCTAATAAAAAATTCACAAAATTGATTCTCAAAATCACAAACCCTAATTTCACAAAATTGGTTTCCAAAATCAAAATCTAAACGAAATCTCAAATCAAAATTGAGGGCACAAATTGACAAAGTATAAGCTATAAGGTAAAAAAAACTAACCTTTTCAATCGGATTTGGGGAGAATATTCAAGGCTGAATCTCAGCAGAGGCCAACAACCGTGAATGAGGAGGAGCTGAGCGGAGTCTCCGTTGCCGCCACTCCGGAGAGGAGCCACCGAGCGTCGGAGTGGGGTACGGTGCGGTGCACCTGTGGGGCCTTCTCTTCGGTTTCGCCAAATCACCAATCGCCTTTTTGCGTGTGTGAACTGTTGGCTGGTAGGCGGGTTTGGAAATTGGGTGGGTTTTCATGGCTCGCCCCACGAGTAAAACTCTTCATCCGCCCCCACTCCGTTACCAACATCTAACCCTATTTTTATTTTCAAACATTATATGAAATATATACCTTATAAATACATTCTATAACAAAAAAAAAAGGTTTAAGTTGAACAATACGTGAAAAATACACAATTTGTAAAATAAAAAATATTTCGAGGTCTAGTTCAACAATACGTGGAAATACACAACTTAGAAAAAAAAAAGATGAGAATATCTTTAATAGGATCACAATATAGAAGACTTTTAATTCGGATTAACTAATAACAATATAAACGTACAATATAGAAATATTTTCGGATTAACTACATAATCCAGTTTTCAAATTAACTACGGAATCTACTAACAATATAAACCCAAATATAAAAACACAATATTAAATTAACGTGAGAAAATGATAGCAAAAGAAATAAATTTTTGGGTTTTAAGGGGTACAAAAGTAAAATCATATATTTAATTGAGTTATTTGGATTCTTATTGGGTGATTATTGGTGCAGGTTAATGGGATGGGTTATTGGAGCGGGTATTGGATGAAAAATCATCATCCATACCCGCTCCATCACCCACTTCACCCGTCACCCGCTTTAATTTTTGCGGGTTTTCGCCCGCAAAAATGGAAATCACATGTTCTTTATGTTTGGAAATAATTCTGTATACAGAAAATGCTCCACTAGAGGAGACGCATCTTGTGTGTGCTACCATATATGTAATGGATCTATGTGCGCATTCAGGGTGTGCACTCTCTAGTTTGACATTTTCTGTATACAGAACTATTTACAAACATCGGCGAAAATGTGATTTCTCTGAAATTGTAATGAGAAGAAATAAACACATTGAGTAGGTATGACTATATGCTTAGATATGTCACCGATCGATCTATTCTTATAGGCTATATTTTTTAAGAATTATTATTTGGTGCGTGTCATCAAGAAATTGGAGGTGGAGTTGTCGAAATGGGCGAGAGATTTTGAAATCTCTTGTAATCTCTAACAATTGAAATCTCTCACCCTCTTCGACAACTCTACCTCCAAATTTATGATGACACGCCAATTAGGTCGGCGGTGGCCACGAGGAGAAGGTGGATTGTAAAACCCGTTCTCCGTTGTCCATTATCACTCTGCACAATTAAAAAATTTCAATTTCCCGACAATTATTTTGGTTAGGGTCACGTCGCCTCAGCCATCACATCTGCTAAGAATCTCCCCAATCTGTGATGAGTACAAATACATGCACAATGCACGTTGTACGAAGAGAATAACCTCATCCATTAAGCCTCATCCATGTCAAGCTAGAGAGAGCGCCGCCCGAATGTCGCTTACTACCAGCCCCAGCCTTGGTTTAATTTGATTTAATTTGTTTTAAACTACATTCAATTAAATGCAATAAAATCACATGTTACAAGTCTATATTCATACATATTCAGTGTGTTCATTTATTCTCATTCCAATTATAGAGAAATCACTTGTTATGGACATTTGTAGATAGTTCTATATACAGAAAATGTCAACCTAGCTATGCGCACCCTGGATGCGCCTAACATTCAATTTCATATTTATATAGGCGCAACCATGATGCGTCTTCTCTAGGTGGGTATTTTTTGTATAAAGAACTATTTACAAACGTAAGGAACATGTGATTTTTCTTAAATAGTATGGAGAATAAATAAATACACCCAATAGGTTTGAATAAACCCTTAGATATGTCACTGATCGACCTATTCTTACCGGTTATATTTTTTGGTGCGAGTCGTCAAAACATGATCTCATCACGCCCTAATCCGGGCACCACGCGCCCCCCAACGCAACCCCATCACCAACGAAGACATCCCCCTCCACCCCACCATTGAGGACTGCATGCGCCGCCCTTAGATCATAGAAGTGGACGGCCACGATGCCTTTTCGGACCCGCCCCAAGGTCAGCAGCAACGCCCTCATCGGCGGCGAGATATTCTCGGGTGGAGGGTAGAACAACGTCGATGGGGGGGGGGGGGGGGCATAGGAGTAGTATAGTTGGGGCGACGGTAGAAGTAAGGGGAGGAAGGGGAGGAGGGACGGTGGTTGTGGTAGCGGTGGGTAAGAGGGCTAGAACTCCTGAGCTAATGGGTCAATGCTGAATCCATTGACACAAATAGTTCATGGTAGAAAACTGATGGGTCAAGGCTGAATCCATTGACACAAGGAGTATACATCTACTCAAACGTATTCACTAGGTTATTATTTCACGAGCGTTTTGGGTTGACTAGATAGTAGCGGGTGAGGCTACGAGTTGAGAGGAGAATGATTGTTCTTTTGAGTTGTATCTAGGACTCTAAAGGATCTGCGTTGACTAGATATAAGGGGGTGAGACTTCGAGTGTTTAGAAGAAGGAAAGATCTTCTCGGTTATATCTAGGATCCATAAGAAGTGAGATAATAGTGTTTTTGAATCCTACGGGTTGGATAACCCTAGGCGGGGATGTAGGCCAAGTTGTGCTGAACCTCGTTAACTATTCACGTGTTCATTCTATTTTAATTTCCGCATTTTATTTTAACGTTTTATTTTCGTACAGCTGAACAGGTTTCTAGAATCATTTCAAGACCTTGACATCCGGTTTCAGACCTTGAAATCCATTCCAAGGCCTTGAAGTTTCTTCTGCAGAAACTTTGCGAAAAGTTTTCATACTCTATTTGTAACGGTCCAAATATAAATATCTGGGTTACGTTTCGAAGGTTGGATACCTTCACTCGGATCTTGCAATTCAGGTACGGGTTGAGGTTTCAAAACCTCAAAAGATCAGTATTTTAAAGTGGGGGTTCCGAACCCCAAAACAATCGAAGGGCCGTTGGGTACCCTTAACCTGTCCTAAAGACTAAGGCGCGAAAATTCATTTGAAGGAAACTACGAAAGCGGAAGTAAAGTACAACTTGCCACGACGAGACCGGGTCAAAATCAAACCATAAAACATATTATCCAAAAAACCCTTTAGCCGGATTAGTGAAGTTAGACATTTTCTTCGCAACGCCAGAAGGTCTCCCACGACGGAGTGGGATCAGACCGAGGCCCTATCGCATTCTAGGTCCAACAAGCAGCCATACACATACGCTATATCTATAATAAAGATGCTTCTAATGCAGTACAGAATTTAAACACACAAGTCATGCTTATTAGAATATACATAAACATAAGTGCAGAAAGACAGTAAAGGCCCCCAAAGAATGCCAACTGACATATCCCTCTCCTACCTCCACCCCCCTTCCCGTTAGGGCGGAGCCTAGCCAGTACGGTAACCATTTCATCATGTATGTGCACATTATTGTTAGAGATGTGAATGAGACCAAAAGTGTCCCGCATCGGAAAGTTGAACATATCAAGCCCTAGTATATGAGTCGGTGGGCTACTCCTTCTATTGCTATTTGGTTTTAGAATGGAACCCCACTCGGCTTGTGTGCTAGTCATGTGCGCCTGTGCAGACGACCCCCAGTTATCGGTCCAACTCGAACTTTGATATGGTATCAGAGTGGTTAGCCTAACGGCCCTTGTCGATCCTAGTTTGGGTTACCCAGCTGTCCAAGTCTCAACTAGATGGTCATTCCTAGTTGGACTTGCGGGGGCGTGTTAGAGATGTGAATGAGACCAAAAGTGTCCCACATCGGAAAGTTGAACATATCAAGCCCTAGTATATGAGTCGGTGGGCTACTTCTTCTATTGCCAGTTGGTTTTAGAATGGAATCCCACTCGGCTTATGTGCTAGTCATGTGCGCCTGTGCACACGACTCCCAGTTATCGGTCCTGAAATACCCCAAAATTATCTTTGGGTATTTCTTTTTAAGTAAATATATAATATAATTTCGGTAATAAAAGTTCTTTTATTTTGAATTTAGAAATATTTTTTTCTTTCAAATTGAATATATAAATATTTTTATAACTAGTTTAAACATCTTAAGTGCATTTACAGTAAATAAATAAGTTCTTAAGTTATATTGTTTTGAGACAAAGTGATATATTTCGTCAAAAATAAGGAAGGATTCATAATTATAATTTATTCTAATTTACGTAAAATATTTAATATAACGTTTTAGAAAAATGATGTTACGCAAAATAAAATGTAATTTATTAAATGTTTTGTTATTTAATTTATGTAGAATTTTAATAAATAAATTTTCGGATATACATATATATTTATAAATTGAAAAAGAGTTTGAGCTGGTTTTCTTTTGGTTCAAGTGAACCGAACCATCAAATAAAGAAAAAAAATGGTGAACCGGGTTCACCAGACCCGTCCCCTTCCGTCCTCCCCTTTCGATTCACTGTTGAACAAAACTAGTTTTGCCCTCCCTCAAATCTCGCCCAAAGCTCAACCGAAATGCTTCTAGAACGTTCCACACGTGTTCTTATCTGAATATCCTTAACCAATTTTGAGGTTTCGGATGGAAACGAGCTCAAACAAGCTTATCCCTAATTTGAGGATTTCACCAAATCCGAGTAAAGGAGATTGGATTTGCACAAATTGGGATATGGGATTCACTCTAACAACCTTATCCTGGACTTTTATGGATTTATTTTAATTCAATCCGCCCCTAATCCTTCCCCTATATATACCCCTTTCGGGATCACTTTCGAAGCACACCACCACCAGTTCTCTCAAAGTTCCGAGCTTTCTGATCACTTCATCACATTCCCCGTCCCTCAAGCATCGTAATCGTTAAAAAACCCCTCTCAAATCCTTGCAAAAACGCAATCCTCCATTACCGATTGAAGCTCATCGGAGCCTCTCTTGTCCACCGCTTTCGGTCGCCGCCTCCGCCGTACAGGACCACCCGGAGGTGCGCCTCATCGCCACGAAGCTTCAGCCTCTGGTTTCGTGTCATTCCGAGCACTATCGAAGCCGCTACGATTCGCCGAAGTGGAGCCGTTGTCGCGCTTGGATTCCTCTGTTGAAAGCAGTGACGGGTTGAAGGTTGAAGAAGGTTAATTGTGTTAAACCTCCCATACTTTCAGTTTTGTTAAAATATGCCCTTGCCCAGTTTTCTAAAATTCCAGATTCTAACCCGTATTTTTATATGGGCATAAATGCTTTCCAATTTCCGTTAAATCGCAGAGAATCGTCAACCCTTACGCCCATACGAAGGAATTCGAGTTCAACCAACCACTTAAGTCAAAGCTTGCAACTTCGGATCAAGGCAAGTGACATTCCGAGCTTTTCCGCTCATTTCGGTTTCGTGTCTTATTGTTTTCTTTCCTTGAAATGCTTGCCAAATTAATTAAAATAAATTGCAATTCACCTGCTTGTGTTACTCACCGTTTATTTAAGGCATTTATTTTTGTCCTTTCATGCTCATTGGTTAGGTATGGAACATGCCTTGTCTTTGATGTTTCCATCCTTTATTTTATTTGCTTTCATTTCATTTGGCATTCATGTTACCTATAAATAACATGGGTTATCTTGTGTTATGTGATCACCTAGGTTGTTAAGTAAAAGTAAATAGTAATAATGTGAGGATTGTGTGTTACGATTGGAACTCAATTGAATCAAGAGCAACCAAGTAAATCTATCAATCAACGTAAACCAATGTGAGCCGTAATGTGCAAAGTCAAGTGAAAGTGATGTGGTAGAGTCAGGTCGGGGCCGTTACTCCTCGGTCTAAAGGTTTCATGAAACTACACACTTCCAGATAAGGTGTGTTACACAACCACAACGGTTGTAGGTCATAACCACTATGTCAGGGTGGGACCGGTATTAATCAATAAACAGTTACTCGTGTTAATCTAAAAGATGTAAAATGCATTAATCATGTAAAGTCTGTAACCTTGTGTTTAAGCTACTCAACGTGAGTAAGTGAGTGAAGTGTGTGTTATATCAATTTGTTTTAAGCTACTCAACGTGAGGAAAGTGAGCGAATAATGTTTTGAAAACTGTTTTCACGGTGATTACAATTAGCTTTGTATCATATTCCATCTATAATCGGAGTATGGTTCCTAAGAGTGCTTGTCGCTCGCATCTTTTGTTACTCAATCCTTCGAGGTTATCCGTGTCTCAGTAGTCGTGTTTTAAAAATGTTAAGCCTTCACAAAAATATTCTCAATAATCGCATCTGGGTTTAGATTCATACCGTATTATGGTCACTGAGTTTGAAGTCTAGAGAAGTCCCAGTTTTTGAGCCGTCATTTGCTAGTTCTTGCGAACTAATCGTCCTTTATTTGGATGGCTGGTGTCCTTCATTCCGGACGCCAAACCAGTTTTCGCAGGTTTAGGTCGAGTCTCAGAAGAGAAGATAAGAGAAGTTGAGAAGACATCTAAACTATTTTTAACGTTGTATTTAAAGTTTAAATTTCGAGATATATTGTATAGCTGTTTAAATATTTTTATTTCATTTAAAAGTCTTTTGCTGTAATATTATCAAGTTGTAAAGTTAAATCCTCAATTTGAGAGGACATATTAATAAAGAGTTATTTTTTTTATATTTCAAGTCTTCCGCTATTTAATTGTATTTCATTTATGTATTTAATTGTTATCATCTTGTTTATGGAGCATGGTTGCATGTCCCTATAAGCGTAAGGTGGTTACAAAGACATTAAAGTCCGAGTAATCACTGGCGTTGTGGCATTCCCTCGGGTTATAAAAGGGGGTGTTACAGGTCCGAGCCGGACTTTGATAATTATCATCATATCATATTATATCATATCATATCATCATGCTCATCAAATAATCAAGCTCATGCTCGATGGTGCTGGGCTATCTCATAATCAAGCTCATTTTGTATATCGACAATAATGACTCAGGACAAACCCAATGGTGCTGGGCTATCCTATGACCCTAGCAAAGACTCTAGGACACACAGATAATGACCACTATGTTTCTCAATTACACAGAGTATCCGAATGCTCATTCATGAGTGCAATCCTAGCATGGTACTACATGACATGCTTTAAATGCTTATGCAACACCTAGTATGTCATATGACCACAAGCAGAATGTTTTTCTCTCTTCGAATCTGATTAAGTCCATAAAGGAACTTACCTGAAAGTGTCGAACAACAAAAAGATATTGAAAGTTGAATCCAACAATCAACAATCACCTATAATTACATAGATTTCGATAAGCTACCATACTACCACTCATACACACAGAAATCGAGTTCCAAATCGTTCCCAAAGCCAAATAAGAGGAAAACCATTTCAAAATCTTTTTGACATCATAAAGCACCAAACAAGGCCATCTGATAAATCCTATCAATACTCAATTCCAAACTCATTTCCAAAACCAACATCGATCATTAAACCAGATCAAAGAATCCCGACACTTGGAATGAAGTTCTTTCAAAACATTGGCCAAGTATTGAATCTGATAGCTCAATTTTCATTAAAACCTCGATTTATAGAAAATAATAAAATATTAAATAATATCCTAAAATCCCGTTTCCGAAATCATCCTTCATCTAAAACATATTTGAAAATGATCGGATCAAAATCCAACAAGGGATCCCAAAGGGTCAATGAGTGACTCGACCAAGCCACTAGGGGAATCTCGCGTCGGTGAGAGGGCTGGTCGTGACCGCGAGATCCTCCCCAGCTCTCCCCGTAAGGAAACGCCTCTCGTTGGCCGTGACACAAGGATTTCGCAGCGGCGAAACCCGCGGTGGCGTCCGCGAGAGCCGTCTTAAACCTCTGGTCCTGAGGTCCTCCTCGCCACGGCGATCATGGTTTCACTGCGACGAGATTCGAAACAGTCCTTGTTTGTTTTGCTCGTTCTTGCTTGTTTCAAATTCGTTTAAGCTCAAATTTATTTTTAAACGCTGCTAACTCAAAAATCGACACTATGAGCAAACAAATGACTCCAAACAAGGACTAGAGGGGAGAGCGGAAGAGGGATTACATAGCCTTCTTGATTTTTGCGCCTTCGCGGTGGCGAAATGGGTAGTCGCGGCGGAGAGTATGAACAGAAATGGGTTTTCGATTGGAAACGACCTTCTGATTTCGATTTTTGGGTTGTTTTTTAGAGAGAAGACCTTTATGATGTTGTTTTAGGGATTTTTAGGTTCTAGAAAACAAGAAATGAGAGATGGGAGGAGAGAGAGATGTATCAAAGGAGAGGAAATGTGAGGTTTTCACTTCTAGGGTTTTTGATCTTCTTTTGGAGGCTAGGGTTTTCTTTTGGTGGCTCAGAATTTTAGGGTTTTAAGGATCTTCTTAGGGATTGATACATATATATAGGAGAGCAATAGGGCTCCTTAGGGCATTATGGGGAAGAGGACAAAATATTTAAGGAGAGTATGGGAAGGGAGAGAGAGAGGCAAGAGAGAGACCCTCGTTCCCCCGGCCCTCCTCCGATGCAGGCACCCTCGTGGTCATCTATGAACGTGACTCCCTCCTTGCTCCCACCAACCGGCCCGATCGATTTTGATGGGATCCTACCTTTCGCGGCGTCCCCTCCGATGATTGGTGACATCAGGCTTCATCTGCCGGTAACGCTTTCTCCTCTACTTTTACACCATCCGCTGGTGTTCCTACAGGTGCTCCGCTCTCCGCCGCTAGCTCCTCGTCTGTCGGGAGTCCAACCCTGTCGCCGCCGGCCTCTCCTCTCTAGCCTCCTCCTCCACCATTGTAAAACCCCTCCTCTCCCTTCTCTCCCTCCCTTTATCCAGATTCCCCTCCTCAAACCCCTCTCCGGCGAGCTTCTGGCCGCCAGATTTGGAACATGTAGTAACATCTCCCACCTCAAGCCCCCCGGCCATCCTTTTAAACCCCGTCACCTTGCTGGTGCTCTTCTTTTGAGCCTCCATTGGGGACCTCAATCAGCCCTTAACAAACAACAACAACCAAACACCTCCCCAAAATCTCCATTAACAAATCTATTTTTATCCTTAACTCCACAAAAGCGAATTACCCAAATCTAATTTTATCTCCCACCTCACCTCTTCTTCCTAGTTTGATAAACCCATACATAATTGAAAACCCACAAAGTTGCAAAACCCAAAATAACCCATTGTTGATACTCTGATTTATGACCTGTGGATATAGATCCGGTATCACCACCACCTTAGTATTATGACTATGGTTGTGTAAATCCCAAGTTTTCAAGTCCAGCCTCACATGCAACAGTATTGTTGAGCGAGTCCGAGCCTTCATGCAACAATCATCACCGCCACAACCACCGCTATTCGAGCCACAAGAACTGGAATCAATAATCAACGGGTCTGAAGAAACTAGAGTTTTAATTTTTTAGACATTTTTAATTTTAAATTTTTGTAATTATAATCTTAGATAATTTTTTTTTTTGACTGACGACTCTCTGCGTAGAGGATTTGGATTGGTTTTGTAGACCCATAATCTCAAGTGGGCCACTTCACCGTCTCCGATCTCAACTGCCAAGAATAGCAAACATCATAGCATAGTGGCAAACATCATAACTTCATTTTTACGTTGCATGACAACTTACAAGTGATGATATTCTTAGCCTCACTTTCACAACCAACCAAGGAGAAAGTATAGAATGAGCACGTAATAATTCTATATTGATCCAAATCAAGCTCCTATTTTGCTTTTTCTTCAAATACCCCCAAATGTTAGGATAGTTAATAAAGTTTATATATTATTATTCTTTTACGATCTACCCATCTTTATATGACTGTGTATGGTTGCCCAATGCTTGTCGTGACGGATACATGGTACCTTACTCAAGGTCGTACTACCACTTGACCCACTTTCAGCGTGTGGCACCAGGGGATATGCGAGAGCTATTTAACTACAGACACTCGCAATTACGTAACGTTGTGGAACGTACATTTGGCGTGTGGAAGAAGAAATTCAAGGTGTTGTCTACAATGCCCAATTACGATGAAGAAACACAGATTGATATCATCCTAGCTACCATGGCACTTCACAACTTTATTCGCCTGCACTCGGAACATTTTTCGGACGATGAAGACAACAATCCAAGGCAACAACCCATGCCCAACAACGCCCCTACAGACGCTGATACCGCTGGGGTCGAGGGCCCAAGTGGTGCTCCAAGCGATGTTATGAAGAGGTTGCGAGATGAGATCGCAGACATTGTTTGAGCATCTCGAAATGGATGAATAGCCACCCTTATTAGGATGTACCAATCCCAGACAATGTACGTGTTATTGTAAGAGTGTCTATTGTTGTAAAAATTGTCGACTATTCGATGATTAACCACCCTTATTACGACGTTTTCATCGCAGACATTTGTATGTGTAATTGTAGGATTGCTCATTGTTGTAAAATTTATCAAGGTTATCCCAAATTATTAAGCCAAAAAAATCAAAACACCCTTTTCACAACTACTAAATTCATATATCAAAATTAAAACACTTGTACCCCATACGCAGCTTATATTGCAGTTTAAAATTTTAACTACTTTTACCAACAGTTTATAAATTTTACCTTGTTTATAATTTTAGTCAGTTTATTAACTCCATCCCATACGAACCCATGGTGAACCTTAAAGGAATTATAGTCACAACACACCTAAAAAAAAGGGTTTTTTCTTAGCAAAGTTCAGATATACGGGTTCAAAACGCATGTCATATTCTCATCTCCTTTTCTATCCCCTCTCATAAAATCTTTTTTTTTCACCTCTCTTGGAGCATAAATACAGTAGATGACCAATACCGAATTAGATTATGGTCTCTACTCGCTATTTAACAAAGTTCATACTATATATATATATATATATATATATATATATATATATATATATATATATATATTTCCAATCGAATTAATTACTTATCATTTTAGAGAAATCAAAAAAGTAGAATAATAATATGGAGTGTGTGTATATACACACACTCCATATTATTATTCTATTTTTTGATTTCTCTAAAATGATAAGTAATTAATTACTCCATTCGATTGGAAATATAAGACACTTGACTTTTAGGCATATAGTTTAAGGAGCTAAAAACTATATAAAATATTGATTTTTTAATTAAATTTTTTTATAGTGTAATTAATTTTTTTATAGTCTCCGTCCCCGAACCCGTTCGGAGATAAAAAATATCCCCCATCCCCATCTCCGTCGGGTCCCCGTCCCCATCGGCCATCGGGGAATCCCCGTCCCCGCTTAATTTTTCCCGTTTGCATTCCCCACGGGCTTCCCCGTCGGGTTCCCCATTTAAAACTCATAGTTTCTCCCATTTAATAGAAAACTATAAGATATTATTAAAATTATCTAAAAATATAATATAAATATTACATATAATATCTCATAAGTGTAAATTATAAGGTAAAAGTTTAAAAATAAAAGAAAAATTATTTAAACTTATGTAAGATCTAAACACAAATGAGGATTCCATACTTCCCATCGGGGATCCCTGCGGAGTTCCCCAACGGGGATGGGGTGGGGCGGGGATCGGGGTGGGGACTACTATTCCCGTCCCCGCGCGGGGAATCACTTTGCCGCATCCTCGTCCCCGTCCCCATTTAATTTCCCCATCCCTGTCGCGAGGACGGGAATTCCCCGCGAAGATCGGGGAGTCCTCGCCCCATTGTCATCCCTAGCTGAAACCATAGTCGTCACTTCTTCTAGGTTATCAGTGCCCTAGGTAATCATTTCTTCATTTTTCAAGAACGTACCAGGAATCAATCCAAATTCTCCCCAATTCACTAATCAATCACTATAGACCTTAATTAGACTGACCCTTCAACTTCTCCTTTCTTTAACCTCTCGTTCTTTCTTTCACAAAAACAGTCTCGCACGATTCTGCAAGTGTCCCTCAAGGACATAACTGAGAGCAACTCTAACCAGTACCACCATGAACAATCAAGGTTGTATCAGGCCCGTGCCAAAGGGTGGTTCAGATGATCCAACTGAACAGGGTTCCAAATTTTATAGGGCCCAATATAAGTTGAAATTTAGATTATAAAAAAAAGGTCTTCAAATTAACAAGTATCTTTTGCGGTTCACTGGTTGAGTGCGTTGTAAAAAATTTGATCCGTTGCTTTGTCTTGTGTTCGATTCCCAATAACACCAAAACCCTATTTTTTTTTGTCTGTTCTTCTTTCCCCCCATTTTTTTTTCCTTTCCCATGACCTGTTCTTCTTTTCTATTACTACTTGTCTACTGTATTGAGTATATAAATATATAGTTTCCATTTTTTTCATTCTTTTAGAGAATCAATGGACTTTCCAACAAAATAATACAAAAAACAAATATTATTGAGCTTATTATGAATGTCATATAATTTTTTTTTTAAAAAAAAATCATATTGATGGTTTTTAAGGAATCCTTCACAACCATTTTATAGAGGGATTTAAACTATATGACCCTTGCCCCGAAATGGTTTGCTAGCCTAACCCCCTATCCACAACATTTGCAAAGGTTACACCCCCCCCCCCACCAAAAAATGGCATATTTGCCGGTTGGTTTTAACCGGGACAGAGGAGAGAGAAGGTAAAAGGAGGAGAGAGAGAGGAAGCGGGGTGGAGAGAGAGAGGAAAGGGGAAGTTAATGTGGAGAGAGAGAGTGGAAGTGGGGGAAGTTATTGTGGGAGAGAGAGTGGATGAGTGAGAGTGGAAGCGGTTTCAAGTGAAAACTGTCGACCCCAACTGCTCTCACGGCTTACAAAAGAGGCAGAGAGAGAGAGAGGGCAACAGTTCCACATGCAAGGTTGAGGAAAAGAAGAAGAGAAGGAAGAAGAAGAGGAAGGAGACGACAGAGCGAGAGAGGAAAAGAAGAAGCAAAGGCGAGGAAGAGGACGACAGTGCAGAAGAGGAGACGAGACTTCGAAGTAAGTAAACCCTCACAATGCCGATTAAATACGTTTTGCTTCGATTGGTAGGGGAGGAACAGATTTGAAGAAACAAAACTGGTTTGGATTGTGTGAAAATGGGAAGAAGGGGTCGAATGGGTTGACAGTACGCAATATCGCCCTGTCATGTAGGAAGTAACCGGCGTCAAGTTAAAAACAATTGGTGGAAAGTTTGGGTACTGGGGTTTGCGCGTGTGGGAGAGAAGGGGATTTTTGGGAACGGGGAAATTGGGCAACTGTGTTGTTGAATCCAACTTATCAGGATAAGGGGAGTGTAGATCCGTTCAGTTTAGGTGGGAATTGGGCGAAATGGGGCTTATGACTGTAGATGCGGCGCATTAGGGGGGAATTTGGGGGAAATTGGTTGAAATGCGGCGCATTAGGGTTAGAGAAAATTGTAGAAAGGGTGAAAAGTTTATGTGGAATCGAAATTATCTGGAATAGGATTACTTGTGTGCAAATGGAGATGGACAGATTGAATACGTATGCTGTCATGTTTTCACAACCATGTGTCATGTGTATATGTGTATGTGTCATGTGTAATTGTGTTTCTGTCATG
Organism: Persicaria maculosa; assembly: GCA_963922045.1. Taxonomy (NCBI): domain Eukaryota; kingdom Viridiplantae; phylum Streptophyta; class Magnoliopsida; order Caryophyllales; family Polygonaceae; genus Persicaria; species Persicaria maculosa. The sequence continues at coordinate 70,104,418 of OY998255.1, forward strand.
GTACATATGATATTGATATGAAGGGGACCAGGGGTTGGGGGAGAAGAATTGATGTGTAGAATACTGAATTTGGGTCTTCCACTGTGCAGGATATCTGGTGAATATTAAAAATGTCGCAGCGAAGTATGAAGAAGATTGTAGACCGTACAGCTCAAACATCCGGCGCGGTAATATGGCTTTCGTTCGAGTAATGTAAGTTGTGATTGTTGTGCTGCAGTGTGGCTGACATGTTGAAGTCTGTGCAGGCTGTGTACGCCGTAGAGGAAGAAAGACACTTCAAAGCAAAAATTAACCAACACTCCCGGATGGCGCTCCTGGTTAACATTGACAACCGGTTGAGCGAGTCCCATTGGAAGCGCCTGACCGACAGCCCGTTGGGGGGCATTGCAAGACTGGGCACAAGGGTCCAGTTCTCGGGACAGCTTGTACACTATGTTCTCCAACGACAATTGAAGTCGAAGAAGGAGAATGAAACATGGTACAAGATCCATGAAGCGGTCGTCAGGTTCTCAATAGCTGAGTTTGCCATTGTCACCGGTCTCAACTGTGGCTATGGCGAAGAGCCCGAGGACGACGACGGGTTCGAGAAGGCAGTGTATGATTTCTTTGGAGTTTCAAAGATGAGGATGTCTGAGTTCGAGGTAGAGTTCCGTGTGGCGATGGCATCTGAGAAATCGTCCACCAGAAAATTGAAATTTGTCCTGCTGATGCTGGTCGAGGGAGTATTGTTCGGGAAGGAACCCAAAAACTACATTCATGGGTGGGTGGTCGACCTTGTCGGCGACGTTGACAGGTTCTTGGCGTTTCCGTGGGGTCGGCTTTGCTACGAGCGAACGAACGAGTTCCTACACCGTGCAATCGAGAGGAAGCTCCAACGGGATGAGGGCAGCTCCAATGCACGCCCGGCCTATTGCCTGATGGGTTTCCCTCTCGCCTTCCAGGTTCGTACACAGATATGACTGGACGCCCTATACTGGTTTACTAGGCGTCTAACATTTATTGACTGGACATTAACTGATTATTTACTGGACAATATGTAATTGCAGCTATGGGTGTACGAAGCCCTCACTCCAATGGCCGACCAATTCGCGAATGTCATAGACGAGAAGCTGTACCCCAGGTGTCTGCGATACGAGTTTAGAGACCTGAACCTCGAGTATGCCTCAATCGAAACCCGACTGCAGGAGGCGAAGGAGCTGGGGCACTTCAATGACCCTGCAGCCGTGAGGCCTCTTCTGCTCCCCGATGATGTGGAGAGAGCAACCGGTTTATACCGCGATGCCCGAAACACTCACGACAAGCGGGACAACTTCTTCGACGACATAGCCCGGGCTTTCGTATCAGCAAATGTCAAACCCTCAGCAAAGAAACAACCAAAGGGAGCAAGTGGGTCAACACAAGAATCAGGGGAGGGCACGCAGACACAAGCTACCCTATTAGAGATAGAGTCACGGTTAGTGGCAAAGATGGACGAGTTGTTGAGGAGTATATCCGCGGAGGTAAATTCGAAGATGGCGACGCTTGAGGAGGCGATTGAAAACATGAGGAGGGAACTGCGGTGGAAGGGGACCAGGGAGTCGAAGGAGCGAGAGAAAGTTCTGGAAAAGGAGGTAAGGTTCTCCTGGTATTAGATCACAATCGTCATGTCATCTCCTGTAAATGTCATGTTTTTAGTAATGTATGTCATGTTAGTATCAATACATGTTCTTGCCAATTCCAGTATATGTCATGTTAATAAGAGGTTATGTGGTTAGGTTCAGGGATCAGTGAAGGACAAGGATAACGGCAAGGAGGAGGAGGACAAGGACAAGGAAGTTCTGGGAAAGGAGGTAAGGTTCTCCCGGTATCAGATCATAATCGTCATGTCAATTCATATACATGTCATGTTTATCATTATATATGTCATGTTAATTTACGCAGAGGTCATGTGCTGAGGTTCATGGATCAGGGAAGGACAAGGATAAGAGCAAGGACAAGGAAAAGGACAAGGACGAGGGCAAGGACAAGAGAAAGGACGACAAGTTGAAGGCCAAGACCAAGTTGAAGGAGGACAAGTTGAAGGACAAGGACAAGGTTTGCGCATGAGACTGTCATGTGAATATATAAATGATGTCATGTTTTTTGTGTTTACTGTCATGTCATACGCAATGGGCTTCAAGTTGCAGGAGGAGTTGGTGGCACCCGGTTCTGATGTTGAGGCTGAGGCTGAGGTGCCCCTCATACGGCCGAGAAGAAGCACCCGTCAACATCCTGATACGTTGTCCCAGGCGGAGGAAACGCAGCCAGTGAAGAAGCTGCGTGTGGGCAAGAAGCCAATGGATGCCGTCGAGCTAGGCATGGCGACCAGGGCAGATGCTGATGCGTTCGCTGCGTGGATGAAGGACGGAAGTGACCCCGTCCGGTCGGTGGAAGGCACCCTACTGGCGAAGTAGTTCTTTGGGACACTTCAATCACCGACCAACTGGGTGTCATCCGAGGTTAGTTACGTTCCCACATTGTGGTTCGAGTCATCACCTTCTTCCTCATATGGTCTTCCAAAATAAAGATTTTTCCTTGCGTCCAGCATATTGAGCAAGCTTGCGCCCTACTGCGGAAGGACATCAACGCCGGTGACAAGTACGAAGGGGTCGCCGTTCTGGATTTCTTGTGGGGGTATCTCCTGGAGAAGAAACTGGCGGACGCGAAGGGGGACCTTGAGGTGGTGAAGGGGGACGACACGATGACCCAATACTTCGACGGCAAGTTGCCGGAGAAGTTTCCGACGGGTTGGGCCGATGTCGACCGCGTGTTGGCACCTTGGAATCTGAAGAACGAGCACTGGGTGGCCCTTGACATCAACTTCGCGGAGTGGAAATTGGACGTGTACGATTGCGACACAAGCCACGTCGCTGACCGCCATATGCCGGGCCTCCTGAAGGCGGTTACCCACCTCCTCCCTATTTTGATGAACAGCCACCCTGAACTTCGAGTCAAATGGGTCGGCAAAGTCCCGGAACCTTTGGCGTACAAAAGGGTGAAGGGGATTCCCCAAAACAAACAATCGTAAGTCATTATCGGCTCTTCATTTAGAAAACATTGGCACAGGTTGTGTGAGCAATTTTCGTTATTTTGATGTAGGGGCGACTGCGGTCCATATGCCATCCGTTTCCTGCAACTCCTCGCGACCGGTGACACCAAGTTCCGTGGCCTGGACGATTCATTCATTGCGGCGTACCGCCATGCCCTTTGTGTTGCCATGTTTCACGGACGTCTTACAACCCCATCCGATCCTTAAAAAAACTCCCCCATTGGTTTTATAAACATTGTTGGTTTGTGTAGACTTGTTAGTTGGTTTAGACATTTGGTTATGCACTTATGTTTGTTGGTTTTAGACATTTGGATATGTACTTATTGCTGGATTGTTGTATTCGTTGGTTGTTTAAGCATGACATGTCATGTCAATATGAAGCAACTGTCATGTCAATATGAAACTATTGTCATGCCAAAATCCGATAGTGTCATGTCAAAAGGGGGTAATGTCATATGGCATCCCGTTAACATAATAGAACGAACTAGAACTAGAACAAACTAGAACAAAACCCCCCATACGAAGTTGCAGATAGCCAACATAATTCTTTGCGAAAGGCGTCTAACCAAAATGGGCGTGCTATCTACTTCATTCCGAAAGGCCCCGCAGATGGAAGTTCCTATGCGCCCGTTACGTGCGGCGGCGCTTCTGCAATTTAAATTTCCCATTAGCGGGACGCGCCCACTCTATTGGTTCAAGTTTCACAGTCGTCGGAAACGCTCCGGTCTTCCCTTCTCCGCGTTGGTATGCTTCCTCTACTTCCCTTACCGCTCGCTCCGCGTCGTGATCCCACGGGCTGACTACATCCTCGACGTCACTGCTCACAGAAATGACCTGCTTCCCACGGTCATAAGCAACTGCGTTGTACAACGCATCACTTGGTTCTAACTGGACACGTGGATTATCTAACTGGACAAGTGAGCTCTCTAACTGGACACTCTTAGTTTCTAACTGGACAACTCTTCTTGCTCGATCGACACCTTGTGCTACCACAACTTCCAATTCCTCATCCCCTGCCAAGAGGGTTTTAGTTTGTAACTGTGGGTGATCTTCTAGGGTCAAGTGTGGCCCACCCCCCGAGTGGATGGGCCGTTGTGGATCCTTCCGTAGTGGTGAAATCGCCGCCAACCTTGCGTATCAGGGATACATGGAGGTCGATAGGCCAGAATCGTTCACCGGAAAGACCATTTACGAACTTGTAGGCCTGCAAGTCTTCATCATCCCCAATGGAAAAAGGTCTGCACCCTTCCTTCTTCGGCTTTACATATGTGAGCTCAACGTCATGCCTCCTCCCATCGACATTAAACTTGGCCATCAGCTGTTTCTTCAGCGAGACGTAGTCAATACTTTCGTCTACCAGTACGGCCTTTTGACTCCTCGACGACTTCACGACCCAAATGCCCTCTTCACAATCCCACCATCCGCCAAACAATACAGTGATACACACGGACGAGTTCTCCCCTGTTCCATCAGTTAGTGGGGGGGGGGGGGACATTCAGTTTTACAGGGAGAAGAACACATTGTGAGGAGAGATGTATCGCATAACCTAAATGGAAGGATGACTTACTCATTTCCGCCAAGAAGTCGCTGTCTGTCCAGTTAACCCCAGTAGGTGTCAAGCGCGTGAATGGGTTTATGGACTCCCCCTCCTCCCTCCTCTCCCTCTTATTCTCTTAAGGGGTAAATGACAGGGCGGGAGATTTAATCTCACTCCCGCCATCTCTCTGTCCCGCCCCCCCCCCCTCTCTCTCTCTCTCTCTCTCTCTCTCTCTCCTCTCTTATCAAATGTCTTTACCTACCCTCTGCGAGATTCCCCCCCCCTTGGTCTCTCTGAAGTTATTGTTGGGTCAAAATTTTTTTCATTTCTTTCAACATAATATATTGTTTGAAAATGTATTTCGTGGTTTTAAATTAATATGGGTGTACTCCTCTCTCTATGGTTTTGCATTTTTTTAGTATTAATGGTGAGTGGGAAACCAAATTTTATACAAAGGTCAAAATTTTACTAAAACCACTGCTGAAGTTGTATAGTGGAAAACTGTTTGTTATCCAGTAGCTATTAATTAACCGGCTAGTTGTTTTAAAGGGGTGTCATGTAGCGTCTACCGACAAGAAGTAAACCCACTTTATCTTTTGTCATGTCAGAATTGACATGTGTCATGTGTAGATGAGTCCACTGCCATGTTCATTGAAGACCAACAAAACACGGCCATTCAATCCAATTTGCTTTTTGTTTCTTTTTTCCCTCCCTCAACGGTCACATTGGCACAGTGTTGCTATTTCTCACAAACACCCCACTTATATGATAGTCATTCACCATCCATACTCCCCACAAATCGGTGAAGTTAAGTCCCCATTTCCATTTAACAACCTCTCCAACAACCCTTCAACGAAATGGCATCCTCTTACCCCAGCTCCTCATCTGGCCTCCCTCCCCGACCTGTCCCCATCGTTATATCATCCGACGAATCAGACGATGGAGGTTTGTCGATCACTTCATTTGTGTAGATTTCAGTTGTGCTACTTGTATCATTATACTACCTTATTTGTTTCATGTTATGCAGGACCAATGTCGCCGCCGTCATACCGACGAAATCAAAGAGTAGAGATTGTCGGCGGTGAGTCTGGGATGCTCGGGTCGTTCTACGAGGCGACCCTTGTGCGCAAACTGGACCCTAACCACTGGGAGGTCGAATATGTGACCCTCCTACGCAACAACAGAAGAGAGCTGCTGAGGGAGGTCCTCCCAGTTCAACGAATTCGTCCACGGCCGCCTCGTATTTCTTACGACGCCTACATGCCCGAAGACCGTGTCGACTGCCGCGACAACGATGGGTTTTGGGACGGGAGGGTCCTTGGTGTGTCCGGTTATGGGAGTAACCGAACTTTCACGGTCTACTTCCCACTAAGCGACGAGACGTCTGACCATCGTGCCCGCAATATGCGCCCACACTTCGATTGGGATGGATACAGATTCACCACGCAGCCACAATTTGAAGGCTTGTTACCTTAAGTTTGGTTTTCACTGTCTTCTATGTTGAGGACCTCTCCTACTATCTTTTAAATGTTTGCTCCTGTGTCGTATTTGATTAATGCAAGTGATTCTGTCTCCGCCATTTTGTGTCCAGTATATTTTAATGTCTGTCATGTCGTTTTTATTTCGTGTCCAGTAAAAACTATGGGATTACCAGTCGGCCCACGAATTTACCTCCACCCACTTTATTGTTATTCTATGGTTTTTCTCTTCACCTTACCATGTCATTATAAGTATGTTTATGCACCCTCACTGTCAATCTTATCCATTCGATTCCAATATGGGTCAAGCATGCTAGTGACGGCTGCAGATAATGAGATCATGGCATCCAAGGATGGGTAAATATTATAATTGGCACACGTAAAACAATATGTCATTATAGAGAATATGCTTATCCCATAAATCTTCTCCATTCGATTATGGTAGTTAATGACCTATGTTTTTCGTAGTTACAATCGTGTCCAGTTAAAGCCAATATCTGACATGTTTATCGAATACGGATGTCCAGTTACACCTTACTGCTTACACGTGATCCGTAAAATAAACCCCAGACCCTTCCTTCTTCAATTGGTTTTATCTTAAACAATATGTCATTTAGTTGAAACAATATTTTTCCCCCTCATTGACACTCTCACTGATCTATCTGTCCTCTCAGCCTGCACTTTTACCACAACCCCTCTCTCTCTCTCTCTCTCTCTCTCTCCCTCTCTCTGTCTCTCTCTTCTGTCCTCTGCCACTTCTGCAGCAGCTACTTCTTCCCTCCTCTCTCATTGGTCCTTGCTTTTGCAGGAGTAAAGATGCCCCCCTCCCACCGAGAGTGGAGTCCAGCTGTACCCCACAGGGTGACCGGCCACCGGCTCCCCTTGTCAAGCGGATATCCGCTTTCATGCAAATTTTTTCCGGATTGGGTTACTCTTGCAAACCTTCCGGATATGGAGGTCATTTTAGCAAATTTGCCCATTTTATATTTCAAAAAAATGTTCAAAGACTTCAAATTTATTATTCTTGTTTTGACTAATTTAATCTAAATAAAGACGACTTTGAAATATAATACTCCATAACATTTTGATATATTTTTAATGCATTTTATAAGTATAAATAAGATTATTGTGGATTTTTTAAAATAAAGGAATAATTATATATTTGTTATGATAGCAAAATAATTTACATAATACACCCTATACAAATGATACGTTTATTAGCATAATATATAAATAAGGTCTAATTACTTTTAGCACAGGGCCCCAAAAGAATCGGCACGCCCTGGTTGTATGACTAAGCAAGGAAATTTTACGAGAGGGTTCAAATAATCTATATTATAATACTAAAGGAGAAGTCGCCTACGACATGTGGCGGCTTCTCCTTTAAAGTAGGTTATTTTTATTTATTTTTGTTTATGGTTTGTTAATTAATTAATTGCAATTTAAATTACTTATATTAATTATATTAATAATAATCAATTAATTTTTTAAAAATGTGTATCCGGTTGTTATGATTGTTTTTTTAAGATTTGTTAATTAATTAATTTCAATTTAAATTAATAATAATCAATTAATTATTTTTAAACGTGTATCCGGTTGTTATGATTTTATAGGTTATTTTTATTATTATTTTATTTATGGTTTGTTAATTAATTAATTGCAATTTAATTAATTATATTAATAATAATCAATTATCAATTTTTTTTAAATGTATATCCGGTTGTTATGATTTTTTTTAATGATTTGTTAATTAATTAATTTCAATTTCAATTAACAATAATTAACTAATTGTTTTTAAACGTGTATACAGTTGTTACGATTTTATATGTCAATTAGTTTAATTGATGAAAGATATGCCAGTGTTTTAAAATGATATGCCGATTAGTTTAAAATGTGTATCTGGTTGTTATGATTTTTTTGTTAAGCTAAACGATCTTATCCGGCGGTGATCCCATTGTTTCGCCTCTATATATTAGTTAGTGATTCATGGTATGTCGTATGAAAAGTTTTTTCAACCGAGCTAGATTAAGATTGCCCACAATGTCAAATAATAAAGGTAAGGTGCCCATAGAGAATAATAATAGGAAGCTTCGAAAAAAAGGTACGTTAAATATTATTTTATTTATCTTCGTTTTGTGATTCATTAATAACGTTTTTGATTTAGTTTATTTGTTTGTGCAAATTAGCATCGGATTCGCTATGGAGTTCATTTTGGATTTTAGTCTTGTTTTGATTGAATTCCTTAATCACGTTTTTTATTTAGTTTATTTGTTTGCTATTCGCCATTGGTCCGATGCACTAATCATATGTGCCCAATCCGGGTGCATTGGCATCGCAAGCTCAACTCCAAGCAATACTGGCGGGTGAAGGTCACGATTACGAATTTCAACTACAGGATGAACTATTCGCAGTGGAACGTACTTGATCGTGCAACATCCCAACTTTGATAACCTGGCCCAGATTTTCAGCTTCAACTATAAGCCATTAATGCCATATGGAACTATAAGTAAGTTCTTATTATATCAACACTTTGTATCCGTTGAAGCCCGTTTGTCTAAGCAATACAAATTTATTTGTTTGTTGACAGATGACACAACAATGCTATAGGGCATGCAGTTCTACAATGATCTTCTCATGCAAGTCGGGCCATATGGCAATGTGCAGTCTGAGCTTCTCTTCGGAAAGGATTCATCTACTTTCAAATTTATTTATTTGTTTTTTTATTTGTTATTAATTGATAAGAAATTGTTTTTTTTTAAATTACTGTAGGATTTATTAATTTTTTTGGTGAAATATAGGATTTATTAATTAGATTAGATTAATATATAATTTGTTTGTTATTAATTGATAAGATTTTGTTAGTTATTAATTGATAAGAACTAAAACCAATTCATAAATTTTTTTTTATACATTTTTTTAATATTAAATGTATTAACTTTAAAAAAAATAACCGCACAAAAGTGCGGGTACTAAACTAGTTAATAATATATAAGCTCAAATCGACAATCATTTTGACTTATGATGAGGTTTCTTCATCTGGTTTATAAAGAAGAGCTTAATTTGGACTATTTTACTGAGTGCAAACAAAGGAGATAGAGTTATGATTATCAAGTGACAAGAACAACAACCGACGAAATTCAACATTGAATAGATATACTTTAATCATGCTAGTTACATATAGTTAGCACATTCCTTGAGTCTCGCAAACTCCTTTAATATAATGATATGACATGACACATAGATCATGACGAGGGACATCTGGTAGATGGTTGTGAACACAAGACCCATGATCGGCAGCTCGATCCAGTATCTTCGGTCACCTCTCACTATGTCGGAGTAACTTTGTAGGTCGACAAACTCTCGCACCGAATACCCTCCCATGTAACAACCAGTGTAAAGTTGATGATTATGTTCTAAATGGTTGCACAATAACCCTTTTATATCTGTGAACCGTGCCTCCCCTGGTCGTAACATCAGTTGTGCCAAAGCCCGATATCCGCAATGACCATCTCCTACGGTGTTCACAACTGCTACAATGTGCCTAAATATAAAAGGGTCCATATTATTGTGACCCCAGCTAAAACCCTAGTACTTTGCGTCAGACGGAGGTCGGGACTGTTTGTCCCTACCATAGCGACCTGCTCTGGCTTCCTCCTTTTCAAAATTCGCCCGATATTCCTCATATCACAAGGGATTCGTTCTGCAAGGGTTCTTCCTCTCTCTAGGTATGCCCTTTGAACATACGCTACCACTCGCGGGTGGGTGCAAATTAGAGTCACATGCTTCATTGGAGGCAGTGTATGAAGACGACATGACATAGGGTAAGGCAGTATTTTCTGATTCATCCCACGACAGATCTCTCCAAAATGGGTGGATGTCGTCTAGTGATATTGGAACTCCTTCAGCAACACAACGCTGATCGTCTTGCACACACGACATCCCATACCAAATTCTCCAATACCGGTCGATGCACTCTTCAGATACTTTTCCATGAACAACAGTCCTCCAATGATGGTAGAGATATTCGAAACACTTCTTCGAAACCACGTGCTTAACCTCTTCGAATAAGGGGACGGTGTGTGCGTTAGTTGGCTATTTGAAACAATCTATCTCCAAGGCAGTCTGGAGATCATGCACCTGACATTCATTAACTCGATGAATGATATCCACCACGACACAAAAATCATCCGTGGACGAGTGCAATGCTTCCTTCAACACTTTATGTTAGCATTCAACCCTACACGTTGTAACAACGTCAAATTCGACGTTGTGCTCAGACCATTGGGAGTAAATTTGGACGTTGCTAAGCCCGATCGAGCCCGTTTGGGTTCCAGGCTAATACGTCCAATCCGACGTTGTAACAAAGTCGGATTCTTTTTCTCTAAGGCAATTACACCACAAAATACAACGTCGGATTGGACGCTGTAGCAACGTCTAATCCAACATTGCTACAACGTTGCATCCGACGAAGTATTTGCGGTTTATATAGGGAACATGATTTTTTTTAGGCGTTATAACCCTCATTAAATGTTTTTAGGTCAGTTGGACCCTTCTCCTTCTCGATAACTTAGTCCGAAAGCTCTTCCTCCCCCTTCTCTTCTTGTCGACGATTTCTCATCCGGTCTTCCTCGTTTCGTCGTCTTCTTCTTCATTCTATCTCCGGTGCTTATCTCCTGCCGACACTCATTTCCATCTCTCTCCTCCGCCCTCTAACCGACCTCTGCGATTGAAGCGCCCGCGCGCCCATCGAGCCGCCACCGTTGGGGCGATACAACCCCCATGTAAAGGCCCAAATTTTAAAATCTTAATTTTTGAAAAAATGAATTTAAATCCGAATATTTTGATACAACCCCCAGGTAAAGGCCTAGATTTTAAAATCTTAATTTTTGAAAAAATGAATTTAAATCCGGATACTTGAAAATCCTCGTCCTCAATTAAATAAATATATATTTTAAAATCCTTAAGACAAATTTCGGCCAAATTTTAAAAATTTGAAGGTAATTCCGTCTTTTCATCTCGTGATTCAAAATTTCTTTCATATGTTGATATTCTCGTGATTTTAAAACTCTGATTTGATCGAGTCGAGATCAAAAGAACAGATTTCGAGATTTAGTATTCGGGTATTTGAATTTGTCTTTGGAACCACTTGGACTTTTTTTTGTCTCTTCCTCCTCTAATTTACACGGATTGCAGGCTATATCTCTCTTTCTCTCTTTTGCTTTGGCAAATTGAGCTAACCATACACCCACTACCCTCCTCCCACCTTCCCTTGCTTTCACCATTCTTGGCAAAGTGTCAAAGTGAGCCTTGCTTGTGCCTTCAGCCCATGCCACACCACCCAACAAAGCCCTGTCATTGTATACTCCTTCCGTTTCCAACAGTAGACCCACACACCTCCTTTTGCTTTCAAAATTACCCAAACACCTACCACCTATAACAATTAACAACCCTCTTCTTCCCCATTTCTGATTCAGAGGAACACCCATATCTCCCCTTTTCCCATCTTTTCTATCTCAAAACACAACTCCACCCCTCTCTGTTTTGTCGCAACCAACCGCCCACCTTGGCCTGCTCTCCGGCCACCCCCACAACCACCACCGGTCCTGTTTCACGCAGCCATCGCCGCGCCCACGCTTCAGACCACACTCCATCAGCCTCCTCCTTCTCTCTCTCTCGTCAAGCCGGCAGCTCGAGGCTCCTCTGTTTTCGAACCACCGAGCACCACCTGAGCACGCTTGCAGCCCCTGTTCTTTGAAGCAAAGTCCGAGCCCCGAGCAGCTCCGTTTCCTTTCCTCCTCCGACGAGCATCAGCAGCAGCCTCACCTCCGAGCTGCAACAACTCCCCCGCATCTCCCCAGCTCCCCTGTTTCATGGAGATCCGACGACCCGTGACGACCCTCGATTCGAGCACCAATAGCAGCAGAAACACGGGCCGACGCTTCCAGAAGGGATCCCCCGCCGCCGACGCACCACCCAAGCCTCTGGTGACCTCCGAACGGGTCCGACGCACGAGCTCCGGCGAGCATTGAGATTCCGACTTCCCCCGGTGAGCACCTCTTTGGCCGCCTCTTTTCGATTCTGTTTCTTTGTACTCAAAGACCTTGCTAGTTGCCTCATTCATGCTCCTAATTTGTTTGAGGGTTCGAGCCCCCTTAGACCTCCCCTCTTTAGAAGTAGACACGAAAAACAAAGTGAGAACGAGCGAGCGGGGAGCGAATCAGAGCGAGAGTAAGTGAGAGAGGGGCGGAAAGGCGAGAGCGAGGGAGGAGTCGAGGAAGCCGGAGGATCTGGGAAGTAAACGAAGGAGAAAGGAAGATGACGATTCAGAAGCGGATTTGATCTGAGGAGGAAGTAGGGCTAGAAATCACCCGTGGTCACCGACTCACCCGACCCACCCGACCGACCCGACCGGATTATTAGGGTGAAAACCCGAAAAAAATTGGGTGACGGATGGGTGATGGGTCGGGTGATGGGTGATACATTTTCACCCATTACTCGACCCATTACCCGACCCGCTTAACCACCCGTTAGCACACTCGATTATTATAAAAAAGAGGCTAGTATATAAATAATAGTTCGTATAATTTAACACAACTAATATATTTCTCATTCTCTACCTTTAATTTCTCTATTTTCGGGTGTTTTCTTGTTCAAAAAGTTCTAAAAAAATATAAACTTGCATTATTTAACTCCATGTCTTTTTAAATTTTGTTTTATTTGTTTTGCATATACCAATAGAGTGTAAGCAATTTGACTCTTTCCAACAACTTTGTTAGCATATTACCATATTAATGCATGATTAACCAAGTCGTATTTTCCCAATTTGTCATGAGATTTGTTACAATAATCCTCCTAATGCAAAGATATTAAACAAATAATTAATTATTTTGAGTAATTATATTAAAATATTAAATGAGTAAATGCTAAAATAATTATATTATATTTTTAAAGGTGTAGATTTTATATACTTGTTATAATTATTTTTGGATGGTGGGTTGGGTGGGCTTAAATTGTAAGAGATTTTTTTAATTTCAAAATTTAAAATATATTAGGAGTTTATTGAAAATATTTTATGAATATGGGTGCTTTTTTGTAACTTTTGTATGATGTGGGTAGTTTTTTAAATTTAAGAATCTCATCCAGGGTGTTAAGTGCAACTAATGGTATATGTTAGGATATTTTGTGAAATTTTACAAAGTTAGGGTATTAAAAATAACTATCACTGAAAGTTGGGATATTAGTTGCAATTTACCCTTATAATTTTAGTATTTTTTTTTTAAAAAACATCTATATCTATATCCAACTATTAAAAGAGAAACCAAGGGATGGGATGCAATAAAACTTGATATGGAGAAAACATACGATAGAGTAGATTGGCATTTCACGAAAACAGTTCTTCAAAAATTTGGATTCAACCAAAAATTTGTGGATATTATTATGGAATGTGTGACCACAATCTCTTTCTCTGTGTTAGTAAACAACGGACCTATGGATCCTTTCAAACCTTCTAGGGGTTTGAGGCAAGGGGACCCCCTCTCCCCGTTTCTCTTCCTGCTCGGGGCAGAAATTCTTGCTCGTAAACTCTCAAGGGAGGCAGAATCTAACCACAACATGATCGGATTTAAATTTGGCCATTCGGGCCCCTGCGTTCCTTTCCTAGCCTTCGCGGACGACATAATAATATTCTCGAAAGGAAGTAATTCTGCATGTACAAAAGTTAAAGAGATAATTGAAGACTATTATAAATTCTCGGGGCAAAAAGTCAATTACCACAAATCGTCCTTTCAAACCACCCCAGGTATTCCTAGATCAAGAGCTCGAGACCTAGAAACATGATTTCGTAAGTAATTTCATAATAGGAGGACAATGGTGGAAGGAAAAACTTGAAACGGTGCTTCCTAAGTCCATAGTAGAGGATATTATGAAAATTCCCTTGCCAATCACCCCCCTTACAGACAGACTGTATTGGTGCCAATCACCCCCCTTACAAACAGACTGTATTGGTGGCCCGTCAAAAAGGGTTGGTTCACAACGACAAGTGCCTATAACTTAATCTCATCCACACCACGAAGACCGTCGGATGAGTTCTCATGGATCTGGAAACTTGACGCCCCGCCCAAAGTTAAGAACTTTGTTTGGAAAATAAAACAAAAAGGCCTCGCCACGGCTACTCGACTGGCTCAAAAAGGGGTGGCGGTACCGAACACATGTATCTTGTGCAACCAGTTCGTGGAAGATGATATTCACCTATTCATTGAATGTCCCATCAACAATTTCCAACAACAATTCTCTGGACAAATATCCCAAAACATTAACAACCTAATTACAGAAAACAGAGATATGAATCAAATTTTACAAATTTTTGGCTCCACTCTTCCGATGGAGAATAAACAACATATAGCAATCAGATGGTGGACCATTTGGTTTATAAGGAATCAAACAATCTTTAGAAATGAAACCATCCCCTCTGCAGAGGCTATCAAGAAAATGATCACGAACAATATTGATAATTGGAGAAAAGCTAGTAGATGGAATGCAATGGAGGATGACGACATACAAAAACAAAGTAAAGGAAAAGGGCTTTCTGGGAACAATAGGAAAACCTACCGATGGAGGAAACCTCCGGAGGGCAAATATAAGCTAAACTTTGATGGATCATTTCAATCAACCACAAACAGTTCCATTGGCTACATCATCAGAGACTAGCATGGGGACCCAATCAACATTGGCGGAAAAGCTAATGGTGGACAATCACCCCTTATAGCGGAAGCCTTAGCTCTACGGTTAGGGATAGAAAAAGCGAGAGAACTAAACATAACCGATCTAATAATAGAAGGAGACTCTAAGATTATCACGGATTATCAAAGTTCACAGGTTGGATGTCCTTAGGAAATAGAAATTGTTATGTCAGATATCCAAAGCTTTCTCAAAGGAATAAGGAATGTTAGTATATCGCATATTCTCCGTATTGGTAACCGGGTAGCGGATAAGGTTGCACACCTTTGCTACTCTAACAAGGGGCCCGAGCTATACTTAGATACAAGTCTTCTTGACCTCATCCGACAGGATGCTTTCGGATAGGGTTTCCCCATCCGATTTTTTACCTAATAAAAAAAAAACTATTAAAAGAGAAGCATTTTTTATGAGGTGTCACTCTCCTTAAAAGTAGGCTATTCAATTAGTTTTAAAAAAAATTCAATTAATCCAAGATCTTAGCCTAAATTATAATTGTAGTAATTTAAAAAAAAGAATGGGATTAATTCAAAACATAAAATTAATAAGAAGCAAGCATAAAATTAATATTAGTAGTAATCTATATCTATATATATATATATACTACATTAATTGTTTTTTCAACCAATGTGTTTAATTCAAAATATTTAATTATTTGAACTTTTACTATTATTTTATAATATTAATTTAACATATTATTAAGATTTTATTTATAAAAAACCACGCCATGGCACGAGGATCATACTATTATAAATTCATTTTATACGCCCTCAAATTTACCCTCGGTTAAATATATCGAGGATTTTTTTGCTACGTTTTTAGCCACAAAACAATTTCATAACTACTTAGTGTCGAATGTACTTTCGAAACTAGCCTCGTAAATATGTTGAATTATTATACCCTCAATTTTACCCCCGAAAAAATTTCTGATCCTATATACTCTCGAAAGTAGCATCGAATACAACTGCTAATAAGTTCATTGATAAGATCCCTCTGCCGTACCCTTAAAACATACACTCAAATGTTTGTTCGATGCTATTTTACCATCGAAGTTACCCTCGATATATTTGTCTGAGTGTATTTGGCCTCGAAAAATAGCCTTGTTTTAATTTTAATGGCAATGCGACTCGAATTATTTTTTCGGGGGCATATGCGAGGGCGTTGGCCACAAAGATACCCTCGAAATATTTTGCAACCAACAATTTCAAGGCTATAGAGCGTTTTTCTAGTAGATCAAACACACAGTCTATCCCGTTCAGCATATCAAAACTAGTATGCGACACACTCCGCTTGCTGAAGTGGTTGTCTTCAGCGACCGCCAGGACAACCTGCAATACATGAAAGAACCAACGTCAGTCCCCCCCCCCCCCCCCCTTTTTCAATCACCTTATCATAACCATGTAACAATCTGGGTTTAGTTACCCCCTGGCTGCTAGGTGCCGTGCGGGCTTTCTTCTTCCCTGTCTTGGCCATTTTTTTTGGTGATTAAACTGCGCGTACTTGCATCACAATCACCACCAACAAAGATTTTCAGACATTCAGGTCACCTTAACTATCATACCAATTGTACAAAACTATCCTACCAATTTCATTAAATTGTCCTACCAATTATGCTGTAACGTAACAACCCTACGCCTTTCTTTCCTCCTACCATATGTGCAGTCTTCCCCTACCAAAAGTCCCCCAGCTTGTGGATTGCTTAGTATCTTTCCCCATCTCTGAACCCCTCATTGCCCATTTGTCCCTAATTTCTTCCCCGACATCTATTACCCCTAACCCATCCGATTCCTCGACACCCACCAGCCCTAATCGCACCCCCAAGTCCCCAAAATCCCAGTGACAATCACAACTTCAATCGCACCCCCTAACCCATCCTATTTCCTTCCTCTACTGCTAGGCAACCACCATCCATTTGCATTTTTTTCCAAAACCACCCCAAATTGCACTCCCAAGTCCCCAATTTCGAAGTGAAATTTACATAGCAAGGGTTTTAGAGATCACTTACCTTCTTCTTCAACCGGTCCGAGTTCCTCCTTGGACGAGATGAGAGTGGATGGAAACATTCCTGTCCTTCGCTCCTTCCCTTTCTCATCTGCGTTTCGTCGTCTCTCTCCTGCTTCAACGCATCAGTGAACACCCCTTTCCCTTATCGATTTTCTTTTTATAAACTCGCTCCCATCATCAGCAGTAACTTCCCCCTTGGTCACCTATTTCTGCCAATCATAACTATCAGAGCAACCTACTCTTTTGGCCAAAAATTTGGACCAGTGCTAGTTTTGCAAATTTTGGGCTTCATGATCTAGTTTTGCAAACGGACCATTTTTTTTGGTCTATTTACTGCTATTCCCTGTATTTTTTATAAAATAAATGAGAACGGTTTTAAAGAAAAGCATATTGGTTTTAGTTGAATTTGGTTTTGAGAACATACTTTTAATACAAAACCGTGCTTAAAATATAAAAAAACAAGCACGTTTGTCAAAAATTGTACCCAACTTACCGTGCTCTACCCGTTATATAGTACTAGTAATTGAATGTTATTTTGTTAATGAATTGACAATACAACACTTTTATAGTGTAGAATTTCGCCCCATCTTTGGTGGAGTCCTGCGACCGCCATCGGAGCCCGATGTCCATGGAATAGCTCGAGTTCCTTAAGTCAAAGGGAAAAAATTATGAAAAGCTAAGGCTGAAACGAAACACTATCTTTTGGGAGCGTTTCCCTTATCGCCGCCCACCATCAACATCAGCCCTCTCCGTGTATGTCTCGTTGTCGCCTACCAGACTACGGTTCTCGTCGCCGGAATTTGTGCCGAGTTCCTCTATCTCCTACGGGAGCCTTAAATCTCCTCTAGGAGCCTAAACCCATCCCCTCCGAGATCTCGCAAGCTTTCCTGTACACTCCTCGACGCCGGATCTGGTTGCGAGCCTTTGAATCGTCGATTTTGGCGGCTGTTTGCTGGTTTTGAGGGCTCATCTCTCCCTCATTCCATTTAATCTGTTCGATTCGCTCCCGGTCGGGTGGTTGGTTTTGCCCTCTTCGTGGTGGTCGGATTGTAGCCTTCGCGACCTCCTCTTTCGGGTTTCTAATCCCATCTCGACCCCCCTTCTCGCTCGTGGTAGCTGGTGGCCCTTGCTGCCCTCTCGACCTCCTATTACTGATCATCGGACCCCTCCCCGACTGGTCGCCGTCAGTGCGGGGTTCGGCCCTGGTTCCGGCGTCGTTTGGGGTGTCGGCACTCTTCTCCCTTCTCCGGCACCTGTAGTGAACTCGTCCTTCTCCGGTGTCCTGTTCACCCCTTACTCGAGTGTTGTATGGTGGCTCTGGTGGCGCGGTGTTTCCCTTAGCCTGGTTCTACTGACCCACTCGTGCCTTAAGCTCTGCTGCGCTCTTTCCGGCCGGCTTTAGGTCTCCTGTTGACCTCGAGCCCGGGTGGCCCGGTTTTGGTATTGATTTGGCCCGTGTCTTTGGGCCCAAGGCATATCCTTGGGTCCAAAGCTGCCCGGTTCAAATTAAAAAAAATAAAATAAAACTCAACTGGCTAATAAAATTTTTCTCGGTTGGATATGAAATGCAAAATAAAACTATATATTCGAAACTATATATATTCGAAAATTGCAATAATTAGCTGTAAATAAATTCCGGATTCTTATCTCGCTCTTCGCTCTACTAACGGCCGTACTTCATTTCCTCGTGTTGTTTGGGTGTCCGTCTGTTGGTCCGTGGTTAGTTTCGGTTGAGGAGCAGTTCTGCGTCCCTGGTGGATCGAAGTGATCGTGTTGGTGGTGTTTGTGGTCTCCGAAGATCCCTCATCTAGGTGGGGGGAACGTCGTGTGATCCACACTTCCCCAGGAGCCGCTTTTGCCTTACGAGGATTTCCACTTTCCGTCTTTCCGGCGGCGAGACATCGTGTCAGCAGGTGCTGTCTCATGCGCTCGCTATCCACTTCACCACGCCGGGTTTCCTTCATCTCGTTGTTGTATCCGCTTGTTTGCTTAGGGTTTGGGGGTTTTCCGGGTTTGCTTTATGTGTTTCTTTTGATGTATTCTGTATTTGTATTTCTTTCAGATCCTCGTGATCTCATCCTTCGGGATACTCTCGGGTTGGCTAACCACCACCCGATTTTTTTCTTTATAAAAAAAAGGGAAAAAATTATGTTTTTTTTGGCTGATTTCAGGGGTCAAAAGAGTTTGAAAAATATAGTAAATATATCATTAAATGTGCTTAGCTTAGCTGAAAGAGAGTGGGCATTTTGGGAATTTTATGTTTATCTTAGCTTTTAAAATTAAAAATGGCTATTTAAACTATTATTTAATTATTTTTTTCTGAATGTATTCTTTAAGAAAAATAGTTTCTCATGGCACTTTATATCCCATGGCGCGCATATATATACATATAAGCTCTTGATTGTGGTTGTTAATTTGTTATAGTTTTTGGGACGCTAATGTTGCAGGATTTCTTGGAAGCCGGCACAATTGTCTTTCTCTTCACCATTGCTGAATGGATACAATCCCGCGCCAGCCACAAGGTTGAGTATTCTTTTATTAATCAATTATCGGGTTCATGTTAAGGGATTTAACCGAGAATTGGTGCTTCATTTCACATCATCAATCATTGACATTGTTAGTTCACCCCATCAAAATCGGTGGCAAGAGCAAATTTCAGCTAGTTTTATTGCAAAATGAGCTTCATTTATACCTGAAAAAGACTAAAAACTTCCATCAATTCAATTTGTTCAATGGGGAGTCATGTGTCCGAGTGCACATATATGAACATTAATCTTAAAACAAATTGATAATAACAGAATTAGCCCATCGACATTAATCGTAAAACTTGTTGGTATTGTAGGAGAACTCAGTTATGGAAGCCCCGATGAACATCGCCCCTCAGCAGGCCACACTGACAGAAACCGGGGAGCTAGTCAACGTGGAAGATGTGAAACCCGACACTATCCTTGCTATCAAGACTGGGGAAGTTATAGGAAGCTGTGAAGTCGATGAGAAGACATTGATCGGTGAGGCCTTTCCTGTCTCCAAGGAAAAGGACTCCCTGGTTTTCGCTGGAACCATCAATCTTAACGATATTAGCCTCTCTTTAGTTCATTACTACTAGTGCAGTTGAGATCACTTGTTACATTTTATTTTGTTGTGATTGAAAATCCATTTCATTAGGTAGCTTTATGGGTAAATCTATTGCTTTCAGGTTATGTAAGTGTTAAGACGAGTTCTCTGTCGGAGGATTGTGTCATTTCCAAGATGGCAAAGCTCGTAGAAGAGGCGCAGAACAACAAGCCACAGTTTCAACGGTTGATAGACAGGTGTGCCAAGTACTACAAACCAGGTTAGTTAATCGGTTACCTGTCTTTTACATGTCCAATTTCATAGTACTAACTCTTGAATCAACTCTTGCTCATTGTGTTATATAGCGGTCGTGCTCATATCAGTTGTGTTGGCACTCATTCCGTTTGTGATGAGAGCACACTATCTACACCACTGGCTCCATCTTGTATTGGTGGTGCTAGTCAGTGCTTATGCTCTCATCCTCTCCACACCGGTTGCCACATTTTCACTCTTTCAAAGGCAGTAAGCACCGGGCTTCTCATCAAGGGGGGTGACTATATCGAAACATTGGCTAAGGTGAAGATTGTGGCCTTTGACAAGACCGACACCATCACTAGAGGCGAGTTCATCATGTTAGGGTTCCAGTGTCTCGATGATGATATTAGTCCAGACTCATTGCTTTACTAGTACCCTCATATCTTCTCTAAGAAATTTTATGTGGAGTGCATTGCAAGTAACACTAGGTCCTTTTTTTTTCATTTTAAATTAAGGGTTTCAAGGATAGAGAGCAAATCCAGTCACCCTATTGTAGACGCTCTCATTTCCCACAGTAAATCAAGATCACTTGAGCCAAAACCTGAGTGTGTTGAAGAGTTTAGAAACTTCCCTGGAGAAGGAGTCTCAGGGAAGATTGATGGCAGGGAGTTGTATGTGGGGAACCAAAATCTTGGCATACGAGCTGGGTATTTAGCAGGTGAGTAGAATTCAATTTTTCTATATGATGGTGTAAGCTTTTGTGTTAGAACGTGATTGAAAAATAATAGGCTTAGAGCATGTGCATTGGAGGGCCTAGGCTCTTACAATTGCCAACTAAGCAAAAAATATAAAAGGAAAAGCAAAAGGGCTAAGAGCCCCATCCCGGAGGCCCTTATACAAGAGCCTAAAAAGTGAAGCCCTTAGCACGTACAACGATAATACATGTGAATTAACCCTATAAAAAATGATTTTTAGACATTTTCTATAATTATAAAATAAAATAATAATTATATTCAAGTGTGAATTAATTTTATCTACCCATAGACACCCATTTTGCATATGTTACTTTTTAAAATAAGTTACACTAATAATACCCATATACTATTATTTTTATCACATAGGGTAACATTTGTGTCATTGCATTTTCCGTTTCAACAATCGCATTTTCAGTTTCATTTGTTTGTATCGTTGTATGGTAAGGTTTGTGTCATTGCATTTTCCGTTTCATTCTTGTTATCGTTGTATTGTGTAACGTTTATTTTTTCTCCATTTTACAATTTATTAAAAATAACAACAACAACAACAACAACAACAACAACAATAATAATAATAATAACAATAACAATAACAATAACAATAATAATTTAGTAATTGAAAAAAAGTAAATAGTAAAATAAGGGCCCGAGAGTGGGGCTCTCTGATGAGGATGCAAATAGTAAAAAGATGGAATGAGACCCTTAAGCTGATGTGGCAGAGGAAAAGTAAGTTAAGGGCCCGAGGCCCGGGCCCTCTACTGTGCATGCTCTTAGGAGAAGCTCTTTGACATTACGAATTCACTTGAAGATTGAATCTGATAGCAATTTATTTGAATGATGAATTGTTAGGCCAACATATTGCAACCACTTCTAACGATGGGAGAATTATAGGTTATGTGTATTTTGGGGGAGCTTTGATTGGGACATTCGCCTCTCTGATGCGTGTCGGTCAGGGGCTGCAGACACCATTAGAGAGCTTAAATCAATGGGCATTAGGACTGCCATGCTCACCGGTGACAACCAAGCTGCAGCTATGAATGCACAAGGCCAAGTCATGACCGCCTTTAGCTCGTTTCCTGTCCAACGACACCTTGTTTTACTCTAACAGAGTTGGCTAAAATATAGTTTGTGTGATGCTTGTACAGTTAGAGGATGGCTTAGATCACATCCATGCGGAGCTCATGCCAGAGGACAAGGCACATATAGTCAATGAGTACATGAGACATGACGCTATAGCCATGGTTGGGGATGGAGTGAATGACGACCAGCCCATATCACCGTGGATGTTGGCATCTCCATGGGCATCTCGGGGTGCGCATTTGCAACAGAGACGGGCCATGTCATCCTCATGTCGAATGATGTGAGAAGAATCCCTAAGGCCATTAGGCTTGCTAAGAGGACTCGAGACAAGGTGATCCAAAACATCGTTATCTCCATTGCCACCAAGGTTGTTGTCCTTAGAGTAGCCTTTGCAGGCCATCCCCTGATCTAACTGGCTGTCCTGGCCGACGTCGTGACCTGCCTGTTGGTGAGATCTTTAACAGCATGATGCTCCTATGCGGGTCCTATAAGTGTCATCAACACGAGGACCACCACAACCATGGCCACAAGAGTTCTTCCTTGGAGGAGAACTCGACTTCTTGTGCTAGTGGCAAATGTTGCTCCAAGAAGGCTACTGAGATGAATGTTTGCCAAAAATCTTCACAAGGATGTGGAAGTCAAGCAAAAGAAGATAGTTGCAAATCTTCACCGACCACAAGAGATTGCGAGATGGTGAAAGATGAGTGCCTTGATGACATCGTCTCCTCTAATCAATCAAGCAAGCCATCTAGGAGATGTCATAATGACCATGTCCTAACCGACTTACCAAACATAGATTTTTCCATGTGAACAACAAGATTCTTCTATACCTTGTTGTTCGAGCGGTCATGGCTGAATCTATGTTTGGTAAGTCTGTTAGGACATGGTCATTATGACATCTCCTAGCTGGCTTACTCGATTGATTAGAGGAGACGGTGTCATCAAGGCACTCATCTTTCACCATCTCACAATCTCTTGTGGCCGGTGAAGATTTGCAACTATCTTCTTTTGCTTAGCTTCCACATCCTTGCGAAGATTTTTGGCAAACATTCATCTCAGTAGCCTTCTTGGAGAAGCATTTGCCACTAGCACAAGAAGTCGAGTTCTCCTCCAAGGAAGAACTCTTGTGGATGGTTGTGGTGGTGCTCGTGTTGATGACACTTATAGGACCCGCGTAGGAGCATCATGATGTTCAAGATCACCAACAGGCAGGTCACCACATCGGCCAACACAGCCAGCCAGATCAGGGGATGGCCTGCAAAGGCTACTCCAATGACAGCGGCCTTGGTGGCAATGGAGATAACGATGTTTTGGATCACCTAGGCTCGAGTCCTCTTAGCAAGCCTGATGGCCTTATGGATTCTTCTCACATCATTCGACATGAGGATGACATGGCCCATCTCTGTTGCGAATGCGCACCCCGAGATGCCCATGGAGATGCCAACATCCGCGGTGGCAAGGGTTGGTCGTCCTTCACTCCATCCCCAACCATGGCTATAACGCCATGCCTCTTGTACTCATTGACTATCCGTGCCTTGTCCTCTGGCAAGAGCTCCGCATGGATGTAATCCAAGCCATCCTCTAACTGTACCAACATCACACCAACTATTTTTTAGCCAACTCTGTTAGAGTAAAACAAGGTGTCATTGGACACGAAACGAGCTAAAGGCGATCATGACTTGGCCTTGTGCATTCATAGCTGCAACTTGGTTGTCACCGGTGAGCATGGCAGTCCTAATGCCCATTGATTTAAGCTCTCTAATGGCGTTTGCAGCCCCTGACCGACACGCTTCAGAGAGGCCGAATGTCCCAATCAAAGCTCCACCGAAATACATATAACCTATAGTTCTCCCATCCTTAGAAGTGGTTGCAATCTATTGGCCTAACAATTCATCATTCAAATAAATTGCTATTAGATTCAATCTTCAAGTGAATTCGAAATGTCAAAGAGCTTCTCCTAAGCCTATTATTTTTCAATCACGTTCTAACACAAAAGCTTAATCCATCATATAGAAAAATTGAATTCTACTCACCTGCTAAATACCCAGCTCGTATGCCAAGCTTTTGGTTCCCCACATAAAACTCCCTGCCATCAATCTTCCCTGAGACTCCTTCTCCAGGGAAGTTTCGGAACTCTTCAACACACTCAGGTTTTTGGCTCAAGTGATCTTGATTTACCGTGGGAAATGAGCGCGTCTGCAATAGGGTGACTGGATTTGCTCTCTATGCTTGAAACCCTTCATTCAAAATGAAAAAAAGGACCTAGTGTTACTTGCAATGCACTCCACATGAAATTTCTTAGAAAAGATATGAGGGTACTAGTAAAGCAATGAGTCTGGACTAATATCATCAGCGAGACACTGGAAGCCTAACATGATGAACTCGCCTCTAGTGATGGCGTCGGTCTTGTCAAAGGCCACAGTCTTCACCTTAGCCAAGGTTTCGATATAGTCACCCCCCTTGATGGGAAGCTCGGTGCTTGCTGCCTTTGAAAGAGCGCAAAATGTGGCAACCGGCGTGGAGAGGATGAGAGCACATAGACAAGCACTGACTAGCACCACCAATGCAAGATGTAGCCAATGGTGTAGATAGTGTGTTCTCATCACAAATGGAATGAGTGCCAACAAAACTGATACGAGCACAACCGCTATATAACACAATGAGCAAGAGTTGATTCAAGAGTTAGTACTATGAAATTGGACATTGGTGCGGGACGAACGTCGTTGGCAATTTCGCTCTTTGCCAAATAGTAATAATATATTAACTCAAAGCTCAAAACCAATAGATTAGTAAATCAATGAATTGATAAACCAACAACTAGTATAACGATGAAGTCTGGAGTCGAACCCACAGAGAAGAACGATTGCTATCCAATGTTTCTAACAATGATTCTTATGACAAAAGCAATGATTTGTAGCAAATTGATGACAAAATAAAGTAAAGAGAAATATGATTGCAAAGTGTTGATAATAAGATAGAGGGAATATTTCACCTGTAATTCTCTGACAATGGTTGAGTTTCATGGTTCTAGGATTGATTCATTAGTTATTTCTAAGCATATGTCGACTTAACTAAAGTTGAAGGATCCGCAGGGATACAATCGCCTTATTCAATATTACTAAAGAATAACATTAAACACTCAAGTTCTAAGACCAATTGGCATATCGATTCAATGTAATTAAGACACAATTGAAACAACCCTAATCGGCATAATCAACATCTACCGACATAGATCAATCGAAATCATCCACTACAAAGACATAGAAATATCACTACTTCAATACCTTCGTTTGCTATCAAGAAAACAATAACGAATTCATAGCTTAGATGTAATTCCTAACATGGTGATCAATCATAGAAATGAACACAAATATAATCAATAAACACAAGATGATAAATATAATCATAATTAAATAACTAATACAAATCAAATCCTCACAATCTATTCAACAACGTCTTCAAATCATAGGCGAAACTATGAGTTTCGCAACTCATAGGCCAAAAACCTTTCTTCTCTCTCAAAGTGTTCATCACTTCATTGTCTAACCTTAATGCCAACACTCCAATTGTTCACGACTTATTATGGAAGAATAATAACCTAAATAGAACGTGCAAACCCTAGGAAATATAATAATAATAATATAAGAATCTTCGCTGAACATCCAAACTCGCTCTCGCTGAACACGGGGTAGCAGTGGGTGTCGCTAGAAAACCGGCGGGCGCCACCTTATGCAGTGGCCAACTTTCTTCTTTCCTTCGATGTTGTGCTTCCTTTCTCCTTTGTAGCTCATTCCTCAGCCTTCATATGCTCCAAAACATGTCTCCTAAGCTCTTCCAAGATCCCATCCAAGGTCGGAATGTATTATTTCAAATGATCGAAATGCCTTGAATTGAATTGGTACAATGTTTGAACTGATTTGGGGGTTAACTTTAATGGAAGTTTTCCACCTTGAGCGTTAAGAACAGTAAGGTAATTAGCTTACAGATTGATCAAGCAGAGCTATGTTAGGGTTAACAGATTGAGCATATCTCTATTTTTTTTTAAAAAAAATATTTAACTTTATGCGACAAATTAATATCGATCAATTGTACCTAGACCTGAGCATGGGCCGGGTTGGGCGGGCTTGAGCCGGGCCTCTGGCATTTTAAAGGCCCATTGTACCGAGTCGGGCTTGGGCCAGACCCGGTTTTGGGCCTACTACCTTGTCCAAGCCCGCCCTTGTTGGCGGGCCGGCCGCCCACCGGGCCTAGCGGGTTTTTTTTTTGTTAAGAAAGGATTCGGGATGGGGAATCCTACCTGATAGCATAATCGATTATGTTACAAAATTTTCTTTTTAGCTAATATCCAGAAAGCAAAGTCAATTAAAACATAACATATATAAATCTATACTTTTATATATATATATATTTTATGGGTTTTCTTATATTTATATATATGTAACATAATATAATACACACTATATTCACATATTGTATAAATATACATATATATACAATATGTACACACTGTATAAATATATATACACACACTGTATAAACATACAGTATATAAATATACACTCACTATATTCACATATTGTATAAACATGCACTGTATAAATGTATACACACACTGTATAAATATATAGTTAAAAAAAATGTACACACTATAAATATATATAATTTGTATTATGATAAGAAAAAAATCATTATATATAATTATACGTATAATATTATAATGTTAATATATACCGGGCCGGGCCTACCGGCCCGCTTGGGCCTCATACTCAGCCCAAGCCCAGCCCGGTGGACCTACCGGGTCGGGCCTGTCGGCCCGCTTGGGCCGATTGTTCTACCCAAGCCTGTCTTTTTCTCCGGACGGGTTGGACGGGCCGGGCGGGTTAGCCAAGGTTTGCTCAAGTCTAAATTTGTACCTTATTGCCATTATATGTGTGATTAAATATAGCTTTTGAAATAGTTGTTTACTATTGTAGGTTTCGTCTCGTGCACGGATAATACATTCATACAATATTAAAGATAATTTAGATAGATTTCAACAAAAAAAAAAAATCTAAATGTGAATCATTTTTCCACCAAAAAATAATATAGATATAAATAAAATTAGTTCGATAGATTATATATAATTTAAATATTTTTTATTTAGATTCTCTCAAAATATAATTAAAATTCACATTTTTAAGGTAACAAGTTTTTTTTTTCTTGTCACCCTTAATTGAATCTCATATAATTTAAGATAACTTATTTTTAAAAATATTTTAATTTTTTTATTAATTCTCTCCACCAAAAAACAATCTAGATATAAATAAAATAACACTTATCAAATAATACATATTTATATATTAATATTTTTGGTAAGTATGACTATGAAATATTTTTTATTTATATTTTTTCAATTAAATAAAATACATATAATTATTGTGACTGATATAACTTTTTATAAACTATGACAATATGTTATTTTATTAATTTTTTCCTAAAATAAACCACAAACACACCACATAGGATGATAGATATCGATTTTAGTATATGTATATAGATAGATTTTTTTAGAGGGATTTAAAGGAAGTAACCCCCGCCCCGGTTTGGTTTGCTAGCCTAACCCACTAACCGGTTCTAATTGCAAGGGTTAGACCCCCCCCCTCAAAAAAATGGGAAGGTAGCCGGTTGGGAAAGGGTGTGGAAACCGGTTGTTGGGAGTCATTAAAGAAGGGAGGGAGGAGGAGAGAGAGGGCAGTTTTAAAAACCTGTCACATCTTGGCTGTGGAAAACAGAGAGAGAGAGAGAGAGAGGAGGGAGTGGAGAAGGCACGAAACCGCCATTTTTGAAACGAAAACGAGAGAGGAGAAGAAGGCAAAGGAAGAAGACGAACCTGGGAGTGCGGAGGAGAAGACGGCGCCGGATTGCAAGCCAGTAAAGGAAGCGTGTAGAAGACGACCCTGTGGTTGTTTAGAAGAGAGAGACCGACCGATTTGAAGTAAGTAAACCCTAACCCTACCGATTTTGTACTGATTGCAGAAATTGAAAGGATGAGGGACCATTTGAAGACCCTAATTTGTTTGCCATGGTTTGCAATTGGATGAAATAATGGGTGGAGTATCCGCCCCTATCATGTGGGATGTAACATGCGTCTAGTATGAAAACATGCGTCTAGTATGAAAACAATAAGTCGAAAGAGCACAACATGGTGTACGATTCTCTTGCCTCCCTCATCCAGCAGTCGAAGGAAGAGTTGGGCATGTTCGACGAGGTGGACGCTGTTCGGACAATCCTTCTCCCGGATGCCGAGGAGGTCAGGAAGGGAGTTATTGCTGGCGCCATGTACGCGACAGAGAAGCCGGATAAGTTCTTCGATGACCTCGTGGAGGAGTATAAAGCCAAACATGCGCCGAGCACGACGGAAGCATCTGGGTCAGGCACGAAGGGTGAGGGAAGTACGACGGCTTCCGAAGTGGATGTCTCAAGGATTTTGTCAAAGATGGATGATCTGGGGACGATCTTATTGGCAACGTTTAACGAGATGATGGAAAGGATTGAGGCATCGATGCAGGAGCTGAGAAGGGAGGTGAGGGGGAAGAAGCGAGGTGAGGACGAGGTGACACACTCGCAGGACAGGCATGGAACTTACAGTGAGGAAACCGAAGATGTTGAGTTGCAACCAAAGGAGGTAAGATGTTCAATTTGTAATGTCAGTATCCCTAACCGTCATGTATAACAATATATGCGTCATGTATAATAATATAGACGTCATGGTAACATACCTTTCCCATAATTGCGTAGGCTGAGGATACTGTTAAGGAAATGGGTAAGAAATCGGGTACTGATGCAGGTGAAGATGAAACCACCAAGACAACTTCTGAGGTAAGTACCCTAACTGAAACCGTGATGTAAATTTTTTGAATGACGGTCACACTAACTCATAATCTGTAGGAGATGGGTAAGAGTAAGGGACCAGTTGATGGGGAGCCCCAAATGGAGAAGGATGCTGATCAACAAGAACCCCCCAAAGAAACACCCACCACACAGGTTAGTTATCCCTGTCGTACTGCGATGTGACTGTTGATAATGGTGTCGAGTCTAAGTTCCTTCGCATATTTGCGCAGGGTGAGACTGACAGCACAGGGCCAACTGAAATGGTAGGGGCTGCCGGGCTTGAGGCAGTAGCAGCCACTACCAATGTCACAACCGCTGAGGTAAGCCATCTGCCGCCTAGTGTCATGTGAAGTTTTTTAGTTGTCATGTAAAAATCTGTTGTTGTCATGTAGGAGGACCCGGCTACTGAGGATGAGGTCTTAGCTGAGGGGTCTAAGACTGTGGCCAAAGGGCCTGGGGACAAGTCAACCATCTCCGAGCCAGAAGCACCAACGACAAAGGCAACCCCTGAGGTAGGACGTGTTAATGAAACTGTCATGTCAAAAACAGTTATGTGTCATGTTATTTTACCCTTTTGTCATGTAATCAACCATAGGAGGCACAGGAGGAGGCCGTACTTCCCCTCCAGCGTAAGGGCGGAAGGGTGAGGTGAGCGCCTACTACGTTAGAGGGCCACGAAGTTGCTCAGCCGGTGAAGAAGCCGCGTGTCGACAAGGGGAAGAAGGATAAGGAGGTGGTTGAGGACGTGACGAAGGGGCAGAAGAAGCCGCGGGCCGCCAAGGGGAAGAAGGTGATTGTGGGGGTTGACGCCGTGGCCTTGGGCCTGATGACCAGGGCTGACGTGGACGCATTCACCCAGTGGATGACCACCGACGACACCCAAGGGACTGAACCCGCACGTTCAATGCTGGGCACCCGCCTTGAGAGGGATTTCTTCGGGGACCTAAAAACGCCAATGAAAGTGGTGGGCTCAGAGGTAAATTTCGGCCACCCGTTCTCCGATAACTTGACATTTTTTTGGTTGACGGGACACGTGTTCCTTGTTTGCAGCATATCGACGAAGCATGCGGCATCCTCCGAAAGGAGGTAGCCACCGAGTCGAAGTACGCAGGCGTCGCAGTCGTCGACCCCTACTTCGGGGTCCTGCTGCAGAGACAAACCGGTATGCCCGTCGACGAGGAGTTGGAGTACTACTTCGGCGGTATGTTGCCGGAGAGGTGTCCGAAGCCTTGGGCGAGCGTCGACCGTGTGTTGGTCCCATGGAATCTGAAGGACAACCATTGGGTAGCGGTTGAGATCGACTTGGCCGAGTGGACTGTCCGTGTGTATGATCCGGACACTCGTCTCACTCCTGAGCGACATTTGCCAGGCCTTTTGAAGCCCATCACGCACACCCGTCCCCCGCTGATGGATGGCAACCAAGAGCTGCACGCCAAGCATGCAGGGAAACTGCCCCAGCCGTTCAAGTACAACCGTGTGAAGGGGATCCCTCAGAACAAGCAATCGTAAGTCGTCGTAGTCCATCTTCTGATTTATATTGTAATTAGTGCGCATTAGGTTTGACACATACTTTTTGCGACACAGAGGAGACTCCGGCCCCTACGCTATCCGTTTCTTGCAGATGCTCGCATCAGGCGACCGCGCATTCAAAGGGGTGGACGACGCCTTTATCGATGCTTACCGCCTAGTCCTATGTGTCGCCATCTACCACCGTGGCTTCTGTCCCAGGCCCGATCCTCAGTAGACATTGGCTCCGTCCTTTTTTTACAAGAACATTGTTGTTTGTACAGTTGTCTGCACATGTTGTTGGTGGGTTGAACAGTTATGCTTTCGTAGGATTTCATTTGGTTGACTTTGGCATCGACGGTATGTCGTTTTGGGAAACCTAGGGCTCAGGTTTTAAAACTATGATGTCTTGTTGTTTTTGAAACTATGTAGGTCGTACGATGGTTGACAATTATATATTTACGTCGTCCACATTTCCACTGAAAATGCACAATTAAAACATGTCATGTCCAAAATATCTCCTGCCAAGTTTATATCACTGCATGTCAAGTACAAAATGACATAGCTGCACCCAGGCCCAACAAGCCTTAATAACAAAACACGGGCGACGTCCATACTTGAATGTAAAAGGGGGAGCGATAAAGTTTCCGAATAAGTTAGCCCTGCCTACAAACCGCGTGAAATACCTACTAGCTTGAAAATGCGCAAAATATGTCATGTGAAAATAGCTATCTGTCATGTCTACTTCATTATCTGTCATGCCAAAATATGTACCCGTCATGCCAACATGCCACCTTTTTCTTCACTATGTGCGGCGCCTTTTCGGGAACTTCCTTTCCCACTGAGACGGGTACCTAGATGTCTTCGGCCTGCCAGGGCGTACCTTGATAAGTGGGGGGAGGCAAGTCTCCTTGGCGATTGCGTCGGACACCCTCCAATTCTCTCGCGACGGGACTGGGTAGATCACGTCATTGTAGCACGCACGCCACGCGTCTACCTTGTACAAGTCGTTGACGAGCGAGTACACATCCATCCCGTGCATTTGGGATGCTGCCATTGCGTGCGCGCATGGGTACTGGTCGACGTTGAAGCGTCTACAGCTGCATAAACGTCCTACTAGGTTTACAAGCCATGTGGAGGTTCCCTTGCGTACCTCGTACTCATGTGCACTCAGCTGTCTGACGCCCATGGAAAGGGACTGCACGAAGTTTGCTCTGATGGCGTTACCAACCCAGTCGCTCACGACTTTCCCCTGCTCGCCGCTTGTCTTCCTATGTTTGACGAACCACGTGCCGACGGTCTCAAGGATGGCATCTACAAGGGCTGTTAGCGGCAAATCTCTAGGATATTTGAACACCGAGTTCAAGCACTCGGAGTTATTAGTGGTTGTGATGTTGTACCTGTTCCCAGTGTAGAAAGCCCTTGCCCAGTTGCTGAACCCGGCCTCCTTCAGATATGGGCCCGCTCCGGGAACCCGTGCACAGAACTCCGCGTACAACACCTGGAACTCATCGTACGTGTAAGCTTTACACATCGTCATGAACTCGTCTTGCAAGCCCCCGCACTTGAACCGGAAACGGACGTTTTGAAATAAGTGATATGTGCATATGCCATGCTTCGCGAAGATGTAGCTATCCCGTATGCCCTTCAGGATGCTCATGTGGCGGTCGGATACCCACACCAGATCAGTCGTGTCTTCAACGACACGCAACATCTGCCTGAAGAAGAACCCTCAAGACCCATCATTCTCGCCGTCAACCATGGCGAAGCCTATGGGGTAAATGTGGTGGTCAGCGTCTTGTGCAGTAGCAAATAGCAAGCACCCTCGAAATTTCCCCTTCAAGAAGCTCCCGTCCACCGATATAACCTGGACAATAAACATCTTGATGAGCTAGATCTGTCATGTCTAGGCAAACAGTGGTCATGTGATATTAGTATAGGCGTCATGTTTCGAGTAAATGAGCGTCCTGTTAAATGTAAGGAAGGACTTACCTTCCGTAGGTGGGGGATAGCCCTCCGCCACGCTCCAAGACTCACAAACGCATACTTGAATCGCCCCTCCGCGTCGCGTTCTATCCTCATGTACGTCCCAGGGTTGGCCTGCTCCAGCATGTACATGTACGAGTACATAGTCCGATAACTTTCCTCGTCCGTTCCGTACACTATGTCCCTCACACTCAACTTGGCTCGGCGCGCCTTCCAGTAGCTGCATGTGACCCCCAGCTGCGACTTCATCATCCTCTGCACTTAATCGGGATCGAGGGGCTTCTTCGACCGTCCGAAACTGAACATGCCCATTCACACACATGTGTCCAGTGAAGTTAGGTGTGTGTCCAGTTAAGACAGTTGTGTGTCCAGTAAAAATATACCTGTGTCCAGTTACACTAGTTGTGTGTCCAGTTAAGAAAGTTGTGTGTCCAGTGAATGCAGTTGTGTGTCCAGTTACTAGTGTTGTGTGTCCAGTGTGTATATCTATATGTCCAGTGGAATTTAGGCAAGAGTCCAGTTAAGTTTTGCGTATTGGGGCACATACCTTTCGACAATGCGACGGCCCAGCTGCGTGTATGACGCACTGCGTTTTTGGGTGACCGCCTCGTCCAGCGAGCACGTGTGCTCGTCCACAAGCTTTCGGATCTTCCACAACCCCGTTCCCCTGTAAGTCGAAGCCCGACATGACCACTTGCAGTTGCGAGCAGCGCACCCTACAACATACAAGGTCTTCGTTGACTTCTTCACCTTCGTCGTGAAGCAGCGAGTCAGACCCGCCCACGCTACCAGTTCCTGCACATCCCCCTTCCTCCGAAACGTTTGTCCCTCCCGGAGCTTAATACCACACTGGCTGGTATCCAATGGGTTCCCCGCCACCATTGGTTCACTTTCAGCAGGCTTCGGAGAAGTGGTCGACTTCCATTTTCGTCTTTCGTATGCTTCCTCGTCTTCCCTCACCGCTCGCTCCGCCTCATAATCCCATGACCAAGACTTCGTCGGACCAGAACTACCGTGTTCAACTTTAACCACTTTTGGGATTGCATCATCCTCGTCGGAGGAGCTACCAAGGTCAATGGCTCCATCTTCCATGTCACTGCTGACATATATGATCTGCTTCCCTTTATTCACTGCGTCGGCATTCTTTTCCCTCTTCGCAAACTCCAACTCTAACTCCTCACTTATCCCTAACTGGTCAGAAGTCTCCTTGAACTGGACATCTGTTTGTGGTAACTGGACATCCGATGATTCCACCTGGACAGCTGTTTGTGTTAACTGGACATCCGATGATTCCACCTGGACATACGTTTGGTTTACCTCGACAATTTTTTCTCCCAATTCTTCGTCTTCTCCGTCAAGCCCCACGGGGAGATCTGTATTTGGGTGATCTTCTTGGGTCACGGGCGGACCAGTTAACGGCACAACAACATCCTCCAAGCCTGCAGGAGACAAACCACCACCGTCTGAGTCATCCGTTGTCGATCCTTGTGCTTCGGGCACGTCTCCACCAACTTTGCGTCGCAGGGAGACATTGAGGTCGATAGGCCAATTTCGTTCTCCAGACAGCCCGTTTACAAACTTGTAGGCCTCCAAGTCTTCGTCATCCCCGATAGCAAACGGCCTGGACCCTTCCTTCTTTGGCTTTACATATGTGAGCTCCACATCATTCCTCCCATCGACATTAAACTTGTCCATCACCTGTTTCTTCAGCTTTACGTAGTCAATCCTTTCGTCCACCACCATGGCTTTCTGGCTCCTTGTTCCCGTGAAGACCCAAGTGCCGCCTTCACACGCCCACCATCCTCCAAACAATACAGTGATACAAACTGATGATTTTTCCCCTGTTGCATTTCATAGGTAGGCACAAATTAATTTGTATCGACGGTATTTACATATGAACAACACTTACCAAACATAGAGAGAACTCTTACCCATTTATGTCCGATCAGAGGACTGTCCAGTTAATACCAACACGTGTCCAGTGGGTACGATATAACCGTCCAGTGAAAAGTGGCTTCGTACAAGTAAACCGTTACCTGAACCCAGGCCCACTTGCTTCTTCTTCAATGGATTCTCTCTCTTTCTTCAGATTTTGTGAATAAAAGTGACGCCCAGAATTTCTCTCATCTCTTTATATAGACCACACATCATTTGACACCTACCCTCTTTCTTCTAATCAAACGCCGGCCATTCCCCTTCTTCAAGTTCCATTTCCCCTGCAATTCATTAATGGGAGGTAATGATTTCCCCTTCTTCAAGTTACATTCTTCAAAGCTTATATACCCTCCCCCTCCTCCCTCCCTTTTACCTTTTTTTTTTGGCGCCATCTCTGGGCGGGAACAATTGCCTCCCTCCGATGTACTGTACACAGCTGCTTCATCTCTCTCCCTCTCTCTACCTGTCTTTTCAATATTGATCAGGTATTTCACCCTCTCTCTCTCACACAGACTCTCTCTCTCTCTGTCTTTTCCTCGCTTTTCCGTCTCTCTCTCTCTCTCTCCCTCTCTCAGTTGTCCAGCTGTCATACCCACACTGTCCAGTCCCCCCCCACTTACCTGCTACCGGTTGAGGCAAAAATCCGGATATCCGGATTTTAGCAAATTTTTTCCGGATGGGGTTATGTGTGCAAGGGTTTCACCAAAATGGGCTATTTTAGCAAATTTGCCATTTTTTTAGCCCTATAAAGATAGATTAAGTCCACAAATTCTATTTTATTTCGTCCCCTCAAATGTATTTTGGTTGATGAATATTTTGTCTTCTTTAAGTTTTGGCTTTCTCCTAGGTAGCTAGTTGTTTTATTAAATTTCAATAAAAATAATAAACAATTGATCAACTATTTCTATCTCAATCGCATTCATATTTTGATCAACTGCTTTTTATTAACCACTCATATCTGTTTCTGTCACCAATCATGATTAATTCATACATACATCTCTCCGATTAATTGTTCACTGTCATATCTTTTGTGGTTTTAATTGTGACAATACTGCCTATAATTAATGCTCATAAATCAATAAAGTTTTCTTTATGATCTACTAGCTATAGGTAAATTTCTTGTTTCATTCTCAACGTTTCACATCCTATCAAATTTTCTGATCGATTAAGGATGGAATCAACAACATTATAAAAGAAATGGACATTTATTTATATTTTTGGAATTTCACGAGGTAATCCTAAGGATGTAATTCGTGTGATAAACAAGAGTTTTAATTATTTCAAAAGGTAACCCTGTAGTTTGTGATTTTTTTTTTGCACCATATAGAGCTGGCAATTCGGCCGTACGGGTCAGGCTTGTTCGGGTCGGGTCAGTTCGGGTAAAATTTATGGTTGTGTACTGGTCGGGTTAAATCGGGTCATGCCCATTCGGGTTCGGGTCAAAGCGGCTCGGGCTCGTTCGGGTTTCGGATCAAGAGGCGGGTCGGTCTCATTTGAGTTTCGAATCAAAGTGGCATGGGTATAGCGCGCGGTATAGTTGGTTTGAGTTTTCGGTCGAATCATATTCGACCCGTTTTGATAATTAAGTTGATTTTGACTCGGTTGAATACTTAAACCACCATATATGGATTTTGGGAAAATTTGTTAATTTTAAAAATTTTTGGGTAAAAAATTAAAGTTTTAACAATTTTGAGAAAAAAATGAAGGTTGAAGAAGATGAACAATTAGTCCAGTTCATCGCCCCCAAGTCTCACCTTCACCGTCGACGCAAGGCCACCTTCATCGTCAATAATCCCTACATTGTCCCGAAGCCACCTTCTTCACTCACTACTAGAAACAAAGTCAATTCTAACGTAAGTGTTCCAACCATTATATTTATTGGAAAATATTCCAACGCTAAAAAATATTGGAAATGAGTTTTTGAAAATATTCCAACGTTAAAAAATATTGGAAATGAGTTTCCAACTATTATAGCTGTTGGAAATAATTTTACATAATTTTCCAACACTAAAATTATTGGAAAACAATTTCCAACAATTGAATATATTGGAAACTGGTTCTAATATTTTCAACCGGATAAAAGTTAACTAGTGTAATACCCGCGCCATGGCGCGGTTGCAATGGAAAAAAAAAAGAGAATATATAATATTTATTATAAGGAATGACCAAATAAAATATAAACAAATGTTTGGAAAGTATAAAACAACAAAATTATTATTGAACGACATATGTGTTTAGAAAAGGCACATATTTAGTTGGTGATGTAGGCATGAATTATGAACCGCATGAGCATAAAAACAACCAAGTGTTAAATCGATGTAAGACTTAAAGCATTCTAGTCATGGCGGAGAAGAAGAAATCAATACATCACGCCTAGAGAAACACGGAAAATACAAATTGACAATTCAACAAAGATACAGAAGGCGAACCCTAAATTTTCATTAAAAAGAACAAGAGAGAGGATGAAACTAAAAGAAAAGGATTTGGGGCTTACGGTTTGCCATTGGCACGGGAACATCCTGGATGCTGAACTACAACCGTCGAGGGTCAAGAGCAGGAAGGAGAGGGAATTCGTGGCTGTCAAGTGTCAATCGGCTTCCAATCGTTGGCGTGGCCATTGAAGGTGATGATTCTTGGTCTGACCTCGGCAACAATCCGGGCGTCTGAGTTAGAGTTGCATATCCAGTCGCTTGATTCGGTGTGCGATTGGACAAAGACGGCGAGCGAAATCAGCGAAAAGGCGAAGAAGATGAGGGAACCGGCAGAGGCAAGATCAAACTTCGATTTAGGAGAAGAGGAGGCTTCTGGGAGAGAGGAGGTAGAAAGAATGGGAGAAGAGTCGTGCGGGAGAAGGAGGGAACCGGCAGAGGCAAGGCGTGGGAGAGAAATCAACCCTAATCATTCTTTAGTGCAAATTGTGGGAAAGAAAAACGAAAATTGAAACTCAGTGAGGAAGATGGTGATGGGAGGCGGTCTAACCTCGGCGAAGGAAGAAGACGGAGTTCTGAGGTGGGATATCTTCAACGGAGGAGGAAAACGAAGGCATGAGGCGCGAAGGATGCCACGATCGAAGTCGGCGGAGGAGAACTAAACTCTAACAAAGCGTTCTTTCCCAATTGTAAAGAGGGGGAAGAAAATTGAAAGCAAATTAAAAAAAAAGGGAAAAAAAGGAAAGAATGTGATTGGTAAGAAGGGAGTGAAATAAGGAGAGCGCGCCACGTCAGCGGAAAGTATACGAAATTAAGTAGTTATATAGATATAGATAGTTAGTAAATATATTAAAAATAAAAAAAGAAATGTGATTGATTTAAAGGGAAGAAGAAGAAAAATTAAAGGAAAAAATAGATTGGTTTAAAGAGATAAAAAAGTAGGGATATAATATATGCTAAAACTCTTTTATTTTAAGAATATATATATATATATATATATATATATATATATATATATATATATATATATATATATATATATATATATATATAGTAAATGTGATAAAAATAAAAGAAAAATGTAATTGGCTTGAAAAGATAAAAAGAAGGAGAAAAAAAAATTAAAGGAAATAAATTTGAATTAAGTCCAGTAGTTATATTAAATTGAATTCAATGTTTTGAATTAAGCCCAATTGTTAACAAATAAGTTGGAAATAAAAGAAAGAATAGTATTTATTTAAAAAGATAAAGGGAAGAACAAAAATAACAATTTAAATAACAATTAAATATAGGAGAGAGGAAAAAATTAAAAAAGTAGAAAATAGAGGATTGGTTGAATTAACTAAAATCAAGGAGAAGATGACACATCATCAAAGTCTTCTAATTTAAAATATTATATAGATTGTTAACAAATAAGTTGGAAATAAAAGAAAGAATAGTATTTATTTAAAAAGATAAAGGGAAGAACAAAAATAACAATTTAAATAATAATTAAATATAGGAGAGAGGAAAAAATTAAAAAAAGTAGAAAATAGAGGATTGGTTGAATTAACTAAAATCAAGGAAAAGATGACACATCATCAAAGTCTTCTAATTTAAAGTATTATATAGATTGGAATCCATATTTAAAAAAATAAGAAAAATAAAAAAATTAGATTGAGAAAATCTTTACAGTTATTGTACGATTTTGAAAAAGTGATTTTAATAATAATAATAATCATTTATTTATTCCTAAAAAATCAAGAAATAATTATCTTGCGGTTGAGAAATAATCTGATTAGAGAAGAAAAAAAAATAGGTGAGAGAAAATTGAATTTGAACACAGGGATCACAAATCTACAACGTGGCTTTATGGG
The DNA here is from genome assembly GCA_963922045.1 of Persicaria maculosa. Classification (NCBI taxonomy): domain Eukaryota; kingdom Viridiplantae; phylum Streptophyta; class Magnoliopsida; order Caryophyllales; family Polygonaceae; genus Persicaria; species Persicaria maculosa. The sequence goes on from OY998255.1 coordinate 70,142,963, forward strand.
CAGTTGATTACCAACTGATGCGGTTTTATAGTTTCATCTTCTTGTGCTCTATCTTCGGAGATGAGTGATATGATCAACCATTGTGTTTGCTGATTATAGTTTGGTTTCCTTTTTTTTCAAGGATCTTACACGAATTGGTGGATCTAGTAATATCATATTTGCTTAGCCTACTCTGAGTACGTATATTGTGCTTTTCTTATTCCTTTGGTTCATTCCTTTGAGAAATTTTGTAATCTTTAGAACATCTAAATTTTGTAATCTTTAGAACACCAAGTTTCAATAGTTGGAATTTCCAACACTACATTTGTTGGAATGTCCTAATACATTTCCAACTGTTTTAATATTTTTAATTTAAATGATTTATGTGTTCCAACGGTTTTATTTGTTGGTGATTTCCAACCCATAGACAACGTTGGAAATTCCAATACAAACTTATGGTTGGAATGAATTCCAACGGCCACCCAGTGTCTCCTGTTGAAAATTTCAATAATTCGTAAAAATATGTTGGAATTTCCATCCTAAATTACCGTTGATAATTCATGTGTTTCTAGTAGTGACTGCTAATCTCGATCACACACATTCACTTCCCTCGTCCTTGTCATCGATCCCTCTCGGCTAGATTTAAAAGAGGCTAAAAATCAGAAATTGAACCCCTAACTACAAACAAATCTTCTACATCCCTCCCTATAACGTACAACCATCCCTCCTCCACTATTTTTTTACATTTATTTAATTTTTTAAAAAATATTTATATTCATAACATCTATTTTTATATGTTTATAAAATTTTATTTTGAAAAATCATATTTTAAAATTTTTAGTAATTGTATTTTGTAAAATATTGTCTTTTTATTTTAAAAAGTTGTAAAATATGATTTTTTAAAATTAAATTTTATAAATATATAAAAATAGATATTAAAAATATAAATATAATTCTTTAATTTTTTAAATTAAATAAATACTAAAATAATTTTGTGATATATAGAGGGGGTAGGGAGGGTGGAGCAGCAGATCTGCACTGCCCTAGCTAGATCTGAAATTCAAGTTGGTATGATTTATGGAGAAGGATAATTTTGAATAAATGGAGTAAAAGTCTATTAAATCCCCAAAAATATTAAAATTCTAGTTGTTGGCTCTGACATATATACACAAAGCGTCCGATTTCAAGCTAGGAGTTGGATCATATTTCCTTCAACATTGAGTTTTTTTTCCCAAAAATATTAAAAATTTAAGTTGGTTGCCCAAAAAGTTTTTAAATTAACAATATTGCCCTAAAACAAGACAATTGGGTGCGGTGCAAAAAATTTACAAAGTACAAATCGCAAAATATTTAAAACTTATATATCCTAAACCTCATGGTTACCTCGCGAAATTGCGCTAGTAGCCTAGTACACAAGCCGAGTGAGGTTCCAATCTAAAACTAATTGGCAATAGAAGGAGTAACCCGCCGATTCATATACTAGGGTTTGTTATGTTCATCTTTCGATGTGGGACACTTTTGGTCTTATTCGCATCTCTCAATATTTCTTATATGTTTTGTCATTGGGTCATTAGGAAATACCCTCTCGACCTAGTCGGGACAAGGGTGCGTACAATTCGACCCCCAGACCCTGCTTTGAGCGGGATATACTGGGCTTGTTGTTACTGTTTAATTAGTTATTAGCCACTAGCTAGCTAGATACCGGAGTATTAATTTCAAATGATCGATCCACGCCTTGAGTTGAATTGGTACGGTGTTTGAATTGATTTTGGTTTAACTTTAATGGAAGTTTAATTTCCATCTGGAGCGCGTGAATATAGTGTGAGGTTTGGTATATATAAATCCCACAAGCCTTATCATGGAAGTTTAATTTGTTACCGTCAAGAAATTGAGAGGTTTCAGTTGGAGCCTACCCATCTCTTCAATGGCGGAAACCCCATGTAAAGCCCAATTCAATTGTCTCTCGTTTTCACTTTCATTCACACAATCAAACACAAACATGCACTCTGTTTAGGTTCGTCATCATACATATAATAATATAACTTACACGATGTTGGTTTGGTGTACAGAACCCTTACGGTGTACACAAGCCTTATCATGTACAAAAAATTATTCGTCTATTTGCTCATGATTATTCGTCTGTTTTTACATGATTATTAATTCATCTATAGTTATGCAATTATTCGTCTATACAAAGAGTGTAAAGATATAAATTTTATTCTAACAAATAAAATAATTTCATTCCAATGAATAATCTTCCAATACCACCGAATAATCAGAAGTTACTTTTAATATCATCTGTTGCTCTTCTTAATTCAATACCCATTTGTTAACACAATATGTACACCATAAGGGTTGTGTACATATGATCTATTGTCATAAATACATTAATATTATATATCATCCCCTTAATCAGATCGGGAGGTGACTTAACAGACAAACTGGATCTAAAATAAAGGAACAATAAAGCAAACCTTTTGTAAAAATATCAGCATACTAAAATGCAGAAGGGATATGTAATACCCAAATATGTCCTAGAGCAACCTTGTCACGAATAAAGTATAGATCAATCTCAACATTTTGGTTTAAATTCCACTTCTCATAATTTTTATAAGAAGTGGATTGTTAAATTTTGGTTGGCCATATGTGCGCCGAGCACACAAGACCGATCGATTTCCATCCTGAAACCGATTGACCGACAATAGAAAGAGTAGTACACGAACTTATATATAAGACATTAATTTCCCATAATTCCACGTACTATGGACGTGACTCTCAAACAACATTGTAGCTGCATGAAAATTAAAAAGATTTCTAGAAAAGCGAGCTATGCAGCAAAAAAACGGTCGGGATCTGCTGTCCCAAAAGGGACAGCCCCCTATTTTGGTCTCCCCTCCCCCAAAATCGAAAGAAAAAAGAAAAAGATTAAAATTTGTAAAAAAAAAAAAATTGGTAAATGGTGAAATTTTGTGAGAAGGGATAAGGGGATAGTCGGATAGGGGGTTTATTGTGACAGTGGATCCACACCGGCAAAAAAGGCTCCAACTTACTGCGAGATATGGTTTGTTCACAAAGGAAAAAGATGGTTTTGTTTCCAAGTACTCAACATTCAGTGATGGTGCTCCTCAGAAAAAGCTTTTAGGTGTTATAGGAATCATCACAACTTTTGGTCACCAAAAGAACAGAGATGTCATTCGCAAAGCACGGATACCTATTCCGATGTTTTTCTTAATTTCTTTTGAGTTTTTGTTATTTAGAGAAATAAGCAGAGCGATGCATTACATTTCTTTTCTTGTTATTTAGAAATCCCTAGTATCAATGACAATTAATCTTCGTATGAAAACGAGAGTCTTGTCAAATTTTTAATTTTTTTTTTGTTATAAGATCAGATTCACCCTTCTAACATAAACAGTTAAGTCACTTTAAAGAGGATTCACCAATCCTTGTATTTTGGTTTTGGTTTTTTCTACAACCCATCAACGTGGAAGAGGTATTTATATCCCAACACAAAGAGAGAGGAGGTTGTAGCTAGAAACAGTTTAAGAATATTTATTGATCAATTGAAATTTTCAGTTTGGAAATGGTATGTTGATTTGAGTTTTAAACAACTGCAGGATAGGAAGAACTAAGCTAAGCCAGCACGGTATTGAACGGGCCGGGAAAGGTAAGAAAAGTATTCAATTAATTAACTATTAAATTAAGGGAAGTCGATGCTCCAAAGCATTTCCCAGCCCTATAAATACAGCATCATCGAATACATTTTAATTACTGCAAATCAATCTCCATCTCTATCGAATCATCGATCACACATTTGCAAATCCCGGCAGCCATGGATCCCCATCCGGTTATGCGACACTCGACTGACTTCCTCCTCCCTCCTTCGGCAAACGAGAACGTCCCCAGCGCCTTCCACAACGCCCTCGCGATCCTCCACCAGCCCATCCCTTCTTACACTCGTACCCTCTGGGATCACGGTAACTCCTCCATCTCCTAATTCCTCTTTATCTAGCTCTCCATCGATTTCGATTTGAATTGGTTTGTAATTAATTTTGGTACGTTTTAATTTGAGTGTGTGGGAGCAGCACAGTTGAAAGTATGTTTGGATGAAGGTGCCAATAGACTATACGACGGATTGGGCCCCACGTTTATACCAGATGTTCTCATTGTAACCCATCCGGCCGCGATTAGACCCGAAGTTTTGACTTTCTATCAAGACCGGAAGGTAATTATTAATTAAGTTACTGTTGAGAGAATAAAAAATGTAAATAGACCAAAAGAGTGAACAAAGAAGCATTAATTAGTATATAAGTTAGTGGATTACTCCTTCTATGGTCAATTAGTTTTAGGATGGAACCCCGCTCGGCCTATGTACTGGTTATTAACTATGTGCTTCCAATATAACAGGGGGTCGAGGTTTATGAAATAATTGGCGATGAAGATAACACGGGCGTGTTTAACTGTGTTTCGTATATACAACGTCGCGAAGCCCCAAATATTGCTACTGTAAGTGTGCTAATTAAGTAAATTCACATTTAGTTAATTTGCATAAATATAATATAATATAATATAATATATATATATATATATATATATATATATATATATATATATATATATATTACAGCTACGCATTCTTGCTACGGGTGCATTTGGTGGTCGCTATGACAAATATGTGTCGAACATCCATGTCCTGTATCAGTTCCCTGCCTTGCGCATTATTCTTCTATCCGATGATAGCCTGGTCCAGCTTCTCCCCGCGACTCATCGTCACGCCATTCATATCGACCATGACGTTGTTGGTCCAAAATGCGGTCTTATACCTTTCGGCCAACCGTGTTATACCAGTACCACTACCGGGCTTCATTGGAATCTTAGTAAGCTCAGTTAATTACTAAGATTGTGTCTTATTACTATTTGCATCAATTTCTACTCACTTCAGCCGTATCTAACTTTCAATCCTTTCTGCATTCCAGATAAAACGCCGATGGAGCTTGGCGGCCTTATCAGCACCTCTAACTTAGTTGACGACGATGTCCAAAATGTAACCGTGCAATCTGCTACTAATCTTGTGTGGATAATATCCATTATTAACCGTCCTAAGGCTCCTAAAACCTCTGTTCTCACTTTTCTAAGGCAGTACAAAAACCCATTCTCGGGTGATGGGGCAACTCTTTGGTTCACGTGGAACCACTTTGGTTGCTTTGGTTGATGTGGCAACTCTTCGGCGTGTGTGCTTTTTTCCGCTACTTGCGTGATGTGGCAACTCTTTGGTTGCTTGCCTCGGATCAACATACCATTAAAATACTCCCTCCTGGCAAAATTATAAGTTCTTTTAGACTTTTACACACATATTAAGAAAAGTCTAAAAATATTACTTTTATACCCCTCATTAATTATCCACTACCATTATCAATCAATAACATTTCACAAAATAACTCAAAAAGTTACTTTTCTCTTATCCCAATGTCTCGAAAACCTAAAAGGACTTATATTTCTAAACAAAATTCTAAGCCTAAAAAGACCTATATTTTTAAACGGAGGGAGTATATGTGTTTGAATGGTAGATTTAGTTTTGTCTAAATTCGTCTGTTGTAGGGTGCGTTTCACCTTGTTGTATTACATCTTTTTTTTTTTGTATATGTTTTGATGGTCTTTCGTCTGACGACTTATCGGCCATCGAGATTCAGGTATATCTGATCTCGAATTCTTACTCAATAAACAAAAAACAATACCATTAAAATATGTGTTTTTTTGGCGAGCTAAATTTGTTGTGGCCGCGAGATGTTCTAGCTTGCTTGTTGGAACACTTGTGAATCCCACATCGGAAGTGAGATGATTCTGAACTTAACATATAAGACTATAAGTGGATGTGCTACTATACCTAATGCTAATTGATTTTGGGATGGTGCCCCCAGTCTTGCTTATATGAGAAAGGTAATTGAATTGATACCTTGTGGGGATCGGATTTCTCAAAATTGGGTCCAGTCCGGCTAGTAGCACCAGCCTCTATCTCTTTCGTCTGCTTGAGGGGCTCTTCATGTTTTTTTTTGATAAGGTAAGAATTTGAGGGTCAAACAGGTCTGACACATCGAGAGGCCGACAAAGTCGGCAGACAACGAACCGTCAAAACATACAACGAAACTAACTAAAGGTGCAAACCATGCGGTGATCATGATAAGCAAAACAATTCCGAACGATCTAGCAAACCTAATCCTAACACGTCGGGGACACACATGGACTGGTTCTTCATGTCTTCTTTTCTTTCCCCCATTTCAATTGATTGTATTTTTTTTTTTGAACGTACTAACATAACTGTTAAAATAAAGGGAGAAGGGCACGAGTAAAAGGATTTAAAACCTCAGGGGTACCACGTGAAAGGTGTAAAACAATTGGTCACCGCGTGAATTAAGCGATACCTCGTGAAATTTCTGTTTCTTTTATTATAGTATATAATGTGTATGGATCATTTGTACACAAGCCTTAGGGTGTACCTTGTTCACAAATATTATTTGGTGAAATGTGAAGCATTATTTGGTAAATTAAATTTGAAGCATTATTCAGTAAAATGTGAGTATTGTTTAGGGGAATGTGAAATATTATTTGGTGAAATTTGAAGCATTATTCATATAAATTGTAAGTATTATTTAGGAAATTGATGTTTCTTTTATTTGAAATAGATGAATAAAAAAACTAAACATTATTCGGTAGAATGTTAAAAATTATTCAGTGGAATAGGAACGTTTTCATCTAAACTGAAGAGAAAAAGAAAACATAACAGTATTCGGTAGAATGTTGCACATTTCACCGAATAATGCTTCAAATTTAATTCACTGAATAATAATTCACATTTCACCGAATAATATTTGTGAACAAGGTACACCCTAAGAGGTGTGTACACCCGAACCACACCCAGTATATAATAATATAGTAGATAATAGATATTATCTTTATAGGTAATTAATAATTACATTTTTTTATATATGGGTAGTATGGAGTATATACATTTCATCTTAGATATAATGTAAGGGTAGTTTGGGTATTATAGAAGAATAAAAGGGACATTTCTGTAATTTCCCTCTGGTAAGTAGTTAGGAGTTTGTTGGAGGGGTTTATAACCGAACCTCCCCTTGTTGTTGAACCAGAAGTATTGTTTTCTTCTTCTCTTCAATTGAAGCTTTGTGTTCTTGGAGAAACAATCACCATCTCCACTTTGTGATGATCTGAATTGAAATTTTCGTCACATTTCCTCATGGTATCAGAGCGCAGGATATGCGTTTTTTTTTCTGTGTTCTCGTTTGTGATTTTGGTTCCTTCCGCTTGTGTTTTGGTCTGGTTGTCTGGATCTTGGAGCTCGTAAAAATGGCAGGTTGTGGATCACCGATAATTGGACAGAGTTCGGGAACTGGTGCTGGTGCTGGGAGAGGTGTTGGTGTATCACTTCCTATTCCGAACGCAGGACAACAAAATCCGATTCGTTCGACAGCTCCACCTGCATTTGGAGGTCTGCAATTTGGAGATCTCAATCAGCAATTCAATGGTGCACATGTGAATCCTCTAGACTTAGCCAACTCCGATCATCCTGGTATGACGCTTGTCTCTAACTAATTTAACGGATTGAACTTTACGAGTTGGAATAGAGGTGTCCGAATGGCCTTGGGGGCAAAGGCTAAACTTGGATTCATAACTGGTGGATGTGTTAAACCCGATGAATCAAGTGATGATTATGAGAAACGGATTCGAGCAGACTACATGGTAATGTGTTGGATATTAAATTCTATGACCAGTGAAGTAAATGAGACTCTGATGTTTGTTCAATCGTCCAAAGAGTTATGGGATTCCTTCTCCTTTTTCTTCTGGGTCATCTCAATCAGTTGATTTGAATGGTGCTCAAGTCACAGATAATTCAGTTATACATCCTGATCACTATGTCTCTGATTCAGTGGATACAGTGAATTCAGTTGAGGTTGCTTCTTCCGGAGATGTTTCAGGTTCTGATACTATTGTTCCTGAGATTGTATTCCATCCTCAACCTATTGTTGCTAAGCGAGCAGTTCATAGGCCTACTCGATTACAAGACTTCATATGGGTAATTTACCATCTAAAGCTTGTGCTTCTTCTGATTCTTTGAGTCAAATGTTTTCTGTTATGATCATTAGAGATGTTTCTCATCTATCTCAGTCTTATGTGGCATCTCTCTTTAATGTTTTTAAAGTCTTTGAGCCACACTCCTATAATCAAGGCAAAAATGTGCCTGAATGGCAATTGGCTATGCAGAAAGGGTTGGATGCCTTGGCTTCTAACCATACTTGGGAATTGACTTCCCTTCCAGTTGGCAAGAAAGCCATTGGATCAAAGTGGGTCTATAAGGTTAAATACAATCCTGATGGATCTGTAGAAAGGTTTAAAGCTAGACTTGTTACCAAGGGCTATAACCAAGTGAAGGACAAGGATTATAAACACACTTTTTCTCTTGTTGCTAAGCTTGCAACAGTTCGTGTAATTCTTGCTATTGTTGATGCCTGAGATTGGAATTTGCATCAGTTAGATGTAAATAATGCATTTTCACATGGGTTTCTAGATGAGAAAGTTTATATGTTGCCTCCTCCTGGTTTTGTTGTGCCTAAGGGACAGGTTTGCAAGCTCACTAGATCTTTGTATGGTCTTAAATAAGCTAGTAGGCAGTGGAACTTTGAATTGACAAAGTTTATGATTCAATTGGGTTTCAAACAGTCCAAGCATGATTATTCATTATTTGTTAAAGCCCAGGATACTTCTATGACTGTTGCTTTGGTCTATTTAGATGACATGTTGCTCATGGGTAATTCAGATTCTATTATAGAGTCTACTAAAGATGCTTTGCATAAAACTTTTACTATCAAGGACTTAGGGATTGCTAGATACTTTCTTGGTATGGAAATATCTAGGAGCTCATCCGGCATTTTATTGAATCAGAGGAAGTTTGTCCTTGATATCCTTAAGGATGCTGATATGATAGCTTGTAAGCCTACATATTTTCCAATGCAACATGGTGCTAAGTTGTCAATTGATGGTGATGATATTTTTCATGATCTAGAGAAGTATAGACGTATTGTTGGGAGATTGCTCTATCTTACTCTCACCAGGCCTGATATTTACTTTACTGTCCAATAGTTAAGTCAATTCTTACAAAATCCCTTGGTCTCTCATTGGAATTGTGTTCAATATTTGCCGAGATATTTGAAAGGGAGCTTCAATTTCTCCATCTCTTATCCTGCCTCTTCAGATTTAGTTCTTTCTGCTTATAGTGATGCAGATTGGGCTAAATGTTCTTTCAGTAGCCGATCACTGTCTGGCTATTGTGTATTTTTGGGCTATTCTCTTGTCTCTTGGAAGACAAAGAAACAAAGGGTTGTCTCTAAGTCCTCTACTAAGAGCGAGTACAGAGCTATGTCCTGTGTTTCTAGTGAGTTGATTTGGATGACAGGATTACTGTCAGATTTACAGATTGATGCCCCTTTATCTATCAAACTCTTTTGTCATAATAAATCTGCACAACATCTAGCAGCAAATCCGGGTTTTCATGAGAAGACCAAGCATATAAGAGTGGACTGTCACTTCATTCGTGAATTGATTCAGGATGGGTTCTTACAAACCTCTCATGTACCCACAAATCTACAGACAACTGATGTCCAAAGCTCTAGGTGCTGCTCAACACAGGTTCTTTTGCTCCAAGCTCGGCCTTGTTGTCCCTCTTTCAAGTCTTGCTTGAGGAGGGGCTATGGAGTATATACATTTCATTTTAGATATAATGTAAGGGTAGTTTGGGTATTATAGAAGAATAAAAGGGTCATTTCTGTAATTTCCCTCTAGTAAGTAGTTAGGAGTTTGTTGGAGGGGTTTATAACCGAACCTCCCCTTGCTGTTGAACCAGAAGTTTTGTTTTCTTCTTCCTCTTCAATTGAAGCTTTGTGTTCTTGGAGAAATAATCACCATCTCCACTTTGTGATGATCTGAATTGAGTTTTTCATCACATTTCCTCAGGTAGTAATAAATATGAAATACTTATATATATAAGTAAAAGAAGGATAATTTTTCTTAATAAGTGTACACATAGAGCTAAAACATCAACTAGCTAGTATGAATATACGAAGGGAGTATTTTCTTTGTTCGACAATGGAAAAGGGAAATACAATTTGCAAGATCGATGAAGCCAATATCAATCAATAAGAGCCTTGCAACCAAGCATATATCATTGTACGTTTGATTGTCTGTATGTATCTTTAATGGTAATATACCAAAGAAGATCGGAAGTAGATTCCACCGTTACCTTATCGCCTTTAACTAAGTTAGAGGTGCTCACTAAACCCCCAAACATCATTTCTTTGTCATCTGCAATTTCAACGGAATTCAGGAAAGAAAGAGTTTTAGATTGAAGTGACCGGCAAAGCAGGAAACCAATAACAATTAATTAATGTCGATGATAATGTGATGAGTGAATCCAATCCCAACACAACGAGCGGGAAATTATTTTTAAAAATTAATAAAATTGAATATTTTATATAGTATTTATCATATTAAAAAACGTGACAAACAAGAGAAGAAGTATAGCAAAATAGGTAGTGAAAGTGAGCTTACTGAGATTCCATTCAAGCCCAGTGGTTGTAGTACTACTACATGGCATGCCGACGGGTATAAGACCACAAGTTGGGCCAAGAACAGAAGGATCGATGTGAATCTCATGATAATGATTTTTAGGGAGAAGTTGAACCAGGGATTCTCTCGATAGAAGAATTATGCGCAAGGTGGAGAATTTAAATAGAGTATTGATGCTAGCAGCAGTGTGATCAAACCTTCCACCAAATGCACTTGTGACTAGAATGCACAACTGCAACGCGCGTGCACACACACACACACAGAAAAAAGCATCAACATATAAAAGAAAGCTACATTTATATGTAATTTTCCTTTGAGCTAGAAAAAAACAGGTTAGTATTTCTATGGATACAATACTTACATTGGGTCGCTTTTTCTCGTCTGTGTGTTTTTGTACATAAGAAACACTCTTATGCAAGTCTATGGTGTCTTGATCATAAGATTCATCAATTATCTTGGTCCCCTGCTCTTGGAAGAACATCAAGTTTTATCAAGGTTACATACTCGATTGCAACGATATCAACGAGTTTGCACCCAAACCTAGTTAATTGGCTTACCAGGGAAGCATAGAAATCCATAACTTCTGGTCTAATGGAGTCCAAATCTCCTATAATCACATCTGGTTTATACCTATCAAAATCCAATAATTTAAGAATTCTTGTCATCTGAATTGTTTTGTATAATTCTTCTAATTTTGCATATACACAAACAACAACAACAACAAATAAGCCGAAGCAGAAAATCGAACCTCTTGCGGATGGAGACAATGGTTTCAAGAGGAAACAAGAGAGGCATTTCGTCAAAGATTCGGTTAGCACCTCCATCCGCACATACTTTCAACTGTGCTGCTCTCCATTCAAAAAAAAAAAAAAGTTCCATATAAAATGCTCAGCATATTATGAAAAGTTTGACAGGACTGATGATGGGAGGTCGTGTGTATATAACAAATAGGAACAACTCTTATTCAAAACTTTCCATTTTAGACTCTTTCTCTCTTTAAAAATTAAGTCTCAACACAACATAATCCTAAATTGCTAACCAATAACAAGAATATGCTGCTTAATTAATATCCTATCCATATATATATATTTTTTTGAGAACCTATCCATATCCATATAATTGGATTCCCATTATATTGAGTTTAACATAATAAATAGAAAAGCTTAGTATAATAAATAATAATTATATGTTAAATATACACTACTTGGTGTCTTGGTGAACCACAATAAATAACCTCTTTTTCCAAAAAAATGTATTATATATATTTCTTTTGGTAGGAAAACAATGTATTATATTTTAATCTCTCAAATCAAATCCTTGCCCCCTCACAAAGCAATTAGTTTAGAGGAAGAAATTAAAGGAAAGATGAAAGAAATTAAGAGAGTGACCGTTGTGCCATAGATTAGGAGTGAAAGGAGCGATTGGCCTGTTGACGACGACGAGGGCGTTGAAAGTGGGAGGGGAGCTGATACGATCGGACTCCGACGCCGGCGCCGGCGAGACAGCCGGGGGGAGGAGGAAGGCACTGTAATGGTGCATAACTTCCATGGCAGCAGCTGGCTTGTGGATTTCTCTCCTGCTGATTAATGACGACCGATACAATATTTGCAATGCTGCGGGTAAGTTTTGTATTTGGTGAGAACTAGTTTGCTTGATTTTAGCTCCGATCACACCACCGGTAACCACCGCACGACCACATACTGAGTTTAATGCAAAACCTTTTGATACAAAATAACTCCTCCTTATCGATTGAGCCAACATTTTGCAAAATTGCAGCGGTTAATTGAACGACGAATCTGACTTCTACTTACAAATATGTATATATCCTACAGACGTGAGAACACCTATCACCTATGGCTGTACGTTGAAACGTCAAACTAATGATGCGTAAGCTAGCACTAATTTAATTTTTGTTTAATAATTAAAATTAATTTTACAAGGGCGAAATTGGAGTCGACTCATACCAATTCAAGTAAATAATGCATTATTCATTTCTCAATTTAATTAATACCGAGTCCAAATTAAAACACTACTGTTGGTTTATGAATAAGAAGAGATGAAATCTTCACAAAGCCGCTTACCCGGCCCGACGAATCTTAATTAATAATTTTGTCGATCATGAAGTCATTTCACCATAGCGCAATGCCTGGTCATTTGAGTCATGTTTGTCGAAGCTACTCGTTGCGAAAGGTGTCTCCGGAAGATGTAAATATATAGATGTGATAATTACCGGTGTTACAAAAACAAGACCATACAACGGGTCTCATGTGAAATAAGGAATCAATCACGTACCAAAAGGATTCCTCTATACCTTCTACCATAAAACCATCAATCTAAATCCATATCCATAACCATCCACATAACCCATCACCGCCACTACTCTAAAGTCTAAACCACCTACTCTAGTTTCTAATTTTCCCACCTAAGTTTTCGCTCTAACCTCTTGATTAGTGACTTGCACTTACACTTAACCAAGAGGCGAGAGCGACAACTGTTGACTATTTGAGAAGCACAAGCTTTGGGGTTGAAAGGTTCCCCACAAAAAACAACTTTGTTTCGATGCCACCAAGTAAAATAAATTAAAGCTTCAAACGTTAAAAGCTTAGCTTGAAAGAGTGGAGTTTTATGGATCTTCACAGGTTCACTTGCAAACCACACGAGCCCATCTTCTATGCTTCCAAATTGACGGTGGATGCCAATCCATCCCAATACGAGGTTCGCCACCTCTTGTATGCCCGTGCATTCAAACCACAAATGAGCCTCAATTTCTTCCGTGGTCTTGCAAATCACACACTCGGCTGCCTTATTTCCCTTCCAATGCTTTACCTTTCTTCCGGTGTTGAGTCTTTTGATCGAAGCGAGCCAAAGAATGGACGACCACTTCCGGCATTATATCCCTCCCCAAATTATGTTACCCCAACTGGTAATCTCTGCATTCTCACGCAACAAATGATATAGTTTAGAACTGGAAATACCGCCATTCGGCCCAAGGATCAGGTCTAGGCTTGGTGTCGATTGATCATTAGTATGCAACAGCTCTCTCATGGTGTTTCACCTTCTCTTCTACCATGGTCTCTCATGGTGTCTCACCTCCTCTTCTACCACTTAAGCTTTTGGGATCAGAGGAAGAGATTATTTAAAATCAACCTTTAGAACCCCTCAAAATTCCAATGTGAGATATATATATATATATATATATATATATATATATATATATATATATATATATATATATATATATATATATATATATATATAGGGGAGATATCTAATGAGAAGTGACATTTGGGTGAGAAGATGAGAAGTAAGCCTTATACCCTTTAGATTAAAATAATTTTTTTTATATGGATATAGAGGACATATCTAATGATAAATATATCAATGTTTTTTTAAAATTATTTTTTATGCTATTTTTTTAGATGATGAATGAAAAAACTAATTTAAATGAGCATAAAAACCCTAAAATGAACCTTAAATCACCATCTAGATAAATAGCGTAAAAAATAATTTTTTTAAAAAAACATTGATATATTTCTCATTAGATATGTCCCCTATATCCATATAAAAAAAATTATTTTAATCTAAATGGTATAAGGCTTACTTCTCATCTTCTCACCCAAATGTCACTTCTCATTAGATATCTCCCCTATATATATATATATATATATAAGAACTCCAAAGGTCTTCTAAAAAGTAAAAACCCACTTCTCTATGAATTATTGGTGAAAATGTGTAATATCTTAAAAATAATAAGGGGGGCATTATTGGTGAAAATGAGAGGAAGGAGAGATTGGCACGTAGATAGAAAGTGTTCTGATTTAAGAATATCTATCTATCTATCTAGACAATAGATCACATCTACACAACTTTTATAGTGTATCATGTTCACAAATCGGTTATTGAACTAAAAAGAATAACGATTGATATTAAAAGTAACTTCTGATTATTCAAGGGTACTGTGTGATTAATCGTTGGAATGGAATTATCTGGTGGTACTAGGGATATATTATTGGTTAGAAAGAAATTAAATTTAGAATTTTTTACACTTTTTTACAAATAAATAATTACATTGTTATAATCGAATAATCATGTGAAAACAGATGAATCATCATGAGAAAACAAACGAATAATTTTTGCGTACACGATAAGGTATGCAAGCAACAAAAGTACATAAAGTGGCAAATAGTTGCCAAAATCTATATCTATATATCTATATATCTATATAAGGCCATGCACATCCGTGTGCACTCCTCCCATGTACTTCACCCACTTTTTATTCGCCACATCAGCATAAGAACACTTTTCACATTTTTATCAAATACACCCCACATCCGTGTACTCTACTTTTCAACTTTCACTCAATTTTAATCATTGAAGTTTTATCTTCTAACTAGACATTATAAATTCAATTAATTGTTAAATTATTATGTAAATGGTTTTAAATATTATGTAAATGATTTTTTAAATAATTATTGATATTATTAAAATAATATATCACTTTAAAAACCACAAATACATTATTAAATTAATTTTAATAAATTTTTTTTCCACTCAAACATATAAAAAATGGGTGTCTATGGATAGACAAAACTAAGACCGGATCAAAAATAATATTTTTAATATTAAACTTAGGTAAATAGAGGTTTAATTTTCAAAACAAAATGGTTTTAATTTTTAATAACTCTTGGGGTGGTGTGCCCATGTACACCCACTTCTATACTCCAAAGTGTTCTTATTCAAGAGCTGTACATGAGTGAGCTTCAACATTTCTATTTTTTTTTAATTACTTTTAATTCTAAGTACACCCCAAAAGTACACCATTGTACATGCTCTAATATACTAAAACAGAGACCTAAAATCTGCTCTAGTGCAATTCGCCTATCTATCATTTTCCAGTGCAATCTGACCCGAGTTTTTTGACACATTAATTAATGATGATCAAATATATTTAAGCCTGCACGTTAGACAATGACCTCATCTTTTTTATCCATGTGTATTCCTATGTGTCTATCTCGTATCTTAAGTAATTACAAAGTCTATCATTTTACCATTAGTTATTTTACAAATATTGTACCTTAAATTATTTTTTCTTTACTCATTATGATTGATTATTTTAGTTCATTATATCTAATCATAAGATTTCATTATTAATTAATTATCTATTGAACAATAAAATCTTGTCATCTTCATTTGGTTACAAAACCTATTATTTTTATGATTGTTCGAAATTTTTCATTTCAAGATAAACTATTTTAATCTTCACATAAAATTTAATAAAAAATAATTTTAAAATAATTAACATAATAAAATATAATTATTAACAAAACACCCAAAAAATGCGGATACTTGTAATTAAAATAGCAAAGCAATTCAAGACCAAATACACCAAATAGATCACTTAATAACAATTTAAATACAAGTCGCGTTTTTAAACATACCAAGTACAATAACAACATCGAGTCAACTTCACCCAACCGGATAGTGATAAAATTGATCGGTAATGGATAAGAAACTCTTCTTTCATTAAACCAACAAAGTTTATGCAATATTTACTATCTAATATTTTCCTAATAACTCAATCACAACCCTTGAAATAATTGAATGGCCAAGATCTATTCTAAATTATTAAACCCAATACCTAATTTCTCCCATCCAACTCTTGAAGACCCAACATCCCAAATTCCTAATTTCTCCCATCCAACTCCTAAAGACTCGAAGAGATGGACCTCCGAACGAAAACGGCATCCCCGACATCATCTACTTCAACCTCTGCTACATATCTACTTCACAATTAGCTCGATCCGAATCCACCATCTCCGCTGCCACACTCCTTCAATCGCATCGATTTTTTTTTTTGTTAAACGTTTCTCCATAAATTCTTTGATCGATAAAATCTTCCCCAATGTCCAATCCTTCGAAGATCGAGAGTTATATTTCAAAGTGTAAATTACATGTTTGATTCTAGGTTCTTGAATAATGCTTACTGTTTCAAGATGAATGTTATAGAATATAAAGACTGATGGAGCCATTTCCAGTACATTAATTTAATAATTTTTACTAAGAAGGGGAAATTGGAGTAGATAACAATTAACAAGCAATAATTTGATTGTGTTGAAAAGGTGTTTGTAAGGAGGGCTTCCGATGGGGGGATGATTGAGAAAGCGAGAGTGTGCACTGTGCAGAAGGATGGTGACCTACCCCAATTCCTGCGGGAGGATGGTGGTAGTGGCGCGGGGGTCCCATATAGCTTGGACAGTGAGGGTCGGCGGAGGCGGAGCTGCGGAGGATGTCATTCAAAGAGTAAATTGAGAGAGAAGGAGAAGATAGAAATTAAGAAGGGTTTTAGAGAAAAAAACAGTTTTAACAATTTAGAATAGATCTTAACCGTTCATTTATTTGAATGGCTGTTATTAAGTTATTAGGAAAAAATTAGGAAGAAAATATTAGGAGAGGATCTTAATCCGCACAGAATAGGCAAAAAAAAAAAAAAAAAAACAAACACAAGGAGTTTGATGTGAATGTAGATGCTATGCTGGAGATCGACTTGACACTCATTTTCCGACGGACAATGGAAAGGGGGAACAGTAGTAACGTACAATTAAAAGCGTTGCAATACCAACTAAAAGCGTCGCAATATCGATCATTATACGTTTAATGGTTTCTCTCTCTTTAATGGTTATCGTCCAAAGAAGATCCGAATTAGACTCCACAGTGACCATTTCAAAAAAAAAAAAAAGACTCCACAGTGACCGTGTCGGCTTTAACCAAGTTAGAGGTGCTCGCCAAATCCCCAAACATCATCGCCGTGTCAGCTATCAAATTTCAAACAGTAGTGTGTTAGATTTGATCAACCAATACAAGTGGTACGTACTTTAAAGATGGATCGAGTGATCGAGCTTACTCAGATTCCATTCAAGGCCAGTGGTTGTACAGCTGCTACAGGGCATGCTCATAGGGATAAGACCGCAAGTTGGACCAACAACGGAAGGCTCGATATGAATCTTATGGTGACGGTTTTCGGGGAGAAGTTGAACCACAGATTCTCGCGACAGAAGGATTATGCGCAAGGCGGGGAAGCGATATAGAGCATTGATCCCAGCTGCTGCGTGGTCAAACCGGCCACCAAATGGACTCATAACCAGAATGCGTAACTGCAATGCATGATATTTTTTTTATATAAAAAAATGCATCAAGCTACAAATCAGTATTTGTAGGGATATAAGATGGACTTACGTTGGATTGTGTTTGGTCGTCGGAATAGTGTTTTTGTATGTAAAAAACACTCTTATACAAGTCTATGGTATCTAGATCATCAGATTCATCAATTATCTTGGTCCCCTGCTCTTGGAAGCACATCAAATATTCGCAATGATCGATCGATCGATGTGTTTAAGCATTTGATTCAATAATACAGGAAAAAAAATTCATTGCAGAATGTAGAGCCAGTGCTCATGAGCCAGTTAGCAAGCTCAATAAGTTGTTGCTTGAGCAACAACACATGTTGAGAGGCAAAACGTTGCGTTTTAGTCCTCCTCTGCTAACCATCGATTGAATAAAGGGGCATGTATTTAAGTCAACTTGTAGGACAATTTGCAGTTGATTCCTTGTAACAAACTCTCACTTTTTTCCAATTCAGTTGAAGCTGTTGCTTCCTTCCCAAAAGCTCTCTCTCAAGTTCGTTTCTCAGATCTAAGATCTGTGCTCGATTTCGAGCTCAATTGAGGATCTGTAATCCTCTATATGGTATCAGAGCAATTGCTGTTCCGTTCCTAAGATCTGTTCGATGGCAAATCCGCAAGATCAACTCAACACCTCGCTCGAGCAAGTCGGTGAAAGTTCCAGCGTTGCCAACAATGCTCACATCAATCCGATGTACCTCTCCAACTCTGATCATCCAGGTATGAAACTAATTGGTGTTCTGTTCAATGGAAAGAACTTTTCTAGCTGGAGTCGTAGCATCAAGATGGCTTTAGGTGTGAAAATTAAACTAGGTTTCATAACTGGTGCTTGTGTTCGTCCTCTCGATGATGAAGAGGAGCTTGCTAAGTGGATGAGGTGCGATTATATGGTCATGAGTTGGATCCTCAACTCTATGACAAGCGAGATTGCTGAGCTTTTCGTTTATGTTGAATCCTCAAAGGAATTATGGACTGAACTGGTTGAGAGGTTCGCTGAGTCCAATTTTCTGCTTATCTTTCAGTTGCACAAGGAAATGTGCAATGTAAAGCAGGAAAATCAATCGGTTGTTGTTTACTATGGCAAGCTGAAGAAACTGTGGGACGAACTTCAGATGATTGATTCGGTCCCTACTTGTTCATGTGGTGGTCTCAAACACTACAGTTGTTCTCTTCTTAAGAAGATTGTTGATAGAGATGCTAAGCTTCGTCTCATGCAGTTCCTTATGGGACTCAATGAGGCATACGACAACATTCGCAGCAACATGCTGTCTGGTGATGAATTGCCTTCAGTCAACAAAGCTTTTCACACTGTCTTGCAAGTCAAAAGGCAGAGAGAGATTACTGGTGGCTCTACTGCTGTTGATGGTAGTGCTTTGTCTGTTGCTAGAGGTGGCAAAGCACAATCTGGATCTGCTCCTAATGGATATGGATCCGGGAATTTTACTAGTAAAAAGGATTTTAAGAAAGGGAAATCTGATAGAGTCTATCGCTATTGCCATGAGAAAGGACATCTCAAGGAGTCTTGCTTCAAATTGATTGGATATCCTGACTAGTATGAAGGTCCACGAGGAAACAATTCTTCAAAGTTTGTCTCTAATGTTGAGGACATGGTCATTGATGAAAGTCCTATTGATGACTCTAGTTCTAAGAGATCTGGATTTTCTGAGAATCACAAAGGCAGTGGTTCATCATCCTTGCCAGATCCTGTCATGGTTAATGCCATATTCAATGAAGTGGTTCACAAAGACATTGAATTAGCTTAATTGACTTACCAGGGAAGCATAGAACTCCATAACTTCTGGCCTAATGGAGTCCATGTTTCCTATAATCAGTTCTGGTTTATACCTATATATCCAATTAATCCAAATAGAGCTAATTTCAGAATATAATTAATTCTTGTGATATACTATAAAGATAAATTAAAAAATTATATTTTTATTAGCTATTGAAATAAAATGGATTTTTAAGAAACAGTAAAAGATATAATAATTATGTAAATTTAATTATAGCTTAAAATTCACTGTTTAAAACATAAATTAATTTCTCTAAAAAAATATATAAATTTCTATAAAAATCCAACTAGTATTAATTATATTGACATTTTATAAGTAAAAAGCCGAACCTTTGGCGCACAGAGATGACGCTTTCTTGAGGAAAGAAGAGAGGCATTTTGTAACAATTTGTGTTTGTTTTCAAGTTTGATTTTAAGTTTTCATCTAAGAATGCAAGCAATCAAGTTGGGGATCCATGGAGGATCGGTGGTGATGATGATCAGAAACGGAGGAGGAAGAGGAAGGTGGAAAAGAGAGAGAGAGAGAGGATGAGTGTGTGCTCAACGGATTGCTTTCGTTAATTTCTGATTCTTTACAATTATGCTATTTGTATTGTGGAGATATTGTGTGGTCCTAACAACTATCTAGGTGAGCTGTCAGTGTGGTCCAAAAACAGAAAAGCACCCATTTTCCCACTACGTTTCTCAGGCCAATAGACCCACTATTGCATACACCAACACCCCCCCTCAAGCTGGAGGATGGGTGACCATACCCAGCTTGGACAAGAGGTGATTCTGCTGAGCCGAAGGCAAAATTTTGGTGAGAACATCTGCTAGTTGAGAGACAGTGGGTATGTAGCATAATTCGATCAAGCCATCCATAACTTTCTCGCGAGTGAAATGACAATCGATTTCGATGTGCTTGGTTCGCTCATGAAATACGGGATTTTTGGCAATTTGAATTGCAGAGGAATTATCACAGTGAAGTTTAACTGGATCAACGATCACAATTCCTAGTTCTTTAAGAAGTCGAACTAACCATGTGATCTCTGCAGAAGCATGGGCAAGGGCTCTATATTCGGCTTCTGAACTGCTTCGAGAGACCGTGCTTTGTTTCTTCGATTTCCAGCTGATTGGAGATCGACCAAGCATAACAACATAGCCTGTTACTGATCTTCGAGAAATCGGACATGAAGCCCAATCTGAATCCGAGAAAGCCTGTAAAACAGGGGCTGCATCTCCATTCAACAAAATGCCTTGGCCTATGGTGTGGCTAACATAACTGATTGTGTGTTGAAGTGCTTCAAAATGAGGAGTGCGAGGATGTTGCATGAATTGGCTGAGGGTTTGAACAGCAAAACATAGATCTGGGCGTGTGTGGGTTAGAAAGTTTAGCTTACCAACCAATTGTCTGTAGCTAGAAGGGTCTGCCAAAAGATCTCCATCCTCATTGTGAAGTTTGAAGTGCAATGGCAGGGGCGTACACGCAGGGCGAATATGATGGGCAAATTCACTTAGTAGTTCATTGCAGAACTTCTTTTGAGTAAGAACAATACCATGAGGTAGGTGAGTAACTTCAAGCCCCAGAAAATAATGTATAATGCCAAGGTCCTTGATGCTGAAAGCAGTATGGAGAAACAACTTGAGGTGATCAATAGCAGCAGAATCTGAACCGGTAATGAGAATATCATCCACGTAGACAGCAACCACAGTTAGATGAGCACCAGATCTTTTGAAGAAGAGTGAGTAATCATTTTTAGATTGAACAAATGACAAGGACTGGAGAGCGGAAGTGAGTTTATGGAACCATTGTCGGGAGGCTTGCTTGAGACCATAAATGGACTTGCGAAGACGACAAACCATGTTGTGTGGGTTGGGAACTCCATCAGGCATTTTCATGTAAACCTCCTCAAATAGATCACCGTGGAGGAATGCGTTGTTCACATCGAATTGATAAATAGGCCATTTTCGAGAAGCTGCAACAGCAATGGCAGCTCTAATGGTGGACATTTTCACAACTGGGGAGAATGTCTCATGGAAGTCTACACCTTCTTTCTGAGTGAATCCTTTCGCAACCAAGCGAGCTTTATAACGCTCGATTGTGCCATCAGATTTTAATTTCACCTTAAAAACCCATTTGGATCCGATGGCTTTCTTACCTGCAGGAAGTGTTACAACATCCCATGTACCATTAGCTTGTAAAGCGGTTAGTTCCTTTTTCATAACATCAATCCAATGTGGATTAGAGGCAGCGGCAGCATAGGTTGTGGGTTCATCAAATGAAGAAAGATGGGCAACGAGGGCATGGTGAGTCGAGGGCAAAAGAGAAGATGGGACAAGATCATAATGTGTGGTGGAGGGTAGTAAGGGAGAACACGAGCAAACAAAGTCCTGCAAGTAAGATGGAGGTCTGGTGTCTCGTGTGGAACGTCTCAGAGCTGGAGGATCAGGGGATGGAGCCTCAGGAATAGGCTCCATGGGGATAACAAGGGATTCATGAGGGACATTGGGTGCAGGCGTGGTGACAGAAGGGACAAAAATGGTGTGTGGAAAGTCAGCTGCAATGACAGGCAAAGGACAATCAGAAGATGGCAATGTAGCTTTGTGAAATGGAAAATGGGTCTCATGAAAGACAATGTCACGAGTGTGAACGATAGTATGAGAAACCAGATTAAAGGCTTTGTATGCCTTCTTTCCAAATGAATAGCCGAGAAAGACATGAGGTAAAGCTCGAGGCATGAATTTGTCCCTTGATCGAGTGGAGGTGCTAACAAAGCAAAGACATCCAAAGGTTCTGAAATGTGAATGATCAGGGGGTTTGAGGAAGAGGAGCTCAAAAGGGGATTTATGATTGAGGGATGGTAAGGGGTTGCGGTTAATGATGTAGGTGGCTGTCAATACACAATCTCCCCAGAATTTGGGAGGTAGATTGGATTGAAACATAAGAGCCCGGGCAACCTCAAGTAGATGTTTGTGTTTGCGTTCGACGACACCATTTTGTTGGGGTGTGTCAACACAGGTGGTTTGATGGATGATGCCATGGGAGGCATAAAATTGGTTGGCATGAGAGTCACAAAACTCAAGGGCATTGTCTGATCGAATGGCTTTTATATGTGTTTGAAATTGAGTGAAGATGAGATTATAAAAATCTTTAAGGATGTCAAGAGCACTGCTCTTTGTAGCCATAAGAAATGTCCATGTGCAGCGGGTATGATCATCAACCAATGTTAAAAAATAGCGAAATCCATTATATGTAGTGTGTTTGTAAGGTCCCCATGTATCCAGGTGAATAAGGTCAAAAGGGTGGGAAGATTTGGTTGCAAAGGGTGGGAAGGAGCTTCGGTGTTGCTTAGCTCGGGGACAAATTTGGCAAATAGAAGAAATTTTCTCAGATAGATTCAAACCATCAACATGTTTCATTTGATTAAAGGGAAGGTGTCCCAATCTACAATGCCATACTTCTGAGGAAATAGATTGCAAAGCCATAACAGAATGTGCATTTACATGCTTGTTTGAAAGGTTTTGAGTAAACTGTAAAATACTGGAAGAAAAAGCTTGAAGGCTCTGAATTTCTTGATCATCCAGCTCTTGATCATGAGACTTGTCCATCACATAGAGTCCTCGAGCTTCATTACCAAACACCAGAAGCTTCTTCTGTAAAGGGTCCTGAATGAGACAGTGTTTGCTCGTAAACAAGACTAAGGAAGACATATCATATGTCAATTTTCGAATGGAAATAAGATTGAAAGAAAATTCAGGGACATGGAAGACATTATGCAGTGTCACTTGAGGTGAAATTTTCAAGGTCCCAATGTGATGGATTTTGGCACTCTTGCCATTAGGCATGGTAATGAAGGCCGGGTTATCAAGTGGTGTGTAAGATTCAAGGAGGGAAAGGTGTGGTGTTATGTGGTCAGTTGCACCGCTATCTAAAATCCAATTGGAAAGAATACCATTAGAAAGGAGACAAACACGTTTACCTGCTAAGAAGGCGGCATGATCAGTTGTACCACCACCTTGTTTGGTTAGCAAAGCCATGAGCTGCTCAAACTGGGTCTGTGTAATGGGTGCTGAAGAAGAGGCTTGAGCAGCTACCTTTCCTCCTTTGTCAGTCATTCCTGGAGGGTAACCATGCAATTTCCAGCAACGGTCCATTGTGTGCCCTGACATCTTGCAGTGATCACAAAAAAAATTCCTCTTTTCCCCTCTTGGAGGCATATTCGTTGGGTAGCCATGGACCTTCCAGCACTTCTCAATCACATGCCCAGTGATCTTACAATTGTCACAATACAAATTTTTCTTATCACCAAAAGTGTTAGGCCCTTTTCCAGAATTCCCAGAATTGGTAAAGTTCCCTTTCTGAGTACCAAAATTTCCTTTGGCAGCAAGAGCCGCAGGATCCATGTCACTTTTACCCACAAAAGCTGAAGAATCAGCATTCTCCTTGTAAGAGATATTCAATTCACGTTGCTCCTCGTCCTGCAATACCAACCTGTAAACATCATCAAGGGTAGTATTGGTACTCATCATCAAGATATTTCCTCTCACAGTGCTGTAGGTGTCGTTCAACCCCATCAAAAACTGAATGATTTGCTGATCCTGTAATATATTCCCAAGCACAAGTCTAGATCCACAAGCACACAGTTTATCATCAATCAGAATCAAGTATTCATCCCATAATTTCTTCAGTTTGGTGAAATAAGCAGAAACTGAGAGATTCCCCTGCTTGATGGAGGATAACTCTCGTTGAACCTGGTAGATACGAGTTCTATTTACTCGGCCAAAACGAGATCTCAACTGTGTCCAAATTTGACTGGCAGAATTACAATACAACACTGATTCTGCTATTTCCTTGTCAACAGAGTGTAATAACCAAGAGGTAACCATGCTATTGCATCGATCCCATTGAGCCATGAGAAGCGGATTTGATTCAGGCCTTTTGCACGTACCTGTTACGAAACCGAGTTTGTTCTTCGCCACCAAAGAGACTTCAACTGACCTTTTCCAGTGCGCATAGTTACGATCTGAAAGCAGGCTCGTAGATAAGATGTAGTTTGGGTGATCGGAGTGGTGAAGATACAACTCATCAGAAGCTTCAATTCGGGTAGAACTGTTTTCAGGAATCTGGGTTTGATTCTCCATGGCTCTGGTACCATGTAACAATTTGTGTTTGTTTTCAAGTTTGATTTTAAGTTTTCATCTAAGAATGCAAGCAATCAAGTTGGGGATCCATGGAGGATCGGTGGTGATGATGATCAGAAACGGAGGAGGAAGAGGAAGGTGGAAAAGAGAGAGAGAGAGGATGAGTGTGTGCTCAACGGATTGCTTTCGTTAATTTCTGATTCTTTACAATTATGCTATTTGTATTGTGGAGATATTGTGTGGTCCTAACAACTATCTAGGTGAGCTGTCAGTGTGGTCCAAAAACAGAAAAGCACCCATTTTCCCACTACGTTTCTCAGGCCAATAGACCCACTATTGCATACACCAACACATTTCGTCAAAGATTCTATTAGCACCTCCATCCGGATACTTTCAATTTTGCTGCTCCACATTCAAAACAAATTAATTAATTTCCATATATAAATATTTAATCAAAACAACATAATTAGTAACTAATTACCAGAATATAATAAACAAAGTGGCGGAACTTAATTCGTTGTATATCGAGCTTCTGGTTCCACCACTGGTTATCATCCAATTAGTTTAGATGTCATTAAAAAGAAAAATAGTTTAGATGTACTGACGATTGATTCTTGATTATTAGCGACGGAATACCGTCGCCTGAATGCTCTAGCGACGAAAATCCCTATTAGGTGATGAATTTGGTCCTTCGCTTGAGATGTGATTTGGCATAGTGTGTATTATATTTCTAAACACGTCGAAGAGAAGAAAGGAAAGGGGAAATTAAGGAAGAAGATCAAGTTACAGTTGTGCCAGAGATGAGGAGTGAAATCGGCAAGGGGCTGGTTGACGACGACGAGGGCATTGAAGTAGGGAGTAGAGGTGACCTGGTCTGACGACTCAGGTGCCGTTGAGACAGCATGGGGGAGGAGGAAGGAGTTGTAGTGGTGCATAACTTCCATGGTCGGTGGCTTGTACAAGTGGATTTCTCTCCTACCGATTAATGACCGATACATTTGTAATGCCGCGGGTAAGTTTTCTCTTTGGTGAGAAATAGTTTGAGCTCCGCCCACACCACCAATGACCATGGCTCGTCGACATAGCGACTCGAACACACAACCTTTTGACAGAAAACGACTTGCTCTCTGAGCCAACATTTCGTGGAAGTGTAAATAAGGATTATTAGTTTGAATTGCAACGGTATTGTAGATGAAGTTTCTGATTGTTATATATTTATATAGATGCTAATTGCTAAAATCCTACAGACGTGAGAACGCCTACGGTGCTATATAAGTGCTAACGGTTGTTGATATAGTTAGTTGAGATGTGAAACTAATGATGAAATTGGAATGGACCAGTACCAACAGATTAAATCATTATTTCATTTCCCAAATTGATACTTAAAAAATATATATTCATAATAAAATCATAAAAGTTTATTCCAACTGTCCTTTAAATAACGGGTTCGACTAACCCATCACCGTATCTCGAACCCAGCTCTAATACTAGTTTGTTGGGGAAAGCCTTGTTGGGTTCGACCAGAAAACCCAGTATATAATAAGCTAGATTTGGGTACCATCTCAAACCCAATTAACATTAGGTGGAGTAGCTCATCCATTTATATATTAGGTTCAAAATCCTCTTACTTCCGATACGAGATTCACAAGTGTCCCAACACTATTAAAAACATGACAATGGATACAATGAAGTTAAATTACAATACGAGTTAGAAAGTTTATATCTATCCAACTAGCTTAAGTTCCATCCCATTCATACACATCATAAAATTTTATATCTATCCAACTATCCAAGTATATCTATCCAACTATCCAAGTATAATTTAAGTTCCATCTCATTCCCATACTCATAAAAAATAAGTTAACATCATATTTTTAAATTATATCTATTATTTACCTATTAAAAATATGTACAATGGATACCATAATTAAAACTAAATTACAATACGAGAACTAGACTAATTCAATGACATATAAGTAATATTTTTTATCTCATTGACATATACGTAATGATAACGCTTACTATCTCCCCTATATCTTAAAGCTGAGTCCTTTCAAGCACTCTCAGACTATCCACGTGGAGGCCTATTGAATTTTTTTTTTTCTTTCTTCTGTAAAACTGAATCCACCTCTCTCCCACGATCTCACAGCAACTGATACACCCGCACAAGCGGTTTCTGCAATTTGATTCCCCAATCAATCTCCAATCCTTATAGCCGAACAGTTTGCCCTTTCTTCTCCACGTTCCGTTGCTCATCGTTGCCGGCCTCCTCGCCTCATCTTCTTGTGCCGACAACGGAGCCCTTCACCTCGCCTTCCTCAAATTTCGCTCACGCCGCCGTCGGGCGGTTGGAAGAGTGTTGCCGTCGGGCGGTTGAAGCGCAAATGTCCACCGATGATATCATGGTAGGGATCGGCTTCAGTAGTTCTCAACAGATGGATTTTCTTCACATTAATCATGTTTCTCATTCAGGCCCTTGGTCCGCATAAATTGAATCGGGGTGAGTGTTTGTCTTTGTTGGAAGTAATTAGGGTTAATTTTAGATTCCATGTCTCTTCCTCTGCCTACAAATTCTCCCTTGGATTTTTGCTATAGCGATTCTCATTGAGTGTTAATTTGCTCGATCTGTGTTAATGGACTGTCATGGTTCGATCTGTGTTCATGGACTCCTAATTAATTTGCTATAGCGATTCTCCCATGTCTCTTCCTCTATAGTAATTAGGGTTAATTTTGCTATAGCGATTCTCTTCCTCTGCCTACAAATTAGGGTTAATTTTAGTTGGAGTGGGTTGCTGTCATGGTTAATTTGCTCGATCTGTGTTCATGGACTCCTGATTTTAGGGTCCATTTCGGTCAGCCTGTGGTTCACATGTCTGAAGTGTTTAATTGAGAGCCAGGAAGGGAATTCGAGTTCGATTACGTGCTTGGCCGCCCGTAGCTTGTGAAACAGGTGTCTCAGATATTCTCTTCCTTCATCTTTTGACAATCTCTATTAAATAGGGTTTGCAGAATGATCCGATCTGTACGTTTTGCATTGCCTCAATTAGGGTTATAACTATGACATTTTTTTTTAGATTGATCATCATCGTCATCATCTATAGCCTTACCCAAAATAAAAAAGAATAGGTCTGTTGGATTTGTATGACACTGGTTAGTCTGGTTTGCACTTTTGAAACATCCTCCATTAATAACGTGGAAAAGGCTTATTCAATTTGGACCATTTATAATTTTTTATGTTCTGTTTGATGCCTTCAAGCTCATGATATGGTTTGTTGATCAATTTAAATTATTAATTTTGGTTTACTTGTGTAAAATGGCATTCAACTGACCGATGCCTTCTTTGATCTCTCCCTTTCAATTGGTCTCCTGTAATTTCTCTTCCAAGGAGAAAACTAATGTAAATTCATATGGGGATTGATTGAGACTGGGAAATTGATTTATACTCATAGGGTTTCAACTTTCAATCATCAATATCAAGTAGTAGGGGTGGACACAAATCCCGCAAATCTCGGTCCCATCCCGATCCCGGTGGGATTTCGAAAAAAATGGTGAATCTCGTCCCGGTTCCGTCCCGCAAAAATTATGCGGGACGGGATGTGGGACGACCCATCCTAATCCCGCAAATCTCATCCCGTCCCGCATATATTATGCTTTTTAATGTGTAGGCTATTCATGATTCTACTTTGCATTCCATCTTGATCTCTGGTATCATGGATGTAATTAACACTGTTTAAAACGCATTGATTAATATGATAACATCTGAAAAATAAGATGGGTGTACTTAAATTAATTTTAAAAATCCCGTGCGTCACGCACGGGGTCTAGACTAGTTTTTTAAAAAGAGTTGTTAC
Source organism: Persicaria maculosa (assembly GCA_963922045.1). Lineage (NCBI taxonomy): Eukaryota > Viridiplantae > Streptophyta > Magnoliopsida > Caryophyllales > Polygonaceae > Persicaria > Persicaria maculosa. The sequence goes on from OY998255.1 coordinate 70,171,516, forward strand.
AATTATTGTTTTTTTTTATTAGATAAAAATTCGAAGGTCAGACAGGCCTGACTCATCGAGAGGCCGACAAAATTCGAAGGAAGATGTTACAATTATTGTTGTTCAAGTGTCAACCAGAAGAAACAATTATCATTGCATCTTACAGGGTGGGGTGTGTTGAGATGTGAAGAAATTCAAAGAGGTCCACACCAAAAATATTATTCCCTCCTATTATTTATGAGTTTTTAGTTTTGTGTACGTGGTTTAAGAAGCTAAAAACTATATAAATTAATATTTTATATAGTTTTTAACTCTGTAAATTAAATTACGCGTGTACAAAAGTAAAAAGTCATATATATATATATATATATATATATATATATATATAGATAGAGAGAGAGAGAGATTGAGTATAAAGTGCACACCCCTTAGGGTGTACTTTGTGCACGATTTATAGCCATTGATTTGGGTTAATCGGATGGCTGAGATTAAAAGGTTTGTTTTCTTTTTTTTTTTAATAAAAAAAACGGTGGGACCCGCGCACTAATTCAAAAATCCGGACTACTCTCTTTGTTTAAGGGGTGTGGGCGTATTGATGGAAGGTGGGGCCCTCCACAGTGTTTGCCGTACTTATCCCACATTGGCAAATCAAACTCGGTTTTCTTTTTCTTTTTGATCATATTAAATTAGTTTTCTTTTTTTTTTGGGTTTTAATTAAATTAGTTTTCTATTGTTGGAGTTTTGTAAAAGTTATGAATTCATCTTTTATCCATTTCATTAACTCTGTAATATTATTTATTAGAATTTGTCAATTTCGTATTTGGTAATTACTTATTATGAACTTATCTAAATGTAGCAAATTTAAGAGAAAATTGTGACTCAATTTACCGTAAATGAAAGATTATTTACTGGAATTCTCTAAATGTCAATTTCGTATTCAAGTAATTTTTTAGATTATTAAGTTGAATCAGTCGATTTAACGCGTAAATTGAACGATAATTTTTAAGATTATTCAGCGAAATTCTTATTTTTACGAGGTACAGAAAATCGATGAATAATTGCATGCATAGCCGTTGCGGATAAGTAGATTTTTAGAATTATTCGGTTGAAGCAGTAGCTTTAACGTGTACATTGAATGATATATAATTGGAGATTATTCAGCATAATTCTTATTTTTACGAGGTACACAGAAGCGATGACTAATTGCATGACCGAGGTACTAGTGAATATCAATCATTCCACCGAATATTCACCTAATTTTGTTTGTTTACCGAGTAATGTTATGCTATCTTTTTCCATCCAATTCTGATCAAAATTTATCAATTTCAGCGAATAATTTGTAACATGTTACTGAATAATGATTTTTTTTTTGTCAATTAAAGAAACCTCAAATCTCTAAATAATACTTATAATTTATACGAATAATGTTTGACATTTCACCTAATAATATCTCACATTTCACTGAATAATGTTTTGTTTTATGTTGTCAGACCCTATTCTGACGAATAATAAAACAAATTTCATCGAATAATGTAAAAACTCATTACCACTGGTAACCAAAATTTGATAAATTCGTCTGAATAATTTGACGAATAAAGAATCAAAATTATGCATATCGAAAACCCTACCCGTCTACCCCCGCCATCCACCCGCCCACACAGGGCCCCTGCCCACCCAACCACACCCCACCCCCACCCCCACCCCCACCCCACCCCATCCCACCACCCACCCCCACCCTCACCCCCATCGTAGAATTCAATTTCATCGCAGGAGGCCACCCCCATCGTAGAATTCAGATCAGTCGGCCCCTGCCCACACAACCACACCCCACCGTCGACATCGCAGGAGGCCACCGTCGCAATCGTCGCCGTATTCGTCAGGAATCGTCGCCGCACCCCTCCACACCCCACCATCGCAACCACACCCCACCGTCGCAATCGCCGCCGTATTCGTCGGAATCGTCACCGCTGCTCCTTTGTAACCCTCGTTGCCGCAATCGCCATCGTACTCGATCGCCGGAATCGTCACCGATGCTCCTATGTAACCCTCGCCGCCGCAATCGCCGACATCGCCTCAAATCGGTAACAGTGTAACACCACAATCGATCCCAAAAAAAAAAAGAAATTTTGTGGCTTACCCATTTCAATTCGTTATCCACCACAAATAGGTAACACCAAGGAGGGAGGCCGCCGGATTTACAGTCGCACGAAGGAGGGAGGCCGCCGGAGTTAAGCTCGGTGGCTCAGCCCCCGAAATCGCTGAAAGGAGGAGAGAGGGCGAGACGGTTTGCTCCAGGCGGAGCGCTGCGCTGCTTGTACGCACCAAGGAGGGAGGCCGCCGCATTCGACGCCGGTGCAGCCGGAAGAGGCGGGGATGGGGGCCGACGGTTGTGGTGGGGGTGGGTGCCGATGTGGATGGGAAGTGGGTTTGGAACGATTTGGAGCTTTTGACGTTGAAAATGACCGGCTTTGGTCTTTTAGGGTTTTGTTGAGAATGGTGGTACACGCGCCCGCTTCCTACTTTGGAATTGCCGGCCTCTTTTTTCTTTTTTTTTTAAGGCAATTACACGTGGCGTGGTAGAGGCCATCCGATCCATCCATATCTACGGCCAGGATTCGTGCACTAGGTACACTCTAAGGAGTGTGCACAAGGGAACCACTCCCTATATATATATATATATATATATATATATATATATATATATATATATATATATATATATATATATATATATATATATATATATATATATGATTAAGTAAAAATTCGGATGCGAAACCGCTATCCGATAGGATTCTTTCGGATGAGGTCGATGAGACCTGGGTCGTTTGTATATAGATGGGGTGGATGCAATATGAGCAAGATGTGCAACCTTATCCGCCACACAATTGTCGTTATGAAAATTGTGTGAAAACTTCGTAAAACCCCGTAAGAATGGTGCTAATATCAGCCATGATTAGCTCAATTTCCCGTAGACATCTAGTTTTAGACTGTAAATGATTGATAATGGTGACTGAATCTCCTTCTATTATTATTTTAGGGATTCTCAAATCGAGGGCTCTGAGAACACCCTTTCTTAATGCCAAGGCTTCGGTCATTAGAGGGGTTTGGTATCCGACCATTTCACTACCCATTGCTACTGAATTCCCTATTCTGTCATGAATGATGTAACCTACCGAACTCTGCCGTTGGCCTGATGCAGAACCATCGAAATTTAGTTTTAATTTCCCAGTTGGCAGCATTTTCCATTTTTCCATCTTCCTTTTATTCCCACTTTTTCTGGGGGGATTTGCTTGTCTTTGTATTCTGTTGTCGTCCTCTTTACTTTGTTTCCCCGCTTTATTCCATTCATTAATGTACGATTCCACAAGTTTCACAAATCCTCTTTCATTTGGCACTTTTTGTTGTTGGAAGATTAGCTTATTATGAATCATCCATATGGTCCACCAATGGAATACCAATTTCATCTTTTGTTGGGTGTCAAGTAATCTACCTATTTTGGTCATTAGTTCCTCTATATTTCTTGTTATCCTGATATTGTCTTTGATTTCGGATTTCACTTTTGGTGATAAACATGAACAACAGAAAGAGAATCTGCATTCGAATAATAGGTAGGTAGTGTCTTCTTCGTGATGATTGCACAAGGTACAATAAAGAGGTATTGCAATTCCTCTTTTCGCGAGACGGGCCGCAGTTGAGACTCCATTCTGACAGACTTTCCACATAAAATTCTTGATTTTAGGCAGAACATTCAAGTTCCAGATCCACGCATTATTGTCGTTATTTAATTCTGTTGTTTTCATGTTGAGCTTGTACGCACTAGACGTCGTAAAGCATCCTTTTCTGTCTGGCCACCAGTACATTCTGTCTTGAATTCGATTTACTAGGAGTGGAATATCTGTGATTTGTTGCGCTATACCATTTGGTACTACCGTTCGTAATTTATCCAAATTCCATGCTCCATTACGTATGTACTGATCAACCGTTTCTTCCCAGTTAATCTTTTTTGGATCGAGACAAGCATTTTGAATATCCTTCACGGGGGCCCAGTTATCAAGCCAGAACTTGATTGTTTTTCCATCACCGACTGACCATGCTAGACCTTCCTTAAATGGTTGAATGGGTTTTCTTAGTTGCATCCATTGCCACGATGCATTTCCTTTCTTGTCAAAATTAAGTAGTGGTATTGACTTTAGATACTTATGTTTGATAATTTTGACCCAACAGTTATCCGGTTCCGCAATGATTTTCCAAATGAGTTTCATTTGTAGTGCCTCGTTCATTTCTTTGGTTTTCCTTAATCCCATTCCTCCTTTCGCTTTCGGTTTACATACTCTGTCCCATCCAATTAGTGGTTTGTATTGGAGGTCTTTGTTCCAGAAGAAAGTCCTATTGATTTTATCTAGCGCGATGTGAATTGTCACCGGGAGCATAAAGCTTTGCATAGCAAACAGTGGTTTAGAAGCTAAATTTGAGTTTATTAACACTGACCTCCCGTGTTGAGATAGTGAGTCAGCTCTCCATTTTGCCAATTGGTTAGTCGTTTTTCCAATGATTTCTTCAAAGATGCTTTTATTTACTCTACCGTCAACTATCGGACACCCTAGGTACTTGTCAAGTTTAACATGCTTTGATATACTTAGACATCCCTCAATAGTTAATATTCGCGATGCAGGAATCCCTGGAAAACCTTGAAAAGCTCACTTGTTATAGTTAACTTTCAGCCCAGACAATAGACAGTAATCATCGACAATTTTTCTTACTTTTTCACATGCTGCCATATTGCCTTTCGTGAAAATGATGATATCATCAGCGAATGCTAGGAAAGGGATTCTTGGTCCAGAAGGACCAAACCTAAAGCCGATGCCAGACTGGTTGAGATTTGATTCATATGTTAGTTTCCTCGCGAGCACCTCTGCTCCAAGGATGAACAGGAATGGAGACAAGAGGTCGCCTTGTCTTAATTCCCTAGATGGTTTAAATACCTCTGTAGGCCCATTATTCACTAAAACCGAGAAGGAGACCATTGTCACACATTCCATTATTAAACTTATGACATAGTCGCTGAAACCAAATTTTCTTAATATTGTCTCGGTGAAGGTCCAATCAACTCTATCGTAGGCTTTTTCCATATCTAGTTTAATAGCTAGCCATCCTTCTGATCCTTTCCTTGACTTAAATGAATGGAAGATCTCATGTGCTATCAGTATGTTATCCTGAATTGCTCTATCAGATACAAATGCTCCTTGAAAGGGGTGGATTAATTTCCCAATCACCTTCTTGAGTCTTTCTGTTAAAATTCTCGATATTATTTTATATATTGTTGAACACGGACTAATAGGTCTATAGTTTGACGTCTTCGATGGATTGTCACACTTTGGTAGCAGAGTGATAAATGTATGATTTATCTGTCGAAGAATTCTACCTGAATGAAAAAAGGCTTTAACTGCTTTAATCACATCATTCCCGACAATGTCCCAGTGGGACTTATAAAACTCCGCAGTCATTCCATCTGGTATCGGGGATTTGTTGAGGCCTAATGAACATACCACATTTTTTATTGCCCCAGGATGGGATTTCAACCATAGAGCATCGATTTTTGAATTGGTTTATGATCTAATGTATCTCGTTTGACTATTTTCTATTCCCCCAAGCTTTTCACTGCTGCTACTAATCTCATTCATATCTCCTATTACTAGGCATGGTAGGGGTTCATTCATGATGATATTTGACAGTTCATTCCAGAAAATATCTTTGTCAGATTCGTGGGGTGGGGCATAAACAAAAAATAATACTCCTTTGAAGTTTTTATCTAAGCATGAATATTTGACACGAATTGCTCTTGGTAGCACCATATCAACCTCTACTAGTTTATTTTGAAGAACGTTCTCATTCCAAAGGAGACCTATTCCTCCAGTTCCATCATTCCCTACAGACCAAATCGCATTATTGTATCCACTCGATTTCCAGGTCTTCTCAAGAGGAACATTATTTGTTCTCATCTCTGCAACTGCCATTATCGAAATATGCTCATTGATTCTCATGGCTTTAAGGTCTAAAAGTCTTATATTTATGATTGAAGAAAGTAAAAAAAAAGTCTAGTATATATTAAAAAAAAAAGTAAGAAGTCTTACATTAATTTATGATCGGAGCTTGGAAAAGTCACCACCCCAAACCTAAAAACACTACCCAAAAATCAAAACCACTACCCAAAAAACTATGGGCTCCCCTTCATGGCCTTCTCCGCGGCCCTACCCGCTTGGCTCCCTACCGCCCCGACCCCACCCTCAGCGATGTTTCCATGACTGGCCACCTCTCACAAATCCGACCATGTTGGGCTCCTGCGGCTCTAGCGAGTCGATCTTTCTCGCTCCCCTGGCTGTTCGAGCTTCCTCACCATCCGACACACTCCTTCTCATCTCTTACCCCATCTCCTCCGGGCCTCCGGCCATGCCCTCGCCCTCCTAGGCCGCAGCTTCTCCGACTCCCTCGACGTCTTCAGCATGGCGCCTTCGAAATGCCTCATCTGTCTTGCCAAATATCGGCTCCAGCTCCCTTTTCAACCCCTTTTCAAACCCTCAGAATCCCAAAAAAAAAGGGAAAAAAGAAAGAGGGAGTTCAAGCTTTGCCCATCCTCCTAGATCCACCCCTTCAATGACTCCTGACTGGAGCTTTCTTTAGTACCCTCTACACACCTGCAATGAATCCCCCAATCTTCCTAACCCTAAACCTAAAATTTTAAACAAAACCTATTCACACAAAATTTCCAAATCTATAATCTTGCAACCATAATTCAAATCTCAAGATTTCAAACCCGAGACATCACATGCAACAAGATTTCTGAGCAAAGTTGGAATCTAGTGGTCCAATCGGTGGGTCTGGCTCTCGATTTGGACTATAGTCTCGATAACTTACTCGACTTAAGCCATCTAAGCTAGCAGACGAGCTGATATCAAGAAACAAGGCTCTAAGTTTTAGATATTTTAATTACAAATTTATCTCTAAATGTAATATTAGATTTAAACTAGTGTTTTTTTCTTCTTTTTATTCTTTTGATTGGCGACCCTCGGCGCAGGGTTCATCAAACCATCTTTTGATGGCTTGAAGATTGTTTTGCCGATCTATTTCTTAACTACTGTAAAAACAAAAATCTAGTATATAAATACGTAAATTACTCCTATCATTGTCAATAAACAAATCTAATATATAAACTGAGAAACTATTCAATTTATTATACGTCAATTAGATTAGAAGTTCAATCAACTTATATATATATATATACATATATATATATATATATATATATATATATATATATATATATATATATTTGACCATTAACACATGAATGTAAACTATATATACACATATCTCGGCCATATAGGTGACTGTAAAAGAACCTCTTTGATGATGATTCTGGCAATAGTGATGTCAGATGATGATGAATCAATCAACAAAAATAAGATCACACATTAAAATGATCAAAACCAGGAAATAGACACTCAAGATTTGAGGGTTGCTTGCAGCCGAGCTGCAGCTCTCAAAACATGCTCTCTCTCTTCCTCAATTAGGGAAAGAAAAATAGAATATATAGTCCTTACAGCAAGCCATCTGCACTAACCTTATTGGCTCCTAGAACACGACAAAAAGACACAGAAAGAAAGGTGGATTGCCCACCCGGATGTGACAAGGAGAGGAGACACATTTGACATATGCTATTACAAAATGACTAGAAAGCATTATAAATAAACCATCGAAAACGCTTATAATGATAATCACATTATAATCTCATTACCCCCTCCTCAAGTTGGACTTGGGGAGCAATCAACAAGTCCCAACTTGCCATGAAAGAATCTGGACTGATCTTCTCTAAGGGCTTTAGTCATAATGTCTGCAATTTGAAGCCCTGTACGAACATGGTTGGTCTGAATAAACCCTTCCAAAACTTTCTCTCTAATGAAGTGACAATCCACTTTGATGTGCTTAATTAGTTCTCTCATAAAACACCGGATTTGCATCAATGTAAATAGTTGCTTTATTGTCACAGTATAAAGGAATTGATAAATAACATTTAATCTCCATGTCCTGTAACAGTCCAAATAACCACACCAATTCACTTGATGTTTTTTACATGCTCCTATATTCATATTCCGCTAATGATTTTGACACAATTTGCTGCTTTTTAGTCTTCCATGAAACCAATGATCCTCCAAAAAACACACATAAACCTGTGAGAGATCTTGCACTGTAAGCACAGGGCGCCCAATCAGCATCACAGTACCCTGATAAGCCATAATCTGAATCTTTCTTAAGCATGAGACGAACATTCACAGTCCCTGCCAAGTATCTCACCACATGTAATGCAGCATCCATGTAAGGATTCCTAGGTGAACTCATGAATTGACTTAAGTGTTGAATAGAATATGACAAGTCAGGTCTTGTTAAGTTCAAGAAGAGCAGTCTGCCAATCAATCTTCTGTATTTGTCTTGTCCAACAATTATTTCACCATCATCATGAGTCAATTTTAGACCCTTGGGCATAGGAAAACCACTTGGCTTACAATCTGACATTCCACAGTCATCAATTATGTCTAAGATGTACTTCCTTTGGTGCAAGGAAATACTTGCAACCGATCTTGTGACTTCAAGGCCTAGGAAAAACCTTGCAAGTCCTAGATCCTTTATGGTATAAGCTTTGTGCAAAGCCCTTTTTACATGATCAATCATCTCTTTGTCATCACAAGTGATCAAAAGATCATCCACATAGACAAGAGCCATCACTTGGCCCTTTTTCACATTCATCACAAAAAGAGAGTAATCATTTTTGGATTGTTTGAATCCAAGCTTGATCATAAACTGTGTCAACTCCACATTCCATTGTCTGGATGCCTGCTTCAAGCCATATAATGATCTCTCAAGTTTCCCTTTTGGCAGCCAAAGAAAACATCATTCTCACTGTGGTCAGTTTAGCCACTGGTGAGAATGTGTGTTTGTAGTCTTTACCTTTTACCTTCAACCTGAGTGAACCCCTTTGCTACCAATCTAGCTTTATACCTCTCCACAGATCCATCTGCTCTGTACTTGACCTTATAAATCCACTTGCATCCCACTGGCTTATGCCCTGGTGGCAATAAAGACATTACCCATGTCTCATTTTGTTCTAAGGCAGCTAGTTCCTTGTTCATGGCTTCTTGGCATAAAGTGCTCTTTATTGCTTCCTTAAAGGATGCAGGTTCATAAACACTTACCATGTTGCAAAAAGAGCTTACAAACTCCTTGCTATAATATTCCAAGCTTCCTAGAGTTCTAGTGAGGAATGCCCTTGAATCTGTGCTACTGATGACATTACAAACATAATCATTGAGTCTACTTGGTCTAGTTGATGTCCTAGTTGTCCTCCTCAAAGGTGGGAAATCAACTAGATTTAGAGACTTCTCTCCTCCTCCTTCAGGTTTAGGTAATACTCTCCATGGTGATGAATGTGTCTCATGGTGTTACCTCATGATCCATCATCACATGCTGCATCTGAACTTCTTCATAATCAAAGGTTGGATTCACTAGAGGCAATTCAGGTGTTACCTCAATATTTCCAGTCTCTTACAGACTCCTTTGAAAAGGAAAAACCTCTTCATTGAAAACAACATCTCTACTTATAACTATTTGCTTTGTCTCTAAGTCATACAACTTGTATGCCTTTTGAGCACGGGGATAACCAAGGAATACACACCTCCTACCCTTGGCAACAAACTTGGCTCTAATCCCATGGCTCCTTGGTGCATAAAATAGGCACCCCACAATTCTCAACTCGATCATAGCATGGTTTCTTACCAAATAACACCTCATATGGTGTCTTCCAATATAGCACAACAGTGGGCAACTTATTTATCACATGAGTTGCTGAGAGAACACATTCACTCCAAAATCTATTTGGAAGATTGGCATGAATTCTCATTGCTCTAGCTGTCTCAATCAAATGTCTGTGTTTCCTTTCCACCCTTCCATTCTGCTGTGGAGTATAAGGTGCACTTTTCTGGTGCACTATGCCATTTATGTCAAAGAAATCCATGCAATCTCTTTGCACAATCTCAGTCCCACTGTAACTCCTGATGCACTTCACTTTCTTCCCAAACTGAGTGTCATCATATCTAACAAAATTTCTCACATTCTTGAACACTTCCATCTTATCCTTAAGATGGAATGTCTAAGTAGCGCGACTGTGGTCATCAACCACTGGCAAGAAATATCTGGCTCCTGTAACACCAGTAGTTCCATAGGGACCCCATAAATCAACTTGCAATAGATCAAAAATGTCATTTGCAATAGAGTTGCTTAATTGAAAAGGCAATATGTGATGCTTTGCTAAACTACAAGTGTCAGATAACATATTATCCATATCATAACCTTTCAAAAATTCTAAATGTCTCAATTTAGAAATAGAACAATGCCCAAGTATGGCATGATAAACATCAAAACCAACTCTAGTTGAAACAAGAACATATGGAAATGTGGCCAATGCCATTGACAACTTCATTATTCTGAGCATCTTCCATCCTTCCTTGCAAACTCCTGTAAGCCTCCCTTTCTGTAACCTCTGAGCAAATCTCTTTACATCCAGGGCCCTGTAACACACAACCATCTTTGTCAAAAATAGCTCTAAAATCTTATTTGTCAACTAGTTTCCCAACAGACAAGAGATTGTGCTTGAAGCCTAGGACATACAAGACATTATCAAGAGTGATATCCTTGTTCAACATCACTCTTCCTGACTCAGTCACATGAATAATATGCCCATCAGGCAATCCAACGTAGAAAGGATGCACAAGCCTTCTTTTATCATAAAGGAGTGAACCATTGTTCACCATGTGATCACTAGCTCCTGTGTCTATGACCCATTCCGTTTCACTTTCAGTTTTAGTGACAGAGGATTTTCAGTCGCCTTAAATCCTATCAAATAAATCCGACTAACCTAACTAATGTAGTTTGGCAAGTACGGGTCGATCCCATAGAGAGTCTATGATTCGTATGCAAATCAGAGTGTGTCAACAAGAACAAGAAACAAAGAGGGGGGATTTCGATGGTTTAAACTAACTAAGAATGCAAAAGTAAGCAAAACAATAAAGTAAAACAGATTAAGTGAATAAATATGAGAGAAATAGCTTAGGTCAACCAATCTCAGCAATCAGGTTTGTTCATTGATCATTGATATCGAACAGATAACTTCCTCTTGAATACTTTGTTGTGGAAAGACTAGGTCTTTGGAATCCAATTCCTTATCAATTCTAGTTAACAAGACAACCAGACCCTGAAAACCCTAATTATCAAACATTCTTGAAACTATCAAGATTCAATTCAATAATCGATTAAGCTTAAAAGAAATCAAGAAAGGCAATCGACACGCACAACCAGTTATTGCATCAATTGCAAATCAATTCTCTATACAAATCCCTAAATCAACCAGTTTCAGAGATTTATACTTTGCTACTCAAGGATATAGATAACTCAACCAGAAATTACCTATATCTTGCTATAGATTATCATGAACAAGCATCAGTTGATCAGGCTAATGAAAATTCACGAAAACCCTAAACATTCAACGCAGAGAATTGATAATATTCAAAGAGGAGTATTAAGAACAAAAATCTCACAATGAAATAGAAAACCTGAAGCTTCGATTAATTTCCCCAAGCAAAGAGGATTAGTTGTTCCTAATCGAAGAAAATCACCAAAGTAAAATCCTCAATTCCACCGTACCAATACCTGTTCGTGGTTCCCTTGGAAACTCCAAGTCTCCAACTAGAACTCCCAATTGTTCTTTCTTCAAAACCAACGTTTCCACTATCCTCATTAATTAAAACATAAAAATATAACATTTCATAAAATAAATTAAGTAACAGCTGTCTCTTGAATACGCAATAAAACTCGGGTACGCCATAGCACAACTTGGCCGAGTTTGTCTTGCTCCACCCGAGTTCCTGTTCAACAGCCAACTTCATGTCCAGATTTCGCTATTTTCAAGGCTGAATTTGGAAAAGTCGTAAACACGAAAGTTTGAGGTCTTTGAATCCTCTTTCCAACAAGTATAAGTACGCCCCGATCCGATAAATACAACCTTCAACGACTCGTTTTAGTGCAGCATCGCCAGCTTGGACAGCTCCAATCAATTCTTCATGATTAGCTCCTCTCCTCGGCTCTCGTGCTCTTCTATTTTCGTCAAATCTCTGAGCATTGGCTCGAGCTTAGCTCCACCTTTCCACAATCACATGAAATCATGCACAAAACTCGTAGATTCCGACTCTAATTGAAACATAATGAAAACATGAAAACTACTCTAAACTCATGCATTTTACCCTACCTAAACACATCTAAATGCCTATATTAACACTACCTAAATGTGTCTTATCATTTAGCAACAGAATTAACAGTGGCGGAGCAACTAATACCTGCAAAATTGACTGAGGAACCAGTCTCTGATGCATTTCTTCCTTTCATCATTTTGCAAACCTCCTGGCAGACTGCATTCACAAGGGCTTTATCAAAACCCGTGTCACCTCATCCCTTCTGAGACCTTTCCTTCTCAAGAGGATTGTCTGGTTCATGAGCTCCCACATTATTTGCTGAGCTTTTCCCTGCCTCCTTGTGCCATTCTAGATACCCATGCTATTTCCAGCATTGAGCCATGAAGTGCCCTTTCTGGTTGCAGAAGTTGCATCTCTTGTTGCTTTTGTCAGTCTTGTCACCCTTGTCATAGTTGTCCTTCCTGTATTCCTTCCTTTCAAAGCTACCACTTCCCTGTTGAGGTGCTTTAGTGAAGCTTCTTCCCCCTTGCTTGTTGACAGCTAGAGCACTTGAGTCCTGATTGACAGTGTTACTATTTCCTCCCCTTTAAGCTTCAACCTGAGTCACAAGATAGTATGCCCGGTTGAGCTTAGGCATAGGATCAGTAGACAAGATCTGATTTATCACTGGTTCATAGTAATCAGTCAACCCCATCAGGAATTGCATAAGCCTATTCCTCAACTCTGAATCAAGCATTTTCTTCTGCAGTTCGCACCTGCAATTTGTAATACTTCCACAAGTACACACTGGAATCCCTTCTAGCACTTGAAGTTGATCCCAAATAACCTTCAATTTGTTGAAGTAATCAGCCACTGAAAGTCCCTCTTGGACGATCCCACCAAGCTTCTTCTTGAGCTGGTAAATGAGTGGACCATTTGATTGTCCATACCTCTCAGAAATTTCATCCCATAGCTGTCTAGCAGAATCAGCATAGATGAAGCTCTCCTTAACAGGGTTAGCCATCGAGTTCAAAAGCCAGCAACAGACCATGTAATCCACTCTTACCCATTTCTGAGACTCAGGTGACTCCACTGGCATCGGTTTCACACACGACCCATCTATGAATCCTAACTTATTCTTAGCTCCTAGAGCCATCATAATGCCTCTCATCCATGGCAAATAATTGATTCCATGAAACACATGAGTAACAAGCTGAGACCCAGGGTGATCTGAGTTAGCTAGAAACAAGGGATCATTGAAATTACCTTGAACGTCTGGACCCGAGTTAACACTCATCTTCAGTCACGATGAAAGCCAAAACCGAGAAACGAAAACAAGCCTGACGCTCTAATATACCATGTAAAAGAACCTCTTTGATGATGATTCTGGAAATAGTGATGCCAGATGATGATGAATCAATCAACAAAAATAAGATCACACACTAAAATGATCAAAACCAGGAAATAGACACTCGAGGTTGTAGGGTTGCTTGCAGCCGAGCTGCAGCTCTCAAAACATGCTCTCTCTCTTCCTCAATTAGGAAAAGAAAAATACAATATATAGTCCTTACAGCAGGCCAGCTGCATTGACCTTATTGGCTCCAAAGAACACGACAAAAAGACACAGAAAGAAAGGTGGATTGCCCACCCGGATGTGACAAGGAGATCGACACTACTACATAAACGATCTAATGTAGCGGTAGATTGTGGCGGTTTAATATAGGTGGCGTTATATGTGGCGGTTTTTAGGATATCTCACATTTTTAATTCATTTTCCGTTTTCAAGGCTAAGGTAGCGGTTATTATGAGGCTAATGTGGCGGTTTTTGATAAAAAATAAAAATAAAGCATATGTAGCGGTTTTTGGCGAGTCATGGGTAGCGGTGGTCATCCTCAAACAAATTTTAGGGATAATTTTTTGTTTCTTTTATAACACAAACGAAAGAATATACAGGCGCGCTTAGGGTTTTCGATCCTCCTGCTCGCAGCCTCGCGTCTCCTCTCCTCCCTCCGTCAGCCACCACTACAACACCAGCCGTCGAATCCACCACTGGTTGTCGCCTCGCACCACTATCGCCGGAACAGCCGGCCACAGCCCCACCACTGTACCAGGACAACCACACAACTTCTCTCGCTTCTCTTACTCGCATCGATTTTCTGGTCCGACAGCAGCCACACCTGCTTCCAATCACTCCCGCCGACCACCGGTGCCGCCCAGCCACCATCTCGGATCTTTTGTCCGGCCACAATCCTCCTCCTTTCTCCATTGAAACCTTGAGGTAACTTTCCCTAAATTCCCAAATTTCTAGGGTTTTTCGAATTTGATAAATTTTAGAAATTTGGGTATTAAGTGTGTGATTGTGGGTTCTATTGTGACGATTTTGTGATTATTAAGGTGATTCTTTGAGTTTTTGGCTTGGAATTGAGTCTTTGTATGTTAACTTCACGAATGAGACTGCACATGGGGGAATTGTGTGCATTGTTGAGGTTGTCCAATTATTGATGATTGATGTATGGGTGATAAATTGATGCTGGATAGAACTGTTGGATTTGATCTTATTTGGGCATTAGGTCGGTTTGGTATTGCTATTTGTTGGTCAAGTTTTCGATTCGACCGACAATGATCAATTTTGTGCTAAATTTATGATGTATTTGGCTGTTTGGGTTGAGTCGGAATTTCAATGCTTATCCCGTAGCGTCTTTTTGAGAGATTATTGCTAATAAGTGTGTGTGGTGTTGTTCCTGTTTCATTGCCTATCCCATATATGCTTGATTTCATGCCTTAATTGGAGTGCAAGAGGTTTACCTCAGCTGTTTGATCTAAATTCAGGTGAATCATTGTTGTTAGGCTAAAAGTCTAAAACTAGTTTTTAGTCCTAACATATTTAAGTCCAAAACTTGTAATATAGTTATATTCTCCGGGCTTCCACTTGACTGCTTTTTTATGTTTCTGTTGCTCAGGAGATGCAGAGAGCAGGTTATAAAGGCTCATTTTCTGGTGTCCCGGTTTTTCAGGTTTGGTCGTAGTTTTTATCTCTTTCAAAACTTAATACCATTCATCAAGGAGATTTTTTTGCTAATACCATCTGAAGCTATTTCCTGCTTTCTATTAGCTGAAGCTTTGGTGTTTTACTGGTCATGTGAACTCAATAAGAGAATAATGAACAAGTGTTTCCAGTGTTAGGGTAAACTAGTGAACAATGATAGCAAATTATAAACTTGCCTGTTTTTTCACTTCTAAGTGTTATAACTTGATTTGATTCTCTGGTTAGTGCAGCAGGTCTGTGTTATTGTACATGATCCTTGGCATCTTAAATGACTTTTGGGTCTTGTCACTTTTGAGGACGCTTTCTCTAATATTTGAACCCTATATTTAGCATCAGTCTGAGAGCTTGGTTGCTATTTGTCTGAATGTTGCTTGACAGAGCATTACTCTTATTATGTAACTTGGATTCCACTAGTATTCAGATTCTATGTCATCCAATTTAATTGATCCACTAGTATTCACGTACTAGGTTTTGCATAAATTTTTTAAATACAAACATATTTGGTGATGAGTACTGAATGGTAGTGTCCAAAATTGAAATTTAATTTTCATTGTTTTCAATGGAAATTGCAATTTCTCCTTTGTATATAGCTGAAATAATGCTCCCAAATGATGTGTCTTCAAATAAATCCATTGGGTCCTATAGACTATTGTACTTCGCATTGACTTGAGAAATTATAGAAAGATCTCCATCTTGACTCATTGTAATATTGATAGGTTGGTTCACCTAATTTCTTATTTTGTCTCAAGAGTCAAATTTCATCAGTTTTCAACTCTCATTTGTCTTTGATGAGTAGCTACTACTCATGATTACTTTATTGAGGATAATTAAGTGTTTAGATCGTATTGTTCGTTTCTAATATGTGTTGAATACTATGCCCCGCCTCATCACCTATTTGATGTATCACTATTAGCTTTTTTTTGTTGTTAACGATTATATTTATTCCCGAACTTGTTTTGAATTGATGCAATCAAGTTTCCTTAAGTTGAACACCTGCCTCCTTGCTTTTATTTCATACTTGCTTGCTTTGGATTATCGATTGGGTCAGCAGATTTAGGTGCTTGCTTTGTAGTGGAAATGGATGTAATAATCTATATAGTAATTTTTCTAAACTACTCCTAATCAAGGAATTCAAGGCTTGAATGCCTTTTCTTCTATTTGCAGATCTTGCTCAACATTGATTACTTCATCTATTTGCAATGTATATGGAACGAAGAGGTATGATATAGATAAGTTTTAACTGGTGTGGTAAATTCTCATAAAAAATCACTTTAAAATAATGGCTTGCCACTTTTTTATTTTCAATTTTAACGTGGTATCTATCTCCCACTAAACTTGTCTTCTCTACTTGCTTGATACTTGCCAAAATTTGATTTTCCGGCTCAATCTGCCTAGGTAATAGAAATTTTTAGATTCTGAGATGAAATTTAGATTTCTAATTCATTTTTTTTTATCATAGGTGGAGTAAAAAACCCCTAAATTTTGATGTCTAATTCATTCTACATTATTTGTATGCATGTATATTTTGAGACTTACACATCATGAAACTGGAGTTGAAATAAGACCAACAAGTATAGTCTTTACCCCCCAACTTTTAATATCTTGCTTATAATTTTTGCTAGACTTTAGCGTTGATATTGTTATGCAAGTATAGTCTTTAGGATTGATATACTTATTCGAGTATTTGGTGTCTTATAATAGGTGGCTCGATTTCATTTTCACGAAATTGCTTGTTTCTTGTCAAATACCCATCGCTACAAGTTGAGGTATGGGTTATGGTTTTACAATTTTTGTAAACTTAAATAATGGCTTGCCACTTTTTTTGAATTTTAATGTGGTATTCATCTCCCACTAAACTTGTCTTCTCTAAGTGCTTGATACTTGTCAAATTTTGATTTTCTGGCTCAATCTGCCTAGGTAATAGAAATTTTATATGAAGAATCCTCGTTTAGTATTTTTGTAGTTTCACTTGCTATCATGATGCTGTGCAACTATACTTATTGAAGTAGGCAATCTATTTTTCAATCATTCAAGTATAATATGAGATATGCTCAATGAACTTTACTATTCTCGTGATTTCTATGCTGCTAACTAATTACAAGAAAATCAATTAGAATAGAGTAGAGTTTAGTTTTATAGGGTTGATATCCTTATTTTAGTATATGTGCTTTTATTTATTTATAAGGAAAAATTTCAGTTAGGGTAGCCTACCCGAGAATATACGTGCTTGTGCTTTTATTACAATGACAAGGTAAGAGTATTAAAATAGAAAATTTTTGAACTTCTTAAATTACAAGTAATTCTAATTTTTGCTACAAGCTAGTTCACCCGATTTAATTTATTATAACATGTTTTGCAAATCTATATTATAATCTTTATCATCTGTTTTTGGCAGGAGTTCAATGTATGTTAGAATCCTTTGACGTTGTTCTATATATGTGGTATATGGTGATTTAAATGGAAGTTGTGGCCAATGAAGAGAAGATTAATTTAGACGAATTTAGTTTTTGACAAGTTTTTTTTAATGTATCGATCATGTTTTAGCTTTTACATTTCCTTGCAGAATTGGCGCAAGTCAAATTGGTGATAATTGTATGTTTATGTATAAATGCACATTGGAATATATTTTTACAGTGAGACTTGTATTAATGTGTAATTTATTTTTAAATTTTGATATTGTTATTATAACTACACAGACTACCTATAATGGTAATTGATATATAATTAAATAAAAGCAAATATAGGAATTTTAAGAACGCCACATTAGACAAAGAAACGCCAACATACAAGTAGATAAAAACCGCCACCTTAGACTCATACATGCGTCGCCAAATGGTATTTCACTAACCGCTACTTAAACACCCTTTTGTGGCGGTTATATTCATTATTGTAGCGGTTTTGTGACTTGCATGAAAACCGCCACATTAGCTCAATAAAACCGCCACATTAGAGCTAATGCAGCGGCAGCAGATGTAGCGGCTATAAAACCGCCACATTAGCCTTTAGGTGGCGGTATTCCCTTTTTTTGTAGCGTTTTTTGACCGCTACCATAGATCATTTATGTAGTAGTGCGAGGAGACACATTTGACATATCCTATTACAAAATGACTAGAAAGCATTATAAATAAACCATGGAAAACGCTTATAATGATAATCACATTATAATCTCATTAGTGACATATATATAGTTGTGTAGTGGGTTCGTAAACAAATTAAGTGATACGTAATTGACACATAACGTCACACGGTTTTCGTATGCTGGCGATAGGCGATATTCGTAAGTCGATCGCCTGATTAAAAAAAATGCGCCCTATTATTAACTTACTATAAAAAGTCATTAAAGACTTTTGTCTCTTTCTAGTTTCTAGTTCTATATATGTGAACGAATTATATACTCCGTATCAGCTTTCAATTACGTATATATACGCGTAGTAGTAGATATGCAATTTGTTGACAATTATTTAAAAACTTTGTTAGAATTATAAGATATAATTCGGACATTAATTTATATACGCCCAAAAGATAAATAACCTAATTTCCGTAATTAGGGAGTTAATTCTTATACGTTAAGAATTAAGTCATAATTAGGATAAATAATATATATATTCGTTATATATTTATTTACCTAATAAATAAAGAGATATATAGGAGAGACTCCTCTTCTCCTGCTCTCTAACCCTAGAGTCTGTTCGTCAGACGTTCCTCTCAGGAAAAGAAAACCCACATAGAATTCTCTCCTTCGTGGAGAGAGTCTCCTTCCTCTCCCATGCTCTCCCATGGGGTGTAGACTGTGAATCGTAGGTTCTCCACTGCTCCTGAATCTCTAACGAGATTTAGTGCTATGGAGATCTACCCGGTGATCAAATTCGAAGACAAGACGATCTAGATTCCGCTTCCGCTATTCGAGGTAATCCGTTTATCCCTCAAATTCTAACAAACTTCTTTACATCATTTGCTGACAAATTATTTTCTGAAATGTTGTTAGTATATATGAGGGTATTTTAGCTCCAAAAATAAACATCTTTATCGTAACTTTTACATAAGATCTTACTTTATTACGGAGTATTATTGTTATTAAAATATTACTTGTTAGCTATAGGACTATTATTGTTATTAAAATATTACTTGAATTGTATGTTGCTTACAAGTCCCAAACGGACTTGTCTAGTGTTTTAGCAGGGGCGGAGGGAGGGGGCATGCAGTGGTTCGAGCCCCTTAGAAAAATAAGGGAAAAAAATATATAAGGGAGGGAGGCATGCGGTGGTTCGAGTCTTCTTAGAAAAATACGGGAAAAAAATATATATATATTTTGTACCTATAGTAGAGAAGGTGTTCATAGGACAGATGTGTAATGTAGCACAATTGGTAAAGAGATGGTGTGGTGGACAATTAATGAGTTTGGGGTTCAATTGTTTTAAAAAAAAACCCTTTGTTGGCTCTTATTCTTCAGTGTAGCACAATTATGAATTTGGTTTGGAATTACAATTTTAGGAATAAGGTTTAGAATTGTAGTTGGTTTTTGAATTTGGGGTTTTGGTCTAATATGGTATGAACTTTGATGTATGAATTCAATTTGTGTTTTATGCTCTTTTATTTTTAGGATTATAGATAAGTTTATTACTAGATCTAAGAAGTCATCTATTGCAAATGGTGTGTCTTCAAGTCGATTAACGTCTTCACCTATTTCTAAATCTAATCCATCTTCAAATGTGATTTTCATGAATCCGTTACATTTTTTTTAGCCTCAGGCCAGATTCCTGACTCCGCCCCTGTGTTTTAGTAAACTAATTAATTAATTAAGTGGATAAGATCAATACGTAATTGACACTAACAAACGTTTTCTTACCCTGGCTAATGGCGATAGTCGATAGTCGTCTGATATTAAAAAAAAAACAAAAAAAAAAAACTATGATGTAAACCTTCTTGAAAGAGCATATTCAAGAGTAATTCATTAGTTTTTTTTTCAATGTATGATGTAAACATAAATTTATCATTTGACTTTTAAAATTATATCATTTAATTCAGATATAACAATTATACTGGAGTACTTATTAATAAAATTTAAGAAATATTAGTGTACGTATATCTAAAGGGGTAATTTGGGTATATGTCCATATTATATATAGAACATATATAGTTTTTTTATTATGTAAAAATTCGATGTCAGACATACCTGAACCTCAAAGGCCGACAAGTCGGTAGATGAAAACCGTCGAAATAAACATAAAATACATAGACAGCGCAAAAACAGGCAAGAATACTCTACAAGAGCGAAACTAAGCACAACTAAACCAAACGAGATGAGGACGTATAGAATACGGATGAAGCCAAGCAATACCCTAAAGTAGCACTACAGTTCGCAGGCCAACGGTCCATCAGAAGACATCTGTAGGCCGTGAAGACTCCTGAGAAAAGGAGACGTCTCGATTCACACTACCATGACCCCAATCTATCCGATTTCAATTGTCAGATTCCTATCAATCGGCCCAATCACGCCAAACGCAAAGTCTCAAACCGCCTGAATAGAAAGCACTAGGAACCCTATCGAGATTTTAGCCTACCCTACCAAGTGTAAAACACGCCCTTTCTGATCAGCCCAAGCGGAGGGAGAGGATCGCCCTGGAAACTAGGAGAGTGGGCGACCAGTTGCAGTGGTCACCCCGCCATCGAAGACTAGGAGGGAACCACTAGCAGCAGCGAGCCAGCGAAGTCCCTGCTAGGCGCCGACGGTGACGAGAATGGATGGGCAACCGCTGACCACCGACCGGAAAAGGAGAGACATGACGGGACTCCGTCCGGAGCGAAGAGCAGGGCGATCACCACCCTTGGTTAACAAACGGACAAAGCCGACGGATCAAGGACTGCAACATACAAACGAGATCCACAAGAGGTTTCGCACCCCCACGTTGACTTAGGAATAGCCTTAGAATAATTAATTAACAAAGTAGTTAATCAGTCTTCAATTCCATAAGCCATTGACGTGGGTAAGCTGTACAAATCAACCTTGGGTGGATTTAGCGGCAAAACTTAATTGTAGACCGATCGAATAGAAAACTTGTGATCGAGTTCGTACGAGCAAGAAAGTAGAGGCGTGATTTCTAGGGTTGACAAAGAGGAAGCACTTAGTCAAGTGCTCTCATTTAATTTCAACCTGATTAATTCTTTTTTTTTTTGCTTCATTCAACCTGATTAATTCTAAAACAAATTAAGGTTTATCAAAAATTCTAAAACAAATTACACTTCAAATAGAAAAAAAATGCTAAGTGAGATTGACTCATATGCAAAGAAAATCCTAGCCATCTCACAATTAAAAATAAATAAATAAAAATCCTAAATAAATACTAATAATTCTATCATTACTATATAAATGCAGGAGTTCAACCTTACTGTTCATCAATGGTGATTACCAATCTGCCCTTTCTTACTTTTCCATTTGTTCACTCAATTTAGGGTATAGTTGGTATTTTGCTTGCTGTATCGTTACAAACCTGAACTCCGACTAAAGGTGACGCGCATCTTTCCTTCTCTAATTCTCTTCCTCTGGATCTCCGACCGCATTCTACTGTTGTGCTCTTCGCTCCCCCTTACATTTTCTTTGTTGTCGGCGCATCGCCAATCCCAGTAGCCTCCATCTCCATCACCGCAAGCATCTATACCCTTCTTGATTTGGGCTGCAGATAGTATTTTCAGACTTGCGAAATCAGGGCTGGGAATAGCCGACTCGCATCCCGCAAGCCGCAGGCGAGTCCTCTCCCGCCGATGCTGCCGTCGCACCAGTCACCACCGTTTTGGCTCCACCCTCCCACCGGTTGTCGGCTCCGGGCTGCTGCAGTGCACTGTGCACACCAAAGGTGAAAGGTCGACACTTCGTTGTTAATTCTTCCCCAAATCTCAAATCCGAATTGAAAAGGTCAGTATTTCATACTTTATACTTTGTGAAATTGTGCTATAACTTTTGATTTTTGAGATTCGATTATAAGTAGAATATGAGAATTCGTCTAGGGTTTTGATTTTGGGGAAACGAATTGGTAAAATTAGGGCTTGATTTTGAGAATCAATTTTGTGAAATTCTGATTAGAGTTTATGATTTTTGGAATCAATTTTATCATTTATATATTTGTTATTTCTGCCTCTTGGTGACTCGGCGTTTCAATCTCTCCGATTGAAGCTCTAAAGGACCAAGGTTTGTGATTGTGACTTTGTCATTCCTAATCTAATTCTAAGTGTTCTTTATTGTTTTATGCTGGTTTGAATTACTAAATTCAATTTGTTCTTAAAAGGTTATTAGGGTTAAGTTGTGAATTCAATCGGTTTACAATTTTAGTTGTTATCATCTCCGTCAAATTAAGGGTTTGTTAAAGATCGATTGATTTATCGGTGATAATTTCATGAGATTGGAATTTTAAATGCAATCGATTTTCATGAATTTATCATAGATGATCAGGATGAGCCAATTCCGGGTAATTTGAAATTCATATATCCGGGATACCAAACAAGCCCTAATGGGATCAGTGTCACTAGCGAGATATCGATCTGGAAAGTAGCTACTGGACAGACGATTGCAGTAGATAAGATAAGTGGGGAGGCAATGAGTGATGTGTATGACTAAGTGCGTGGTGACAGAAAATAGTGTAGTGTAGAACGTCTTGTGGGTTTAGAACTTAGACGGAGATATATAGAATCAAATAACAAATGTTAGCGGTTGGTCATATCCCTCTATTAATTTAATCAACACACTTACGGGAGGCCTTTATTCTCCAACAAAGTCTGTAGCAGGAGAAATGAGAAATGCACAAGACAGATGATGTCATTAGGCATTTGATTTCACTATCGTCCCTATTACAGTATTATTACTCTTTGATTCTTTTTAATCCAAGTATGTTTGTTTGTTTTCTATATGGCCTTGTAATTTCTACTCTAGAGGTGTTTTTTTTCTCTTAAATCAAGTAATGCCTTCCTGTTCATGATTGTGGATGATGTGAATTAAAGTGTAACATATGACAGCGATGATTTTAGTTTTGATGAATGGATGCCTTCTTTCTCTCTATTGTTAATTGCTGTTATTTTTTTTTATTGGTCTTAAAGGTGCTATTGCCCGATAATAATGTTATTGATATATGTCTCGTTGGTTGTTATCAATTGCTTCAGATCCAAAACTGATATGGTGACGTGGAGTTGCTAACAAGATTCTAATTGATTTTCATATCTACAACTAGAATGGTATAATGATTATTTACGTTATTACAGTAATGAACCATAGAGACTTAGCACGCCTAATAGTTAGCCAATCCTCCATTTCCTTCGTTTGTTAAAATTTACCTTCTGGGCGTTCTTTCTGCATTTAAGTCTTCCTCCTTCTTTTTTTCAAAAAAAAAATAAAAATTTACTTTTCTGATTTGTACCTTTTTTTTCTTTACATTGGAACTTTTCTAATGCGTTCTTTCCATGCCAATTGAGAGATTCCTCTGTGTAACAGACTGAATCTACTCTTCCTTTTGCTTTCTACTTGCTTACAGGCGCAGATAATGCTAGGATGGTGACCCCTCAAATGAATTGTCTCGGAACCTTAATTTTTTCTTGAACTAATATTTTTCCCTTATTCTTGTTTGATGTAAAGATGGTTATGTTGTTTCATGAGAGAAGTCTTACCCAATATCTGACTGTCAATTGTAGATAAACATTTTTTTCTTTTGGAGAGAGAACATTTAAGAAAACAAAGGAATCCTAAGAGAATGAAATATATCATATTTTGGAAAAGGTATAGACCTATGATGGAGTTATCACATTGTGGATCTGATGGAGTGAAATGCCATGTCGCCAACACTGGTTCAATTTTTGACTTAGTGGGGGAAGGAGTCCATGGTTGAGATAGGTCTTCAAGCCTGCTAACAAGATTTGGTATGATACGACAAACCCTAAAGCATATAATACAACAAGATTAGGGCGAGCTATTTTAATAGGTATAATATTTCTACACCTTTCATCATTTAAATACGTTCTAATATAGCCAACTATACGTTATATGTTGACAAATTGGCTTATTATACACCTCAAATGACTTGTCTTAGAACCTTAATTTTTTCTTGAACTAATATTTTTTCCCTTATTCCTGTTTGATGTAAAGATGGTTATGTTGCTTCTTGAATGAGTTTAGTTGCAGATGCCAAATATTCGCCAGGCATCAGTTCCACTCTTACAGGTAGACCAAAGTCAGCAATCAGCACCTGCAGGAGGTCAACAGAAAAATCTGATTGTTGTACATTCTATAGCAAATCCTCTTCCATCTACTAGCTCACAAACCTTAGGTGGCATGCCAAGTGGGCCACCAATGAGCCTGTGCAAGCAACTTTACTACAAAATGTTGTGCTCAGTGGACCTGGATATTCTGGACTTGGGAAGCAATCTATTTCAGGTGGTTCTACTATAAGAGGCAGTGGATTTCAGGTAATTTGTTTCATGGTACTTGCTCCATTGCTTAATGGAATTTTATTTGAAGATGGTTTGAACTGAGGCTAAATGGATACCTTCATTGAGAATCATCACCGATAGTGTGTTTATTTTAGATCCAAAACATGATACATAAAAAATGTTGTTGAGTTTATATCAGAATACACAATCTGCTCTACATATACTGAGTTAATGCTGTGTCTTTTCAACAGACAGGTACTTCACTACGCCCAATCACATTAGAACCAATAGGGATGCTGCTATGGTTTCAGATGGGGTCTGGGCTGGAAGAATGAGCCCAAATTCAAGTACTATAGTTGGGTCTTCTGATAGAAATGACAGTTTGGAACAGTATGGTCGTCCCTCAAAGCTGTTCAAGTTGCATGACAGTGGGTTCCTCTTTATCGGCAGATGATGTTCCTGTGACTACAGCCTCCAACACTAAACCACCAAATGCTGCTGGAAGAGGTGTAATTACAACAAGCCAAACTTTGAGAGCACATGAACCATAAAACTTGGAGACACAAGCTCCTCAGGTGAGCACATTACCGATATCATAGTTTCATCTCCTTTTGCTTTCTAGGTTATGGCTCCCCACTACTCTCATGTGATTGGAGCTTCTGGTTAGCAAGGACAAAAACACTTACCGGCATATGGATGCATTTAATAAAGCCTATATTATTATTATAAGAAAAATAGATGGGGGAATTTCCCATAGTGAATAGACTTTAAATTGAGAGATTATCCTGGGACAAGCTCAGAAGCTATTAGAGGAATCATTTCTCTGAAACTGTTTCACATATCCAGTATCACATTATTTGGCCATTCTTGAAAGATATTAGAATTGTGACACTGGAGAACCTCTTTTATTTTTTTTACTATTTTTAGGTCAAAACCTATTATGCAGTTCTCAAAAGAATTTATTTGTTTCCTCACAACAATGTCTCAACTTGAATAGGATCTTGTCTTTGACAAGAAGTCCTTAAACTGCCTGGATTTTAAGGGTCATACTACTCTATTCTGCTATATCTTCTGAGTTCTCACCGAGCATCTTGTGCAGATGAAGCTTCCACCTTAGATTGAGTCTACTTTGCTACAACAAGTGAAAAATCTCACTCTCGAAGAGTTTAGTACAATGCCTCCAGAACAACAACAACAAGTTCTTCAGCTGCAAAAGATGCTTCTTTGAAATCATCCCTTGGCTAGGTTTGCTCAATGGAACACACGATTTTACTACTCAACATCCTCAGTCCTTGAATCAATGGAATTTTTAATGAAAGTACAGGTTATTTTTTAATAAAATTTCTACTGATCCTTCCTCAATTATTTATTTGGTTGATCTATGTTTTGTATTGTACTAAATTAGTAGAAGGAACAAACGAGGTTGAGTTGAATCAGATGGATGGATGAAGGTGAGCTAAAGAGCTTGGTGTCGTTTTGTAATGAATCTTTTGTTTACTAGCTACAAGATTTCAATATAGCATGTGAAGTTGCAAATATTTTAGGCAGTTGTATTTTTTTTATTAATTACTTTAAGTGAGACAATATTGTACATATTTTCCCGTTAAACTTATAAAGTTATTTTATATTAGTTAAAAGTGCATCTAGATTATAGAAGAATGCGCGCGGTTAGTAACCTAGTTAATAAAAAAAATGATTAAAGATATATAAAAATATTCTTTTCTTCATAAGTAAGGAAATAGATAATTCCCTCACTTTTATTTATTAACTAATAAATAAAAATAGATAAATATATATAATGAATTCTTCAAGAGGAACCGGCCAACCCTAACAAACCATCGGCGCCGACCCAGGACCCTCGACGTCGACCCTTCAACAAGCTTGAATCTATGGTGGCGTCTTCTTCTTTCTCGGAATGATCGGGTCCTTGAACCGCCTTGACCCACAGAGGGACAATCTTATGGCATCACCTGAGGAAAAATCGAGAGATTAAACACAAAGTTGGGCAAATCGATTGAAGAATCAAGACCAACAACCTAGATTCAGCAAAAGATCCAAAACGATTTTGATTTTAGACTACAATCCGAGCACGGATTGACGGAGTTAGAGATTCTTGGTATACAAGCTTCGCCGGAGCAAAGGTGTGGCAACACCCCGACGGCACAGGGTCGGCCGAAGTCGGGTTAATGATGGCCAAAGCCGGAGTAAAGCAGTCGAAGCCGAGGTCGGAGCTCTCTCTCTAGAAACCATAGAGAGAAGAGAGAGTCGGGTTAACGATTTTGATATTTTTTCAACCGTTGACAGATTTGACTACTGACATTTTTACAAATGTTGACAAAATTGATTGCAAATAATATTTTCAGTGTTAAAAAAATTAATTCACACTAAATTGTTGACATTTTACTGTTGTTAAAATCATTCTATTGTTGAAATCTTACCATTGTAGACAGTTTATGTGAAAAGATGTGAAATATGACACATCCCACATTGATTAAATAATGAATCTAAGCCTTGCATATAAGTCGGTGGGCTACCCACCTAACACCAATTGATTTTAGGATGGAACCTACTCGACTTGTGTGCTCGATTTGATTAACGCGTGTGCGCTTGGGCGGTGACCCCACGTCGTATGACCCATCATGATTTAAAAGTTTAGTATTCTTGATGTAATATCACTTAATCATACTAAAGAAATATTGCATACATCAGCAAAACAAGTTCGAAGGCTTAAACGCATACATATATAGTAACACTACAGATATTTCAAATTCACGAAGGCTTAAAACGCATACATAGTAACAACAAAAATTAATAACTCATTTGATTAAAAAAATGGGTGATTTTGATAGAGGGCCTTTTTTGAATATTCAATTAGTCATTTAGCCCCTAAATCAATTTAATTAGTTTTGCCCTATACCCTTTCCCAATAGGATGGGTTGGTCAATGGTTAACCGTTTGACCATTGACCGGTCAACGTTGATCAACCCATTTTGATGCCAACTTTTTTTTTTTTTTTAGTGATGCCATATTTTACCGTTTTGATGCCAAAATTTTACTATATTTTATTTTCACTTTGATGCCACTTTCTAATGAAATGATTGGATGTCACTTTTTTAATGTCACTTTTTTTAAACCTTGATGACATTTTTTGTTTACAGTAATGTCACGTTGATCATTGATGCCATTTTTTTTGCTGTTAACGACTGATGCCACTTTTTTTTTATGTCAATTTTTTGATAATATTTTTTATACCGTGATGCCATATTTTTGATGATATTTTTTCAAAAGTAGTATTTTTGATGACATTTTTTTCTTTAATGTGATACAAATTTTTCAAACTGGCATCAATGGTCAACGTGACATTAGAGTAAACAAAAAATGTCATCAAAGTTTAAAAAAAGTGTCATCCAATAATTTAATTAGAAAAGTGGCATCAGAGTGAAAATAAAATGTAATAAAATTTTGGCATCAAAACGGTAAAATATGACATTACAAAAAATGTCATCAATGTTTTTAAAAAAGTGGCATTAAAAAAGAGTCATCCAATCATTTCATTAGAAAAGTGACAATAAGGTGACAATATTTTGATTCCACGTTTTAATCTCTTATGCCATCAATTATATAAAATTGTCACCATAAAATTTTGACATCAAAACGGTAAAATATGGCATCACTAAAAAAAAAAAAAAAATTGGCATCAAAAAAAAAAAAAAATGGCATCAAAATGGGTTGACCGGTCAACGGTCAACGTTGACCGGTCAAGAAGGCTTAGCATGCTAAAAAAACAATTAATGGGCCTATCTATCTAACCAAATATGCTTAAAGGTCCATTTGAACAAAATCCCTCTAAAAAAAAGCAATTTAACTTAGTAGCTTATAAAAAAAACAATAACTCATTGATTTGAAAAATGAGCAATGCAGAAACGGT
This sequence comes from Persicaria maculosa, assembly GCA_963922045.1. Taxonomy (NCBI): domain Eukaryota; kingdom Viridiplantae; phylum Streptophyta; class Magnoliopsida; order Caryophyllales; family Polygonaceae; genus Persicaria; species Persicaria maculosa. The sequence continues at coordinate 70,200,152 of OY998255.1, forward strand.
AGCAATTCAACAACAAAAATCAACTACTCATTGATTAAAAAAGAACAATTCAACAAGTTGTTGATACATTTTAAAAATCATAAATTGCTGACAAATTCTTAGATTTATACAAATTGCATAAGTAAATGTCACTATGTTAGCAAGAAAAAAAAAAGGAAATCAACGAAGTAATTTTGAACACTCCTAGTCATTTATATATAAATTGCTGACAATTACATTCATCAATTGCACTAAGAGAAATAAAAAACGCAGCAACTATAAATTGCTGACAATTACATTCATCAATTGAACACTCCTAGTAATTTATATTATCAGCAACTAGAAAAATTTGCATTCACTCCCCAAACAGTACGAAAAACGCAGCTAGCAAGCCTTTTAATTAAATCACATGTCAGCAAGGGGCAAATTAATTCACATAACAAGCTTAGTATAAATTCACACAACAAGTTCATTGGTCAGCAAAATTTGGATTATATTATATAATAAGATTTAAAATTTAAAATTTAGTCAATGTTCAAAGTACAAGTTCATATATTGGTCAGCAAAATTTGGATTATATTTATGTATAGTGTGTATGTGGAGTCTACTTTTTAAATTATTCAGGTAGGGTGAATAGATAAGGGATAAGATCGATGCAATTGCATTAATCTAAATGAAAATGTGATAATCAACTTAAGCCTGTACATATTATCAAAGTCCGACTCGAACCGATAACTAAGGTTATGTGAACGGGCGCATATGTGCTAGTAGCCTTACACACAACGAACGAGGTTCCATTCTAAAACCAATTGACAACTTGAACCGATAACTGGCCATGGGATTATGTTAACGGGCGCATATGTGCTAGTAGCCTTGCACACAAGCCGAACGAGGTTGCATTCTAAAACCAATTGACAATAGAAGGAGTGGCCCACCGAATTATATACTAAAGCTCGTTATGTTCAACTTTCGATGTGAGACATTCACATCTCTAAACACATATAGTGATATAGAAAAGGTATAAATTAGGACTTGGGAGCGAGTTGATATATGTTTGTCACGTAAATAATTAAACAGGAAATGGGGAGGAATATACGTTTGATAAAGATTGTTTATATAATTGGATATGATAGATTTTACATTTTAATGAGATAATTCATCATGCCTCTAAAATGAGGACTCAATTTGTGAAAGTGACAATCTCCAAATTGATGATTCATCTCAAATTAACAGCAAATGTCATTAAGCAGATCCATGATGACATCAACTGTCATTAAGATCATCATGACGTACAGCAAAAATCCATGAATCTTCCTTCGCGATAATTAGGAAGAATAAGATATGTTCAACTACTCCAATCTCAAAACAAATCATAATTGAAATCCCCGGCCCACACGAGTACACGACATCTTAATCGGAGTCTCCCCCGAGGGGATTCGGAATTGGCATCTTGGAACGGTGCGATTTGAGCCTTAGGCCTCGGCGTCAAGTGGAGGTAGAGGTGAAGGTGATGGTGCTGACGGCAGAGAGGTCGCGTTGGGCGGAGGTGGAAACGATCTGGCACATCACTGCGAGAAGACTGAGAGAGGGCTCACCTTGGTGGCATCGTCGGTTTGGTGTTCTTATCCTCGAAGGTGGTGATAATTATTAAAGTTTGACTCGGATCGATGATTAGGGATCGTTTGCACGGGCGCATGTGCGCTAGCAGCCTAGTACACAAGTTGAGGGGCTTTGTTAGGTTCAACCTTCAATGTGAGACTCTTTTAGTCTCAGTCACATCTCTCAACAATAATTAGGAAGAAAAAGATGTGCTAGTCTAGCAACTGCAATCGCCTATATACCTTGTGTTGACTCCACCTTGATGATAATATATGATATATTTTTGTAGGGATGATGGAAGACAAATAAGGTAGTATTTTATGCAAATATCAATTATATTATATAGTTCTTTTATTTGATTTGATTTATCATGCGGATATATTTATTATGCGGCCGGGTATATCTACTTAAAATCAGATTTGGTTCAAAAGATTTATTTGATTTCTTTAAATCTGATTTTTAGAGATTTGTTATTTGTTTTGAATATATGCTTATTTATGTTCTTTATTTTTTATAACAAATATTTGAAAAATAAAGTTGCTGAGATTTTGATTTTGAATTGGATAAGATTTGTTTTATTTAAAAGGTAGAGTTAAAATCATATTTTGTTATTGGATTTATCTAAATCCTTTTTTATTAAATTGCTTATAGATTTGTCTGAAAAGTGGTTATCTAGATATATTTGTTTGAGATTAACATGTGCAGATTTTAAGCTACAAATGACAAGATTTGTTCAGAACACATGCACCTATTTTCGGGGGAAATGGAATTCAAACGGGTTGATTTTGTGGAAGAGCAAGTGGAGATTTCAAATTCAAACGGGCTGATTTTTTGTCCAACCAAAAATCAGATTTTGTGAAATTTATTCAAATTCAAATCGGCTGAAATTCAAGGTAAAATCTGGGATTTCCAGCAGCAACAAATCAGTCCATATATCCTATAAAAGAAGGAGCAAGTGGTGAAGAAAAAGAACAACACAAGCACATCATTCAAGCAAGCACTTCAAAGCCAAAACGATCATCTTCAAGCTTAATTTATTTTCTTTCCCTCACTCGCTGTAATTGCTTTTATTTCTAGTTGAGAGAGAAGAAAAAATCTGAGCGTTATAGGATAAATCATTCTCGTTATACTAAGAGTATCATACTCAAACGTATACATATGTTGATGTGGTTAGGGCTATTATTTCACGAGAGCTTGGGTTAACTAGATATAGTAGCAGGTGAGGCTATAAGAGAAGGGTTGTTCTTCTACATTGTATCTAGGACTCTAAGGGATCTGAGTTGACTAGATAGGAGCGGGTGAGGCTTTGAGAGTTCAGAAGAAGGAAATATATTCTCGGTTGTATCTAGGATCCATAAGAAGTGAGATAATAGTTGTTTGAATCCTACGGGTTGGATAACCCTAGGCGGGGACGTAGGCCAAGTTGTGCCGAACCTCGTTAACAATTCACGTGTTCATCTATTTAATTTTTGCACTTACGTTTATTTGTACTGTCTTAGCATCAGCAAAACGAAGTTCTATTTCAAGACCTTGGAAGTCGAGTTCAAGGCCTTGAGATCCAGTTTAGAGGCCTTGAAGTTGCCACTGCAGAAGGCTTTGCGAAAATCTTCCATACTCTATTCAACCCCCCTTTAAAAATATTTGTTTATTATTGTTATTTACTTTAAGTACTCGATTCTTCACCTTGTTTTCTATACCAGTCTTCGTCCTCCTCTCCTCATATATAAGTTTGCTTTAGAGGCTCGATCTTCATGCACGGTCAATTATCGATTCGAGGAACACTCCGTTCGATCTGGCTTCAGAGACTCGATCAAAATTGTGGTGAGAGAGGGGTTACAGGGAAAGAGGGATAAGTTTAGGTTAGGATAGTATGGACTTTTAGCTAATTAGAATTAAATTAAATGGTGGACATTTAATTAATTAGAGTTTAACAAACGGACTCTAGAGTTGATTTTCTCTATACATCTAAATCATTGTTCTAAAAACCGCGCTTGGAGTCTACCTAGACACCGCCAAAGACGATTGGCGTAGGTTAGCCGCCAAGACACCGCCAAGTTACTCGGTGTTTGATACTTTGACGGTCTATTTAGAATTTAAGATTGATTTTTGTTTTTTTATTTTATTAATGTAGAAATTATGGATTTGTGATGTTTATTTGAACATGTTTATGAAATTTTATACTTAAATCTAACAACAGTAAAAATGATCATAATGTTTATTTGTATGATGTTTTTTTTTTTAATTTAAAGATGTTACTGACTTTGAAAATGCATATCTTATTACATTATATAAGTTTTAGATATATTTAAGAGTTAAATATAAGAAAATAACTAAAAATTATTTTATTTGTTACAAATTAGCTAGTCAAACCGTTTTGACGCTTGATGATACATTACCGTTAAGTATCCGTCAAACGTCTTTTAAAACATGATTTAAATTAGTCATGATTGGTGACAAAAATAGATACTACTAGCTAGTGGTTAATAAACAGGAGTTGATCTTCTAGCTACCAAAAATAATAAAGAGTAGTTAATCAAAATATGAATGCAAACAATTAATAATTGAAAACTTCAGTTTGCTATAGAAGTTACATATTTATTGAATTGTAAAGAACAACTAGTACAATTCCCGCGCCATGGCGCGTTTTTTTAAAACTAAAATATTAATGATATATATAAATATATTATAAAATACTAATAAAAGTTAAGATAAAAAAAAACTTTACCACAAATGTATCTTATAATTCTGAAATAATTTTTTTATATCTCGTCTAAAGTATAATACATAAATTTAGATATTTCAAATCACCCAGTGATAATAATATCAATATCATTGTAACTTTTTTAGAAATTTTGAAATCTGAATCATGCATTTAAATGTGATGTGTCACAACCAATAATTATATTCAATGTTTTGAATTAAGCGCAATAGTTAGTACATAAATGTGAGTTAAGTCTAATGGTTATATTAGATTGAATTCAATGTTTTGAATTAAGCCCAATTGTTAGTAAATATGTTAAGAATAAAAGAGAATGGAGGATTAAAAAAATTAATGGAAAAAAGAGAAAAGGAGAAATAAAAAAAATCAAGGAAAAAAAACATAATTGGTCAATATTCCTAAAACTTCTCTAAGATTGACACGTAAGCAAAGTCTTCTGAATTAAGGTTATATATAGAATGTAGATAGTTAGTACATAAATTTGAGTTAAACCTAATTGTTATATTAGATTGAATTCAATGTTTTGAATTAAGCCCAATTGTTAGTAAATATGTTAAGAATAAAAGAGAATGGAGGATTAAAAAAATTAATGGAAAAAAGAGAAAAGGAGAAATAAAAAAATCAAGGAAAAAAACATAATTGATCAATATTCCTAAAACTCCTCTAAGATTGACACGTAAGCAAAGTCTTCTGAATTAAGGTTATATATAGATTGTTAGTAAATATGTTAAGAATAAAAGAGAATGGAGGATTAAAAAAAATAATGGAAAAAAGAGAAAAGGAGAAATAAAAAAATCAAGGAAAAAAAACATAATTGGTCAATATTCCTAAAACATCTCTAAGATTGACACGTAAGCAAAGTCTTCTGAATTAAGGTTATATATAGAATGTAGATAGTTAGTACATAAATTTGAGTTAAACCTAATGGTTATATTAGATTGAATTCAATGTTTTGAATTAAGCCCAATTGTTAGTAAATATGTTAAGAATAAAAGAGAATGGAGGATTAAAAAAATTAATGGAAAAAAGAGAAAAGGAGAAATAAAAAAATCAAAGAAAAAAACATAATTGATCAATATTCCTAAAACTGCTCTAAGATTGACACGTAAGCAAAGTCTTCTGAATTAAGGTTATATATAGATATAGATTGTTAGTAAATATATATGTTAAGAATAAAAGAGAATGGAGGATTAAAAAAATTAATGGAAAAAAGAGAAAAGGAGAAATAAAAAAAATCAAGGAAAAAAAACATAATTGGTCAATATTCCTAAAACTTCTCTAAATTGACACGTAAGTAAAGTCTTCTGAATTAAGGTTATATATAGAATGTAGATAGTTATTACATAAATTTGAGTTAAACCCAATGGTTATATTAGATTGAATTCAATGTTTTGAATTAAGCCCAATTGTTAGTAAATATGTTAAGAATAAAAGAGAATGGAGGATTAAAAAAATTAATGGAAAAAAAGAGAAAAGGAGAAATAAAAAAATCAAGGAAAAAAACATAATTGATCAATATTTTTAAAACTCCTATAAGATTGACACGTAAGCAAAGTCTTCTGAATTAAGGTTATATATAGAATGTAGATAGTTAGTACATAAATTTGAGTTAAACCTAATGGTTATATTAGATTGAATTCAATGTTTTGAATTAAGCCCAATTGTTAGTAAATATGTTAAGAATAAAAGAGAATGGAGGATTAAAAAAATTAATGGAAAAAAAGAGAAAAGGAGAAATAAAAAAATCAAGGAAAAAAATATAATTGATCAATATTCCTAAAACTCCTCTAAGATTGACACGTAAACAAAGTCTTTTGAATTAAGGTTATATATAGATTCAACAAACTAGCTAGAAGGCCAACACGCTGTTGGACAGGAAAAGGGCAGTGGGTGCATAAGTTGATCCCCAGCTCTATCAAAATATATAATCTTTTCGATCCAAAATATTTGTCGTTTCAATAATTATTTTAAACAACTAAAAATTATATAAAATATTAATATTTTTTATTACTTATACAATTTAATATTAACATTATTAAATTATAAAAGTTACTAAAAATTGTATTCATATAATTTTTAACATATGTGTTGAAAAGTTAAACAATATATATTTTGAATCGGGTTTGAAGTATGAAAGGAAGTGCGATAGAAACAGTTGAGATTTTTTATTAATTCATTGAAATTTTCATTTTGGAATATAAAAAACTAAAGCGTATATCTGTTAGTCAGTTACCTAGTGGTTAAACAGCAGAATTCTATAAACAGTTCTGGGACATAGTAGGCCCCTCAGTAACACGGGTAGTAAAGAATTTTTTCATTTCCGGGAAAATGCTGCGACAAGTAAACCACACTTTCATTACTCTTCTGCCAAAAACTGATAACCCAACCACGACAAACCACTATAGACCGATAAGTCTATGCTCCACTATATACAAAGTCATTTCTAAAATTTTGACTGAACGACTAAAGAAGGTGATGGGTAAATTAATCAACCCGCTCCAAGGGGCCTTTGTGGCTGATAGGGCAATTCAGGATAACATACTTATAGCTCATGAAATTTTCCACTCATTCAAGACGCGCAAGGGGTTAGAGGGATGGATGGCTATAAAACTAGATATGGAAAAAGCATATGACAGGGTAAACTGGGATTTCTCATGGGAGGTAATGAAAAGGTTCGGATTCCACCCAAGATTCATAAGCTGGGTCAAAGAATGTATTTCAACGACGTCTTTTTCTGTGCTAGTAAACAACTCACCGACAGAGGTGTTTCTACCAACAAGGGGTGTGAGGCAGGGAGACCCTATCTCCCCGTTTTTGTTTATACTTGGGGCGTAAGTATTAGGAAGAAGATTACAGCAAGAGGCAACACAACCGGTGAGTAAGATAGGTTTTAAATTTGGAAGAGGGGGACCCTCGGTGCCGTTTCTGGCATTTGCAGGCGACATAATTATTTTCTCAAAAGCTTCTTTAGAAGCCAGCCAAAAAGTTAGAGAGATTGTGGATGAATATTGTCAGTTGTCGGGACAAAAAGTCAACTATCATAAATCTTCGTTCCAAACTACGAAGGGTGTACCGGGAAACAGAATCCAACTTCTGCAAAACTCTCTCCAAGCTTCCCATACGAGAGCCTTGGAAAAGTACCTTGGGTGCCCAATTATCAGTGGGAAGGTAAATAACCAAACTTTTGAGGATATAGTTCTTAAAACAAAAAAATCAGTTAACAAAATGGAAAGCAAACTCCATTTCGCAGCAAGGGCGATCAATCCTAATTAATGCGAACCTATCAGCAAAGCCATTGTTCGATATGCAGAGCTTCATGCTCCCTGCTTCGATTCACAAACACCTAGATCAAATCAATCGAACTTTCTTTTGGAATAAGGATCTCCAGCATAAAACACTTATAAGCTGGGACAGAATATGTAAACCAAAATGCAAAGGTGGATTAGGGATAAGAAAGTCAGAAACGATGAATGAAGCATTACAAATGAAACTATTGTGGAAAACGCTTGCAGAACCGGATAATATGTGGGTACAAATAATAAAGCATAAATATTTAAAGCATTCATACATTCTTAACTATGAAAGCGTTAAAAACGCCTCTTGGCAATGGAGGAAAGCTACTACTTTAATAGAAAAATTTAAATCAGGATTAATATGGTCGATAGTGGATGGGGAAACGGTCCGGTTTTGGTCAGATAGATGGATTAACAAGACTGCACTAAGCCACAATTATGGGGGAACATTGCCTCTAGATAAAAATACAGCTGTAAGTGAATTTATCTCGAATGGACAGTGGGATAAAAACAAACTTTTGAGTGTTCTAGACACAAATATGGCCCAAACTGTTATGGATATCCCACTACCTTCGGAACCTATGCCAGATAGGCTCTACTGGTGGCCTGATAAACATGGTTGGTTTACAACATCAAGCGCTATCAAATTAATAACAAACACGGATGACTTCACAGACGATCCGAATGGGTGGATTTGGAAGGTGAACACTATGCCAAAAATTAAAAACTATTTGTGGAAAGTAGTGCAGAATGGACTACCAACCAAAGACAGACTGAGTAAGAGAGGAACACCAATTCCTAACTAATGTGTGTTATGCGAAAGGTTTAGCGAGGATGAGCAACACTTATTGATAGAATGCCCGTTTGTTAAAAAGAATTGCCTAACGAATACAAAGTTAGGAAATCTAGTTAGTCAGGGATCCAACAGCAGATGGAATGGTAAGAGTATAATGAACCTAGTTGGAAAGCACTTGAATAAGGAGGAAAAAATGGAATTGACAGTTAAATGGTGGACACTTTGGTTTTGGTTTTTTAGGAATCAAGTGGCTTTCCAGGGAAAGAAATCTCCATCTCAAGGGGAAATACAACAGTTCATATATAATATTAAAGAACAATGGAAACATGCAAGTGTAAAAGACGAGACTCTGCCTTATCCCACCACAGCACGACAAAATACACAGAAAAGGACAATTAGTAGAAAAAATGTAAAATGGCGAAAACCAGAGAGGGATTTTCTCAAAATAAATTTTGACGGGGCTACTAATGGATCGGGAATATCTTCAGCTGGTTACATAATCAGAGATCATGAAGGCACGGTAATTAAGTTAGGAGCAACACGATTAGGTAAACTTTCTCCCCTCCATGCTGAAACTTTGGCTCTACGAATAGGACTTCAAGCGGCAAAACAATTTAAATGCTCTAAACTTGTTATTGAAGGGGACTCCAAAACGATTATCGACAACCTCAAATATAATAGCCCTTGCCCTTGGGAAATAGAACTATTAATGGGAGACATCAAACGTCAATTAACTGAAGTCCAAACTATGGTTTTCTCGCATGTGCCCCGTGAGAGTAAAAGGACGGCTGACAAGGTCGCACACCTTGGCCGCCCCGTTAATGGGGTGGTCTTGACATCTAATACTGATCTTAATGATCTCATCCGTCGGGATGCTATCGGTTAGGATTTCTCCAACCGAATTTTTACCTATTAAAAAAAAAAAGTTAGCTAGTGGTTAATAAAGATCGAGTAGTTGCTAAAAATAAATATGAAATTTTTTTAATAAGAAAATAATTTGATATTAGATATATCTACTTCTCGAGATGACGATATATAAATGAACAGAAGAAAATATCGTCACAAACAAAGACAACCAAACAAACAAGAAATCAACATTAATTTTAACAATTCGTAGTCGACTGAAAATAGATGGAAGAGAACTCATGAATGAAACCATGTGGAGCCAAATATCAGCACTTTAACTGAAGACACTAGTGAAAGGCGGGTCAAGCACTATATACCAAAGACGCATCGCTGAAAATCAGGTATAACAGGGCATGATCCCTTAGTGGTATGAAGACAAAACTCCATGGAAGCACCTCCCGGACAATGAAGCTGTTGTGAAAACACAGCCACAATCCCGAGCTGAGACTCGCTCAAAAAACCAATAACGAATGAAATACCAGACACCAATGACACACCAAAAGCACAAGCTCAAACCATCCCATGAACAATCGAGCAAACAAATGATCAACAAAAAAAGGTAGGGTCTAGACGAGTGATTTATCGTGCAAGGTTAAGCAAGATTTTTTTTTATACATAAATAATTAATCCTTGGGGGCTAGGATTAGGATTGGTGGTGATATAGTCAGGTCCCCGTGCCCCGTCGCCCTCGACGATTTCGTTGATGACACGATGATGTCTTCTCGAAGCGCAGAAGATCTGACACCCATTTAGATATCAACTTTGAAATGTTTATTAAAGGATTCTCCTCGCCTTTGGGTGTTTCAAGTAAGATTTTGCATCCGGAGGAGATGAATCTCCTTCAGTTTGTTCCCTAAGTCATTGTTTGACAAACCCTTATGAGAGGTATATGGTGCGGAGAGGGGGACGCCCACAAGGATTTTCTTGATCTTGGCTATCTCATTTCAATCTCGCAGAGCCCCATTTTCCTCCAATCTTCTATAGGAAGTCGTATCCTCAGCATCACAACTCTTCAAAGAGAGACCGATTGTTTATTAATTAAAATAAATATGAAGTTTTAATTTTGTATAAAATATTTACGAATTTGTTCGAGATTTAAAACAAGTGTATCATCTTCAACCTTTTCAAATACACATTGAGCATCTCAAATAGCCTACTATATATACATGCTATCCGATCCAAGAGATCGATTTTGGTGGATTTAATTTGGTAGACTGCATCCTGATCTATCAACATAAAAGTAAGTTTAAACGTTTTGGTGGTTTTAATTTGGTATTCAATTACAAATTTTTGACTCGTCGCTAATTGTTAATTAGTATAATGTGGTCGCATAAACCATAAGAAAAATAGCGATGGATTTGGAGTTTTTATCGAGCAATGTTTTCATCGTTAAAAATATTTTCATCGAGGAATTTTTAATGTTGTCGTTATTTGTTTTCATTGCTAAAATGTTTGTTGGTTAGAAATCTTAGAATTTTGAATTTATTGGGCGGTCAAAGAACTGATGGTGTTCGGTGAATTGGGTAAAGGTTATGCTCTAATCTAGATTATGTTCTCCGAGTTTATATCGTTAACTAGCTGCAAACTTGGCCCAACTTACAAGATTAGCTTAATGAATCTCGTCGAGGGTTACTTGTAACCTCGTCTCAATGATCCATTTCCAATTAATCGACTCCCTCGAAAATCCATAAAAATCGTCAAAAGCCAAATACATGAAGGAACAAAATTAAAAACATTAATTCTCATATATTGTTTTTCAACAATATTATCATTGTTTTTACGATGTCAGGATTTTGATACAAACTGTTAGGCTTGCATGGTATAGGTGAGGAGTATAAGAGTAAGGAAGAACTTGTAATTGGGATATCATTCATTTCATACAATACTTACAGCTGAGTTCTTTCCTTCGTCTCTCACTCTCTCTCAACTAACTAACTCTCGGTGCCTAACAGATTGGTATCAGAGCAAGGACGCGCGCATTTATGGCGGACAGCACTCGCTTCAGGGCATCGGAGAAGGTTGAGTCGCAGCTACAGCATCTTCAGCAGTTCACAGCGGCGACACAAGGACAATTGAGCGAGGCAATTCGCAGGCAGGACGATCAACAGAAGGCGATGGAGGAATTGACGGTGACCATGACAGAGATGCGGTCCAAGATTGAATCAAGGATTGATCAATTGCATGCGGCGACGGAGATCAGCTTCACAAAAATGGCGGAGCAAATTCAAATCCAATCAGAGCAGAACTTCGCAAAATTGCTGGAGGCGTTCAAGAACCAAGGAACGAAAGAATCTCCATCAGCAAATGGCGAACAACAGGAGAGATTAGCGCCAGGAAACAACGCGGGGGAGGATCATGGAATTTACAAGATTCCACCCCTACGGACGGAGAATTACACAGGTTCTTCGTGGTCGGCGAATCGATCACCAAAGATCGATTTTCCTTCATTCGACGGCCGGAAGCCAAGAAGCTGGGTCCGAAAGTGCGAGAAGTACTTTACGATCTTCAACATTCCGGACAATCAGAGGGTGGAGTTGGCCTCCATGTATATGCAAGATCGAGCGGACATCTGGATCCAGAGTTACCTGATATGCAGAGGAAAGGAGTTCGTTGGAGGGAGATGAGCGAGGCACTGTGCCATCGATTTGGGGAAAAACAAGGAGTCGAGATTGTGGAGGAATTCAACAAGCTATCCCAGGCGGAGGCATTAGAGGATTACAACGAACAATTCGAGGAACTCCGGGCCGGAATGTTGACCTTCAACCCGCACTTACCCGAGATTTACTTCGTATCTAGTTATATCAGTGGCCTCAAGCCAAAAATCAAATCCCTGGTGAAGCTGGGACGCCCACGCGATCTAGCAGAAGCATTAGAACTTGCGAGATTGCACGACGACGCAGTAACAACAATCATGAAAGCAAGCAAAGGTTCTTGGAGGAGCAGTTCTTCAGGTTCGAATTGGCAGAACATTTCAAGAAACGGGAGCTCAAATCTAAAGGTTGGAGATCCGAAAGCCAGCAAATGCAAGGTGTCATCTGTGAAATTCATAGCGGCCGAGGAAGAGGAAGATGAATTGAACGCTCCATTGGAGGAACAATCGGAACCTGAAGACAATTTGCAGGAATGCTTTGTGCGAGCTATGTCAGGGAACGGTTCCGACACATCCATCTTAGTTAAGGGCTATGTAGGGAAGCGACTAGTCAATATCTTGATTGATAGTGGGAGTACCCACAACTTTGTGGATCCACAACTGGCTAAGGAAGCCGGTTTCAGATTGCAGCAGTCGAATTTGATGGTCGTGGAAGGCATTAACAAGGAGAAGCTCTTCTGCAGGCAAGAGTGCAAGGAGTTCAAATGGTCAATGTAAGGGGGAACCTATATGTTCGACATCCGGGCTTTGCGCATTGGGGAATTCGAGTTGCTACTGGGCGTCAACTGGATGAAGAAATACAGTCCAGTAGAGTTCGATTACAACAAGATTCAGATTTCATTTGTTAAGGATGGGAAGAGAGTGCAACTGCAAGGCAATGTGGATGTGAACAAGGATGTTTCAGTCAAGCACATATCAGCCAAGGAGTTATGTAATTTGATGAGCTCTCAAGAGCATGACTGTCTGGTACAGGTGGCTCAGGTATTCCAGCTGAGAACTGCAGTAGAGGACAAGGATCCAGAAATACAGAAGGTGTTGCCAAGTTTTGAAGATGTGTTTGCAGTTCCCACTCAGCTACCTCCAGAAAGGGGATTCGAGCATGGCATACCACTCCAACCAGAAGCCTTGCCAGTGTGCTCAAGACCTTATAGGTACCCCTTTGGACAAAAGGATGAGATAGAGAACCAGGTGAAAGAGATGTTGAGTGCTGGTCTAATCAGGCCGAGCCAGAGCCCATTTGCTTCACCTACATTGTTAGTGAAGAAGAAGGACGGTACCTGGAGATTCTGTATCGATTATAGAAGGCTCAATGACATCACCATCAAGGATAAATTTCCAATTCCACAGATTGAGGAGCTGCTTGATGAACTGGAAGGAGCAGCAGTGTTTTCAAAATTGGATCTCAGGGTGGCTATCATCAAGTAAGGGTCAAGGAGGAAGACATATACAAGACAGCTTTTAGGACTCACAGTGGCCACTTTGAGTTCAAAGTCATGCCATTTGGCTTGACCAATGCGCCAGCCACCTTTCAAGCCTTGATGAACAGAATTTTTGCTGAGCACTTGAGGAAGTTCGTGTTGGTATTCTTTGATGACATCTTGATTTACAACAAGGATACTCACCAGCACTTGGGACATTTAGGGGTGGTTCTCCAGATTCTGAGAAAACATCAACTATTTGCAAAAATGTCTAAATGTAGTTTTGCAGTGCCACAGGTGGAGTACCTTGGCCACATCATTTCTAAAGAGGGTGTAGCTACAGATGGGTCAAAGACAGAAGCTATTGCTAACAGGCCAACACTAGGAAATGTCAAAGAGTTGAGGAGCTTTCTTGGGTTAGCTGGTTACTATAGGAGATTCATCAGGAACTATGGAGTTCTTTGCAAACCTTTAACTGACATGTTAAAGAAGGATTCCTTTTGTTGGAGTAGTGATAGTGACAAGGCATTCACCCTCATTAGATCTCTCTTGTCGTCTCCTCCCATTTTGGCCTTACTTGATTTCTCTTTGCCTTTCCAAGTAGAAACATATGCATGTGAAGAGGGCATAGGGGTAGTCTTAATGCAACAGCATAGGCCAATTGCTTTTATCAGTAAAGCATTACATGGGACTAGTTTGCTGATGTCGACGTATGAGAAGGAGCTGCTAGCTGTGTTGCTTGCTGTGGACAAATGGAGGCACTACTTGGAACCAAATCATTTCACTATCCTAACTGATCATCAAAGCTTGAAGTATCTGTTGGATCAGAGAGTGTCAACTCATTTGCAGAAAAAGGCTATTAGGAAGTTATTGGGTTTATCTTACTCCATACAGTACAGGAAAGGCCAAGCTAATGTAGTAGCTGACGCCTTGTCAAGGAGAAGACTAGTAATTGGACAATGCAAGGCATTGGTGACAGTCCAGCCAGTATGGATTCAGGAGATCATCAAGAGTTACAAGGATGATGAGGAGGTGGGGAAATGTATGGCAGAAGCAGCAATTGACAGCTCCTCCAACTTCAAGGTGCAAGGTGAGCTCCTGAGGTACAAAGGAAGACTGGTGGTAGGACAGGATAAGGAACTTCGCCACCAAATTGTCTTTGCCTTCCATTCAGAGTCTCTAGGGGGTCATTCAGGTATGAGAGCAACCTACCAGAGACTGAAAACACTGTTCTATTTGGAAGGAATGAAAGGATTTGTAGAAAAATTTGTACGAGAATGTGATGTGTGTCAAAGACACAAGCATGAAACCATTGCATACCTAGAGCTGCTACAGCCATTACCTATCCCAGTGCTTCCTTGGCATTCCATTGGAATGGATTTTGTAGAAGGATTGCCTAAATCTAATGGGGTTGATGTGATTCTGGTGGTGGTGGATAGATTGACAAAATATGGCCATTTCATTCCATTAACCCACCCCTTTACTGCTAGTCAAGTGGCCAGGGCATTCATGGATACTATCTACAAGCTTCATGGGTTATCTCAAGACATTGTGTCCGACAGGGATAAGGTTTTTACAAGTCATTTCTGGAAAGAGTTGTTCACAGCACTGGGCACTACATTGAAGCTTTCCACTGCATACGATCCTCAAACGGATGGTCAGACAGAGAGGGTCAACCAGTGCCTAGAAATGTACTTAAGGTGCATGACCTCAAGCCTGCCTAAGCAATGGGCTAAGTGGTTAACCTTAGCTGAGTGGTGGTACAACACATCATTCCACACAGCCCTTAAAATGTCCCCTTTTAAGGCATTATATGGATATGCTCCACCTATGCTAGGCTCACCATCTAGCAATATCACCACTGCATTCATTGGGAATTGGCTGTAAGAAAGGGAGTCAACATTGACAGCACTGAAGGCGGGGTTGGAAATGGCCAAGGAACGAATGAAGTATTTTGCTGATAAGCATAGAAGTGATAGGGAAGTACAAGTGGGTGATAGAGTATACTTGAAATTGCAACCCTATAGGCAATCATCTGTGGCAGTTAGGAGGTGTGTTAAATTGATTGCCAAATACTATGGACCCTTCGAAGTAATTGAGAGGATTGGAGCTACTACCTACAAGCTGCTTTTGACTGAAGACTCCAGGTTGCATCCTGTGTTCCATGTGTCCCAGCTCAAGAGGAGGATTGGAGAGGGGACAGTGGCAATCCAAGCCCCACCAGCAACAACAGAGGAGGGGACCATCATCACAGCGCCTGAGACGATCTTAGACACCAGAGTTCATCATCTGTCTAATGGCGAGCCAGTGGTGGAATGGCTCGTCAAATGGGCCAACTTACCAGCTGACGAGGCCACTTGGGAAGCAGCTGGTCACATATGCTCCATCAATTCCCTGATCTGGCTTCTTAGCACACCTTGTGGACAAGGTGTCTTAGGAAAGGGAGTGATGTTAGGCTTGCATGGTATAGGTGAGGAGTATAAGAGTAAGGAAGAACTTGTAATTGGGATATCATTCATTTCATACACAAGTTACAGCTGAGTTCTTTCCTTCGTCTCTCACTCTCTCTCAACTAACTAACTCTCGGTGCCTAACACAAACCTTAATATCTTTCTCCCAAACCAATATATGTACTTATTTTGTCAAAAATGAAAAAGATCGAATTCAATTGCATTTTTGTGTAAACCATCTTGTTAATAGACAAATTCCGTATTGCCTTCTCTTGGGTCACTTGTGAATTTCACATCGAAAGTGGGATAATTCTGAAGCTAATATATATGTGGAGGGACTACTCCATCTAATATCAATTGGTATTTAGAGCACCCCCAACAACTCTTGTAAAATAGAGAAAGTTGGAAATTTTAGAGAAAATATGGGTTTTTTTAGGTCCAACGGCTCCTCTATACTTATCTCTAAAATAGAGAAACCTTGGGAAAAAGAGAAAAAATCTCTAAATTTAGAGAAAGATGACAAAAACTCTAAAATTTAATTCTCCTCAATACCAATGTAAATTCATTGTAATTCATCAACAGTTGGACAAATTTTTTATATTTATACAAAAATTAAGCTAGGAATATTTGTTATAATTAAAGTAAATGGAATGTTTTGCTATAATTAACTCGATATTTAATTTAAATGCGTTAGTTTTAAATTATGTTAAAACTCATGTTATATGTAAATGTCAAACTTATACTAGTTTACATTTTAAGTTATGTTAATCTTAAGTATTAATCTTCATATTTCAATTAAAATTATTTACGTTATTTAAAATCTTAACTTAAAATTCATGTTCATCTAGTTGTATGAAATTATTTCACAATTTGCATAAAGTTTAAGGATAACTAAATTAGAAATTGTTTTAAATAGAGAGTATATGTAGTGTGTAATAAATGCAGAAATTTGTAAAATAGAGAAGCTGTTGGAGTTGAAGGGTAAGTTTTTTAGAGATTTTAATATTTTTTCTCTATTTTAAAGAATTTTTAGAGGAGCCGTTGGGCTTGATATTATGAATTAATCGTGATTGGTGACAAAAACATATATCTGCTATATATAGCTAGCTAGTGGTTATAATAAAGATCGAGTAGTTGCTAAAAATAAATATGAATGTATTAAGATGGAAACTGTACGGTAAGGTTTTTATTTTATTTTATCACAAATGGTATATTAATATATATTGAATTTGAAGAAAAACAAGTAGGGATGGAGAAAGCCAACGCGGTGCTGATGGATCGGGAAAACGAGGGTGCTGCCTTAAGCAACAAATTAAAGAAGTAGATCCAATTATGGTCATTTTAATCTGTATATGCTTTCACGACATAGCTTATTAAACAAGAGAAATGCAACAGAATGGGCCGGAAATAAATTTTCTATAGGAAAATATATTTAGATAAAAGAAGAATTTTATTTTTTATATAAAAAATAAGATAGGAGAGGTAATAGAGGAGTATAGAGGTTAGGTTATTCATTGTATAAATGAGTGATTAAAAATTTTAAATATATATATATATATATATATATCTTAAATTATAAATAGACTATATTTATTTCCTTTGCCTTTGCATTTTTAAAATTTAAATCAAACGGGCCCTTAATAAATGTAATTTATTACAAGAGCTCTAAACAAGGTTAATTCTAGTGATTTTGTATTATTTTTATCACGGGCCCTTAATAAATGTAATTTATCACGGGCCCTTAATAAATGTAGTATTATTTTTATATTTTTTAATTATGTCATAAATCTGATCCAATTAAGAGAAGTCGCTGATTCGAAAAGAATTTCAAGAGCTCTAAACAAGGTTAATTCTAGTGATTTTGTTGTTGCTCAAAAAAAAAAATGGGGCACAATTTTGTATTTATTTTAAGAAGATATTTGGCTAAATGTCCATTTTGTCAACCTTTTTTACAAAATGTTCACTTAAAATCAGTTTTTGCTAAATGTCCAAAAAAAATTTGAAAACTCCGTTTTGCCCCTGCCTATGTAATCAACCCTTTCTCCCCCATTGCAGTAGGTCAGATCGTGTTAGAAGAGGAGAAACAGACAGAAGTTGAATCTGAAGCGCTCGTCATCAAATCTCTTGGACTCGTCTCCCATGGCGCCTCCTTCATCGACGCCGATGCCAACCCGGCCTCCGATCCACCAACGGTTGTCGGTTGATGACAGATCTGAGTTCGGAATTCAGATAAGGTCAGATCTGAGTTCGGAATTCTGAGTTCAAAATTTCAGATCTCCAATTCCTCCCCAATCCTATGCTCCCGTTCCCAATGGTGATGCAGACAGCGATCGAGCTCGACCTCTTCAAGATCATAGCCGCCGAGGAGAGATCCGACCGCCAAATCTCCGCGGCGGAGATCGCCGATCGGTTGCAGACAGCGGACAAGGAGCAGGCAACCGATAAGCTGGACCGGATGCTACGCCTGATCGCGGCTTTTTCGGTGGTGACAAGCTCAGTCGAGGGCGGCGGACGGCGAGTTTACGGTCCGTCGCCGGTGGGGAGGTATTTTTCTAGAAACGAGGACGGAGAGTCGTTTGCGCCGTTTCTGACTTTCCATCAGGATGAGGTTATGATTCCCACATGTTGCTTAGATGCTTCAGATTTATTGAATTTGAATCAAACTTGAAATTGGCTTTGTTTTGAACCAGTTGAGGTTATGATTCCCACTTGTTGCTTACATGCTTCAGATTTATTGAATTTGAATCGAATTTGAAATTGGCTTTGTTTTGAACCAGTTGCTTGCTATGCTTGCAATATTGATTGAGTTTAGGCACTGACTCGGTCAATGTCTTCCATGTTGCTGAGGCATTTGAGGACTGAATTTTGTTCTTCTCAAATGTTTATTCTTTCTTTGTTTGATTACACTGTATATTTCGGTTTAGGCCTGACTAAATTTTTTGATGAGCTGAATGCAATGTTTTGCTGGTGGTGTAGTTTTAATGGTGGCGCTGATACTGTTATCCGGTTAGATGTCATCAATTGTTGAAGGATGAGAGTGTCCGGTATAGTACTGTCGAGTTGTTGCTGTCTTGAAGCATTCCTTGAAGCATTTCATGTGTTTGCTGTCTGTCACAAATGGCGTTTGCCGTCATAGCTTTTTTGTGGGCCGTTAGGAGTAGGAATATTAGTTCTTTGGTTTCGATTGATTTAGGTGGGCTGATATTGGGAGAATCTTAGTGGGTTCATATTTCTATGGGCTTTAATTTTGATGGATTGGAAACTAGAGGTGACACTCTTGGAAATTCATAATGTATATTTTTCGGTGATATTGTGTTTGATTACACTATTTTTTGTAGAGTTTGTGTTTGATTACACTATTTTTCATGAAATTATATGTTCTTTTTTATTTATTTTGGTCATATTGTATTTGATTACACTATATTTTTTTTAATTTTTCATGAAATTACATGTGTCACCAAGAGTGTGACCTCTAATAAAGGTGATGACAGTGATAAGGGTGGTGGTGATAGCGATATAAGTGGTGGTGACAGCGATATGAATGGTGACAACGATAGGGCGGTGACAGCGATAGAGGTGGTGACATCAATAAGGGTGGTGACAGCGATAGGAGTGGTGGTGAGTCTGGTGACAGTGATATGGGGGTGGTGAAAGCTATAGAAGTGGTGGTGACAACGATAGGAGTGGTGGTGACAGCGATGAGTGGTGATAACGATAGGGCGGTGACAGCGATAGAGGTGGTGACAACAATAAGGGTGGTGACAACAATATGCGTGTTGGTGACATTGATAGGGGTGGTGGTGACAGCGATAGGGTGGTGGTGACATCGATAGGAGTGGTGGTGACAACGATAAGAGTGATGACAGCGATAGGGCGGTGACAACGATAGAGGTGATGATAGCAATAAGGATGGTGACAGCAATATGGGTGGTGGTGACAGTGATAGGGGTGTTGGTGAGAGCGATAGGGGTGGTGGTGACAGCGATAGGGCGGTGACAACGATAGAGGTGGCGACAGCAATAAGAGTGGTGACAGTGATAGGAGTGGTGGTGACAACGATAGGAGTGGTGGTGACAGCGATACGAGTGGTGACAGCAATAGGACGGTGACAGCGATAGAGGTGGTGACAACAATAAGGGTGGTGACAACAATATGGGTGGTGGTGACAGTGATAAAGGTGGGGGTGACAGTGATAGAGGTGGTGGTGACAACGATAAGAGTGGTGGTGACAGCGATAGGAGTGGTGACAACGATAGGGAGGTGACAGCGATAGAGGTGGTGACCGCAATAAGGGTGGTGACATCGATATGGGTTGTGGTAACAGCGATAGGGCGGTGACACTAATCTCGTAAAAAAAAAAATTATCACCCAAAAATTTGTTTATCATCATACATGTGTCACCAAAGTTGTGTCACCAAAGTCATTGGCCGGTGTCATCACTTATAAAGGTGGTGATAGGGCTGGAAATTACCTGTGGGTGACCGACTCACCCGACCCACCCGACTCGATTATATGGGTGAAAACCCGAAAAAACCCGGGTGATGGATGGTTGATGGGTGGGTGAAACGGGTGATGGGTCGGGTGATGGGTGATATGTTTTTCATCCATTACCCGACCCATCACCCGACCCATTACCCGACCTGCTTAACCACCCGTTAACCCACCCGATTATTTTAAAAAAATCCTAGTTTATAAAAAAAGTATCGTATGACATAACTATATATTTCTCCTTTTTCTAATTCTAGCTTCTCTATTCTCTAATTGTTTTTGTGCAAAAAAAATCTAAAAGAATATAAACTTATTTTATTTAACCCCACAACACTTTTTTTTTAAAAATATATATTTTATTTGTTTTGCATACACTATTAGAGTGTTAGCAATTTCGGTCATTTCAGCAACTTGGTTAACATTTAGTGTGTTATGATTTAGCCAAATTATTTTTTCTATTTTTAACTATGAATCTTATCTAGCAACAGACTAAAATTAATCTCATTTGATTTGATATTAAACTTTTAATACTAACATTTTAAGACGAGGATAGTGGTATAATGCATGAATAACCCTTTTATACATTTAATAAGATTTCCACGTTGACGTGATTTGTGAAATTATCGAATATGATCGATTTCTAAGTATTTATTTTGACTCATTTTCTTTTAATTTACTTCACCCGATTACCCACCCGACCCACCCGATTCACCCGACGGACGGGTGATGGGTGAAACATTAGATGGACGGGTGATGGGTCGGGTGAAATTTTTTTTATGACGAGTCGGGTGGAAAAATGGCTCCACCCACCCATCACCCGACCCATTTCCACCCCTAGGTGGTGACACTAATTTCGTAAAAAAAAATCGTAAAAAAAAAAACCTATCACCAAATTTTTTTGTGTGTCACCAAAGTTGTGTCACCAATTCATTGACTTTGACCGATCAATGGTCAAAATAAAAATGGGAAGGAAGGAATGGGAAGGAGGGGCAAAAATGTAATATTAGAACATTTTGCAAAAGGGGAAATAAAAGTGAACATTTTGCAAAAGGCCTTGTAAAAAATGGACACTTAGTTAAAAAAACCCTTATTTTAACGAATAAAAAACGATGAAAATTTAATTCTAAATAGTATCGTCTTTCATTATATATTTTCCCTCTTAAAATGAATAAAATGATACCATATTATAAGGCGTTGTTTTTGTTCAAAATGCACCGTTTGAAATTTAACAAGCCAATATATACCATTTATTCGCTGGTAGTTTTATTTTGATATTTTACGACGAGGGAAAGTTATGAATATAGGAAGACAGATTAAGTGGCGTAGTCCATCAGGTATCTAATCCTCTTCCAAAATTTTTCATTCTATTCATCAATTTGGCCAAATCCTCATCGATTCCATCTGCTCCAATCTGTCTCTTGGGACTTTGGAGTTGATTTCGTCAATATCCAATCGCAATAATATGTGGCTTGCCTCCTGTTCTTGGGCTGCCCTCCGGCCACCACCACCATCACCACCCTCCTGTCGTTACCGGCCACCACTAATTCCGTCTTCGGTGTTCGACGATGCCTGCTTTGTCGTCCTTGTTCATCGCTGGCGACTTGTCGTTTCCAATTTCCCTACTCTGTCTTGTTTCTTTTTTTAGAGGAGTTGCTCAATCAATCTGATTCTTCATCTCCTCCTCCTCCAAGCCACGGTCAATCTCCACCTTCTCCCTTGTTGATGCCCGCCATGACTACCACAACTGCCAATCGACATCACCGGCGGCTTTCGCCCTCCAATTACTCCCCTTTCTGTTTGTTGGGGGTTTGCGGGGTGGCTTTGTAGCATTCAACCCCTTATCCCACCACCACCTTCTTCAAGGGCCATGACCATCGAGCGCCTTCTTTGTTTGGTCCCAATTGTTCTTTCAGCCGGGCCGTCTCCGTCCAACCAACCGAGCAACCGACCATAGCTCCTTCGCACTCTGACAACCCTCCTCTTCCGCCTCGGCCAAGCCTCCTATGGCTGCCCTTCCTTCCTTCGGTGGCGACGTCCCCCTCCCTTTGTCATCGCCTCTGGTCGTACGACGTTTCCCTTGCATTGCAAGGGCTCGCCTGTGATTCACGGGTTCTCCGTACGTTTTGCATGCAGATGTCCTTGTCGTGCAAGGTATTGTTTCCGCCTTGCACGCCAAGGTGTAGAAAAGGATAAAAAAATTGTTTTATATATTTATATATATAAACTTATAATCTCTTTTGTGCATTTATATATATATATATATATATATATATATTCAACCACCCGAAAGGGTTTGACAAAATTCCCGAAAATGTTGGATACCCGAAAGGGTTTGACTAAATCCCGCAAAGGCTTGACTATTTTCTTGTAGGTGAAATCTTGTTGGCGTTTTGTTCGAGCAACTTGCGGCTCTACTTCTGATGTTTCTTGTAGGTCTTCTGCTTGGTTGGGGGGCGTAGAGTCTGGAGTCGGGACTGGCTGGGGTCGAGGTGGTGCGCTCAAGGCGACTCCGTATCCGGGATAGAATTTCCTTGGAGTTCGTCTACACTACCCACAGGACATAAAGTCCTGCTGTACCGCTGGCCCGCAGTGCCACTGTTCAGTGGTGCTTGACTTCGTTCTTTGGCGGCTTCCTCAGCTTCTTGGGAGTTGATCTTCTTGGGTCGTTTGGTTGTAGAGTTTATCTTCTGCTTGTTTCATTTCGCTTATTGTCTGTATGTCTGTTTTTTTAGGTTGTACGTTTGACGGTTCGTCGTCTGTCAACTTTGTCGGCCTATCGATGAGTCAGGTCTGTCTGACCATCGAATTTTTACCTAATCAAAAAAAAAAGAGGAATTGATCTTCTATTAAAAAAAAAAGAAAAAGTAGTTGATCAAAATATGAATGCAAACCGTTAATACTATTTAATTGAAAGCTTCATTTTGCTATAAAAATTGTATATATATTTATCGGAAATTTCGCGAGGTGCCCCTGAGGTATTGGAATTTTCGTGAGGTATACAACTCTTTTGCATATTTCGCATGGTACCCCTGAGGTTTTTAAAATTTTCGTCTCGCGCCCCTTCTTGTTAAATTTAACAGACCTTGTGATTTTCCGTTAGTTTTCAATTAAAAAAAATAAAAAGAAGGAAAGGACGGAGAACATGCGAGAGAGCGAAGAGAGAGCCAGAACGCGAAGGAGACCTGCTGCTCGAAGAAGGTCGCCAAGCCAGGTCGGATTCGCGGCTCGAAGAAGAACGCCGTTGCTGCTGCTCGAAGGAGAGGCAGGTGAGTCTTTGGGGCCGAACCCTAATCTAGGGTTTTGGGATTTGGGGGTTAGGGGTGAGGCAGGTGAGTATTTGGTGCCGAACCTTCCATAAATCGTCTCCAATCTAATTCACCGTCCACAAATCTTCCCCAATCTGATTCACTTGGATGAATTCGATTGAATGATGATTAATCCACAAAAGCCCCGAATCCGTAAAGCGAGAGTGATGACTGTGTGCAATTGGAATTATACCGCATGTACTGATCTTTCCTTTTCTCTCTTTGGGATTTTTAATCCCTAATTTTCTAAGCATCTGTGGAGGATTTGGAATTTGAGAATTAAGTTTGGTACTTGTTATTGATTCAAACTCTAATAGCAATAAAGAATCATGTTTAGTAGTACCCGTTCTTGAATTGAATTGGGATTGAGAGCTAGGTTAAGTTTTACTTCCTGATTTGGGATTTAGAATATGTGAATTAGGCCTTGCACTGATACTGATTTGGAATATGTGAATTAGACTTTTGATTCCAATTGTGATATCAATTGTGAAATACGTTTAGTGTTAGTCCTTGAATTGAATTGGGGTTGGGAGTTCACTTGAGTTATAATTCTTGGGTGATGTGGAATTGGACTGATTTTTTTACTTAATTTCAATATGGACATCTAATTAGGGAATTAACATGGACGAATCCCACTTTCATGGCGTATTTTGTTATGAATTAAATTTTGTTTGGTTATTTGGATTTGGGGATGCTTGCAAGCTAGTGTTTTGTATTTGGGGCTTAGACTGACTTGAGATAAGTGTTATGCTAAGGTCTGATTGTTTTTTTCCTTTGTTGAAGTATTTGAGCCTACTCAGATGCTTGAGTCTGGTCAATCTTACTTGATGGTAAGTAAAAAAAAAATATAGCTTTTAGGTTTCTTAACCTCTCATGTTATCCAATTTGTTAAGTTCAGAAGAGTTTTTGAAGTGGTAAGTTAGGGATACAATTAACCTCCATTCATGGTGTGCCCATTTCATGTCCATTTACTTTCACGTTATCCGACTTGTGCATCACATGTGTTCTCCTATACAGATTGCTAGTTTTGTTGATCAAAAGAGTGCAAGTTCGTATCATTAATGCAATGCAATGCTGGTGTAACTATTATATATACACTTATAAGTAGCATATTAGCTCAATAGGTAGAGTGATGCGTTTGTGCACATGTACGTGGGTTCGACTCCCACATATGCTAATATCTTCTCTTAATTAACGACTTGATTTACCATCATGCTATGTATAATAATAATTTCTTCAAATTACTAATGATGCATCTAATTCAATTACAACCACTTCAAGTTCACTATTATTAAGCATCTGTCACAATTTTTTCCAATTTACCAATTCCATTCAATCTTTTAAAGAGCATTTTGGTTGAAGAAAATATTTGAGATTAGATGACTATTTGATATTAAATGTCTTTTTAGATCATCTTGATTTAAAGAAGATAATAGCCTATGTGGGAGTCGAACCCACATCTTTGTGTGCAACACACATCGTTCTCCCGCTTGAGCTAATAGGCTACATATTTGGAATCAAAATTTGGATTTAATTTTGCTTGCCTACATGAAGTAAAATTGGAAAAAACACCTATGACTAGTTGCATCTTTACGGTTTTATCTAATAAAATTGCTTCACTTCCTCCACAGTTATATGTAGGATTCTAATTTGAATTCCTTTGCACTGAATTAAATACAAACCCAATAACAACACCAAAGAATTCCTTTGCACTGAATTATATGCAGGATTCTGATTTGAATTCCTTTGCACTGAATTAAACACAAGATTCCATCAAAATCTTCATCTAGGTTATACAAAATGATCTCACCTTTTGTTGGTTGTCCCTTTTGTCCCTAACCACTGCTGACTGTCTAGCCTTGCAATGCCTATAATGGTATAAACATTACGGAGTAAGTTATAACATGATAATTACTTGACCAAACATCCCCTTGCTTATCAGAAGATGATCAGTGAAAAGAAAAAGCATGCATATCGAACATTACATACTAAGCATCTCTTAAATTGGAAAGGAACAAAGGATGCTGAATTACAACCTTGACTGGGTCAAAAGACGTGGGTGCATTTAAAGATGCACACTTGACACTCCCATCCAAAGTTCTGATATGATCTAAAGAATTAGAAACCGGGCACAAATTGAGAGGTTAACCCTCCTTAGGATAAGAACCTATGGATCTATAGGCAAGTTAGCATGAAACTTAGTCCACAAATATCATAATCAATAGCTCAAATAGAAGTCAGCTTACAAAAAAAAAATCTCCAATAGAAGCAATTTGTGTGAATAAGCTTATTGAATAGGAAACAAAAAAGTTGTTTGCATCTACTGATAGATTACATAGGTCTTATATTGTATAGTGGGCCCAATACCTTTGTAACTTATATATATGTTTATCAATGAATGAAAACCCTCAAGGAGGACATTACAATAAATCTTATGATCTTACATGGTATCACAACCTAACATCCCTAAACCCTAAATTTTTTTCTTTTCTCCTAAAACCTAGCCGCCACCCCCCCCCCCCACCACCACCTTGCCGCCACCTCCTCCCCTCTCGGCCACCCTCCCGGTGCCGCCCCCTCCCCCTCTCGGCTTCCCTTTGCCGCCACCAACCCTCTCTCTCTCTCACCTTTCTCTGTCGTCCCAATGGCCGAAACACCCGCCACCAAACCGCCCTTCCACTCCGCTCTCACGATCTCCAATATCAAAAACTGCATCCTCATCATCCTTGATCACGAATCCTGTTCCTACACCATGTGGTCGTACCTCTTCACGACCCATGTTAAGGCTCATAAAGTCCTCCACCACATTGACTCCTCCGTCAATCGCCCTGAAAGTGAAGACAACGATCTCTTCGCTCAACTCGACACTATTGTCCTTCAATGGATCTTCAACACCATCTCAAAAGATCTGTTGACCACCATCCTCAACCCCAAAGACACCGCCTTGGATGCTTGGAAGAAACTTCATAATCTCTTTCAAGACAACAAGTCCACCCGTGCTGTCTATCTCGAGCACGAATTTTCAAGTTGCAAGCTTTCCTCTTTTCCGTCAATATCCGCCTATTGTCAGCACATCAAGACCCTGTCGGATCAACTAGACGTCGTCGACTCCAAACCCAGCGCCACCCGCCTTGTCCACCAGGTACTTTCGGGTCTTCATTCTGAATACAATGCTGCTGCTACTCATATCCAGCAGACGGAATCTCTTCCTACATTCAAAAAGACCCGGTCTCAATTGATCCTGGAGGAGACTCGCCTTCACCGTCAGACCACCGAAGCCGCAAAGGAGAAGACGGCATTGGTCTCGTCAAGCGACATCGACGAGTCCTATGCCCCGCAGCACAGCCGCAGCAACGACCATCTAGGATCGAGAGGCGGCGGCCGCGGCCGCAGTAATCAGCGGCGGCCGCAGCAGCACGAGTCCCCTCGTCCCTCTTGGTACCCCAACCCCGGCTATCCACCTTGGATGCCCTTTGGCTACCCCGGTGCGTCGTATCGCTCACCAGCCCCGTATCCCAACTGTCAGCAGGGAGCGGGCTTGTTGGGTCCTGCTCCCCGCCCTGCCGGTTATCAGGCCTACCCGTCGTCGTCTGATCAGGCATACCCTCCTCCGACTGATGTGCATCACGCCTTCTCTTCCATGCAGCTGGCACCTCCTGACTCCGCTTGGTACATGGACACTGGCGCCACCTCTCATATGACGAACTTCTCAGGTACTCTCTCTTCTCTTTCTTTAAAGGGTCCTGCACCTTCTATTATCGTCGACAACGGTGGTCGCCTTGCTACTTCGGGCATTGGCCACGCCACATTACCAACCCCTACCAACCCATTACACCTCAACAACGTCCTCGTTGCCCCCAAACTTGTCAAAAACCTTATCTTTGTCCGTCGGTTCACCACTGACAGTAATGTTTCTCTTGTGTTTGATCTGTTTGGTTTCTCTGTGAAGGATTTTACTACGGGGGTTACTCGTCTGAGATGTAATAGCACCAGGGAGCTCTATCCTGTGTCGTCGCCCTCACCATCCAGGCCATCAAGTCCAGTCGCCCTCTCGTCATCATCATCCAGTCTTTGGCATGCACGCCTTGGTCATCCCAATCCTGCAGTTTTAGATGTACTTCGTTCTAAGAGTCTAGTCCAATGTAATAAAGAGCCTCGCTTTAGTTTATGTTCTTCTTGTCAGTTGGGCAAGCATGCCAGACTTTCTTTTCAGCGGTCGTTAAACACTACTTTTGCCCCATTTGATATTATTCATAGTGATATTTGGACATCTCCTGTGCCTAGCAAGGAAGGCCATAAGTATTACCTTTTGTTTCTGGATGATTATACACATTTCTTATGGGTTTTCCCGTTGCATTTTAAATCTCAAGTGTTTCCTATCTTTGCCAAATTCCATGCTTATATCAAAACACAATTTCACACCTCTATCAAGTGTTTCCAATGTGACAATGGCCGTGAATTTGATAACAAAGAATTTCACACTTTCTTCAACACCATTGGGATCTCCTATCGCTTGTCCTGCCCCTATACCTCCTAACAAAATGGCAAGGCCTAACGAATCATCAGAACCATCACCAATATGATGCGCTCTCTCCTCTTCCACGCATCCCTTCCCTCTCTCTATTGGCCTTACGCCTTAGCCACCACATGCTACCTCCTTAACATACTCCCTTCCACTACCCTCCACCATCGCTCACCAACTAAGGCACTTTATTGCACTTTGTCTAGGTACGATCACCTTCGTACCTTTGGGTGCTTGTGCTTCCCAAATCAGTCTTCCACCGCCCCTCACAAGCTTCACCCACGCTCCACCCCTTGTGTCTTTCTTGGCTACGTCTGATCATTGCGGTTACCTCTGCCTCGATATCAAGACCCACAAGATCATTATGTCCCGTCATGTCACCTTCGATGAATCCCGCTTTCCCTTTGCATCTCCTACACCCCCTGTGTCTCAGTCAGAGTCAGAGTCATCGTTCCCTCACTTTCTTCTTCCCCAGATCTCTCATGGTGCTCCTGCCTCTCCCCCTCTCCCACCACCACCACCCCCTACCACTAGACCACACACCCGCAGCGTCTCCGGTGTCTTCCGACCCCCACAGATCGTCTCCATGAACACCACACATCACCCCCCTCCTATCTCCCTAAATACTCCCCGTCATCGCCTACTTAAGAGCTGATGTCGCGGCCGCAGCCAATCAAAATCCTATCACCCAACCCTCGTCCAAGCTACTAGCAGCGGCCGCAGCATCTTGCCACGGCCGTGGCCAATCAAACAGCTGCGGGCTTGCAGCGCCCGCAGCCTTCCCCGCCGCCTCACAGCCCCCCCTTGCGTCCGTCCCTTCCGACTCCTCATCCCCCCTGCCTCCTCCTCAACCTCCCTATCCCCCATACCCACCTCCCACAAAACAGCCCTCCTCGACCCGAATTGGCAGGCGGCTAAGCTCGACGAATACAGGGCCCTTACAAAGAATGGTACTTGGGTTCTTGTTCCTCGCCCTCCTGAGGCGAACGTCATTCGTTGTATTTGGCTCTTCCGTCACAAGTTCCGCTCTGATGGGACGTTGGAGCGCTACAAAGCCCGTCTTGTGGTCAACGGTCGATCTTCGCAGGCAGGTATTGATTGTGATGAGACGTTCAGCCCCGTGGCCAAGCCTGCCACTATCCGAGTGGTATTGAGTCTAGCTTTGTTGCGCAACTGGTCCATCCATCAATTAGATGTCAAGAACGCCTTTCTGCATGGCCATCTGAATGAGACAGTCTACATGTTTCAG
This sequence comes from Persicaria maculosa, assembly GCA_963922045.1. Lineage (NCBI taxonomy): Eukaryota > Viridiplantae > Streptophyta > Magnoliopsida > Caryophyllales > Polygonaceae > Persicaria > Persicaria maculosa. Next base: position 70,229,526 of record OY998255.1, read on the forward strand.
CCACCGGGGTTTGCTGATGTTGATCGTCCAAAGCACGTCTGTCTCCTCAAGCGCTCTCTGTATGGTCTGAAACAGGCTCCACGGGCTTGGTTCCAGCGCTTTGCTTCTCATCTGCTACGATTGGGTTTCATTGGCAGCCGTTCGGATACGTCTCTGTTTATCTATCGCAGAGGCTCAGACTTGGTCTTCTTGTTACTATATGTCGACGACAACATTCTCACCGCCTCTTCTGATGCTCTTCGGATGTATATTATTTAACAGTTGAGTGCGGAGTTCGCCATGTCTGATCTGGGTCCGTTGTCCTACTTCTTGGGAGTTGTTGTTCAGCGTCATGCGTCTGGTCTGTTTCTCCCACAGAGTAAGTATGCTGCTGAGATTGTTGCTTGGGCTAAGATGGTCAACTGTAATCCAGTCGCCACCCCTATCAATACATCCAACAAGCTCAGTGCTCATTCTGATCCTTTGGTTGATGATCCGACATTGTACAGGAGCCTCGCTGATGCTCTTCAGTATCTCACTTTCACCAGGCCTGATATCAGTTACGCCGTTCAGCAGGTCTGCTTGTTCATGCATGCACCCAGGGAACCCCACTTTCAGGCCTTGAAGCGGATCATTCGGTACATCAGCGGCACCCTCGAGCTTGGCACCAAGATCACTCCTTCCTCCAAGCTTGACCTCGTTGCCTGATGCGGATTGGGGTGTTTGTCCTGACAAACGTCGCTCCACGTCTGGTTACTGTGTCTTCCTCAACGACACCCTTGTGTCGTGGTCAGCCAAGCGTCAGTCTGTCGTGTCTCGCTCCAACGCTGAGGCCGAATACAGGGGTGTTGCCAACGTTGTCTCCGAGTGCTCTTGGCTCCGCAATCTCCTTCTTGAGCTCCGTTTCCCTCTTCAGAAGGCCACTCTGGTCTACACTGACAACGTCTCCGCTGTCTATCTGGCTAGCAACTCAATCCAGCATCAACGCACGAAGCACATTGAGCTCGATCTCCACTTCGTCTGCGACAAGGTTGCCATTGGACATGTCCGCGTTCTACATGTCCCGTCCTCCTATCAGTACGCTGATATATTCACCAAGGGTTTACCTCGATAGTTGTTCATTGATTTTCGGTCCAGTCTCACTGTACGGACCCCTCCAGTTTCGACTGCGGGGGTTTGATAGATTACATAGGTCTTATATTGTATAGTAGGCCCAAAGGCCTAAAAGGCCTAATACCTTTGTAACCTATATATATGTTTATCAATGAATGGAAACCATTAAGGAGGACATTACAATCAATCTCGTGATCTTACATCTACAACTAATGCTACAATGAAATACAAAGAAATTTTAGAATTTATAGGCCACATTATCTCAACCTAAACCTTGATTTCAGAACAATTTGTGTTAATAAGCTTATTGATGTGTTCATCCCGTTTTTCTTCAACTATAGTACGAAAGTAGATAGATAGATCGATCTACTAAGTTTAACATCTTCCAACAGAAGCAACAACAACCATAAGTAAAAAAAATAAAAAAAACAGAAGCAACAACATCATGCAAACATGGAATTAAAAGACTGTAATCATATCTTCAAGAAACAACAACCAACAATTAGTGAGCAGAAGCAACCGAGAGGAAGGAATTGAAACACTGAAATTAGCTCATTGTAATAAGAAATGCAAAATCACAATCTTTCGGACAAAATAAAACCCAAACCCTAATCACATACACAAAACCTCCACTCACAATCTGATTATTTCAATCACACATTTACAAATTCAAAACTGAACTCGGTCAACAGTTTAGGAACCTCAATTCGAACTTCACACAGAGAAAAGGGTTCAAAATCCGACATACCTGGCACGACCGAGAACCGATAGATTCCGACCACTCCAGGCCTCCACCACCCCTTCTGGCGCCGCCTCCGGTGCGGCCTGCCTTCGTCTTCTCTTTCTCTCTCGCGATCGGCCTGCGCCCTTCTCTGGTCGACTTTGTTCGTCTTCTCTCTCACTTTCTTTCGTTCCTTTTTTTTTAATTAAAAAGTAGCGGAGATGAAGGCTACGTTAATTTTAACAGACAAAGGGCACAGGGCAAAAAATATCAAAACCTCAGGGGCACCACGCGAAATATGTAAAAGAGTTGTATACCTCGCGAAAATTACAATACCCCAGGGGTACCTCGCGAAATTTCCGTATATTTATTGAATTTTAAAGAACAATTCAACTAATTCTGTTGAACAGGAAAAGGGCGGTGGGTTTGAGGTAAGTAAGTGAGATAGAAACAGTTCAGATTTTTTATTTTTTCGGGTCGATAAACGGAAGAATGCATCCTCCGAAAATAAGACAAACAACCGGACACACAATAACGAGACAGAGAGTGGCCATTCCCCTAGCGTTATCCTGTAACAACGTACTGGGTCGAATCCTCTGGTGGCTCATCCAAAGAAATAAAGTCGAAGGTAAAGCTAAAATAAAACTAGTAAAGGCGTCGGCGACACCGTTCGTTTCCCCTAGCGTTACCAGTTACGATTGATTAAGCCTTGATATTGTTGTTGAGATTTTTTTTATTAATTCAGTGAAGTTTTCATTTTGGAATATATAAAACTAAAGCAATTTTTGTGTGTATATCCGTTAATTAGCTAGTGGCTAAAAATAAATATGATTTTTTTTTAATAAAAGGAAATAACTCATATCAGATATATCTAATTCTCGAGAGGTCGATAAATCGACAGACGAAAACATCATCACAAACAAAGACAATGAAACAAACAAAAAAAATTAACATTCTCACAATTCATAGTAAACTGAAAACAGATGGAAGAAAACTCGTCAATGAAACCAAGTGGACCCAATTCAAATGTCAGCACTTCAACTAAAGACACTAGAGAAAGACGAGTCAAGCACTATACCAAAGTAGCACCGTTGGGAAGCATGTATGACAAGGCATGATCCCCTTGTAGTGTGAAGATAGAACTCCATGGAAGCACCTCCAGGACAATGAAGCTATTGTGAAAACAGAGCCACGATCCCGACCAACCGGACAATGGAGCTGTGGTGCAAAGACAGAACGCCGCAGCTTTGTTTTTGAACAATATTATCAGTGTTTTTTACAATTTCAGGATTTTGATACAAACCTTGATCTCTCTTAACTTCTCTCAGGCCAATATATAATTATTTTGTCAAAAATGAAAAAAATTAAACTGTATTTTTGTGTAAACCATCTTGTTAATAGACAACTCCATATTGCCAAGACTCCCATATGTATGAATTAATCGTATCGTGATTGGTGACAAAAACATACATCTGCTATAGCTAGGTAGCGAGTCGTTATAATAAAGACCGAGTAGTTGCTAAAAATAAATATAAATGTATTAAGATAGAAACTGTACGTTAAGTTTTTTTTTTAATTATTAGAAATGGTATTTTAATATATATTGAATTTAAAGAAAAACAAGTAGGGATCGATAGAGAAAGCCAACGCGGTGCTGATAGAGAAAAACAAGGTTAATTCTAGTGATTTTGTTGTTGCTCAAAAAAAAAAAATGGGGCACAATTTTGTATTTATTTTAACGAAAAAAAAAGATTAAAATTTAATTCTAAATAGTACGTATTGTTTTTCATTATATATTTTCCCTATTAAAATGAATGAAATGATGCCATTGTTTTTGTTCAAAATGCACCGTTTGAAATTTAACAAGCCAATATATACCATTTATTCGCTGATAGTTTTATTTTGATATATTATGATGAGGGAAAGTTATGAATACAGGAAGACAAATTAAGTGGCGTAATCCGAAAATGTTGTGTTTAAGAGATCCCCTCCCCCTGGAGCTATAAATAGAGACACGAACCAACCTTGATTTATCACATTAATTACACTGCAAATCGATCGATTATAACATTTGCAAATTTCCCTAAATCAGCAAATATGCAGGCAGCAATAATAATGGATCCCCGTCCGGTTATGCACCACTCTACGGACTTCCTCCTCCCTCGTTCGGCAGCCGATAACGTCCCCGCCTCCAACAACGTCCTCGCCATCCTCCACCAGCCCATCCCTTCTTACACTCCTACCCTCTGGTCTCACGGTAACTCCCATCCTCCTCCGCGTTACATATCTATCTATCTATCTATATATAGCACGGTTTGTAATATAATTTTGAATTGGTACGTTTTGGGAGTACTGTGGAGCAGCAAAGAAGAAAGTATGTTTGGATGAAGGTGCCAACAGACTATTCGATGAAATGCCTTCCTTATTTCCCTGCGAAAACCACATGGCCGTCCTTGAGAGGTTTATACCAGATGTAATCGTTCAAACGCAATTGGACGTGATTAGACCCGAAGTTTTGGATTACTATGAAGCCCGGGTATTTATTTATTTATTAATTAAGTTGCATATATTGTTGTCGTAATTAATTATGTTGAGAATATTAATGGGATAGTATATCCACATGGAAAATATATTGAATTCAAACTTTATACATGAGTGGGTAAGCTACTTCTCCTAACACTAACTGGTATTAGGATAGAACTCCACCCAATTTGTGTGCTAGGTTTGATTGGTGTGTGTTGCGCTTGGTGTGCGTGACCCCTACGTCATATGACTCACCGTAATTTAACAATTACATCAACCAACTGATTGATTAGTGATTACCCTAGCTTATTAACAAAACATTAATTAATGAATGAAGTGCTTCATTCCAATTACAGGGGTGCGAAGTTCATGAAAAAATTGGTGATGAACATAACACCGGCGTCTTTAACTGCATTTCCTTTATACAAGGGCTTGAAGGACCCAATCTTGATTCTGTAAGTACTATATATATTTATTGTTTGATTTTTCTACATGTCTTATATATACATATAATATAATATTGTGATATATATATATATATATATATAATTGCAGCTACGGATTCTTGCAACGGGTGCATTTGGTGGTCGCTATGACAAATATGTTTCGAACCTCCATGTCCTGTATCAATTCTTTGCCTTGCGCATTATTCTTCTATCCGATGATAGACTGGCACAGCTTCTCCCCGTGACTCATCGTCACGACATTCATATCGACCGTAACGTTGTTGGTCCAAAATGCGGTTTTATACCTTTCGACCAGCCGAGCCCTAGCACTACCACTACTGGGCTTCGTTGGGATCTTGGTAAGCGAGCTCTCTTTAATCAATTACTAAGATTATATTATATATATTGTATCTTGAGTTTATGGTTTTAATTGTGACATCAATCCTTTCCAGATAAAACGCCGATGGCGCTTGGGGACATTTTAAGCACCTCTAACGAAGTCGACGAAGGTGTCCACAATGTGACCGTGCAATCTGCGACTAAGCTTGTGTGGACAATATCAATTAAAAAGCCATCGACGACAGTACAGTAAGTACTGCATACGTACCGATGCTTGAATTGGCTTCCATATATATACAACTTCGATCATATCTATCGATCGATCAGTTTGCGTGTGCGTGTGAAGTTTATTATATTATGAACGTACGTACGTACGTCGAGTGAAGTGTGTTGAATACTCGATCTGTTCTTTGGTGTGTTTAAATTGCGTGATTTTGATTTGGCTCCGTGTAATTTGGTTGGTTGCCCGGCCAATCCAACTGTTGTCATATATTTTGAAAGGAAGTAATATGTATTTGGTACGTTTTTTTCCGCAGCTCTAAATCATGTACGTTGTGACCACCAAATTTTCTAGATTGTTATATGTTGACATGATGACAATGTCACAAAATCTGATTAAGATCTTAGTAGACAATGTCAAAAATAATTAAAGTGAATTAAGTTACATTTGATTTTTCTTCATAATATATCTTTTTTTATAAAAAAAATAAAATATATTCAAATATGGTAGATCTTTATAGTTACAAAATAAAATAAAATATAATATATATTGGGGCTACGCATTCTTGCTACGGGTGCATTTGGTGGTCGCTATGACAAACATGTCTCGAACCTCCATGTCCTGTATCAGTTCCCTGCATTGTAGGGGTGCATAACCGGGTATCCGACACGAACCGGTTAATCGTATTGGATACCCGAAACCGTTAAGCCCAACTTCCTCGAACCGTACCCGACACGACTTAACCCGGGTACCCGACAAGGTTAAGGTATTCGGTTCCATGTCGGATACCCGGGTACCCGACACGAACCGTTATGAAAGGGGAAGGCGAGGGACCGAGGGCGCGTCGACGGGAGTGGGGTGGAGAGGCCGAGAGCTCGAGCCTGGCCTTCTATGGCGGTCGCTGGTCGGGAGTGAAAGACAGAGAGTGGAGAGGCCGAGAGATCGAGCCGAGCATGGCCTTCTATGGCGGTCGGGAGTGAGAAATAGAGGAAGTGAAAGAGTTGAAGGGTTCCAATTAGCGGGGTTTTAAACAGAAGAGGGGTCGACATCGGAGTTCCATCTCCGGCCCCAACGTTGTATGTCGTCTTCTTCGACCCGCAAAAATCTCCTTCAGTCGGGAGTGAGAGACAGAGAGCGGGGAGGTTGAGAGAAGTAAAAATCTGAGAAAGCCTTTCTCACATCTGGAGAGGGGAGCAATATGGAGATCGAGACAAAGAGCGGTTGCTAGGGTTTTTAAAAGAAGAAGAAAAGCAATTTGTTGATTTAATAGATCTGGAATCTTCAATGGCTGCCTTCACCCGGTCTTCCATGGCGTCCTTGAAATCTTCATCACTGCTTTTCCTCATCCAAGGTGGTGGACCGAGGCGCTCGAGTTCCTCTATCAACGTACCTCTTAATTGCAGATCTCCTCTCCTAGCCTTGTCGCCTTTCATCTCCTTCCTTGGCCTCAGATCTGATATCTCGCAGAGAAACTTCGACGGGAGGATCCAGGGAGGGAGTGGAAAATTGTGCTAAATCTTCTCGATCTCGATTGGATGATAGAACACAACCTTCTCCTTCATCATCACCGGATTTATTTTCTTCTGCGATGACATCCAGGAACTCATCTCCTCGAGTTTTTTTTTTGTTAATCTCGGACTCGAGCCTCTTCGAATCTAGCGTCACACGAACAGTAAAAGTCGATTTGAGATCTGATTTAGTGATTAGGAATGTTGATTGAGAATTAGGGTGAAGGAGATTTAGATTGGAGAGGGTTAGGGTTAGGGGACTGGCCGCCTGAGTTTTTGTCTGAAATTGCAAGAAATCAGAAGTTGAAAGGAATAAAAAAAAAAGGCCATTTTGCATAACTAGACCAAAAAAAAAACTTTGCACAACTAGCCATGTCCCTTATTTATTTGCTAGGGGTAGAAAGTGGTTAATTTTTGCAAATAAAAAATGCAAGCGGGAGAGGAAGTAGCAGGTGAAGGGGTGGGACACTGTAGCTACACTGTAGCTGTCAGTAGTTGTTAGTGACATGTGGCACCAAAAGGCATCATCCGTTCATTTCAGAAAACTTTACACTACCCATCTTACCAATAGAATGAATTGATCCTACCAATAGGCTAAACCTGTGTTTCCATACCTGTAGATATTTTGGAGAGAATCTGAAGGGGATTCACTGTAGCTGATTTGGCGGGCTGTCAATGCAGTTTTGGCGCCAAAACAGAGCTCCTCCTTTGGCGAAAAGGGGGAAGCATTTATGAGGGGAAAATGCAATGATTGCATTGATGGGTGTCCCCTAGAACATATATAAGCTTGAGAGGAGGATCTGAAACACCATAACATGCTCTTCAAAAAGTGAGGCAGAATAGGAGAGAAGTAGAAAGGACGGGAAAAAAGTTACTCGTTCATCCCAGGAAATGCTACAGTGCCCATCCTACCAATAGAATATTTCCGTCCTACCAATAGTGTACAACTGTCCTTTCATACCTGAAAAAGTGCAAAAAGTTTGTCCGATAACAGTGGCAGAGATGGGTAAGTGATCTTGTACCTATCCTTTGTAGTTGTTCCTTTTTCTTATAACAGAACTACCCCAAGGTGACGGTTTCACGAGACCAGTTGCAGCGAGTTCGTAATTTATACTCTCTCTTTTTGATCAATTGCATAACTTGCAAATTAAGATTACAAATTTATAAACTCTCTTTTTGATCAATTGCAGAACTTGCAAATTAAGATTACAAATTTATAAACTCTCTTTTTGATCAATTGCAGAACTTGCAAATTAAGATTACAAATTTATAAACTCTCTTTTTGATCAATTGCAGAACTTGCAAATTAAGATTACAAATTCAAGCGCTATTTTTGCTTCCTGCGAAATTATCACTTCTTGATATCTAGACGATCATAAGGACCCATTGAAAATAGTCTATTAGCTCAATTGGTAGAGCATTGTGTTTGCACACAAAGATGTGAGTTCGACTCTCACATAGGCTAATACGAAGTATGTGTTCATGAATCTCTCTAAACTTATACAATTATGAACCTGGCAGAAAATATATATACTAATGGTAGGACAAATTTACGAAAATGTTAGGACAAATTTTTTCCGTAAAGTCAATTATGCATTTACATTTTTCCAATAGTATAAATATATCGTACCATCAGTGTGCATCTATCCTACCATTAGTGTCAAGTTATACAGGAATTACTGGGTTTCCATTATGATCCTACCAATATCGTTGTTTTCTCCTACCATTAGTTTCCATCAATCCTACCATTCTGATCCTACCGATATCGTTGTTTTCTCCTACCATTAGTTTCCATCAATCCTACCATTCCGATCCTACCGATATCGTTGTTTTCTCCTACCATTAGTTTTCATCAATCCTACCATTCTGATCCTACCGATATCGTTGTTTTCTCCTACCATTAGTTTAATTTCATCTATCCTACCATTTTTGTGCATCTATCATACCAATTTAAATAGCTTTCAAGGAAAATCAAGCTAGAAACCGTAGCAAATTATGTTCCATATTTTTCAGAAAAACAACTAAGGGTAGAGGGTTTCCAGGCTACAACAGAAGATGAAGGAAACCTAAGTAACATTATATCTAAGGGTAGAGGCTCTAATTCAGTCGTTCTAGCATTGAATTAGATTGGATTCATGAATTTTGATTGGTAGAAATTGGATTGAGATTGGGATTTATGGATTGGTAATTGAGATTGAGATTATGGTCAATTCACGTCTCAATGATTACTAGTCTGGGATTTGTGTATTGGTCAATATTAATTCTACTTATTTGCCAATAGTACAAATATATCTTACTATTCGTGTACATCTATCCTACCATTAGTGTCAAGTTATACACTTAGGAATTTCGAGATTACATTTTTATCATACCAATATCGTATATTTATCCTACCAGATTCACAAATTTGTCCTACCACTAGTCTATATATTTCCTACCAAGTTCATAATTTTATAAGATCAGAGATATTCATAATTCATAAATTTGTCGTACCAGATTCATAAATTTGTCATGCCATTAGTGTATATATTTCCTACCATGTTCAATCGTATAAGTCCATAGAGATATGAACGCATACTCTGTATTAGCCTATGTGAGAGTCAAACTCACATCTTTGTGTGCAAATACAACGCTCTACCAATTGAGCTAATAGGCTATTTTCCATCCATCTTCATTATGAATGCATATTAAGATCAGTACAAACCATATGAATGTTCCAATATACATAAAGCCCTTTGAGGAATTGCGCAAGTTAAATTAGGATCGCAGAAGTAGTAACACAAACAATAAAGAAGGACGAAAAATATAAAATCAGACCCACTCAACAAACAACTTCAATCAGAGGAAGTGGATTCGTTACTCCACTCAACTCACTCATCATTTCAAATACTATTGTTCATCTCAGGCTATCAGCTATTCCACAATGTGAAACTTTCAACACTTATCATATATACATATGTGAAAATTTGTAAAGTTTGCAAAACTATTAACAGTTTCTATACAAGAAGGCATCAGCTCAGTCACAGATTCAGTTTACTGAGACACTCGGAGTGGTGCTGCTAATAGAGGTTGTGTCGTCTTATAAATCGAGAAACACGGTGTTAAGATGGGACTGTATATCTTTTGGAGACGTTTCGCCGTCCAAGATGTCACACTCCGGACCTGTGTTTATTTGTTGCCTTGGCCACTTGGTTAATTGAGGGTCACCTTGGAGGATCTTTAGAACCTGAGAAGAAGCAGTTTAAGCAAAGATTTCTTGCAGGAGAAACAAAAATGCGCAGGAAGACGAATACTCCGTACTCACAATGCTGAATCTAGGACGAAATAGAGGCGTCCTTCGTATGCACAGAGTGGCAGCCAACACCATTCTATCTATTGCGTAATGGTCACTTCCCAAGCTATCATCTAGCAAGTGTGATATGTTTCCTGCTTTCAGAATTGGACTTGCCTGAATACACCAAAGTATATATTTAACATGGTGAATAGCAACACAAAAATCTTCCGATACACTGGTGCATCATGGATTTATTGTGAGATGTAACTTACCCATATGACGAGGTTCTTTTGTCCTACTGTGTTGATATGATCAATGGGCTTCCTTCCAGTGAGAAGTTCAAGGAGTACAACACCAAAAGCGTAAACATCAATTTTATCGGTCACCTTCTCGTGCATGAAATACTCAGGAGCCGGGTACCTGCAGATTCATTATCCAAACTCTGTCACAGATTTGCTTCCAAACAGATTTGAAGCTTGGGATCCCTCATCTCATACATCACAAAGCACCATAATCGCCATTGCAGCTGGTGATATTGTGAGCAATCCAAGTGCTTCCTACACCCAACAAATCACAAGTCACAACTATAGTTTGAATTGGAACAACTGAACAAGTGGTGACTGATTTCTCGTGTTCCATTCTAAAGTTCGAATCCGATATCTAATCCTACACAGATCAACATGTACTAAGCAAACCCTTTTCCTATTGTAATCCATGAGAGATTAATGGTGAAAAGGTTCAAACATTGAACATGACCATCCCGACTTGACAAATTCACATTCAAAAGATTCAAATTCCACGTTCACAACAACTGATCTAACAGTGAACACATTCAATTGAGGGATTTAGGAAATATTAGGGTTTGAAATTGACCAAAGGGCCGAGCTTCTGAACGAAAACCCCGCTAGACAGGTAGTGTTGATGTTGACGTGGGTGAGAGAAGACGGGCATGGGTAGTCCGGCGGCGATGAGCGAGAGAGAGATCCCACTGCCATTGGCCGATTCTCAATCCAGTACCTAAGGCACACCAGGCGCTCTCTCATCTGCTACTTCTCCGGGACAACGCCGAGCGGCGCCATTTCAGCACCGCCAACAGCGAATGGGATTCACCGCCGGAACTCGCCGGTGAAAGCGCGTATGAGATCTTAGGGGTTTCGGAGACAAGCTCCTTCGATGAAGTGAAGGCTTCGTTTCGGAAATTGGCCAACTAGACTCACCCGGACCTCGCTTCTTCAGAGGATTCCGACGCATGGCAGTAGTGGGGCGAGGCGGAAGGAAGGTCCGGCGGTTGAGAGGAAGAACCATCCGCCCCAGCCCCGGCTTCTCTCTATGGGATTCCCCTTAGGCCCACCCGCACCCACCGCCTCACTCTCCCCTCTCTGGGATTCCGACGCTTACCTGCTACAACAGGTTTCCAACAGTGCAAAAAAACCGGATGGCCAAGCTATTTTGGGCCAATTTTTTGTCCTGTTGGCTATTTGTGCAAATAGGCCCATTTTTTGGCCTATTTGGTACCATTTCATCTAAAAAAAAACTTAAACAGGGTGAATGGAATGGGAAAAAAAAGAGCTAGGTATAGGATTCGAACTTGGGTCTGTCTAGACATCCCAACGCTTACACTACCCCTGAACGAATTGGACTAACAGAGCTTATTGATCCTTAAGGGATTCTATCTATACTAGTATTATACTACCCAACTTAAAAATTAAAAAAAAAATTAAACGGTTCGTGTTGGGTATTCGACAAGGCGATTTGCCTGACCCGAACATGAACTGTTTACAGCTGTGTTTTCTCGGTTCGTGTCATTATCTTGTCGTGTTTTTTTGGTTTCGGGTTTTTTCGTGTCGTGTTTTTTCGGTTTCGGGTTTTTTCATGTCGTGTTTTCGGTTTCGGGTTTTTCTGCACACCCCTGGTGCCTTGCGAATTATTCTTCTATCCGATGATATCCTGGTCCAGCTTCTCCTTGTGACTCATCGTCACGACATTCATATCGACCGTAACGTTGTTGGTCCAAAATGCGGACCATGCGGTACACCTTTCGGCCAGCCGAGTTGTAAAGAAAATGAATCAAAATGATCTTCCAACAGTGATGAAACAATGATGGTGTAAATGCAGGAATAAATCAGTGTTTGATGCCAATCCCCATTGTTTCTATTCCTGGCGGCCAATGACCCTTTTAGGTAAACTCCAATCCCCAAAACCCTTAACCTATGATGCAATAGCTCAAGGCCTTATATAGCCCCAATCACGTGAGGTGCACACATACAGAGAGGGCATTGTCATAGCTGTAGGACAGCTGGTTATTACAAAATGAGGACCACAAAGCATAGGAGAATAATAAAGAGCTAAAGGGCAAAATAATTAAGTCTTAAGGATGGCAATAGGCTAGATAAGAGACTAAACAATGAGCTTAATCAAGCTTATTCTCCATATGTCCCCTTCAAGTTGGACTTGGTGATAAACCAACAAGTACGTCCCAACTTGGAAGAAAGAAAGTGATGATGCTTTTCTCCACGAGGTTTTGTTAATAAATCAGCAACTTGAACTCTTGTCCTGATGTGTTGAGGCTGAACAAGGCATGCTTGGAGACGTTCTCTAATGAAATGGCAATCAATCTTCAAATGTTTTGTCCTCTCTCATGGAATACTGGATTCTCTGCTATGTGAAGAGCAACCTTGTTATCACAAAAAAAAAAACAAAAAAAAAACGAATGTGCCAAAGACTTGCCAAATCAAGTACCATCTGCAATATTAAGGAAGAACTTGGAAATCAATGATTCACTAAACTTGCCTTTGCTTGGTGGAGTATTTGATACTTTCGTAACAAAGCATTATTTGACAACATCAAATCAAACCGGATGTATTAAGCGTAACAACTTTTGCAAGAGACCGGACCGCACTATGGAAAAATTCCCAGCAGCATGATGACAATTTTACAAAACCCTCAACACAACGGCAACAACCGAGACACAGTAAAAGGACCTCGGAAAAAAGTAACATGGCAAGCACCCGCAGTTGGAACATACAAACTCAATTTTGATGAAGCCCTATCATCGTCCTCTAAGGGCTCCTACGGGTTTGTTATCAGAAACCATACAGGAGCCCCTATTTTCCGTGGTGCGGGGCCAAGCCCTATTTCCTCTATCGCCGGATCTGAGAGTTTCGCGCTATGGAAAGAGATCATTGCGTCACTAGATCTAAACATAACAAACTTAATAATTGAGGGTGACAACCTCACCATTATCAATAGCCTTAAAGGCCTTGGGAAGCCTATGGAAGATTCTGAGAGGATTGTCTCTGATAGTTTATTCTCCTTAGGTTTTTTTTCGATCCTTCGAGATTCATCATGTCTATAGGGAAGCAAACCGGGTTGCGGACAGACTATCGCGTTTGGATTTTGCTTTCTCAGGAGCTCAGACACCTGAGGATTCTATGCTTCGTAATTTCATCCGCGTGGATGCTCTTGGTATATAGGGGTCTCTCTATTGCCAAATTTTTTCCGACTAAAAAAAAAAAGTACCAAATTGAAAAAGACATTATATATATTTATTACTCCGTATTAATTTAACTCTGCATAAATCACAAGTTTTTTTTAAAAAAAAAAACAACCAAATACAGCAACAACATCAACCCAACTTTACCTTAATTAAGAGAAAACTAGTAGAGTTCCCGTGTCATGACCCGATTTTTTTAAAATAAAAATTTAATAATAAAATAAATAAATATTATACAATTAAATAGAATATTGGTTTTATATTTTTAATTAAACTTATAAGAACAGACTCATAAGAAGAAGGGTATAATTGACGCATTCAAGATGGACTCAATATATTGTGATAGTTTAAGAAAATTTACAAATAGATACACATTATATATTAATTTAATATTTTGAACTAAACTCAATGGTTATTTTAAATATGAAAATTAATTGCAAAAAGAAAAGAAAAAGTGATTAGTTGAAAATGAGATAATTAAGGTGGATGCAACACAAAAGCGAAAACTCTTCTGTTTTAATAGTTTACTAGTATAGTACCCGTGCCTAAGACACGGGATTTGTAAAATATATTATATTTTTTAAAAGAGATTATCATAATTTATTTACATTATATATTAGATATATTTTAATATTATAATAATATGAAAACGATATAGCCAAATAATATAAATTTGGATAAAAAATAATGCTTATATTATATCAATATATAATATATGTGGCAAAATATTAGGGTCTCATCTTTCTACTTTCCTAGATGGAAACAATTGTACACATAATTGTAGAGCGTTTTAATTTTTTTATTTTCCAGCATTCTAAGTATTTTTAGTAAGTTGATTGTTTACTTTGAGCATTAAACAAATATTTGTTGTGGTAATGGGTTGGAAAGTAAGACCAAAAAATTTGGTAGTTTGACTAAATATTATACAAACGCTAGGTGAATGGAGGTCTAAGAGCTTTTGGATGGAGAGCACATAAAAATATTGGAGAATAAATATTCTTGTAATAAACTAATCAAAAGGAATGAGGTTTTTAACCAACACATTGTAATGACTTTAGTTAAACTTACTAATGAAAAAATCCATATACTTGAAACAAAATTGGGTCTCCTTTAAATTTTGGGCTCGGAGCGGAGGCCTGTTTTGCCTCCCTCATGCTCCACCCTGCTTCCTAGATGGAAACAATTGTAAACATAATTTTAGAGTGCTTTAATTATTATTTTTTTAGCATTCTAAGTTTTTTTAGTAAGTTGATTGGTTAATTTGAGTATTAAAAAAATATTTGTTGTGGTAATGGGTTGGAAGGTTAGACCAAATAATTTGGTAGTTCGACTACATATTACACAAACGCTAGGTGAATGGAGGTCTAAGAGCTTTTGGATGGAGAGCACATAAAAATATTTGGGAAGAAATATTCTTGTAATAAACTTAAAAGTAAAAAAAAATGCTTCATCCATCTCAAAATACAGGTTGCTTTATTTTTTTGGCAAGTTTTTTAAGAAGTTAAAAACTCTATAAAATGTTATATATTTCATTGGGTTTTAAAAATAATATTATATTTATTAATAATAAGTATAATATTATTTTTAAAAAACTAATAAAATAAATTTAATATTTTATAAAGTTTGTAGCCCCTTAAAAAACGTGGTGAAAAGTAAAACGAATGATATTTTGAGACAGAGGATATAAATAAATTAGATTACGTGAGTATTCTAAAAAATATTCTAAATAAATAAATTAGATTTATTAATCTAAAAAATAAATTAAATAGATTTTTTTACATGTATTATAATTAGCATATAAATAAATTATTCAAAAGAATATTATAAATAAATTAATTAGATTTATTAATTTAAAAATATATAAGATACAATTACTTTAATTTAACAAATAATTAAGTTGAAATAATTATTTAAAGTAGAGAATGTATATAAAAAATATTGTTTAGTTGAGATTACTTTAATTTTCATATTTACAAATAGATACACATTATATATTAATTTAATATTTTGAACTAAACTCAATGGTTATTTTAAATATGAAAATTAATTGCAAAAAGAAAAGAAAAAGTGATTAGTTGAAAATGAGATAATTAAGGTGGATGCAACACAAAAGCGAAAACTCTTCTGTTTTAAAAGTTTATATAGATATATAGATAATCATGGATAAAAATTGCACCAAAATAAAAAAAAAGATTACCAAAAAAAAAAAACGAGAGGGGAACGCAATTGTTGCAGGATGCATGAGCCTTGCGACGAATTAAGTATATCAATATGCGTCGGATCTAGAAATTAAGTATATCTTTAATGGTAATTGCCCAAAGAAGATCGGAAGTAGATTCCACCGTTACCTTAACGCCTTAAGATAGAGGTGCTCACTACAGGGGCGGATCTAGAAATTTTTTCGGGGTGGGCACAAATTTTTATGTATAATTTTTATATTATATTTATTAGAAATAATTTTTAAAAAATATATATATGAAGAGAATATCTTATATTTGTAAGAAAAATTATTATTATGTAATTATAAAATACCAAATAAATTATAAGAATTTTAAAATAATGAAAAATGGATTGAGGAAAAAATAAATAAAAATATGTGTCTAGTGGGATTTGAAAAGGGTTGAGTTGAATTCTCTTTAAAATGGGGTGGGCTTAACCACTAAACCACTAAAGATATTTGTAATTTTTCCTTCAATTTTTTACATAATCTCTATATATTCTTGTATTTTTTTCCGGATCGGGGTGGGCGACGGCCCGGTGTCGCCCACCCTTGGATCCGCCCCTGGCTCACTATACCCCCAAACACCATTTCCGTGTCAGCTGCAATTTGATCAAAGAAAATGAAATAAATGTTAATTATTAAGATCGATTAAAAATGTGATGGTATGGATCGAGTGAATCCAGAGAGTGAGAGTACGTGATGGAGCTTACACAGATTCCAATCAAACCCAGTGGTAGTACTGCTGCTACATGGGAAGCCGACGGGTATAAGGCCACAAGTTGGCCCAACGATGGAAGAATCGATATGAATCTCGTGGCGACGGTTTTTAGGGAGAAGAAAAACTAGAGACTCTCGATAGAAAGGTCATGCGCAATGTCGGGAAAAGACATAGAACATATATTGATCGATGTTCCTAGCCTCTTGGTCGAATTGACCACCAAACGGACTTGTAACCAGAATGCGTAATTGTTGAACAATAATGGGAATCAACCTCACAAAAACAAAGGCTTTGATCAACCAAACTCACCACAAAACACACTTGGTTCCTCTGTCAACACATAACAGAACTCAAGCTTCGAAAAACTGTAAATTGCCACTTCTCCAATTGATAGAAACTGTCCAATTCTTACACCCTTAAAACACACACAACTCAACTCGAAAACTACCCACTACCCACATAACATAAAATGCATAACCTAAGCTGCAAGCTGGCTAACTAACTCAGCTCTAGACAATTCAAATTACATTTCAACACCACCCCTTAATTTGAATTCTTTCATGCCTATTTTCTCCATGAAATAGAAGTGCTTTGCACTACTAAGGGCCTTTGTACATATGTCTGCATCCTGGCTATTGGTTCCACAAAACTTGAGAGTGATCTTGTCTTCTGCCACCAGCCTTCGAATGAAATGATGTTGAACATCTATGTGTTTTGTCCTGGCATGAAAGGTTGGGTTCTTTGTCATTGCAATTGCTGATTTGTTGTCACACCACAACTCAATTGCCTCCTTATGATCACAACTCAGATCAAGCATAAGCTTCTTCAACCATAAAGCTTGCTTGGCAGCTGCTCCAGCTGCAACATACTCTGCCTTTGATGAAGACAAAGCTATTGTATCCTGCTTCCTTGCACTCCATGTGATTGCTCCTGACCCAAGCCCAAACACAGACCCAGAAGTACTCCTTCTATCATCAAGGCAACCTGCCCAATCACTGTCTATGTATCCTCTCAGCTTGAAGTCTTCAACATGTTCATACCACATGCCATACTCAATTGTCCCAGCAATGTACTTCATAATTCTTTTAGCTGCTCCCAAATGTTGCTTTGTAGGACTGTGCAAGTACCTTGAAACTACACTCACACTATAGGCAATGTCAGGCCTAGTGTGTGTGAGATAGTTTAAGCCACCAACTAGGCTTTTGTACAACCTTTCATCAGCCACTGGAGTACCATCGTCTCTTCTCAGTTTCTCATTCATGTTCATTGGCGTCTGAGCAGCATCACAATTCTCTATTCCAAATTTCTTCAACATATCTCTGCCATACTTCACTTGGCACACAAAAATGCCTTCTTTGCTTTACTTCACTTCCAACCCAAGGAAGTACTGCAACATATTCAAATCTGTCATCTCAAACTTGCTCATCATAGCATGTTTGACATTCTTGAGCAACTCTGGAGAAGAACTGAAGTAGACTATGTCATCTACATATAAGCACACCATAATGAACTCATCGCTTTTCTTCCTCTTCACATACAGTGTAGGTTCATTTTCACTTCTTTCAAATCCATTCTTTAGAAAGAATGAATCAATCTTGCTATACCAGGCCTTTGGGGCTTGCTTCAGACCATATAAAGCTTTGTGTAGCTTGTACACTTTGTGCTCTTCATTCTTCTTCACAAAACCTTATGGCTGCTCAACATATACTTCCTCTTGTAATTCTCCATTTAAAAGGGTTGATTTCACATCTAATTGATAGACTTGCAACTGCCACTGAGCTGCCAAGGCTAACACAACTCTCACTGTCTCCATCCTTGCTACAGGAGAGAAAGTTTCTTCAAAATCTATGCCCTTTTGCTGTGCATAACCCTTTGCCACTAGCCTGGCCTTGTGCTTCTGAACACTGCCATCAGTATTGAATTTGGTCCTAAAAACCCATTTCAAACCAATGACATTCTTATCTTGTGGAAGCTCCACCAAGTCCCATGTCTCATTCTTCTGTATGGACTTCAATTCTTCCTTCATAGCCTTTTGCCAGTTCTCATTGCTCTTAGCATATTCAAAATACTCAGGATCTGATGCAACCAATGCCATTTCACAGCTTGCATATATATATATATATATATATATATATATATATATATATATATATATATATATATATATATATATATATATATATATATATATATATATATATCAGACAAGGATCTAAATTTCCTTGGTGGTGACTCACTTGATGACCTTGATGATGATGCATTGTGACTGCTTGAGAAGCTCGAGCTTTGCTGCTGTACTGGTGTTGTAGGAGGAGTATCCCCATGATCATCATCATCATCATCATCATCCTCTTCTGTTGAACTGCTGATGGGGATCACAGAAATCACATCATCCTCCATGGATTGAGCATGCTTATTCTCCCAAACTCACTCAACTCCTTCATTGAACACCACACTTCTGCTCACTATTGTTCTCTTGCTCACTTGATTGTAAAGCTTATAGGCCTTCGATTTTGCTGCATAGCCTATAAACACACACTTCTCTGCCTTGTCCTCTAGTTTCTTTCTCAAATTTACTAGAGCATAAGCCACACATCCAAAAACCCTGAGATGACTCACTGAAGGTTTCTTTCATCTCCAAACTTCAAATGGAGTCTTGTCCATCACTGCTCTTGTTGGAGAGATGTTGAGCACATACACTGCTGTAGCCACAACCTTACACCAGAACTCATTTGGAACCTTCCTGGCTTTGAGCATACTCCTAGCTATCTCTATGACAGTCCTATTCTTCCTCTCAGCCACACCATTTTGCTCAGGTGTGTAGGGAGCTGTCAGTTCTCTCCTTATTCCATTTTCCTCACAAAAGTTCATAAACTCATAAGACATAAACTCTCCTCCTCTGTCAGTTCTCAATGCCTTGATCATCTTCCCTGATTGCTTCTCAACAAGAGCTTTAAATTTCTTAAAGCTTTCAAATGCTTCAGACTTGAATCTGAGAAAATAGACCCAACTGAACCTACTGCAGTCATCTGCGATCAGGAAAAAAATACTTGCTACCACCTAGTGACTCAGTTTGCATAGGGCCACACAAATCAGCATGTAGGAGCTCTAAACACTCACTGGCTCTCCATGGTTCATCATTTGAAAAAGAACATCTTACCTGCTTTCCATAAACACAGCCCTCACACAGCTCCAATTCACCTATCTTAGGCACACCAGCAACCATTTCCTTTGTACTCAGAAGCTTCAAGCTTTGAGCATTGAGATGACCATATCTCATATGCCATAACATGGTTTCTTCATCACCCTTTACTGCCATAGCCTTTCCCACATCTGCTGCTAACTTGAGTGGAAACATCCTATTCTTAATCATATGAGCACTCACAACCACACAACCTGTTCTCTTCTCTTTTATCACACATTTATCATCTTCAAATAGCAAAGAGTAACCTGTCCCTTGTAGCTGGCCAACACTGAGCAAGTTATGAGCTAATTCAGGCACCCACTGAACATCATCAAGCAATCTCACATCACCTTGCACACACTTGATTGCCACAGTGCCTCTCCCTTCCACTCTCAGCACCTTGTTGTCTCCAAGTCTCACATTTCCTTTCTTAGATTCATCTAGTTCCTTAAATATGCTTCTTAAACTAGACATGTGATTTGAACAACCACTGTCTAAGAACCACATCTCACTTGCTCCCTCTGCTACTGATGACAATGTCATAAACAGCCTATCATCTTTGTCAACTTTCTCTGAATAGTTGGCTTCTTTCTGCTCATTCTCTTGCTTCTCCCAACAATAGGCTTCCTTATGCTCATTTTTCTTACAGTAATAGCACTTAATTCCACTCCTTTGCTGCCTAGAATAAGTGCCTTGACTTATGTTGGACTCTTTCCACTGATCATCCCCATTTCCTCTCCCTGAACCACCAGACTGGTTTCTTCCATGGCCTCTTCCTTGGCCTCTGTAGCTCCCTCTTGAGCCACCTCTACCTCTGTGACCTCCTCTTTAGCCACCCCTACTTGAAGAACCCTCTGATCTGGTCTTGGAGGAATCATCTTTAACTTGAAACACCTTTTCTTCCTTCACTTCAGTGGATCTGCTAAGCCTTTCCTCATGGGCCTGCAATGAGCTTGTTAACTCTTCAAACTGCAGCATAACTGCATACACAACTCTAACTGCTAACATAACATAAAATGCTAACCTAAGCTGCAAGCTAGCTAACCAACTCAGCTCTAGACAATTCAAATTACATTTCAACAGTAACTGCAATATATACAACCACCTATTTCATCAATCAATCTTATTTCTTTTGATTGGTTTGTTTTGATTGAATTGAAATTACAATTCAAATTACATTTCAACAGTAACTGCAATATATACAACCACCTATTTCATCAATCAATCTTATTTCTTTTGATTGGTTTGTTTTGATTGAATTGAAGTACTCTAGGACTTACGTCGGGTTGGTTTTGCTCGTCGATGTAGAGTTTTTGTATGTACGAAACACTCTTATGCAAGTCTGTTGTATCTTGATCATAGGACTCATCAATTATCTTGGTTCCCTGCTCTTATTTTGAAGCACATAAACTAAGATGGTCGATGGATTAGGCATGTTTGGCGCCTCAAAGATTAATAGTATAGCTTAAGATTAATTAATTATAATCTAGCTTAAGATTAAAAATCTAGATGAAATTTTTAATGAAATTCTAGATATCTGTCAAAATTTTTCCTTTGAGGATACATTAAAAGAGTAATTTTTGTTTGACATGATAAATTACATTGAGTTTTATAAAGCTATTGTAAAAAAAAATTGAGGAAAGCTTTGTCACACTGCTTTGAAAAGCCCTAATTAATAAACTTGTGCCAAACAGGAGAACAACCCAACGTGGACTTACAAGGGACTTGTAGAACTCTGCAACTTAATTCTGGTCTAATGGAGTCCATATCTACTATAATCACATCTGGTTAAACCTGCCCAAATTAATATTATCCAAGAGATCGACAAGTTAACAAATCATGTCATCTACTGAATTGTATGATGTATATAAGTAGCGAAAAAACGATCGAATTAACCTTTTGCGGACGGATCGAAACAAGAGAGGCATTTCATCGAAGATTCGGTTAGCACCTCCGTCCGCACATACTTTGAATTGTGCTGCTCCTCATTCAAAACAATTTCCATATATAAATACTCAACCAAACATATTAGATATCAGATATCAAGAGATCGAAGAGAAAGGAGATCGAGTTAGTACAGTTGTGCCAGAGATGAGGAGTGAAATAAGCGATGGGCTGGTTGACGACGACAAGGGCATTGAAATGGGGAGGAGAGTTGACATGTTCCGACTCTGATGCACCCGAGGCAGGAGGAGGGAGGAGGAAGGCACTGTAGTGGTGCATAACTTCCATGGCCGCTGGATTGTGGATTTCTCTTCTGCTGATCAATAACGGATATATTTGCGATGATGATGTTACATTTTGACAGAAAATGACTCGCTCTGCAGACCCAACATTTTGAATTGTGCAAGTTTTATGGTTAACGGTATATGATGATTTTAACCATTCCGGAATGGCTCAACGGAAAGGACTTGTGGTAGCACCTCTAGTTGACAAAGTCAACTTAATGATACATTAATATATTTTACATTTCTTTTGGTCGAAAAAAGATTGCAAAGCTTGATTGTAGAGGTTCAAAATCTGCAGACCAAAATAAAAGAAAATCAAAATCTTACCGGAATTACTTTCGAACATCGTTAAACTTCGAATCACTTGCCTCCAGATCCTATCCGATCGTACTGGACTCGGATTACCTAAATTCTAGGTTAATTAGTGCTAGGCTCATCTCTCTTAACCTATGTAAAATTTTAAGTGTTACATTGGATGTATTATAGGTAAGGTTGATTGAATTGGTTTTGGGCCAAACTGGGCCAAAACTGATCTCAACTGTCCAAAGGGCATGAAGTCCACACGGATGACAAGCTTACTCTCCTAAGCAGGCAACGACGTCGTTCTGCTTGGGACTCCCCCTTATATGGGCAATGAAACCCTAATTAGAGGTTGAGAGAGGTGCTTGTTTACTGTTGCTTTGTTCTTGTCTCCGAAGGCGATTTCTAGGGTTTCATCTCTAGCCGGCCTTTGTGAGTGTAGATCGAGCTCCCTTTCATCCAAAAACACCTAGTGACATTGTGTTGAGAGAGATTTTTAGCCTCTTTCTCCTTTGGTTCTGACCTTGGTGGCTAGTTTCCTCGTTGAGGCTAATCGTCGCTACAAATCTCTTCTGTCTCTTCTGTTTTGGTTTTGATTTGGTTGTAAACTCTTTTCATTATCAATGCATTAGTTTCTGTTTGTGTTTACTAGTGTTTTGGAACGATTCCCTTCAATTAGTTTTCATATCAATCGGGCCATGAATTGTTCCCGTAA
This sequence comes from Persicaria maculosa, assembly GCA_963922045.1. NCBI lineage: Eukaryota > Viridiplantae > Streptophyta > Magnoliopsida > Caryophyllales > Polygonaceae > Persicaria > Persicaria maculosa. The sequence continues at coordinate 70,252,508 of OY998255.1, forward strand.
TCGGATTTTTGACTTTTGATTTCAAGTCAGCTCAACTCAGTGGGTCAAAATCAATCCCTTTTTTTAACCATACAAGATACTCTATCCGTTCACTAATAAGTATCGTTTGACTATTCAACATGTTTTTTAAGGAGCTAAAACTATATAAAATATTAATTTATTTATTTTTAAATAATTTTATACTTATCTCCTTAAAAAACGTCTCGAACAATCAAACGATTATTGGTGACAGATGGAATATTATATTTATATAATGAAGGTGGCCATAACTTAATCCAATGTACAGATCGTCGGGTCTTGACTCTAAAACATCCAACTCATTTGAGTTTCGGAACCATATATCAACAAATCAGAACGCATACCATGACAACACTCGCCGCGAACACGACAGTACATACCAGGTACAACATGGTCACCTTCGGAAGTGACATATCTTCCCTGCCTAGACAGTGCTCACTTGCTCTCGTTAGGAATGGTAGTTGTGACTTAGTTCGGTGGACACTTTCATAAGTTGCATGTACGGATACTGAAGCTACACATGTACATTTCCGTAAGTTTAGGTAACTAGGTAGGTTGGTATTGGTTGTGATGAGATTTGGAATTGATACTCGACTTATTGCTTTTGCACACTCTTGGCCAATTTACTTGTTCACAAATCCGTATGGGAGATATCGGTTGTATGATAGGAGGGTAATTTGTTCATAACCTTGGTTAGTTGTTAGCAACTAGAGTTGAGGTGGTTAGAACCTTGATTAATTAGGTGAGTTGGTGAGCAGTTTGTCAATCCTGTATAAAGGATGATGAAATACAACAGAAAATTCCCAAACTTCTCTCTCAACTGATCTTCATCTTCCACATTCTGAGAAATCAGATCTCAACTCGATCTAGCTGAGATTTGATAATTCGCATACCTTTTTATGCCTTATTTAAGGGTTTAGATCGATGGGTTTACTCACTTTTGTAGATGAAATGAACAATGCCTAAAAGAAGAGGATATCATATGATTTTTATTGTTTTGACCAGTTTTGTCCACCGAAAAGAAAATCTCGAAGTTCAAATAAATTGAGAATCGAAAACCTTCTTAGTTTTCTGTTAGCAATGACTTTCGGGCTGATTGGTCTAAACTCTTAGCTCTTAAAAACAATTCGCCACTCGCCACCTTAATTAATGAACTACTACTGTCTACTGTATTTTCAATTGTATATAACCATTCATATTTCTCAACTACGGTTTATTAACCACTAGATATTCTATATTTGCTAAATTATGTTGTTTTTTTTAACCCCAGTAAAAACAGATCAAATGCCGTAGAACTTGAATTTGAATCATACAACTTTGTTTATTAAGGAGTAGTATTATTTTTGAACGAATCATTGGATCACGCACAAATTGTACTAAACAAATACTCCAAGATCCGACTGAGTACAGCTCATTAATTCATTTCGAATTAATTAATTTTAATTCTTCAACTTGCATGACAAAACACTAATTAGGGCCCATGTGATGTGATGCAATAAGATGGAGTTACATACTCCGTATATTTAATACTTTCTCGTTTTAATTGACTTTTTACTATTAATGTACAATTTTAAGATTTAAAAAACTATATGAAATAATAATTTTTTAAATATTTTTTTTCAGTAATTTCATACTTATTGGTGATAAGTATAATATTATTAAAAAAATATTAATATTTAATATATTTTTTTCGTTCTAAAATTACGTGCATGATTTGAAAAAGTCACTTAAAAGAAAACGGAAGGAGTACTCAACACTAAAGTAAAAATAAATTTAGGAGAAAAAAAAACCTTTTTTTTTTTATGATTGTCTTGTTTTCTGCGATCTCTTCGATCTAACTAGAATGCATTTTTAAGTGTTTTTTTGCAGCTAAATTGTCGTATTGATCTGTTTTTTCTGATGTTGCAACCTCATCAAAAAAAAAATTAAGCCTTTTATTACTGTTTTAGGTTATTTTAGGGCGTGTGAGGTTTCTGCAATTATAAATATTATTTAAAATAGCATAAATTATAAATATTATTTATAAATATAAATACTTCAATACTATTAATTTGATAATAGTTTAAAATAGCATAAATTATATTAATTAATTATATTATAATTCGTAATGCATTTAACTTAATTGAAATCCAAACACACCCGGACATGCTAACGTTTTTTTTCTGTAATATGTTAGTTTTGACTTTGTTATTTGTTTATCCTTATATCAAATATATAGTGAGAAAGAATATATTATCAATTTTTTTATTCAAATTATAGAAAATATAGAGCAACATCCAAGTGCACGCTCAAGAAAATCTATATATAATACTTTAATTTAGAAGACTTTTGATAATGTGTCAGCTCCTCCTTAATTTAAGGTTTTTTAACTAATCACAATTTTCTGTTATTATTTCTTTTTCTTTTTCTCTTCATTCCCTTTTATTTTTTACTCATTTACTAACCATTGAGTTTAATTTAAAACATTAAATTAAATCTAATGTCTACTACTAATCTATATTTAAATCTTCATATATTATAATAATAATCTATATCAATATAATATCTTAATTTAAAAACCTTTTTTATGAAGCCTAACTTTTTGGTAAACATTTTTACCATTGTCTTAAAGATTTCAAGTCTACCTTCATTATTTTATCTTAACTTTTTATTAATATTAATTTGCTATAGTTATTAAAATTTTATTTAATAAAAATCGTGCCATGGCGCGGGGATTATACTAGTAATATTTAAATCAACTAGCTTGAAAACAAATAACTTACAAACAAAACACAGACAAAGCAATGCCACCAAACGGGACTTTAGCATTCAAAACAGATATCAAATTGGGCCCTTCCCGGGCTCGGAAAGCATCTCCAAGACGCGGGCCCACGTGGGCCTCGAAAGCAGCCTCTCGGACCACGCGCCCACGTGGGGCCTACTCTGAAACAGCCTCTTGGCGCGCGTGGCCATGAGCGCGTGCAGGCACAGCGTGTGAGTGAGGTCGGCCGCGGTGAACTTATCCCTGCCCAAGAACTCCGACTCCCCGAGCCTCTCCTCGTACACGTCCAGGACCCGGCAGAGAGGCGACGCTAGCTTCTTGTTGGTGTTGGTGGTTGTTGAGGTATAGAGTCATAATAAGTCTCTAAGAAGTGAGTCCACACAATAGTAGTATACATCATCATGTATTGGATCAATACTCATACAACCGTCACTTGTATAAAAGGCAAACAAAGGCAATGTAACAGTACACAGAAAATGATCAATACAATTCAGCAAAGTTCATCACTCAATTCTCTCAATTTTCTAGAGATCCTCTTCTTCCTTCCTCTCTGAATCTGGAAGCCATAGCTGAGCTCTCCTAGAGCTTTGACATGGTATCAGAGCAAACGGTCAATTCTGAGGAGGTTCGGCGCACTAACGATGGCCTAGATCCAATGAGCGACCTGTTCTTACACCATTCAGATCATCCCAATTATGTGCTCTCGACAAGGCTCCTTGATGGTCGAAATTACAGTCACTGGAAGCGCTCAGTGGAGGTCTCGCTCTCAGCTAAGAACAAACTCGGTTTTGTTACAAGTACGTGTGTTCGTCCAGTCTCTGATTCAACATCACAGCAACACTGGGATAGGTGTAATCATATGTTGATCTCATGGTTGTTCCACTCTGTGGAGAAAGATATAGCGAAATCAATCATTTATTGTAGATCTGGTGTTCAGATTTGGAAACAATTGGAATCTAGGTTTGGAGGAGTGAATCGGACTAGATTGTTTCAAGTTCAGACAGATCTAGCTGCTGTAGATCAAGGAACACTAGGAATTGCTGAGTATTTTACCAAATTTAAACGAGTTTGGGATGAATATGTGCTGCTTGTAGAAACTGAAGCTTGTGATTGTGGTTCAAATTTAGTTGCGACCAAAATGATTGAGAATCAGCAGGTGATTCAGTTTTTGATGGGACTCAATGAGACCTATAATGGAGTTCGAGGGAACATCCTTATGATGAATCCTTCTCCTAACTTGGATGAGACGTACAGATTCTTAGTTCAAGAGGAACAACAACACAACATGAGTAAGAGCTCTGTTTTTGGTGCAGACAGCAGTGCATTTGCCTCTCTGTTCAAGGGAGGTACTCAGGGACCCAGGAAACCTCTATTTTGCGAGCATTGCAAGGTGACTGGGCATGTCATTGACAAATGTTTCAAGGTCCACGGATATCCCACAAATTCAAACTCCGGAGCCTACTGTGATCACTGTAAGGTTGGTGGTCATGTGATTGAGAAGTGCTGGAAATACTCCTACTAATCCAAACAATGGCCTCGCTGGATCTGCTCCTTCGTCCGGGTCTAGGCCTTTCTGTACTCACTACAAGAGCCTTGGTCACCTGGTTGAGAAATGCTGGAAGCTACATGGTTATCCAACTGACAATTCATCTACCTCAAAGGGCAGAAAGGTGGGGGCATCAGCTTTTTCCACACCATCAATAACACAGGAGCAGTACCAGCAGTTGATGGCCTTGTTGCAACGCCAAGAGGTTTCTGATGCCACAGCTATGTTGGCAGGTAAGAACACTTGTTTATTCTCTTCTTTGCTTAATTCTTCATGGATTTTAGATAGTGGTGTCACTGATCATATGTCCCCTAACCTCAGTTTGTTTAAGACATCCAGAGTTCCTCCTTATCCATCATCTATCACCACGCCAAATAACAAGAAAGCTCCCATTTCTTCCATAGGAAATGTTGAGCTATCTCCACAAATCTCCTTGAAAGAAGTCCTCCACGTTCCAGATTTTCATTTCAATTTACTTTCTATTAGAAAGCTTGCCATTGACCTCAGTTCTAATATCTTGTTTACTCCTACCTCATGCATAATTCAGGGCCCTTTGATGAAGAATCCTTTAGTAATTGCAAGTGAGGAGCGGAGGTTATACATTGCACACACACCATATGAGCTGGATTCCTTTCTTGAATTGTCCTATGCTTTGCAACATCAGTTTCATACTTGTAATAAATCATCAGTGTACTCTGCACATGAGAAGTGTTCTAGTTTTTCTACATCTTGCTCAGCTGAACTGTTACATTGTCGTTTGGGACATCTCCCTTTCTCACAAATTAAATTTGTTGATTCCTCAGTGAATGTGGCTTCTAATACCATTTATCAGATTTGTCCTAAAGCTAAGCTGCACATGCAATCTTTTCCCATTCGAGATCACAAAGTTGTGGCTCCTTTTGAATTGGTTTTCTTTGACACATGGGGGCCTTATAAATGTGCAACACACAATGGATTTCGTTTCTTCCTAACCTTGGTGGATGATTATACTAAATGCACATGGACATACCTCATAACTTCAAAGACAAACACATTAGCCATTATCAGAAACTTTGTGTCTCTTATCCAAACACAATTTCACACTTCAATAAAAGCCATGAGATCTGATAATGCTGCTGAGTTTCTTGACAAATCCATGACAGATTTCTTTCTTTCTCATGGTATTATTCATCAAACAAGTTGTTTTGATTCCCCACAACAAAATGGGGTCGTTGAAAGGAAACATAAGCATATGTTGGAGGTTGCTCGGGCATTGAAATTCCAAGCCAACATACCTTTGTGTTACTGGGGGGGAGTGTATCTTAACAGCCACTTATTTAATAAACATAACCCCCTTACCTGTTCTTGCCAACAAGTCTCCATATGAGCTCCTGTTTCATAAGCCACCATCTTATTCACATCTTCGTGTGTTTGGCTGTTTGTGTTATGTGAGCACCCTTAAAAGAGGGCGTGATAAGTTTCAATCTCGTGCCTCTCCCTGTGTTTTTCTGGGGTACAGTTATGGTAAGAGTGCATACACGGTCTTAGATATCTCCACCAAGGTTGTTTTTCATTCTAGGGATGTCATCTTCCATGAGACTTTCTTCCCTTTCCATCATCCATCCCTTCTTGATCCTTCTGTTACTCTACCTGTCCCAGCTACTACCTTTCCATCCTCTATCTTTTTATAACCTTCTCCTGAGCCTCTTTCTCCTACCTCTCAAAATGACCCCTTTCCTATTGTTGATGCCACTTCAGATCCCACTCCCTCCCTACCTCATGCTGTTGTTGATTCTCCTGCTGTCACTACAGATGTCAGACTTGCTGCTCCACCTATTTCTCCTCCCCAATCTCCTATCCTGAGGAGATCCACCAGAGTTTTTATTCCCCCATCTCATCTTCGTGACTTTGTGTGCAATGTGTGCTCCTCCTCTCCTCATTCTCCCTATTCCCCTATTGTTTTCTTTGCCTCTCCCTTTTCTTCCCACTCCTTTGCTTTCACCTCTCAATACACGTCCTATGTTGAACCTACTTCATACAAAGAGGCTGCTAATGATCCATGTTGGGTTAATGCAATGAAGAAAGAGATCAGTCCCTTAACTACTAACCATACTTGGATATTAGTGCCTCTTCATGCAGGAAAGCGTCCCATTGGATGCAAATGGGTATTCAAGGTCAAGCTTAAAGCTGATGGGAGTTTAGAATGCCACAAGGCTCGTTTGGTTGCTAAAGGCTACACTCAAACTGAAGGTGTTGATTACCATGAGACTTTTTCTCCAGTGGTTAAAATGACCACCATTCGTACTATCATTGTTGTTGTTGCTGCTCGAAATTGGTCTCTTCACCAAATGGATGTCAATTATGCGTTTCTTCATGGCGACTTATATGAAGAGGTTTACATGCGCCCACCTGAAGGTTTCCTAGTGGCTTCTGGTCTTGTCTGCAAGCTTCAAAAGTCCTTATACGGCCTCAAACAAGCCAGCCGACAGTGGTTTCACAAGCTCACCACTGCTCTTTTCTCCTTGCAATATGTTCAATCCAAGCTTGATTACTCTTTATTCATCAAGAAATGCAGAGGTCATATCACCATTGTGGTTGTGTACGTTGATGATTTGTTGGTCACAGGTTCTGATGCTGCTGAAATTTCATCACTTAAGGCCTACTTTGATCATCACTTTAGCATCAAGGATCTGGGCTTGCTTCACTATTTTCTTGGCCTGGAAGTCTCTTATAGTCCTAATGGCATTCATCTCTCTCAGCACAAGTTCAGCAAGGAGGTTCTCACCTCGTCTGGTCTCTCTGACATCCGCCCAGCTTGTACTCCTCTTCCCCAAAACTTGCGTCTTGATCCTTCCAAGGGTGATCTATTACTGGATGCTACCTATTACAGAAAGATGGTTGGGAAACTCAATTCCCTAACCAACACTCGCCCTGATTTGTGTTTTGCTGTTCAATGCCTTAGCCAGCATATGCAGACGCCCAGGAGTTCTCACTTGGATGCTCTTCACCACACCATTCGGTATCTTGCTGGCATTTTTCATCATGGAATTGTCCTCAATGGTTTCAATTCCCCAAAGGTTGTGGCTTTTACTGACTCAGATTGGGCTTCATGTGCTTATAGCAGACGATCTGTCACTGGGTTCATCATTCTTCTTGGTAATTCTCCTGTTAGCTGGAAATCTAAGAAGCAGGGTGTGGTTTCTCGTAGCTCAACTGAGGTTGAGTATCGTGCCATGGCACAGACAGCAGCTGAGGTCATATGGCTTATCCGGGTTCTGGAGGAGCTCAATGTTGCTCCTATCAAGCCTGGTTCGATGTATTGTGATAATAAGTCTGCTATTCAATTAGCTAAGAATCCGGTTTTTCATGAATGGTCAAAGCATATTGAGATCGATTGCCACTTTACAAGGGAGAAGGTAGTTGAAGGCTTGATTGATCTTTGTCATGTTCCTACTGCCTCCCAGCTTGCTGATGTCCTTACAAAGGTTCTGCCATTTCATCAACAGAATCATCTCTTGGCCAAACTTGGGTCGTCACCACCCCAAGTTTGAGGGGGGGTGTTGAGGTATAGAGTCATGATAAGTCTCTAAGAAGTGAGTCCACACAATAGTAGTATACATCATCATGTATTGGATCAATACTCATACAACCGTCACTTGTATAAAAAGCAAACAAAGGCAATGTAACAGTACACAGAAAATGATCAATACAATTCAGCAAAGTTCATCACTCAATTCTCTCAATTCTCTCGAGGTCCTCTTCTTCCTTCCTCTCTGAATCTGGAAGCCATAGCTGAGCTCTCCTAGAGCTTTGACAGTGGTGGTGGTGGTGGTGTAATATATGGGGGAGATTAGGGTGTGGGTGTTGAATCTGTAGGTTAATTAGCCTCTTAATTAACACAAAATTTGAATATTTGGTGGTTGGATGGTGTGGGCCTCTGGTGGTTTTGAAGTGTTGTTGGATCAGACTAGTGTAATTTTCTTCTATGGGCCCATTCCCGCGATCTCAAGACACTCGATTTATATTATTCCGTCAAGTACAATTTTGATTTTCCTTCGCATCGCTGTATTTTTTTTAATAATATAAAAATTCGGGTGGAGGTTAGTCAACCCGAGAGCATCTCGAAGGATGAGATCGTGAAGATCTGAAAGAAAAAAGAAAGATTAAAGCCCAACAGGAAAAGAGATGTTGTGGAGAACGCGCCCTCCCATCCCCAATTGTCAAAATCGCCTCTTCAAACCCTAAGCCCAAAATCCGATCTCAGTGAAATCCAGGCGAGGTTCCTCGCCGATCCGAGCCCTTTCTTTCTCACTCTATCTGCTTTATGCATCGAGAAGGTTGTCTTCTTGGTGTATCGAAGCCACGCAAACCTTTTTCGTCCTAAAGGTACAAGGTTGCAAGCCTGTCATTGGGTTGGCTGGTTCGCTAGTTGGAAATTGAAAGGGTTGAATCCTTTCCTCGCTTGGCCAAATCAGAAAGATCCAAGCCGTTTGATACTTCCTCTGTCCACGTCTTCTTATTCGTCACACATATCATGCCGTTAGTCAAACGATTTTATTATCATGCTAGTTAGTCATCGAATAAGTCACTCAAGTTTAGATCCAAATTTGTTTCAAATCCGAAGCAATTAGGTAGAAATCCCGATCCTTAAAAATGTTAGCAAAACTCCCTTTTTTCATTATTTATTAAATCATTTTCCGGCCTTAAAATTCTTTTCCAAATTCTCTTTTTAAAATTGACGAATCTTAATAATTTATTTTAAATCCCAATAATGTTCACCTTTCCCTTCTCTTTCATTTTACTTTTCCATTTCTTGTTCCCTTTTTCTTATTTTCCAATTTATTTTCTTTTTCCTTTTTTTTTGCTGATAATAATTGTTAATAATTTTACGATCGCTGACAAAATCGAATGTTGATATTTTCTCTACTACTGACAAAATTGATTCAGACATTTTTACAATTTTGATATTTTTTCGATTGCTGACAAAATTCACTGTTGATATTTTCATGACGGCTAACACAATTGACTTTGGATTTTTTTTATGATTTTGATATTTTCTCGACTGTTGACAAATTTGACTACTGACATTTTTACAAATGCTGACAAAATTGATTGCAGACAATATTTTCAATGTTAAAAAAATTAATTAATTCACACTAAGTTGTTGACATTTTACTGTTGTTAAAATCATTCTATTGTTGAAATCTTACCATTGTGTACGGTTTACTATTCTAGATATAATAGCACTTAATCATGCTAAAGAAATATTGCATAAATCAGCAAAACAAGTTCGAAGGCTTAAACGCATACATATATAGTAACACTAAAAATATTTCAAATTCACGAAGGCTTATATTATAACGCATACATAGTAAAAACAAAAATTAATAACTCATTGATATATTAAAAAAAAAAAGCAATTCTGCAACTTAGTAGCTAATAAAAAAACAATAACTCATTGATTCATTGCAGAAACGGTAGCAATTCAACAACAAAAATCAACAACGTACTCATTGATTAAAAAAAGAACAATTCAATAAGTTATTGATACATTTTAAAAAATCATAAATTGATGACAAATTCTTAGATTTATGCAAATTGCATAAGTAAATGTCACTATATGTTAGAAAGAAAAAAAAAGGAGATCAACGAAATAATTTTGAACACTCCTAGTAATTTATATAGAAATTGCTGACAATATATTACATTCGTCAATCGCAGTCGATCTGAGAAATAAAAATTAAAGTGTCAACACAAATGCTAGACCGCTAGTAGTACTCTGCAAGTATTATCAGCAACCAGAAAAATTTGCATTCACTTCCTAAACAGTACTAAAAACGTAGTAGCTAGCAAGCCTTTTAATTAAATCAAAAGTCAGCAAGGGGCAAATTAATTCACATAACAATTTCATTGGACAGCAAAATTTGGACTTACCTCCACGACGGCGCAGAACTCTAGGGCCAACTTCGGATATTGATATAATTTATGTATACATCCTCTTCGGGGGATGTGATTGGTATCCTCTTCGGGGGAAGTGTTTGGTAACTAATTTATTTGCTTTAGGTGGTATATCTCTTTATTCACTTTAAGGGATAAAATGCAGGGCCTTTTGCTAAAATGACCCTTTTAGTTGCAAACTTTGCATGCCTAATCCAATCCGAAAAAAATTTGCTTAAAAACGGATATCCGCTTGCAAGTGTAGCAGGTAGCAGGTCATAGTGTGGGAGACAACTGGACAAAAAAGCTGATAGGGAGAGAAAGCTGAGAGAGGAAAGAAAAAAGAAAAAAGAAAAGCATGTGAGAGAGGGAATAATAAAGTAGAACTCATTAGAGGTGAATTAATGAGAGGAGAGAGAGAGTGCTGAGAGGAGGAGAGAGAAAAAGCAACTCACTTTTTCAGAAAGTGCTGAGAGAAAGAGAGAGAAAAAGCAACTCATTTTTTCAGAAAAAACAACTCACGTTTTGCCACCAGCTTTTATACATGTCACCCGTTTATGTCAACATTCCAGCCTCAGCGTTTGTACATGACACTATTTAATATTTACTTGCCAATCTTGCTACGTTGCTAGTGTAATTAGGATTTCCCATGAATCCTGTGTGTGTGCCATTGAATAATCTTTGTCAATCTTGCTACTTTGCTAGTGTAATGGGCAAATACGCTCCATGAATTTCTCTCTAAAAAATGGTAAGTGCAGCGTGAATAGCTCTTCATCTCCCCTTGTGTGTTCTTCACGACCCATGTCTGTGTTGGTCGAATGACCGGTGTCTTTTGGTGTCAAGTATGATGCACCTGGAAACGCTTATGCTCCGGCTTTTGTAATTCAATATGTAGTTAATGAATTTTGTACTTCTGGGAAATTCGAACATGTCATTCAACGATGATGCACATGACATATAATGCTTTTAACCTGTCAAGTAATACCTTTGACATGATAGTTAATAGTTTTGACATGGCAATGCTCTATGTGCATCTTGGTCGACTGACCGGTGCGTTTTTGTGTCACTTATGATGCACTTGGAAATGTGGTTCGCACATTTTATTTTTTTTGGTCAAGTGGTTCGCACATTTTGTAATTATGAGAAATTCGAACTTGTCATGTATAGACGATGGACATGACATGAGCAGCTATTAACATGTCATTCAAATACGATCTACATGACACGAGAAAAGCACACAAAGCGCTTGGCAGAGGAGCGCTCGGTGGCGGGTTTTCGATCCATTGAAGTTGGTGGTGGAGGAAGGTGTTTACACCCAATCTCGATGAAGACGAAGAACATGCTGAATTTGGCAGAAACTATATTAGTTGAAGACATTAGGCATGTCAATTGTCTACCAAACTTCACAATGCTAAAGTTTATCCAAACATGATTTTCAATACATTAGGCATGTCAATTATCTACCCACAAAAAAAAAGTCTAGCAGAAGGACTTCTGAATCATAAAAAAGGAATAGAATATGTCTGAAATTCATGTGTAAGTAAAAAAATTCAGGTGTCAAGCAAAATACATTATAAGTCATGTAAATCCAGTATGGGTGACATGTAAATTCAGTATGAGTAACGGGTAATTATATGCTGATCGGTAAGTAAACGTGTGACCTTTTCAGGTGTCATGTAAAACAATTGAGATGTCATGTAAAACAATGGACATGTCATGTAAATCAATTCACGTGTCATGTAAATAATAAGTCTTTGGTGCTGCTATCATAGAAAAGAGAGGAAAAAGTGCTCGGTTTTGATAGAAAATTGTGTAAATTCGTCCATAGAGCACCAAATCAGGTTCTGTAAATTCCTATAGCTTTCTAAAGAGGTAATCACTCTTTTCCTTCATTTTGTGAATCGGCAAGCTTAAATTGCTCATCGTATGGATGAACATGAGTTCTTGCGTTGTCTTGTTGGATGAAAATCGTAGCCCTTGAATCCTCCCTTTGCCAGATAGATTGAATCGCGGGGATAACCTTTTCAATTAGAAAGGTCTGAATCAACATATAATTACCCGTCACCAATATTGAATTTACATGTCACCCATACCGGACTTACATGACACATAATGTATTTTACTTAACACGTGAATTTTTTTACTTGACACGTGAATTGTTTTACTTAACTCGTGAATTGTTTACTTGACAGGTAAATTGATTTATATGACATGTGAATTTTTTTACATGACATGTGTGAAGCTTGGTATTTTATTGAATTTTAGAATTGTGAAGCTTGGTATTTTATTGAATTTAGAATTTGGCTTAAGTTTTAGTAAAAGTAAATGATGCACTACTTAGAATTAGTCATTTTGTATTAGGTGTTGAATTCAGATTAAAGATGATGCATGGGTTCTTAGCTTTAACTTTACCAACATATTTAGTGCATCTTTTCCATTGAACTTGCGTAATGGAAGTAACAAGGTTAACCGACTGTAATTATGGGAAATTCGAACTTTTCATTCAAAGATGGTATACATGACATAAATTACTATTAACATGTCATTAAATACGATGTACATGACACAAGAAAAGCACATACATTAACTCTATAGTATGTAGTCAAGGCTGAATTTTGCGGTGCACAGGAACTTGCACTTACATTAACTCTATAGCTATTGCAGGTACAAACCACTTCTTTAACTTTTCAAATTTGGCTACTCCTTGAACAACAACAATTAGTAGAGCAAAGCAAAGAGTAAGGCGCGAAGCAGCAACAAAGAAGCCAATTTTGTATACCAGCAACTGCCGATAACGGATTGACAAATTTTTCCACAACATATCCCTAGGTTCTGGAGCCTCCTCAGTGATCCACACAAATGCATGTAGGTGATGCCGAGCTTGAGCAGCAAGTGCAGCGCCTACCCGGGACTTAAATGTAACAAATGCCACATGCAGTCACCCGCTAATTGATTTTTAGTTACCCTAATTCCCAATCAACTTCTTACTTCCCTTGGGGTTTTCGATTGGCTTATTCATGCCTGCCATTTTTGCATTGTACTTGGCCTGAAGAGGATCATTGTATGTCCACCTGCATTTCATGATTGTGGACAGATTAATAACTGAAAATGACTAGATGATGATGCATATCAGACATTGTTACGACAGTTGAACTGTAGAAGTGTTAACTGAGTCAATTTTTGTTTAGTTCCTCTGTTAAGACAAGCATCTGTAACCATGATTCAATCATTCAACCAACAGTAAAGACGATGTTACGCCCAACAAAGGCGAACTGCATATCAGAAAAAGGAAAATAGTAACAACAAATTCTTTCTAAGTAACATAGCATAAAATACTCTCTGCTGAAGAAAGAACGGTGTCTTTAGTAAATAATGATGTAAATTTTCATTCACCACCAATCAAAGCTCCCTAGTCCCTACATGGGCATAAAGAAAATGAGATCAAGTATTCAAACTTCGATACTTGTACCATCAAACCATCTACGAAGTTACATTGATTAGGTATTTATTGTTCTGTTAAACCTTTCAGGTTCATAGAACACTGAGAAACATCAGGATGTAGGTTAGTTTGAGTATTTTGTGTATTGTTACTTTGTATCAGTTTAGCTCGTAATTCCAATCTTGTAATTAGCTATAAAGACCTAGATATAAAAATAAACCTCTGTATTCTCTGATGTACCATTTGATCTTCTCTTATCCTGACTACTGTGAATGATTTCCAATCAGAATGATTCTTCCCTTGTTTCAATTGTCCTGTACTAGGAATTTCCTCTCTTAACAGAGATCCTCTACGAGACTTAGCACATTCACGGACAATAATATTTTGAGTTCTCAAATCAATTTCCTAAGCTTATTGCTGATTTCTGTACTTGCAAACATCTTAAAACAATAATTGGAGCCATTACGTTCAAAATGCTAAGCCCGGACCTAAACCTAGGGCGCACACAGAGACTTTTCTGAATCTATCTGTGAAATTAGAGACTAACCTAGATGAGCGTTGATAGTGCAGTCTTGGCTCCGAACTCGGACGCCGCAAACAGGACAACTCACCCAGGCAGGATTCCCGCCATTCTCGTCCTCCTCCAGATTCGCCAACTCGCGACGCTTCGCTTAGAGTTCGCCATTTGCAGCTCTCGTCATCTCGCAAGTATCAAATGAGCTCTGCTTTGCAAAAATCAAAATCCGAGAAATTGAAATTAGAAACGGAAGGTGGAAGGAGAAAGGGAGGGAGTGAGCGGGAGAGAGATGACTTTGACGGAGGAAGCGAGGAGGCGGTGGCGGTTGGGGAGGAATCGGCGACGTTTGCCGATCAATCGAACGAGGCCTTCTCTGGCGCCTCCGCCACCGCCGCTCCCCTTGACTCCTCCGATCCGGCGCCTGTCACACGCCTCTGCCCTCCGCCTCCGTCTCTCTCTGATTCCGCCTACGATCCCTCAGTCTCTCTCTCTCTCTCTCTGATTTTTCTGCATCGATGGGCAGGAGAGAGGCAAAGAAAGAGACCAGCTACTCAAGGTATAAAATTACCGGCTGGGTGCAATTTTTTTAAGGGGGAGGGTTAACCCTTGCAAATTGAAATGGATAGTGGGTTATAAGCGCAAAGTTTTTCGGGGAAAGGGTCATTTACTACCAATCCCTCTAAAATGCACCACTTCGGTGTTCGTATAACTAATGTCTACACAACATCTTCGCGATGTGTTCATATATTTCACAAGGGCAAAATATGCAACTCTGGAAGTTTTAAGCCGTTTTATGTAATTATATAAAGATACGAGCCAATTTGCGATTTTAAAAAAATTCCAAGCTGGTTTTGTAATTAATAGAAAAAAACGAATTTTTTTTGTAAATAGCCAAAAACTGAGAAAATATCAGGGGAATAGCCAAAATTCGAAAGATTTTAGCGAAATAGTCAAAACAGGGTAAAGTCTCTATTTGTAACAGTGATAGCATGCATTTAGGTAGGCATAATAGATTGCATTTAGCTCAGTTAAGATGCATATCATGCATGATTTAAGTAGAATTTGCATATTTGCTCTCTATGTTGGTGGAGTCGGAATCTACACGTTTTTATTGATTATTTCAGGTAACTGTGGATCCGAGAAGGAGAAATGGGTTGATGATGCATTAAGATGAGAAAGTCTAGTTGATCGAAGAAGCTTAAATGAAGATCTAAAGAGGTCCTGAGAAGAAGAAGCGAGTCTAAACGAATAACAAGTCTACAGAAGTTGTTGTCGGACAAGCTGAACTTGTTTTGCACTTTCTCGAGGCCTCGATTGTCTGATTGACTATTATGACCATGCGTTGGAAAGCTCTTTCAGAGAACTACAACTTTCTTGTTGATAAGAAGAGCAAATTTGGGACAGAATTTCCGTGAAAGACAGATGCAGCGGCCGCAGCATGTATGCCACGACCGCCATCAATGAGGATGCAGCGGGCCAGTGAAGATGCCGCGGCCGTAGCACGTGTTGCCAACGCGACGCCGTTTTAATTAAAAACCTTAGTTTTGTGTTTTCCTTTTGTGTGGCCGCCTAGACTTTTATAAGGCCGAGTTTTATGTTATTTTCACAACTTCTATTCTATTCCACGTTCTATCAGACAATGAGAGAGAGAGCGATGTTCGTCATGGGTGGCTAAACTCTCTTCGTTCTACTTGCAATTTGAAGTTTTATTTGGATTGATTGTGAGTTTCTGAATCTTGTTCCTTATTTCATATATTGAATGTTTCAACTTCTTTGTGCTTGCATGTTTGATTCTTTTATTCTATCTAGCCCGCTCAACTAGTTAGAATCAATTCAATTGCTAAGGTTTTGTAGATTCCTAGTTGTGAACTTTAACCTAAGTAGCAAACTTGTTCCTTTAGGGCTGGTTGAACTAATTGAATGAGTAGGAAGGTGGATGTGTTGTTAAATCCCTCTTTAGGGACTGCAAATACCTTGGTTAATCTCTGAACTTAAAGCTATCAATTGGGTTAAATTCTTCTTTAGAGACTGTTTGATTGATAAGGGTTTCTAGGACTGGTTAGACTAGTAACTATATTAGGTTGGGACAAGGGCATTCATAGGAAGACTAAAATGACAAGAGGAAGTTACAATATCAATTCAACCAAAAAAATTGGATAGTTGTAGGTAGAGCGATCTTCTCTAAATTGTTTTGCATCAATCTGTTTATAGTTTATTTTCTTTTCTTTCTTATTTCAATCAACCAAAACCCCCCTTTCTACTAATTGGTAAATACACTTTGCTGAGAAATACTTGATTCTCTGTGGGATCGACCTCTTACTTACTTGGTTTGAGTTTTATTTTGATATGGTTTACGCGACTAAAAAACGTCCATCAAACAACGACTTTACCCAATATTTTAAAAAATAATAATAAAATAGGTAAGTCGTTGTTACAAACAGCGACTTACCTCTATTTTGTATTTTGTTTTTAATTTTAGGTTTAAAAAATATTGATTTTATCCAAAAACTAAAAATAAAAGATATTGGGAGAGTCGTTGTTTCAAACAACGACTCTCCCTTTTTTTTTCCAAAACGTTATAGGTTGAACGGCAAAACGGGAGGCGGAAACGTCGAAGAGGTCGATCGATCGGCTATTTAGGATCGGATGAAAACAGACTCCCTTCGCCGGAAATAGGAATTATTGAATTCGGAGGAGCAAATAGGAGCAATCGGAAGCCGGTTGCAGTCAAGGAAGCCGAATTCGGATCTGGAGGAGCGCCACCATCCATGCTTGGTTGTTCGACCTTCAACCCGTCCATGTTGTTCGGCCTTCACGAGCGACCTTCAACCCGTCACTTGTTTAATTTCAAATATTTGATTTTGGTCGTTCATCATGACGATTGCGCTTCCCCTTCGCCGGGCAGTCCACCGCCGACGAACATGAGAGGAAGTCGATTTGCAGTTCACCGCCGCAACCGACGAACAGGATTGAGGAGTCCACCGCCCGTGTCTGTTTGAAACAGCGACGGCAACAGCAAGCGTATGGCCGCTGTGAATTCCGCCAAAGACGACGACTCCTCCTCTTCTAGGGTTGCGATTGGGGCCGGAGCCGACCAGGTCCTAGGCAAATTCAGCAATTCAAACGGTATTGTAATTGAATTCAACGAGGACGAGGGTGAGCCCGGGCCGGAAGTATTCTTCGAAGACGAGCCGAAGAAGAACAAAGAGGGAGTCTCCAAATTTTTTTATTTTTTTAAAAGTTTTCAGATAAAATCAATTTTTTTTAACCTAAAATTAAAAAAAAAATACAAAATAGAGGTAAGTCGTTGTTACAAACAGCGACTTACCTATTTTATTAATTTTTTAAAAAATCTTGGGTAATTTTTTTGTCTATTTCGCTAAAATCTTTTGGATTTTGGCTATTCCCCTAATATTTTCTCGGTTTTTGTCTAGTTGCAAAAAAAATTCAAAAAAAAACACGGCAAACCTACCTTCCTCGCAGAGACTCGCCACCATGACTGCCCAGGCAACCTACGTCGTTTCTACAGGTGAAAGACGAGGAGTCGAGGTCGAGAAAGAACTGATTCGAAGATCTTTGAGGCGCGCACCGAGGAGAAGGAACATACTCTGCTGAGACGACGGGGAAAAACTTCAAATGAAAGGAACAGGAGACTCATCTTTGGGTGAGATTTTGAATCGGAAAGATACAAGCCAATTGTCTATGTATAAGCAATTCGTTGGTGGCAACGACACAAACCTTTCACCGCATCCGGCGCTTTCACGTTGCAAGTCAGCAGCCCTAAGAGACTGTGGTCGGCGATTCAATCAGGGAAGAAGTACTCCGCCTCTACTTCAGTTCAACGGGATAAACGGGAGAAGGAGGGCCGGCAATTCAATCAGAGAAAGAGGACTCCGCCTCCGCCTCTGCTCGACGGGATGAACGGGAGATGGAGCTCTGCGGTTCCGGTCGGCAACAGTGAGGCTCTTCGTCCCTGGTGGTGAGCCAAACGGTGGCTTGACAATATGGTGGTAGATATGAGAAAAAAAAGGGGGGGTTTTAGCTTTTAGAAACTATCGTGCTAATAACGTGTGATAAACCGTAAGGATAGAGAAGAGAGGCTAGGGGAGAAAACTGATGTCTTCATTAAGGTTTCAAAGGACCCTTTGTATAGATATTACACATCTTGGCCCCAAGTCTAACTAGGGCTTCCCATGTACATTCACATCAGTTAAGGCTTTCCACCTTCGGATGGATCTTCTACCCAATTTTAATGTGTGAATTGAGTTGGCAACACGGCGTCTAGGCAAAACACCAACAAAGAAAACGCTCTCTCTTTTGAGAGAGATGAAACGCCTGTCGGCCATGGTTTCAGGCATTTTGACCACCGCAACACCGTTCCTCCAGGAGCGTTCCAACCCTCCTTCGGGAGCCCCACATCTCCTCCGGGAGCCCAACTCTCCTTCGAGAGCCCTAATCTACTCCGTTAGGAGGCCGAACGACTGTATTTGGCTGTCCACCAAGCCCCGATGTCAAGCCCCGATGTTCTCCATTGGCAGCTTATAACTCCCTCTCGCAGCCCTCTTTCCTCCTTGTGGGTCGGATATCGTTGTCGCTGGGCTCTTCGGACTACTTCTTCCTGGATTCCCGTCGATCCGGGCTAGTTGTTTCGGGAGTCATTCGATTTGTGAAATTGTATTCGGGCTTTTGCCTCCAACGACTTTCTCTCCTTGTTCCCATCTCCGGTGAACTCGGTGCTTCTCCGTCGAACTAGCCTTCGGCTCGCTCGTCGGGGATTATTCTTCTCCTCGGGGATCGGTACTTTCGCGCCTGTCCCTGGCCGGCAGGTTTCGATTTGCTTCCAATCTCTCAAGTCTTTCCCTGTCAATCCAGTGGTTCACTGCTCTACATCATCATCGGTCACCTCTCCGGACTCTTGGTGGCAGGACTCGCTCGGTTCCCTCCTCCTCTGGTCTGTTGATCCCGGATCCAAGGTCTTGCCCGGCGAACCTGGCTCGTTCTCTCCCGGCGTCTCCCTCGTGGTGCCATCCCCTCTGCTGTCGTGGTGGGCTGGTCCCAGTTTCGACAGTGCCGGCGGTTACTGTGTCAAGACCCCTCTTTCCTCTCATGGGTGGTGGTCGCCGGCCACCAGGGTTGAGGTCTAATCCTTTCATCTTTGTTGTCATCGCCGGCGGTTATTGCCTTCTCTGGCTTTGCTGTGCGCTCTGACGGCGTTTGTTGATCGAAGTGATCGTGTTGGTGGTGTTCGTAGTCTCCGAAGATCCTTCATCTAGGTGGAGGGAACGTCGTGTGATCCACACTTCCCCAGGAGTCGTCTTTGCCCTTCGTGGATTTCTGCTTTCCGTCTTTCCGGCGGTAAGACATCGTGTCAGCTATGCTGTCCCATGCGCTCGCTATCCACTTCTACATGCCGGGTCTCCCTCTTCTCGCAGCTATGTCCGCTGGTGTGCTTAGGGTCTGGGGTTTTCCGGGTTTATTTTATGTAGTTCTTTTGTTGTATTAGGTGAATGTATTCTGTTTCCATGTTGTATTTTCGTTTGCTATGTTGTATGTCTAGACGGTTTGCCATCTGTCGACTTTGTCGGCCTCTCGAGGTTCGGGCATGTCCGGTCTCGAATTATTTCCTAATAAAAAAAAATAGAATAATAATATTATAACATTGTAGAGTTTGTTGAGAATTGTTATAGGAAACACTTTGGAACATCGTTAATCTTCGAATCCCTTGCCTCCAGATTTAATCCGATCATATTGGGCTTGGATTAGTCAAATTCTAAGGTAATTAATCGGGTTTCATATCGATTGGGTTCAAGTCAACCCAACCCAACGGGTCAAAATCATTAACTTTTCCAAAATTTTGAGGGCTAATTAAATATGGAGTATTAAAATCAAATTATAAAGCCACTAATTTCCAAATTAAAAGAGAACAAGTAAATTACAACTGATAAATTAGCCTAGCTAAAAAATAGGAAAACCGACAAAGACGTATGAACCGCCACAATGAATTGGTTTTACTTGGGTTACAAATCGATTAAAATTCCCATTTACAACGTCTATCATAGCAATATATAAATCCATCCAATTCATGACATCCATCATCGAGCCTTCTCATCTCATTATCGGTTTATTTTTGCTACCAAAAAGTAGCCACCAAAAAGTAGCCAAATGCAAAGAAGAATTTCAAAGGAGTTGCTAAACCCCAAATCCATCACTCACATATCGTCCTCCTCGCGTTGCATGTGAAACGCCACCTCTGGGGAGATCGTTGAGGTCCTAGACGGAGGCTGCATCATGTGGTCTTCCGTCGGAGGATATCGGACCGCCACAGCATATATGGTCAGCATCGACTGGGGCCCTCGCGACCCTTGCGTCTGCCTCAATTCAACGAAGTCCAAGACCACCTCGATCGGCTACGACCGCCCTTGCAAGGTTGTTGATAGGCTAATGAACAAGACCAAGGATGACATTGAGCCCTAAATCAACCCCTGGTTTGAACCTCTCTCCCACCAGAATTTGCGTTTTTGCTCTAAAATGAATTGTGCAGATTTAATTGTATCAATCAAAGTTTATTAATACATACCTAATTAACAAACGTTAAACTCTTTATCTTCTAACTCCATAATTCCCACCCTTTGTATTTAAACAATTTAGTTTATCTAACACATTGTAACGGAAACCCAAAAAAAATACAAATATATGGTTTTTATGTTCCTTTTTCAAAATTAAACATAAATAAAATTATTGTAACATAAAAAAAGAATAAAAATATTAAATTTTAATATTATTTTTTGCAAAATTAAAAATAAGTAAAGTTATTAGGGGAGACTAATATAATCAACACACATTTTTTAACTCTCTATCTTCTAATATACTTAGTTTAATAACAATTATGAAATATACTCTTATTTAAAAAAAAAATTGTAACGGAAACAAAGAAATACAATTATATAACACCTCTTTTATTATTTTTTTGGCATTAACTTTATATAGGTCTATATTCTATTTATTCTATATCTATCTATATTTATATCTAACTATAAACTATCTATATAAAGTTTACATTTATATATTTATGGTTATTTTTTTAATTTGTTTATGCAAATTATTTAATTACTTTTTATAATTGAAAGCCGGTAATGATTTAATTACTAATAGTAGTCGTTGCTTCATTGTCCTATGAATCATATTGGTACTTAATTACCAGATCGATACATATTCCATTGCCCGTTACTTTGAATTAAATAAATTGTAATAATAATGATAAAATCGGTTTAAAATATTTTTATATTCCATCCAGCGTTTGCCATTCAGTTTAAGTATATAAATAGGTTTGAGAAGGAGAAAGTAGACAAGTGATTAAGTTTAGTTAACCTACCTAAAATTTTTTAAAAAGATAGAGTTCCCCATAGTTCTTGAATCTTCCTGCCCCACCCCATTCACCTTTTTAAATTTTGTTGCTTGCATGTTGAAAAAAGTGACAAGGAAATCATGAGAGATACAATTAAGCTAGCAATAATGAGACATATCGCTTCGAGCATCACATGTGTTGCCATGACGAGCCTGGTAAGAAGCTCGGTCCTATTTTATGCTTTTATTGAGTTCTTATTGGTTGTATGAGTGAATTTTTTCAATCGCAATATGTCAGGTAGAGAGGGTTTGTTAAAGATCAAAATTTTATTAATCCTTCCTTCGTACAATGTTCCTAGATATCTTTAGGTGTATTCACGCTTAACATATTAAGTTGCCTACTCCGATCCCATATATAATTGGGTATATATACAAGATTTTTCATAATTTAGTCAGAGTTCCGAGGTTATGGATTCAATCCTTCTCTTTCAATATAATGACATACGACCACTTATTTAATACACTACGAAGTATATTATAATATGTTAATATGTATCTACCATTATATGAAGTATTATTTAATTAATTCACTATATTAATATTTTATTAGTTGTTCATTTGATGATACTTTTGAATTTATGATTCAATATTTTAGGATATGTAATTGTTTTAGTTATTCCCTAATTCATCATATTATAATACACAAAAATAAATCGTACTATTGACGAGCTTAATCTTGACTATAATAAAGGTATTGCATATTGAGTTGTATTATTCAAGTGTTTTGTAATATATATGTGCGGAATGTAATATAAAAAAATTAATTTTATTTCAGTCACATCTTGACTCCATTTTTTTTTAAATATCAGTAGCCTATTATCTTAGGATTTTCTTAAAAGAAATATTAATTATTGGATTTAAAGTAACAAATTGATAATAACAAATAGAACTCATATAATTCATAAAACATACAAATTATATTATAATTTTTAAATTATAATAGGATACTCCAAGACATTGTAGTACACCAAAGAGATTAACTTATTTATTTTGTCTTGATGATGACAATAACATCTACTGTAAGACATTTTGTGTGTCTTCGTACTTCATTAGTACCATATAGTTATCGTCGAGTGGATGTTTTTTCGTGATCTATAATAACAAACACGTACTTTAAATCTCGCATATTATTCCTTATTTATGAACTCGATCAATCCAGTTAAACTTTACAAATTGCATAGAAACAATAACCCCGTGCGTAGCAGGGATCTGCCACTCTAGTTATATATAATAATTAGCTTTATTAAGAATATTGATGATGATAATAACAATAGTTTATAACTTTTTTCACCATAAAAAATACTTATATTACTACAAATAAAGTGACAATACCTTACGATGAGGTCAAGACAGGTTACGAACAATCCATAAACCAAATAAGGTTCATCCCAAAATCAATTGACAATGAAATGAGGAGTCCATCAAGTCTATATATATTGCTCATAATATCTCAATTTTTTCAATGTGAAATAATTTCATATTTCAACAATATCAAAAAAATGACAACTCCCCGCAAAAATGACAACCCAGTACCTGGTCACCTGCGGAAGTGACATATCTTCCCTGCCTAGTGCCTGGTTGTCTCGTTAAGAATGGTAGTTGTGACTTAGTTCGGTGGACATATTTGGTTATTGAAGCACATTTGTACCTTTCCAATGGCACACTAAGAGCTAGAGACAGGTACAACTTACAAGGCCCACCTTAATTATTATTCATGTGTAAATTAAGTTTCCGCATGTAGGTTGGTTGGTATTGATTGTAATGAGATTCGCAATATTTCGAGTGATTTGCTATTGCACACTCTTGGCTAATTTGCTTGTCCACAAAACCACATACTATGGAGAAATACAAATACTCCGTGTCTTTTTAGGCCTTTTTCGAGGGATATGATTAGAACGATGGATTTTGTCACTTTTATAAATGAGATGAAGTACAATGCGTAAATATAAACCTCCGGATCCGGAGGTTCACAGTGGAACAATCAAAGCTCACCTTGAGCTTGATCCTCCTCTAGCTCAGATCTGTGTTTGGAGAATTGGATTTGAGAGATTTTCTATAACTTTTCACTATGAATCGATTAACCACAATACAAGCTAAGCTACCCCTATTTATACAAGCTAACAACTAACAAACTAGAGTTCTAACAACCTACTAACTCTAGTTAATCGAGATACAAAGGTCACTCAACATGGTTAAGCAGGGGCGGAGCTGGGGGGTGCTCGAGCATTCCCCTGGCCGGAAAAAAATACAAAAAAAAAATAATTTTTTTTACATATATTTAGTATATTTAAGGTAATATTTTTAAGTGATATTTGAATTAGAATTGCTATCTAGCTCAATTGGTAAAGGGGATGAAAGAGAATTAAATGGTCTTGGGTTCAAATCACAAACTCTTCACTTTTTATTTGTTTTATTATATCATCGGAAATTTCGCGAGGTACCCCTGAGGTATTGCAATTTTCGCGAGGTTTTCAATATTTTCGCCTCATGCCCTTCCTTGTTAAATTTAACGGATTTAGTAATCCTCCGTTAGTTTTCAAATTTGAAATTAAAAAAAGAAAGAAAGAAAGAAAGAATGGACAGAGAGAGAAGGGAAGAGGGAGAGACCAGATTTGGCCAAATCTCAAACACCAAACCTCGATTCGCCAAATCTCAAACACCAAATCTCGAAATTTCTCAAGAATCTAAAGCTAAGCCATGGCGGATTTCGTTCAATAAGGAGAGCGAGAACACATCCCTGTTGTTGGATGATGAATTTCCGTAATGTGCGTCCCTGGTGATACGATTGTGTTTCGATGGTTAAACAATAGAAGTTGAAGTGAAGTTGGAGAAAGTGTTGTTAATTGACATTTTAGAATTTCATTGCGTTGAGTGTTGGATTTAGTAATCAATCAGTGCAATCTGTCAAATTCCAGTTCCATTTTCTTTGAATGCGATTGAAATTTTTTCATTTCTATCAATTCCTCTGTTCTGTATATCAAATTGGAGATGATTAATTGGTTAGTCTCTGAATTGCGGAAGAACAGGAAGTATAGCGACGATAGCAAGATATCTAAGTTGCGCCAAGGTCGATTCACCAAATCCCAGTTTTGCTCCGGTGTCGAATTTGGGGGCTTTGTACGCGGTGGTAGTGGTGGCCTGGTGGGAGAGCCGCCGTACGCGGAGACGAAGGGGGACAGCCAGAACATGGCAATGGCGGATCCAGAGCCGCCGTGCGTGGTGGTGGTGGTGGCCGGGAGGCCGGTGGTGCTGAAGCCGTACGTGGACCAGGTGGATGCGCCGGTAGCGGCGTGGCTACCGGGAACAGAGGGGCAGGGAGTCGCCGACGTCCTCTTCCTCGGCAAAATCGGCCTCCTCCAACATGACTCTTTCTCCTCCGCCACCGTCAGACGCTTCCTATACCCCTCTCCTCGTCGCCCTCACCGACACCGCCTTCCGCCACCAGCCCTCCCCTTCCCGGCTCACCTTCCTCTCCCTCCCCGCCAGGGGCCAGATCTGGTCTCTCCCTCTTCGCTTCTATCTGTCCATTCTTTTTTTTTTTTTCAATTTCAAAATTGAAAAGTAACGGAGGATTACTAAATCCGTTAAATTTAACAAGGAAGGGCACGAGGCGAAAAGATTGAAAACCTCAGGGGTACCACACGAAATATGCAAAAGAGTTGTATACCTCGCGAAAATTGCAATAGTCCAGGGGTACCTCGCGAAATTTCCATTATATCATTATTCCACACAATTATTTAGGGATTTCTTTGTATATTTTTAGTTTCTCTAAACTATTTCAATTAAAAAATGTCATGTCATATTTAAATTTAATGTTTTCCTTCAATATTTTTTTAAAATTAATTCTTCTTGATTTTTTTCCTATATTTTTTTTGTTTCTTTCAACTATTTAACTAAAAATATCATAATTTTATTATTTATTCAATATTTTTGTAAAAATCTCCTTAATAGGTATAAAAAAAAATTATAAATTTTTTTTAGCACCCCTGGATTTTATCCTGGCTCCGACGCTGTGATTAAACCAATAGCAACCTTAACCATATATCACAATAGTAAAAGAAGAGGCCATTATTTGAATTTTTTTTTCTAGAAGTTTTGTCCACTGAAAATAAAATGAAGATTAATAGGTCGAGAACTTCGTTTTTTAATGAAAAGGAATTCGATATATCAAACAAATCGATGAATCAAGAGTTCAAATAAGTTGACAATATATATCGAAAACAACCTTCTTAATTTTCTTTTAGTGATGACTATGTAACGCTTTAAAACAAATCGCCACTCCCCACCTTAACTAAATGTGTAACTTGTGCACAAGGCTTAGGAGGTACCTTGTGCACAAATTCTGACCATTGATTTAAAAATATAGATGGTCAAGATTGCGCCACGTAATGAATGGGTTTTTAAACAAAATTGGGGAAAAAAAATGCCCAAAGCCCATGTCAAGCGCGTGTACCTTCCTCGTCTTTACCTCTTCGCCATCCCTATGCTTCACCTTCGGCAGGAGAGAGAGGGAAGGGCCTTGAGTTCGACCGGAGAGAGAGTGAATGAGGGCGCGAGCGTGAGCAATGGCAAGGACGAGACCCAGCGCCACGAGCACGACCTTCGCCGGCGACCTCCGCAAGCTCGTGCCCCTCTCCTTTCCATGGCGGCTAATCCACCTTCGATCTGCTCACTGCTTCAATGTGGCGTATCTGATGGTGATCCGAGGTCGAGCCCGATTAGATGAAGGCCGGCGGCAGCGATTGGGAGGGGGGCGATTCGTGTGCGATTGGAAGGGCAGAGCGTCGACGTCGCAATCGGCGGTGGCGGCGAGATCCGATCTAGGCAATCGGCGGCGGCGATTGGGCTGAATCCTCAAGTAAATTTCTCCTCTCCTCCTCTATTGAATCCTCAATTAAGTTTCTATAAACCCCAATTTTGAGATTTTGCTAAATTGATTAAAGTTGTAAAACTTTAGAATTGAATGGGTGAAATTGAAAATTGTTTTTGATGGATTTGTGATTGAATTAGATTGATTGAGGGTTTTGGGCTTGAATATAAGATCATTGCGCTTAATTGATTGAGGGTTTTTGATGTTTTTGATGGATATGGGCTCGATCAAGGCGTTGCGAATCGATTCTTGGATCGAAGGAGTCCGGGCGAATCGACTCCAAGGGGCTACGAGGAGAGTTTTTTTTGTCTTCGGTTGATGCGAGACGGCCGGCGACCACCACTTCGTCCTATCGAACACGGTTGAAGCTTTCAACCATGAGCATTAGTCGTTCTTTCTTGTGGATACATGAAGCTGTTGAACATTGATCAAGCTTTCAACTTGAATTCCTGCTATATTTATTTGTCGGTCTTAACGTTGATCGACCCGATTTCAACATTATTCGAGATGTATATTAGTTATGTATCGAATTAAGTGTAGGGGTTTCGAGATACATAATTTGATTCATTATTAGTTAATTATTCGGATGTATGTTTCGTTTTTTGGTTATTAGTGGTAATGTGTCGATCAATTATTCAGTGAAATATGAGTCATTATTCGTCAGTTTATAGAGTTTTCGGTTTGATAACAACTTAGAAAACATTATTCAGTGAAATATGAAACATTATTCGGTTAAATAAGAAGCATTATTCGTATAAATCTTAACTATTGTTTAGGGATTTTGGCTTTTTTTATCTGAAATGATGAACAAAAAAATATTATTCGATGGCCTGTGACAAATTATTCGGTGGAATTGGTAAATTTTGATTTGAACTGAATGAAAAAAAAAAGATAACATAACTTTATTCGATAGCATGTGAAACATTATTCATTGAAATTGTCAATTTTTAAAACAAATGAAATAAAAAAGAGTGGCAAGAGGAATGATTTGGTAAATCCCCACTAATATTTAAAAAAATGATTTGATTTTCAAAAAGGAAAATTTTATGGATCCCACCCACCTTTAAAAAAAATGTACAAACTAAAATAAGGATGAAAATTACTTTTTTTAAAAAAAAAATTCACGAACTGTAAGGGGGAATGGGAGTTTTGTGCTTGTGTGGCCCCCACTACAATTGAGGCTATGACACACGCGCCCGGATTTGGAAGAGTAAGTGAGAATTGGACGTGGGTCCCACGAATTTTAAAGCAAAAATAAAAAAAAAAACCACTTTAATCTTGGCCATTCATTACTTGAGATCAAAGGTCCAAATTTGTGCACTAAATACACTATAAAGGGTGTGCACAAGGGAACCTCTATATATATATATATATATATATATATATATATATATATATATATATATATATATATATATGCTAAATATATTCAAACTTAACGCTTCTACTCCGAATCTCAACTAATTGCTTTTTTACTTGTCAAAACAAATAATTATACCAAATTTCAACTAATTGCTTTTTTTTTAAAATTTGATGGAATATACCTTTTTCACTTTTTTTTTGGGTAAGTATATCTTTTAGTTTTTCTTTTTCCTAATTATACTTTTTTAGGGTGGATTTTACCTAAATACCCTTAAAGTAATTTTTTTAATCTTTTTAAAATTAAAAAAAGTAAGTAGATATAGTCAAAGTAGTATTTTTATCTTTTTAAAATTAAAAAAAAAGAAGTAAATATACATATATAAGATTGTTTATACGTAAGATTTGCTTACGTTTTGATCAAGAAGACGCTACAATAATTGTAACCTATATTATTGTCTCGTAACTAATTTCTTGTAACCGTACTACAATAATTGTAACCGATATTATTATCCCGTAACTATAATTTCTTGTAACCGTACTACAATAATTGTAACCGATATTATTATCCCGTAACTAATTTATTGTAACCGTACTTTTAATCAATATTGTCACATTATTATAACTAATTCATTGTATGTGTTTTTATTCTTGTAATTAATTAATTGTACCTACTTCTTCCATCAATTGTTCAATTAGCAATCTTGTGAATTGTTCAGATTTTAGTTGGTATCGGCAAATCTTGATGTTTAAATTCGATCGTTACTTTTTGCAGTCTTGTAAGCCTTACAATTTTATTGTCTTTCTAATCGTTAATCGGTATAATAGGTTTTTATTATTATTATTTTTTGTTACAATTGGACACTTGGAAATTCTTGTGGACCCTCAGTCCAATTGCTTCGAAAAATATTATTGTAACACTTTTTTTTTAATTTTTTTGGTCACTGCATTCGTAAGTTTCAATCCGCATTTGTAGTTTACACTTGAAAATTCTTTTGGACCGGAAGGGCATGTGGCAACTTTTGTTGTAACTTATTGTAACATTCTTTTGTTATAATTAACCTATTGTAATTAACCAAATTTTGTTGAAACAACGATATTGAATATATTATTTATTTTACAAGAAACCTAATTATTGTAACCATTATGCAAATCTGTAACTAGTTATTATAATCTATTGTAACCTACTTTTGTTGAAAGGACATTATTAAATATAATATTTATCCTACAAGCAACCAAATTATTAATGTAACAATTATTGTATCCTACAAGAAACCTACAAGAAATGACATTATTGTAACTAATTAATTATAATCGTACTTGTAATCAAAATTGTCATAGTATTGTAACTAATTCGATGTAACAAGAATCATGTTGTCGAAAGAATCAAATTGCGCAAGTTATAGGGGATCGAGTTTAGTCAAAACAGTGCAACGGTTTTTTTTTGGCCTCACACCAAATTTTGTAACCATAAAGAAACCAATTAATCACCAAATTTCAATTCAGCATCAGCGATACCTTCAATCTTTAGACCACCTTCAATCACCGATACCAAATTTCAACTCAAAATCAAAGGCATGGCCACACAATATATGGAATATACCACAATAATTATAGCACAAGAGACATAACCACTTATATATCTTCAATATATCTTGTAACTTGACTTCAATTTACAATACTCATAGAAGCGTCAAAATAAATTGATTGATGGGAAGAAGCAGGTGTATTAAGTGATATTAACCCTAGTTTTAATTAGTTTGGGAAGAAGAAGCCAGTTAAAATAGTTAGTTTAATTTTTTTTAATTTCTATGGGCAAATCAATCATTGCACACCAAAAAAGGTACAATTGCTCAAAAAAACGTCCATGGGTATAATTGCTCATAAAAAATTTGAAAAGGGTATATTTACCCAATCATCCCTTTTTTTCTTTCATTGTCTCTGTTTTGGGATAAATCCGCACATCGATTCGTATCGATTGATCTTCCTTCGAACCTTCCTGCGTAAAAGAAGAAAAAAGAGACGGGGCTTGCTTCCGTGAAAGCGCTTCCGACGCTCAAGTCAGAATTATTAAGCCGAAAGAAGAGCCTCTCCACCCCTGGGTGATCACCCATCTATATATAATGAGAATTATGGTTTAACTAAATGCTACCTGGTACAGGCTTACTTTAGCCCTATGACCCCTATCAATTGTTCCTTAGGTTTGCTCTTCACAATATAGTGATGTGGGAAGACGAATATTTCAAAAAACTTCACTTTCTATGATTGACGACAACAACTAATGCTTGTTCTTTTTGCCTTAATTATATCCTGTATGCTTAGCATTCTCAACCAATAAACACAATTAATGTAGTGTAATTTGTTCGTTATTAACTAATCAAATGAAAGTTACTGCTTAAAATGATTAGATAAATTTTTGGTCATAAGTGAGAGACAAAGTTGATGACATTCATGACCATCAAATTTTATTCATGAGTGACAATTCCGTTGGTCTCAAGTGTTGAACATTTTGTCTTAAATGACATTCTTATTGCTTGATCTTGACTTTTTTTGGGCTTAAATGGGGTTATTATGACTTAAAAT
The DNA here is from genome assembly GCA_963922045.1 of Persicaria maculosa. Lineage (NCBI taxonomy): Eukaryota > Viridiplantae > Streptophyta > Magnoliopsida > Caryophyllales > Polygonaceae > Persicaria > Persicaria maculosa. Next base: position 70,282,921 of record OY998255.1, read on the forward strand.
TGCCTTTTGTTGGTCATAAGTGACAATTCATGGGTCATAAGTGACGATTCTGTTGGCCTTAAGTGACGTACTTGCAAGCCAAAACACAAGAGGCAGAAGCTCTCAAACTTGAATAAGCAAGGGCTGACTAGCAGAGCAGCAGCAACACCAAAACGTGAGAAACACATCCGGCAAGGAGCTCAAACAAAGCAACGAAAGCCTGAGTCTTAGTCAAACGCGAATCATCCGAAGAAACCGAGTTAGTCAACAACACAACCCAATGCCATAACCCACCCACCAAAGCAACAGAAAAATGCAACCCAAAACCACACCCTTCCATCCCCGTACCACTCCACCTCAACCAAGCACTAGAAATAAAATCAGTTTGCCACCGATACACCCCTAAATCAAAACATAAAGAAGAAGGAAAGCATCGTACCCAACAGGGAAACTCTCGAAGCTGCGAAACAACGACCAAGCGAGTCCGACTACGACAGGGCAGACACCACCAACAACGGATCGACGATGGGAAAACAACCAGAACTAGCGAGGCAAGCAGAACACAAGAAGAAAAGGAGGACCCGAGCTACAAAAATCAAAAGCAACAATAGAGACCACGACGGAAAGGCAAAAAAGAGCAGTGAAGGAAAAGATGCAGTACACCTAAGCCACCAAGAGGTAGCTGCGAGGCTGGAGAACCGAGCCAAGGGAGACCCATCGGAGACCGGAAGCCAAGGGTGGAGTAGAAAAAGGACCGACCAACGGAGAACCAAAAAGGCGAAATTCCCGGGGAGTTCGGCCAGTGATGAAGGCGGCGACGAAGGACGGAAACACAGACGTTGAGAACACCAAACGATGCAGCGAGTGAAATCACAACACCGAGCAACGGTGGCCAACAAGACGGAGTTGGTGGCTAGCTAGCGGTAGACGGCGACCCAAGGAAACAAGCCATGGCGGCAGGCCAAGAGGACGGCGACGGAGGCCGAGGGTGAAATCAAGAGGGCGGTTAGCCGAGGGAGGGGCCGAGGACGTCACACCAGTGGACGGAGTCAAGCCGGGCGGTGGAGACCATGGTCATGGGTTGAAGGTAGAAGTGGCGGCGGCACCCAACGCTCAAAGGGAGCGTTTTAGGTTACATATTTTCAAGATATATTCATTAACATTAGTAGTAGTAGTATAATCTATCCGTTAGATTCGATATATGTATATAGATTATATCAAAATACACCCATTAAATTAAAAGTGCATTGATGGATGATTTATTTTTTTCCTCTTATTCCACTCCAAATAACTTGCAAATAAAACAGACAAAATAATGCCACCAAACGCGACTTTAGCATTCAAGAAAGATATCAAACTGGGCCCTTCCCGGGCTCGGAAACCATCGCCAAGACCCGGGCCCACGCGGGCCTCGACAGCAGCCTCTCGGCCCACGCGCCCACGCGGGGCCTACTCTGAAACAGCGTCTTGACGCGCGTGGCCATGAGCGAGTGCAGATACGGCGTGTGAGTGAGGTCAGCCGCGGTGAACTTATCCCCGCCCAAGAACTCCGACCCCCCGAGCCTCTCCTCGTACACGTCCAGGACCCGAGAGAGCCTCTTCTCTGCCTCCGCAACCGCTGCCTCGTCTCCCTCCTGGCCGCGGCGGGGCTTGTCCACGAGCTCCGCGACGAGGGCCAGCGCCGGAGGCTGGAACTGGTGGCACTCGACGTCGATCCACGTGGCGACCATCCCTTGAATCATAGGTGTCATGTAAACTTGCTGGATCGCCTGGGTCGCGTATTCGTGCGATATGTATCTCATCTCTGCCCTTGTTTCTGTTACATTATACAACAAGATGAATGTTTTTAAAAAATATATATAATATAGAAAAAAACACTAAAATTATTATTTAAATACATATTTTTAATTGAAATAAGCAAAAATATAGGGAAAATCCTATTACAAAAAAGTTAAATTTATCATTAAAATATACTCCTTCCGATCGGAAATAAAAGATGTTTGACTTTTGTGCACGTAACTTTAGGTGCTAAAAACTACAGTATATAATACTTATTACTAACAAATATTAAGTTATTAAAAAAAATTAATAAAAAAAGTTGATATTTTATATATTTTTAGCTTCTTAAAATACATGTTGAAAAGTCAAACGACGTGTATTTTGGATCGGGAGTAGTTTTTAACTCATAAAACTACGTGTAAAAAAGTCAAACATCGTTTATTTTCGATCGGATAAAGTATTATTTGTAATTGAAATAATTGAGATGAACAAGAATATATAAAAAAAAAATTAAAAAGAAGATAGCGAGATTAGAATTCCAAGACATACTTATATTACACTATTTTCTCAAAATACTAAATATATGTAAAAATATTTTATTTTTTTTTTGCTTTTCTGGCATGGGTGCTTGAGCATTTCTGGCAGCCTGCTATATAGACGAATTGACTAAACTGCAGGTCACTTTTAGTCGACATAAAAATCCAAACAAAACTATTCCAAATGTCTAACTATAACAAGACTATTTCAGATATTAAAAAAAAAAAAAAGAGACCAAATTCTATGTAGATTAATTGAGAGGTGATAAGACCAACTTTTGTGAGATTAGCCAAACAACAATGTGTAACATACAGACTAGTAGACTACAGTAGCGAAAAATACAAAATAAGAGAGAGAGAGAGAGAGAGAGAGAGAGAGAGAGAGAGAGAGAGAGAGAGAGAGAGAGAGAGAGGGAGATGTAAACATACCAAATAGAATCAAGTCTCCATCTTCAAGAACGGGGACCTCACCAAAAGGCTGCAATTAATTAAGGAAGTAAAAAACAGATAAAAAACTAGGGGTGATCGATTTCCTTCGCATCGGATAGGCTCAATAAGATATACGAGATCGAGATCGAGATCGATGACAAGAGACTTACACTGAGAGATAGAAAACTAGGGGTGAGATTCTGGGAAGAGGTGAGGTCGACGGGGACGAAGTCAAAGTCGAGCTGGTGCTCGAACAGGGAGGCAAGCACTCTCTGGGTGCCAATCCTATCAACTGATCCATGCAACTTCCGAATCGCCATCGATTTTCTATCGAATGAGTGCAAATTGGAAGAGACTCGACGCTAGCTTGTTGGTGTTGTAATATATGGGGAGGTATTGGTGTGGGTGTTGAATTCTCTCACACAAAATTTGAACATTTGGTGGTTGGATGGTGTGGGCCTCTGTTTGTTTTGAAATGTTGTTGGGGACTACTACGGAGTATAATTTTCTTCTATGGGCCCATTCTCGCGATCTCAAGACACTCGAATTATATTATGGGTAATTTTTACAACTAGCACATTATGAACATCTAATTAGCTAACTAGCACCCAAACAAAATTAATTAGCTAACCTAGCACCCATTCCCAAATTGACTATTAAGGTCAACGAATAACTTGTTTGACCGTCAATCGGTCAACGTTGACCGTTGATCGGCTCTTTAGGATTTTTATTTTATTTTATTTTATTGGTGACATTTTTTGTCGTTTTGATTCCATTTTTTATTACATTTTATTTTCGCTTTGATGTCACTTTTTTAATAAAATTGATTGATGACACTTTTTTAATGCCACTTTTTTCAAATCTTGATGACATTTTTTTGTTTACTGTGATGTCACATTGACCATTGATGCTATTTTTTTTTACCGTTGACTACTGATGACACTTTTTTTATATCAATTTTTTGATGATATTTTTTTTTACCGTGCTGCCATATTTTTTCAAGGTAATGTTTTCGTGATGCCATATTTTTTCAAGGTAATGTTTTGATGACATTTTTTTCTTTAATGTGATGCAACTTTTTCAAAGCAATGTTTTGATGCCATTTTCTAATGTAATGATTTAATGCCATTTTTTTTAATTAAATCGTTTGATGCCACTTTTTTTTTAATTTAATCAATTGTATATCGATATATTTTCATCGATTCTACTTTTATTCACTGATGACACGTGTGCGATTACACTTCATTGATGCAATCACTTGTGGTGACATGTTCATTACATTTTTATTCAAGTGATGACACAAGAGCGTAAAATGTGATTAAACTTGATTGATGACATATTTTATTGATGACTTTTATTCATTGTTGACATTTGTGATTACACCTCAGTAATCTCAATCATTTGCGATGACATTGGTTGTTGATGACATTAAATAGATTTTCCGAATGTAATTGCATGTTTTTGAGCTCGGCCCTCAAGACACCCAGGCTAAAATGTACTTGTTTATCTAAAAAAATACAGGGGTATTTGTACCCCACCACCTTGTGCCCCTAAACGCAGGTTAATAACAAGAATACAAAGTCATACATAACTATGACAATACATTAGAACTTCTGACATTCGAAACATTAAAACTTCAATAATCCAAAGCTCAAATTTAACTTGTTGTCAAACCAAGAACATATCAACAACTTCATTGTCCAGGAGATTCCCGACTTGCAACCTCCAACCCGTCACCTGCATATCAGAGGAGAGATCAAGATAAATAACATTAGTAATTGTTTTATCAGCAACTTCCAGCCTACAAAGCCAACATAACATATAAAACCGGGATACTTGTATATCATAAGCTGGAACTTTTACCATCTGGGTCAAAGAAGAACACTTGCTTGATCTTCCCATCAGGTAGGCTCTTTTCAAAGGTCTCAATACCCCTTTCCTGCATAAGTTTATATTGCATCTACACTCATCAAGCCTTTCAAGTTGAAGAAAACCAAAAATTAGAAAAGATGAGAGAACACAAAACTAGGAAAGACCTAGCATCAGATTGGATCATTTTGCACTACAACTAATAGATTTTACCCAACAAGACATTAACTCAAATTACATGGAAAGAGATCATTTTCCAACGGTTGAATTGAAGCTAAAAATGCAGCAGGAAAGATTGTCCCAAATAGTTCAATCCAGTGAAGCTGATCACGAATAGCTAAATATGGAGTATTACTCTAACCACTTCTCATCAAATAGAGAGCTAAATGATCACACAAATTCTCATTATTTACCAATTCTTTTTTTATATATATCAAGAATAGCTTTATATAATCAAATGATACCATCAATTTTTTAAATAGAGAGCTTCCAAATCTCATACAAATACTCATCAATGTCACATCCAGTACTCAAATTACATTTCCGAAATCATGAACCTAGCGCCGGAAACTTAAACACATACTGAAATAGTGAAATGCAATAACAAGTTGAATTTGATCAGGAATCGCTACATTATATGAAACCGGAGTCGATCACAATTACATGGCATTCATATATTGTGTTAACAATATATGCAAAGATGAGATCAAAAATCTTGACAATCAGTTTTGAAACAGATAGCTAAAAATCATGTCATTGACCCTCCAAAGGATCCAAAGGAGTTATAACCAAGAAATAAGCATATTTTGTAATGGAACGGTAAGCATATTCATATTATAAAACAACAATCGTCCACTGCCATCAGTCATGTTCTACATTTTTGTAATTAGCACATAGAGACCATATGTTAAACAACACTTCCATAAGTGATAATTAAGTCCACTCGTTTAAACAGATGACCAGTGATTCCAAGTGCATTACATTAAGTATTTGGTTGAACACAAAAACAAATCCATTCAATTCATATCACTCTTAATGTTCAAATGAAACACAATTTCAGAATCGATAGAGGCAATCTAGTGCATTAATGTTTGGCATAGCCAGTTCTCCTCCCTGATCGAAAGACAGTACTTCACCAGTTCACCATGTTCATTTATCATACCTGGAATATTCCCTAAATTGAGTTGGATCGATAGAGGAGTTACCTGCTGCTGCCAATAAGCTTTGCAATGGGATGCACCTGTCAATTTCCTTGCTAACCATCCTTGTGGACATTTCGTCGAGCAGTTTGCGTGCGGTTGGATTAAGGAGCTTCTCTGAGATAGAAGAGACATTCTCTACGTTTAAGGCATTCAAATCAATTTGTACCTCCTTTGGAATCATCATCGTCATCGCTCCACAACCTCTTAATAGCCAATTTCTTGCCCTCTTCATCGGTTCTAACTTGTTCCCCTCTCTCCTTTTTCGTCCTCTTCGAGTCGTCCCCAACAAACTCAAACAACTGCGCTCTCTTTTTTTGTTTCGAGGAGAGCAAATTGCTGGTGGTGGTGGTGGGAAGAGGAGGAGAAGTGGTGGTGATGGTGGTGAGGGAGTTGACAGGGGCGGCTTGGTCCGTTGTTTGGGCTCGACAGCAATCCTTCACCGGCCACCGAAATCGGAGTATGCTGAGTCTGGCTTCGTCCGGCCACCGAAATCGCGGGAGAGATAGAGAGCGAGGGAATCAAGCAAGGTCGATGAAGGCGAGAGAGCACAGAGAGGTTGAGAGAGATCTCGCTATGGACCCAGATCTGACGGAGGTGAAAGGGAAAGTAGGTGAAAGGTAAAGGGCACAAACACCTAAAAAATATTGAAGAGGTGTTAGACCGGCTAAATAAATAAGGAATGGTGTTAATTACCTAATTAAATTACCAAAAGGTGATATTTCACCAAAATTTCTCTTATATTATTCCGTTACGTACAATTTTGAATTTACTAAGTAACTAGTTCACTACCCGGTTTTTTCAATTTAAATATATTTGATACTGAAACCCGTTTATTCATTAATTAGTTAATTTCTTCTAATATTTCTTCATTCATAATTAATATAAAAGTAAATGAAATTCTTGTAATATATGCATATATATATATAATATATATATATATATATATATATATATATATATATATATATATATATATTCTTTCTTTTTTTAATTTAAATAAATTTTAGATTAAATAACAATTAAAAAAAGAGCACCGCTTAAAAATCGAAGAAAACAACTTGCAATAACAACATCAAAAAGAAGAGAAAAGAAGTCAACGTTTGAGAAATAACATTAACAATCTAAACTATATATAGGTCAAAATCTAAAAATCTATCCATAATTATAGATGTATAAAATCCAAAAATATATCTCATAAATATATCAATAACTTCAAGATAGGAAATTATCTTATATAATACGGAGTAGTATTTAAATTTGGCTAATATCTTTTAAAAATATATCCAAATCTAATTAGATTGAGTATAATTTTATCTTATGCATATATAGATATATTGATTAAATAGAGTTACAATAATGTTATCCAAAAATATATCATATCTAATCAAATCGGGTCTAATTTTATCTTATACATATATTAGAATTCTTTTTCAAAATATTCACAAAAAAATAATTATTTAATGAAATATTCAAGCTTTCAAAATATTTACAAAAATATTCATTTTTTGCAGGGTTAACAGAATAACGCGGTCTGAGACCGCGTTTTATTCACAAGGTAAAAATTTTAAAACCGAAGAATAAAGTGACAAAATTTTAACCAAAGAAACGCGGATTGAGACCGCATTTCTATTGTTAATTTATATTTCGGGATAAATAAGGTAATTTGTTAATTTTTTTAGGCTAGAGACGCGGTTTGAGACCGCGTCTCTCTCTCTCTCTCTCTCTCTCTCTCTCTCTTTAAGTTAACGAGGAAGGAGAACCATCGGAGAAGAGGAATCAGGAGGGTCCGGGGGAAGAAGGAGGCCACCAGAGAGGTCGGAGGAGGAAGGAGGAGCACCGCCCACTGGAGGAAGGAGGGCCGCCGCTGCGCCCAACAACTTCGGCCTCCTCTGCAACTATGGCTCCGCCTACCCCTTCAGCCTCCTCCTTTCATGGCTTCTCCTCAAACCCTTGTTCTCGCCAAATCTCACATCTCTTCTCTCAATTTCAGATCCCATCTCCTCGCTACCGTCATTGAAGGCCCCCTCCGTTCATCCCGGACTCTCCTTCGTCCGTCTCGCCCCACCCTCTTCCAATTCCGTTTCGATCTCTCTCGGCCTGTCAATTTCTGACCTAACCCCACCTCATCGGTCTTGATTTCTGACCTAACCCCGCCTACCCCGCAACTATTCCTCCGGTGGTCCTTTCTCCTCCTTCCTCCGGGCTTCGGCAGCCCTCTCCTCCTTCCTCCTCCGACCTCTCCGGTGGTCTCCTTCCCCTGGATCCTCCTGCTTCCTCTCCTCCGGTGGCCCTCCTTCCCCATTAACTTCAAAAAAAAAGAAAAAAAAAAGGGAGAGAGACACGGTCTCAGACCGCGTCTCTAGCCTAAAAAAATTAACAAATTACCTCATTGATCCCGAAATAAAAATTAACGATAGAAACGCGGTCTCAATCCGCGTTTATTTTGTTAATTTTTTGTCACTTTTTTCTTCGGTTTTAAAATTTTTACCTTGTAATAAAACGCGGTCTCAGACCGCGTTTTTCTGTTAACCCTGCAAAAAATGAATATTTTTGTAAATATTTTGAAAGCTTGAATATTTCGTTAAATAATTATTTTTTTGTGAATATTTTGAAAAAATATTCGATTATAGAGAACACAATTTCCCATGTGAATTGTAATTTGATATAAACTAGTGGAATTCCCGCGCCATGGCGCGTTTACCAGGGAAAAAAGAAAAAGAAAATATAAAATGTGTATTATAATAAATAACAAACATAATTTTATAAACTTAAATGAGTTTTAGAAACCGAGTTAAAGAATCGAATTTTAAAACAAACTTAGAGTTGCATAATTTCAGAAATAGAATGACAGAACTGAAAACTTAGGATATATAGATTAGATTTTTACAAAGAATGTATTCTAGAACAGAATAAAGGAAACTGAATTAGCTGAGTTGAATGACAGAACAAAATTAAAGCAAAAATTCATAAAACAGATTTGAAGAACATAATTATAGATGTTGAAGAAAAAACCTGAAATATAGAAATGTTTTTTTTAACAAAATTACAAAACCGGATGAGATGAACATTCAGGTCACGGGTTAATCACAGCAAGAAGGCAATATGGGAAAGGCATTTCACGCCCAAAAATAGCAGCACCCATTAGAATATCACATTGTTCCCACTTTCACGACCAAGCTGAAAGGCATTTCAAGTTCTTGTTTCCCACTACAGGCTTCCTTGGGCTTTGCCTCGCCGGCTTCAAGCTTCACTGCTGCACGTGGGTGTTGACAGCATGACACTCCATTCACACCTTGGCAGCAGCAAGAAACGTTCTCCTTGATCTCTTTGCTTTTGGGTTCTTGAGGTATCTCCTTTGCTTTCTTCAAGTCCTTTTGGTGTTTTTCCTCTACACCCTCTTATTCAGTGCCTTCCTTGTACAAACCCATCTGGCCCCTGCCATTTTTCATAAGCTCTCAAATTATTAGCAATCGTGTCAAGTCTGTATGGTAATACACTCAAACCTAATCAATAACCGAGCAATAAAAGAAACAGAAAGTCAAAGAAGGGAGATAATATACATCCAAAGCTTTTCAATGATCTCTCATTTACCGGCAATGTATTGATCAATCAAGTAGGAAATATCATTGGGAGTGACATACCCAAACCTGCAAAACCATGAATAATATGTCCCAAGTCCAAATAATGGTAGCCGACAGTGAAATGCATGAACAAAACAAATCATATTTTTGGCACACATCACCAATTGAAGAAAGGAATCAGGCAATATTTTACTCGCCAATAACTTTTCCATCAGAGATTGTGCCGAAAATGATCACAATTCCTGCATACTTGTGTCTCAAAAAAGCAATATTGTACACTTACAAAGCAAACAAAAGAGATATTGTACTCAAAGAAATATTGTACACTTACACTTCCCCTCAAATGGGAGGGAATCAAGTGTATGGAATATAAGATTTTGAGCAGCACTATATAAATTACAATATCATGTGGACCCAACAAAGCAAATAAAATAGCAGAACATGATATTAAATGGGGGAGAGGGACAGAAAGAAAGCTAGCAGGCTACCTTTCATGACCAAACTCACAAGAGATAGAGAACTCCTTCCAGTTAAGTAGAGATGACACCCTCCCTTTGTAGCAATGTCTAATATCAACAGGTTTGGATTTCTTCTTCCCTCGTTAGATATACATATACCTACTCGATCGGAACTGTCTAAGGTAGCTTTTGGAGTCTGCAATTTTTTAAATCAGAATTAGAAACTTCGAGTAACAAAAGAAGGTATAGAAATTGTAACCACTTAGAAAATTACTTGAATAAAATGTGACGAAACGGAATGATAAAGAAGATATACAAATTGCAGCTCATTCCGCACAATCAAGAAGTGCCCGGAATCAAATTGCCTCACACTTGATTAGATGGACAAAGAAGCAAAACACATGCAAAAGAGAAACATACTTCACTGTAATATCATAAAAGATTGAAATATACATGCTCACGGATGACAGAAATGACCAGGAGAACAAAAAAAACATAACACAGTAAGACAAAAATGAAAAAAAGAAGCAGCAATGGGTCAGCTTGGGAAATATGTTACAATATGTTTAGAAATTGAAAGTTGAAAGGAATCCATATTCATAAACATTGAAGCATCTTCCAAGAGCAAAGCACCGAAATTTATAAATTAGGCCATAGGAAGAATGAGGGGGGAATGGGTCGACATATTAATATATTATAAACAACTGGATCAACCTGGCAATCATATGGATACATAAAAAAATGGAGTTCAAGTGCTTCATTTGCTAGTGTCATCATTCAGGTGAAACATCGTTTAGGTGAAATCTTACCAATATGCCAGAAAAGGAAAGATACATAATCTACGGTCAATGAATAAGGCTTCCACATCATGGAATGTCCAAAAGAACAAATTAAAAATAGATTTTGTCCACTTACTTTCAGCCCTTAGCCCTCCAGAAAGAAAGAAATAAGAAATTCATTGGCCTGATTAATGAAAGTAATGTTAAACAAATAAATTAGTGCCATCATTCAGCTGAAACATTATCCAAAGAGAGAGAAATAAGAAAGTCCAAACTCATAAATAGACAGTTAGGCACACAACTTTAAGAAGTTAGCACGAATGTTGCTTGATATAACACTGAATAAACGGAATCATACCATACCAATGCCATCACTGAATGAAAATGCATACGAACAACAATAGCAGAAACAGTCTGAAGGTACAAAGATATCATCATAAAAGGATAATCAGAAGCAATATTGTCAAAATCTCAAAAAGCATCACGAACCAATGAGAAGAAGACCAACAATAAAAATCTCAAACTGAAAATCTCAAATTGAAGAATTAAAAAAAGCGTCCCTTCCGATCCATTGGAGCTTTCTCCAGAGAAGTCGTCGAATTTAAGGGCTTTGCGACCAGGGACATGGCGAATCGGCGGATCGAGCCTCTAGTTCCAGAGATTCAGAATCCAATGGGGTTTTACTCGTATTTGGCTTCGAATTGGACTTGTCATCTGCCGAAGAGTTCTCAGGAGACGCCTGGAAACCAAGTGCGGTCAAATTTTATCCTAAAGCAAATCAAATAAGTGAATCAAGAAACCCTAGAAATCAAAACTTGGGCCCTTCATAAAAGCGCGCAAGGGGGAAATAGAGAAAGGGAATCAAACCTGGAACGATGTGCGTAAATCAAAGCAAAGCAAATCTTGATCGACAATTCAGCAAAGGTTTTGATCGAAGACGGGATTGTGAAGGCGAGAGGAGGGGCCTTCCCGGCTTCCCCTAAGTGTTCTTCGGAGGAAGGGCGAGCCGCGAGAGGAGGAAGACGGGATTGTAAACAATACGAAAATGAACCCTAGCGGAAAGTCTGAAATGAGGAGAAAGAACGGGAGAAGAAGGAGGAAGAAGAAGGCATCAGAAGAATTGAATAAAGTTACAGAACGGAAAGGAGAAAGGGTAATCACAGAAAACGAAGATGAGGAGGAGGGCATAGAACTTTACCGGCGGAGGAGAAAGAGCGAAGGAACTGAGGAGGAAAGCGATGGAACCGGTAGAGCGGGGGAGGGAGAGTGAAATCGCCGGAATGGAGGTTTGAGACATACGAATTGAGATTCATGAAGGAAGGGGGTGGAGAGTAACCCTAAGCAAGATTGGGAGAGGGTAAAAAAAAAGAAAAAAATTGATTGGACGAAAAAGAGTAAATTGAGGAAAGGCTGCCACGTCAGCTAAAAGTATTCTGAATTAAGTTATTATATAGATATATAGATGTATGTATAAATATATCAAATATTATATATAAATACAAACCTTTTAATTTAAAATATTACGTAAAAATCAAGTATCAAAATATAGAAAAATACTGATTTTATAAACAAATATATAATACATATTTTTGTCTAAATTTAGTAAAATCAATTTTTTGTACATAATCTCCACCGTCCATTATCGTATACTTGTCGGCATAGGCCTTCATTTTATTTAGGGTGAGCCAAGTCTAAATTTTGACTCGAGCTTAAAAGCGTGCTCATACAAGTTCAACATATAAGTCAGATTCGGGCACCATCCCAAAACCAATTAGCATTAGATGGAGTAGCTCATCCACTTATATGTTAGGTTCAGAATCCGCTCACTTTCGATGTCGGATTCACAAGTGTTCCAATATTTAAGAAATGAACGAACTCGAGCCGAGCTTTTTTCGAGCTTGAGCAGTTCTACTTGTTCATTATACAGTAACTTAAAGAAAATTTTAAAAATTCCATAAAATTCGAGTTATTCAAACTTAATTCGAACAAGTCAAGCTTTAAACCGAGCTTAATTATAAATATGCTCATACTCGGATCGTTTAAAAAATAAACGAGGTCGAGCCAATTACATACACATATAACACGATACGAGACGTTGCTCTTCAGCCAATTCACTCTTGCAACTCCTTTTCTGACTTTTGCTTTAAAAAGTAAATAAAATGGCACATCAGTAGGAGTGTAGGACCATATATGACATGACATGAAAAAAAAAAATGACATGAAAAAAAAAAAAAATGACATGAAAATATGCAATGCAATCTCAAAAAACACACTGATGTTGATGGTTAGCGCTGACTGCAACTTGGAAGTCTAGATAGCCTGGATTGTTGCTTCTCCATCTTTACTATCCACAGTCACAATGCATTATTACTCTTTTCAGGATATATTAAGAAAAAGACTGAATTTTGCCATGTGCTACATTTCCTTTTTTTTTTTTGATTAGGTAAAAATTCGAGTTCAGACAGATCTGAAACTCGATAGACCGACGAGTTGGCAAACGGACTAACCGTCATCATACAACAAACAACATAATATACACACAAAAATCACAGATGAAAGAAACAACTCTAAGAATCCATATAAGTCGTCAGTCAGCGGAGGAGTCGATGGAAATCCAAGGCGAGCTACGGATGCTGAGAACACGGGAGAGCGTGTCGACTCACACGGCGTCTCGACGCCGAGAAGGCGGAGAACAGTAACCCACCACTGGAAATGGCAAAACCTGAGGAAGTGCGGATCACCGACGTTGTCCCCACCTAGATGAGGGATCTTCGAAAACCACGAATACCGCCACGATCCTCTCGATCATACAGGAAGCCCGATACTGCAACCCAACTCGGAACAAAACGTACCCACGCCAAAGCAGCGACCCGAAGCCAAAAGAGGGAACAAATACAGGTCAGAAAGAGAAGAACTAACCATCCGAAGAAAAAAGTGTGCAAACTCCCGGACCAAACTAGAAGTCCGAGAAGAAATTATTTAAACTACTAATACCAAATTATTTCGCAGACCCTTTCGGGATTTTATCAAACCCTTTCGAGAATTTTATCAAACCCTTTCGGGATTTAAATAAGACCCTTTCAGGATTTTAAACTAGCTTTTTTTTATTTATAAATATAAATAAATATATAAATAAATAAAAAGCTGATTTTTTTTTTTCAGTTACATTAGCCTTGGCGTGCAAGGCCAAATTAGTTTGCATGCCAAGAAGATGCCCATCAATCAATCACTAAATATATATATAAAAATCAGCTCGTCTTTTTTTTTTTTTAATCCTTGTGCTTGGCAAGGTTGATTCGCCTCCGACAAATTCAGTCGCGGAAGGCCGGCAAGCAACCGGAGGAAGCCGACGCTGACCAAGCAAAACACCAGCAATGGCGACGAGAGATCGGGAGGCGGAATGGACGCCAGGGCGGTGGGTTGCAGGCGGCAGCCTAAAAAACCCCCAAATCGGAAAGGGGGGAATTGAAGGGAGACCAGCAGGGACCAACCGCAGGTGGCGGGAGATGGAGAGCGGCGGCCATCGCCGGCGATGGAACGATGGTGGTGGGCATGTGGCGACGCCAGGTGAAGACAACGGCGGAGCAGGGGCGGAGACGATAGGTAAAAGACCACCATCATAACCAACCAAGCCTGACGCGCCGATGGATCAATCCCCGTCGACGGAGAGAACTCCGATGGAGCCAGAGGACATGATGAATTGGGCAAGAGCCGGGAACTGAGGAGGGTCAAGAGAAGGGGATCGATTTGAGGGTTAATCAGACACCAACCAACACCACAAATTGGGCAACAGAGGATCGTTAGTCCAAAACGAATTTTGGATACACATGCAACTCACAAAACGTGATTAGTGAGGTTGGATGGACAAAATTTCTGGGACTGGAAGGATTGAAGGAGAAGATTCAATCACCCCATTTGAGGACGGATTTCTCAAGGATGCACACAACCTGTGGTGTAGGTGAGCGGGTAGTTATGGGAGCCGAGAAAGCGAGGTGGTAGCTCCCGGAGGAGGAGATAGGGGCTCTCCAAAAGAGAGCTTTTCCCCCCAAAAAAAAAAAATTGTAAGTTGACCCTTTCTAATTCATTTTCTACATTTCCTTTTTAGGTTGATGAAGATAAGGAGCTAAATAAAAATAAAATATACTATAAATGAGTGTTAAAAAATATTTCATCGCAGGAGTGTTAAAAATATATCCCTTGATATTATGGGTTCGTATGGGATAGAGTTAAAAAAGTGACTAAAATTTAAAAATAGTTAAAATTGAAAAATTGTGTAAAATAAATGTTGAAAGATTATGGAATAATATAAACGCAGTATGGGACGAAACAGAGTTTATTTGTAAAAAAGTAAAGTTTATTTGGTTGTTATTAGGAGTATTATGGTAATTTTAAACCAAATAAACACCAAAAAGCTTATCTGCTTAACTTTTTCTTTAATTAACTTCTATTTTTAACTATAAACTAGCTAAAATTAGCACTCATACATAGCTAAAAAATTTACCTACCTCAGTCTACTACTTTTTTTAGTAGTTTATTGTGCAAGTTTAAATTGAGAAAATTTGGTAGAATATCACCCTTTGGACTTTTGATTAAGTCTTTAGCACCTTAAAATTTTTTATTGGCCTTCCTAACAACTCTTCAAAATTAATTAGTCCCTTAACACTTTCCTTTCATTCTTTTCCTCAGATCTGAAGAGTCGTCCATGGCGATTTATGATTAGCAGAGGAAGTTTGCTTCAACCACATAGCCAGGGAATCAACCGACGTCAAGCGCCTCTCCAGATTCTACCAAGAGGTCTCCTCCCTCCTCTTCCTCTCTTTCCTTTCTGGATTCAATTCCTTCTCTTTCTCTCTCGCTGATTGCAATTTGGGGGTAGGATTTGCAGATACTAGGTTTTGAGCAGATTCAGAGCCCCAACTTCGGCGGAGGATTGGAGACGATATGGCTTTGCCTTCCTCCTTCCTTTTCTCTCCATCTCAATCCAGAGAAACCTCGATTCCGAATCTCGTCTCCCCGAGGGGTCGTGGAGTGCCACCTCCGCCGTCGCCGACCCTAAGTTCCTCCCTACCGGCCACCACATCTGCGTCTCCGTCTCCAATTTTGACTCTTTTGTCAAATCTCTCAAGGTATTTCATCTCAATCACAAGTTTCCGGCGCTAGTTTCATGATGTCGGGAATGCAATTTGAGTACTGGATGTCTGGATGTGAATTTGATGATAACTTGTATGAATTCTGGAAGCTATCTGTTTTAAAACTGATTGTCAATATTTTTGATCTCATCTTTGCAAATATTGTTAACACAAACTCTGCTCTATGAATGTCATGTTTTTGTGATCGACTCTGGTTTTATATAATTTAGCTATTCCTGATCAAATTCAACCTGTTATCGCATTTCACTATCGCATAAGGATTTGGAGCTTGAGAATACTTGGATTGATCTTAAATTTTCTGAAATCTTGGTGTCTAAATCTGCCCACCAAGTGTTTGTGGAAATGTCTAAGCAAGGATTGCGAACTTGATAACGAATGTTCATTAATTAGGAATCTGCTGGTTTTCTTTTTCCCATGGTTGTTTGGTTTACATTGTGACATTGTTGTTATTTGTGTGAGTTTGAATGAATTAGGAAGCAAGAGCTAAAGGTAGAGGACGTAGGAATTGTAGAGTTTTTTTAGTTAATTGTTTCGTCTACATTGTGAGTTTGAAAATGAAGTTTCCATGATGAATGAATTTGGAATCTGTTCGATGAAATGCCTCTGCGGATTTTTTGACTTCTAGCGATGAATTGATCAATCGAATTGCTTCCGATCTGTTGACGAGATGCATGTCTGTGCTTTTAATAAGTTTCAATGTCTTCCTACTTTGATTGAGCTTCTAAATGGCTTCTTTCCTGGCACTTTTTTAATCAAAACAATACTAGCTGTTTTAGGCTTTCATAAGTAGATGATTGAACATGAATAGAATCCCAAGCTCTGAACTCAAGAGCCATGTGATTTTCTATTAGAACCTACAATTTTGATTGAGTTAGGGTTTGTTTTGGGGTGAAAATGTCGAAATTGATGACAATTTGGATTTTTTGATGATAGGTGGAGCTTTGAATTGTGTTTCTGCTCATGTGGGTGAAATCAGGCATGGTGGTGTGAGGGGGAATCACATGCACTCCAGTTGTAATGAGACTTTTGTCATCTGGGGAGCCAGAACCAAAATTAAAGTATGTGATTTTGTCTCTAAAGCGTGTTTTTCTTCCTCAGAGATTATGGAATTTCTTGTTTTATTGGGGTACTGCTCTTTGTTGTCTAGTTCACTTAGTTGATGGTTAATTGTTAAAGCTGCTAGCTTACTCGAAAGATTCGAATTGATATCTCAAATGAAAGCAAAAGTTTGTAAGCTATGATGATGCTATAGTTTACTGTCTTATATAGATGTATACATATGAAAAACGAAAATGTACAGAGCAACCGCTTTAATTTCTTCAAGTAGATGTTAAGCACAGAGCTCTCAAATTTCATGTACTCCATAGATGAAACTTGTGATGCCATTGGGGTCGCTACAGGTTGTTCGAGCTGCTGCTATTCAGTTTCTGCTGGTGGATAGTTTGTGTTCATGCGATTAAAGGGATTTGAAAACTTAATTCTTAACAACTTCTAGGTTTTGGTGGTTCTTGCTCTGCATTTTCATGATGTTTTAGAAATTGATGGTATGTAACTCTAACTATAGAGATTAGGCAAATGAATGTGAGTGTCATTGTTGTTCATTAATCGTGTATAAGATAACATCAATACCTTAAGTGATTGACAATTCGAAGAAGGAGAGTTCTAAGAGAAAGGAGAAGTAGCATACAAACATGTGATTTCTATAATTGTGTGAAATATGTTGACATTCAAAAGTTCTCATTAGTTGAACTGACACATGTGTGTATTTTTTTGTCATGCTTATCTCTGGTTACTCATTAACAATTGTTGATGCAGCAGACATTTTCAATAACACCAGACTTTGGTCTCTTTCTTTCCTTTCTTTTAATTTGATTGAGAATGTTTGCAACACATTTCTTATTATACCTTAATATTTGACAGAGAGGTCGAAGACTTCACTAGGAGGCTGAATCTGAATTGGCGAGAGAGAATGCAAGAACTCCTCTATGGCCTAGGAAGAGCTTCCAACAACTTCATCATTCATGATCATGAAAAGGATGCCATAAGGATATATGTAAGTGTGCATATTTCTTATAGGCTTTTGGAACTCTTTCTTTGGGGATGAGGCTCAATTAATGTGCACATATAACCCCTTACAATTACAGCTCTGACTAAACATGAAATCGTGAGGGGGTAAGAGAAAAAAAGAATACACATGAACAAATGTTTACCAGCTGAACACTGGTGTTATTTGAGCTTTGGCTGCCTGATGCATCTGTAGCTTTCATGATCTGTTCTTCGAAGACTAGTAAAAACTGGGAGGAAGATTATCTCATTATGCAGTCATCAGTAGTTGAGATACTTGATTTTGAGATTCCAGGACATGTCTTTGATTCTGTAAACCAAATGAACTCTGAACCTTGACCATTTTATGCTGTGAACAGGAACAGAGCTGGATCGAGAGACAATTTGTACATCCCGGATAGCACCTCACTCATCAGCAAAGGGAGAAAAATTTCCCCTCAATTTCGCTTGAGCAGGGCGATAAAAGCTAGGCCTCCGGGCAGCAGCATTAGAAGTTGTTAAGGATTAAGTTTCCAAATCCCTCCGGGCAGCAGCATTAGATTTGGGATACAGCAGGTCAAGAAAGATTTCAAAGCCTTGGTGTTGCTTTTTACCGTGGTGCAGACATTTGTGTTCTTGTGTACGATGTGAACACAATGAAGCCCTTTTAGAATCTAAATCGTTCGAGTGCTCAACTGAGCTTGTTTAGTTAAATCTTTCATAGTTGAAGTGTTTGTTCAAATTTAAATTAAAAAGATATTGTGTTTAATCCGATAGACTATTGACTTGGAAGTTGGAACTACTTTTGTGTTTTAGAATCCCACATTTCGTATTGAATCACTCCTTATACTCATTTTAGTGATCCTGTATTATATATTATTAGGACATGATTAGAGTAAAAAATGGGTGTTGAACCTTTCTGTTAACTATTCAATACTAGTATTTGGGAAAATGATCATTAGTATCACAAATAACTACTGTGAAAAATCAGTGATTTCAAGCATTCTAATTCTTTGAAGGGGAACATTCTAATTCTTGGTCATCAATTATATAAAAATGTCACCATAAACAATTGTGATTAATGAAGTGTAATAACAAATGTCATTAATGAATAAAAGTTGTCAATAAAAGATGTAATCAATGAAATGTAATCACATTTTATATGTACTCTTTGTCATCAATTGTATAAAAATATAATAAAACTGTCATCAACAAATAATGTCATCACAAATGATTGAGATTAATGAAATAAATGTCATCATGAACAAAAGTCATCATTAAAACATATATCAATGAAGTTTAATTACATTGTATGCTCTTGTCTTCTCGATTGTATGAAAATGTGATAAACATGTTACCACAAGTGATTGAATCAATGACCTGTAATCTCAAACGTGTCATCGGTGAATAAAAGTAGAATCGATGAAAATATACCGATATACAATTGATTAAATTATAAAAAAAAAAGTGGCATCAAACGATTTGATTAAAAAAAATGGCATCAAAACACTACTTTGAAAACGTTACATCACATTAAAGAAAAAAAATGTCATCAAAACACTACTTTAAAAAAATATGGCATCACGGTAAAAAAAATATCATCAAAAAATTGACATCATAAAAGTGTCATTAGTAAAAAAAAATGGCATCAATAGTCAACATGAACAAAAAATGTCATCACGGTAAAAATATCATCAATGGTCAATGTGACATCACTACTTTGAAAAAATATAGCATCACGGTAAAAAAATATCATCAAACATTTGACATAAAAAAATGTCATCAATAGTCAACAGTAAAAAAAAAGGCATCAATGTTCAACGTGACATCACATTAAACAAAAAATGTCATCAAAGTTTGAAAAAAGTGTCATCAAACCATTTCATTATAAAAGTGGCATTAAAACGAAAATAAAATGTAATAAAAAAGTGGCATCAAAACGGCAAAAAATGGCATCACAAAATATGTAAAAATAAAAATAAAAAAATCTAAAGGAGTTGGTCAACGTTGACCGGTCACCGTTGACCAGTCAATGGTCAAACAGTTGACCATTGACCATTTGGGAAGGGTGCTAACCCAAACTAATTAAATTAGTTTGAGTGCTAATCACCTAATAAAAGGTTCAAAATAAGCTAGTTACCAAAAACACCCATTTAAATTGAGATATATCAAATCTCTTTTATTTTTCACTATCTCTTCCTCTTTTCATCTTCTTCACCTCTCTAATTCAAAAAGAGATATTAAACACATACTCTTATCTTAATATCGATATCGATATTATCTTATACCCATATCTTGATATATACAGTATCAAATATTGATCTTGGTATTTGAATATGAGATCTTGACATGAATACGAGGTACCTAACAGAGCCTCCTCTTAACGTGACTGGTACATTAATATTTGATGTTTGGTTTATTGTTCATTGGAAACTTCATTTATATTTATACAGTACATATCTTTAGTAAAGGATTAGGTAGTCAATGGATGAATTGTTTAATATATCAATAGTATGAACGTATGTCACGTTACCTAATAGCACAGCACGTGAAAAAATGGTGAAACCTAACTAAACAAAAGCGGGTGGAGTGATCATACATTCATACCCTTCCTATCCTATTATTTCCACTTCTAATAACAACGATACAGTTGATTCTACTTGAAGCAAAACAAACGTAAATATTATCAAAAAGATGACCAAAACAAACGTAAATACTCTAAGGCCAACCCATAAACAAAAAGCACGAATGAGTGGAATGCGTACAAGAGAGGACACTGGAAATCATAGCAACAAGAAATGAAAATGTGTTGGGTTTCTTCCTTAATTTAGCCCAATCACCCAAAGCCCAAACTTGGAGGAAGCTGTGTCCATATTTCAACAAGTCCAAGATGCAAAATTGAAGACCAATTCTAGAAGCCTCTTGAATTATCAAGAGAGTTCAAGAGAGATAAGCCTAGGATTATCTAGATGCATTCCTAGGCTAGAAAAGTCTAGAAAATTAGAGAATAATCTCCACTTTGTAGATGGTGAAGGATGGTGAGATGGGGGCTATAAATAGCCCATGGGTGTCTTGGCTTTGGATCATCCAAGCAAAGCAATTCAAGTGAGAACAAGTGTAGAGTGATCAAGTATCCTAGTAAGAGTGAGTGTAAAGTGAGCCACAAAATTATATAGTGAGAGTTGTAATTTGTAAGAGTCCCACTATATAATAAAAGTCCACTTTTATACAAAGTGAGTCTTGCCCATCTTAATCACACGAAGCGGGAAAACCCGATTTTTCCCAACAGTGGTATCAGAGCGAGGTTCATTTTCGGAAGGTGTTAGCTCGTGCGGATCAAGATGGAGGCTACCGTCACTTACGAGGGTGACATGTTCAAGCTCACGGCCGACAACTACTCTTATTGGAAGCCGATGATGGAGGATCATCTCTACTGCAAGGACCTGTACGAACCCGTCTTCAACAAGGCAAGCCTCAAGGAAAGAGCGATAAGGAGTGGGAGCTCCTTAATCGGAAGGCGGTCGCCATGATCCGTAAGTATATCGATAAAACTCTCTTTGAGCATGTTTCTAATTATACAAATGCTTTTGAATTGTGGACAAAGCTAGAATCCATGATTCAAAAGAAATCGCCTCGTAACATGGCCCTCCTAGCTAGACGGTTGGTGAAGATGGAGTATAAGGATGGCCAAAGTATGATTGAGCACTTGAATAATTTCAAGGGGCTTGTCAATCAGCTACGTAAGGTGGATATGGAGCTCGATGATAAGCTACAAGCCATCCTACTTCTCACCTCTCTGCCAAAGAGTTAGGATACTCTGGTAGTTACTCTAAGTAACTCAGCACCAGACGGGAAGCTCACCATGGATATCGTCTGTGATAAACTTCTGAATGAAGAAGCTAGGAGGAAAGAGAGAGGAATTACTAATCATTCTGAGGCTAATGTCCTTGACAATCGGAGTAGTAATGATGTCCGTGGACGAAAGCAAAGCCGAGATCGAGATCAGTCTCGAGGGCGGTCCAAGTCACGCACCAGGGTCACGTGCTACTACTGTGGCAAACCAGGCCACAAGAGGCAAGAATGCCGCATCCTCAAGAGAGATCAGAAGGCCGGAAATGTGAAGCCAGACCAGATCAATCCTATGAGGAGGCGAGAAGAAAGGAGCTAGTACTACTGCCATGGCTGATGAAGGCGAGGATTCATATCTCGTTGAAGGAGGTAACATTTTAAACATTGAATGTAATGATATCTCCTGGATTGTCGATTCTGGTGCCTCATGTCATGTTACCCCCCCCCCCCCCCCAAAAGCTTCTTCTCATCCTACCGAAGTGGAGACTTCGGTACCGTCTTGATGGGAAATCATGGATGGAGCAAGATCGTGGGGAGAGGAGATATTATCCTCACATCCAACACAGGATGCAAGCTCATCCTAAAAGATGTGAGACATGTTCCTGATATGAGACGTAACCTCATATCAACTAGAAGGCTAGACGTTGATGGTTACTTGAATCAAAATGGCGGAGGCAAATGGAAGCTGACTAAAGGAAACCTAACCGTGGCTCGAGGAAGAAAAGAAGGCACATTGTACTGGACAGAAGCCAAGGTCTGCAAGGGAGAGGTGAACGTTGCCAGCATTGACATGGAGATCTGGCACCAAAGACTTGGACATATGAGCGAGAAAAGCATTCAAATCCTCGCTCGAAGGCAGCTCCTCCCTAACCTGAAAGGTACTTCCCTCGACCCATGCTCTGATTGTTTAGTTGGTAAACAACATAGAGTAGCTTTCCAGAGATCATCTCCATCCACGAGGAGGAAGCATGTCCTAGACCTCGTACACACAGACAGGTGTTCAATGACAGAAAAATCCAATGGAGGTGCACTATATTTCGTGACCTTCATTGATGATCACTCAAGAAAGATCTGGGTGTGCTTGCTGAAATCAAAGGATCAAGTCCTCGAAGCATTCAAGGAGTTCCATCCCAAGGTGGAACGGGAGACTGGTCGGAAACTCAAGTGTACCCGATCAGACAATGGTGGTGAGTACCGAGGACCCTTTGAGGCATACTGCAACTCCTATGGGATCAGGCTTGAGAAAACTCCACCCAAGACGCCACAACTGAACGGGGTTGCTGAAAGGATGAATCGGACTCTCACAGAAAGAGTTCGATGCATGCTCTCTCATGCCAAGCTACCCAAGTCGTTTTGGGGAGAAGCCTTGATGACCGCTGCCGACATCATCAATCTCACACCTTCTGTCCCTCTAAACGGAGATATCCCAGAAGAGGTTTGGTCAAGGAAGAAGGTCTCTTACAAACACTTGAAGGTGTTCGGGTGCAGGGCGTTCGTCCACATTCCTAGGGATGAGCGGGCCAAGCTTGATGCTAAGACAAAAGAGTGCATCTATCTTGGTTCACCCAGAGATGAGTTCGATTATCGGCTATGGGATCCGACCACCCGAAAGGTCATTAGAAGCCGAGATGTTGTGTTCTTCGAAGATCAGACGATTGAAGACATCCGAAGATCAACAAAGCCGACGCCAATGTAAAGGCCCGGATTTTCAAATCTTGATTTTCGAAAAAATGAATTTAAATCGGACATTTCAAGGAGAACTCGTCCTCAAATTTAATAAATCGAACTCGAAACTGTTAGAGTGGATTTCGACCAAATTTTGAAATTTATGCAAAATAGATTTTATCCCGTTTTCATATACCAAGAATTGGAAAATGATGTTCGGATTTCATTATTAAATTCGGAATTCGGAAAATTTAGAATCTAATTTGATCGAGTCGGGATAGGATCGAGTCAGCGGGTCTCGGGATATATTTCAGGTATTTCAAAATAAACCTTTTGGAGACCTCTTCTGATTTTCTACCTTTCCACTTTGTCACTTTCCTCCATCTCCCCTTTACCAATTTCAGTAGTAGCAGAGCATCCCCTCACGGGCTCACACCTTTCTCCAGCTTGACTTTTCCCTTTCTAGACTAGCAGCTTCCCTTTAATCTCCCTCCCACACACTCTTGCCTCTCCATTTTTGGGCAAAAGCCAACAGATCCCTTCCATAGCGCTCATTTCCACGCCAAACAACTCATAGCCTCCTGATTCCATTTGACTCCAAAAACAAGCAAAGAAGACAAGGTTGTGCACTCAAAATCAGACTCCCAACACCACCATCCCTGAGACCACCTTCATTCCATCACCTTTCCCTCCGTACCTGCTCGTTTTCAGCCCCCAGAAGCGCCAGGAAGAGCTGTCGCCGACGCCGAGCGCTCAGTCGAGCGCTGTCCGAGCACCTTCAGGCGCTGAAGGCGTTGCAGCGCCGCCCATCTCCCTCCGTTTCGCTTTCCAACACCGGCAGCACCCTCTTCCTTTACGTTGAGAAACTGTCCCTGAATCAATTCCTTCGACGTCCTCCAGAGAACCCAGAACGCAGCAGGAGCACCCGGAACTTGCCGGAGTCGCATTCCGCTTCTCCTCATCTGTTCGCGTGAGGAAGGTCGCTTTTGCTGCCTTCTTCGCTTCCATCCCTTTCATCCCCTAAAGACGGATCCGGCCCCAAGCGAGCAGCCCCAGAGCCGTCGACGCCGTCCACCTCTCTCCTCCCTCTGGTTTCCGTTCGCAAGCCGCGGTAAAGCTCTTCCTCCTCCTTTCGCTCTAAAACACCTTAAAGGTCCGCCCTTATGACCTATTCTTTTGCCTCAGACCAAGAACGCCTCGAATCCATCTCCGACGAGCCCAATCGCGCTTCCGACGAAGATTTCCCGGCGAAGCTTTTCAATCTCGGTAAATCCTACTTTTCTTCCTCTTCTCTTCTCCGTGTTTGATTCCTTTTGTCTGGGTTGGGATCGGAAACTCGGGTCAGTTGAGTGGGCATGGTCGGGGGTCGGAGGGAGAGCCGCCGGCGAGCCTCACCTTTCCTCCTCTTCCTTTCCGTCTCCGATGGTGAGCAGACCTGGGGAAGAAGACGAGACCTGTTTTCCTTCTTTTCTTTTTGGCTGGGCCGGGTTGGGCTTCAACTTGGTGGATCCGGGTTCAGATTTCGGGCTTCTCCTCCTGGGCAAATTGGATCCTACTTCCGGGTTGGGGAATATAGAGTTGGGTTGTATCCGGGCCTTTTCTTCCTCCTTCCTATTGGGCTCGTCTTTGGGGAATAGAGAGTTGGGCTTGAATGGTTTATTTAAGTTAGTTGTGTTTTTAATTATGTGTTATGATTTATGTTGTTATATATGTTATGATTTATAATTAGTGTTAGGCTTATTATTATCATTACTAAAATATTCTGTTTTGAGGAAATATATTTCTGAAATTATTATTATATATTGTAAAATAGTTTAAAAGAGACATTATCGGAATATGTTTTTAGTGATGCTTTAGATATGTTATTTTAGAGAATTTGAAATGAATTATGGGTTTTGATTTATAAACATGATTGTGAAAATAGAATTATTTTTGGTGACTAAATGTCAGAATTTATTTATGTAATGATTTTGATAATAAATATGCCGGGATCGTTTTAATAACATGATTTCGGGAGATTGGTTAAGGATTTAAACGATTAATGTCGGAATTTGGCCAAGTATGATTTGAGAAATTATTTTGAATATGAGTTGACTTAATTTTGGATTTAAGAGTTTGGAAATATGGTTGGTACAATTTTATCAATGGGTTTGATTGGAAGTAAATGATTTTGGTTGATCGTTATTAAATCGGAAAGGTTTTGAAAATGGTTTTACCATCGATTGGTTTTGAGGATGTTGAGAACTTGGGTTCTGTGTGTATGAATGTTGGTTCGGTAGCTTATGGAATGGCTTGATGATAGGTGTGTATTGCTTTTGGATTGCTTTGGACTTGCAATTGGGCCCTTGCTTGTGTTATCATGCTGTTCTGCATCTTCAGGTAAGTTCCCTAGGGGGCTTACTCAGGTTGGACATTCATGCCTGTTGTTGCATTTTATGTTAGGTGTTGCATATGCATAAAAGCATGCCATGTAGTATCCTGTTTAGGTTGCACTAATTGAATGAGCATCTGCTTACTTATTGCGTTTGAAACAGAACGACCGTTATCTGTGATAGTCCTAGAGTCTTTGCTAGGGTCATAGGGTAGTCCAGCCTCATCGGGTACCCTGAGTCAATCGAGTCATGAACTTCCTTATATTATGAGATGCCTGCGGGCTTTATTGTAGAGCGGGTTAGGCATGCGTGCCGCCCGATTATGATGGAATGCATTCACGAGCTGGCCAGTCTTCGCCCTATCGGAAGGGGGTGGAGGTAGGAGAGGGATATGCCACTTGGCATTGTCTTGGGCCCTTTACAGTATTTTTACACATTATTATAACTAGGAGCATGCTAGTGTGTTTGACTTTCGTACCGCATTAGAGCATCTTTATTAGGTATAGCACATACTATGTGGCCTCAGCGAGGACTGCCGGTCCCGCATGAGTGGCTCGATCTGACTCCTTTCCCCGTTCTTTTTTTTAAGGTATTTTCTGCAGATTTTGATTGCTCGATGTCTATGTGACGGGGTTCCCTTTTTGCGAATCGAAGAACCTGGCTAAATCTCTAACTCATTATAAATGGTAATCATCCACTTATGTTTTGGTTTTGACCCGGCTCTGCCGTGGTGCTTTGTATCTTAATTTTGCTTCCGTCTTGCTTCCGTTTGAAATGAATTTCGCGAGTTAGTCCCTAGGACAGGTTAAGGGTACCCAACGGCCCTACGATATTTTCAGGGTTCGAAATCCCTCTTTATTACTTACCATAAAAATGAGTTTGAAACCTCGACCCGTACCTGGATTGCAAGATCCGAACAAGGGGTTTTATCCCTTGAAACATAACCCGGAAATCATAATTCTGGGCAGTTACAGCCAAGACAAAGGAGGGAAGAGCCAAGTCCCTCGAATGCACAGCGAGACGATTCGGAAGGAGCTCCGATCGAGAGCGATGACAGAGCTGATGATGAAGATCATTCTCAAGAGCAGAATGATCAAGAAGATGCCCCAGTTGAGCCTGAAGCAGAATCAAGTACTCCGGTAGAGCCTGAGCTGAGGCGGTCCTCTAGAGACAAGCGACCGTCCAACCGATACAGCTCAGATGAGTATGTGACCCTCATGGATGAGGGGGAGCCTCAAAGCTACAAGGAGGCTATGGATGATATCCACAAGGCTGAGTGGCTAAGAGCCATGCAGGAGGAGATGCAATCCCTGCATGAGAACCACACCTACGAGCTGGTGAAGCTATCAAAAGGGAGACGGGCCTTGAAGAACAAATGGGTGTATCGGTTGAAAACTGAGGACAACAACTCGAAGCTCCGATACAAGGCTCGACTAGTCGTGAAAGGATTCAGCCAAAAGAAGGGCATTGACTTTGAAGAAATATTCTCTCCGGTCGTGAAGATGTCCTCTATCCGAGTTGTTCTGGGCTTAGCGGCAAGCCTAGACTTGGAGATCGAACAACTCGATGTCAAGACAGCATTCCTCCATGACGACCTTGAAGAGGAGATATACATGGAGCAGCCTGAAGGATTCAAAGTTCCAGGCAAAGAGAATCTGGTGTGCAGACTCACAAAGAGTCTCTATGGCCTAAAGCAAGCACCAAGACAGTGGTACAAGAAGTTCGACTCTTTCATGGCGGATCACAACTTCAAGAAAACCATGAATGACCACTGTGTCTTCATGAAGAGGTACGCAAGCGGCAACTTTCTCATACTTTTGCTCTATGTTGATGATATGTTAATAGTAGGGCAGGACCGCAACAAAATAGCTGCTTGTTGCTAGGAGGAAATCGAGTATGCAAAATAGAATGTAAATAAATCAAAGCAAACCAGATTCCGTCCCTTGCAAATAATTACAAGACCTCCTCCTGATGTAGCAACGGAAAGTCAGGATCGATCCACGAGGAAGCGTGTCAGCGGATCCTAGGCAGTGGAGAAATCTCACGGACAGAAGTCGACTACAGGTGCTAGATCTCGACTAGGGTAAGTCGACAGGAGATCAGGCAAGTCGAACAGCGCAGCAGTCACAGGCACTGGCTACTCGATCTCGACAAGGGCCTACTCGAGATCGAGTACAGTCCTTGTCGATGTCGGCTTGGTCTTGTCGAATTCCTGCACAGGTAAGCTACGACGATCTAGGATTGGGAATTAGTAGTCGAGATCGACCGGGCTTGGTCGAGATCGACAAGGGCAGGAAATAAAACGAAAGTAAATAAAAACAAATGCTTTGGGACTTCGAACTAAACTGTATTTAAAGGACTTCCAAGATTGGGGTTTGCAACAACGATAACCAAACATGCATAAGGCAAAGATAAAACAGATAATCCTGTAAATTGCATCAAGGACAAGCTTTCGCCTTTTCCAACAATTAGACAACTCTTTCAAGAAACCCTAATTGTCTCTACTAATTTTATGTTTACAATCCAAGTTGTTAGCATGGATCTCCATTAGATGGGTAATAAACACATAAACAAGTAGTAGATGCTCAAAACTTGATAAAAGTCGGATCTTTACCTCAAATATGCATGGCTATCGTCGGGCTCGCCCCAACCCTAGAAGTGGGTTGACTACTCGCGCTTCATCGCAATCTCAGACATCATCGATTGAAAGAAAACTGATTGCATTAAAATAAACCAAAGTTTACAACTGCTTGAAGCCAATTCCGCTCTCGCTTCACAACTCCAATCGGCCGCTCACTCTCTCTCTCTACTTCTCCTACTTACTTCTCTCTCCGAAATTGAATCAATAAAACTGAGCCCTTAAGGCTTTATTTATAGGCTTCTAAACCTTGCTACTCAAGGATAGAAATCTTTATCTATATCTAAAACTATATCTAAAAGCATTAAAGATAAATAAAAGCAACAACATAATTAAATCTAAATAAGGAAAATATATCTAAAAGTCTTCAAAGTGGGTAGATTTCTCTCTTCCTTGATGTATCTTGATAGATCGGGTAGAATCGGCAAACTTCGAGCCCAAGGAATCCCAATCCGAGTAGAACTGCCAAAAACGCGTTACGCGGTTTCTGGATTCGTCGTCGATCTCGACAAGGGTCTTGTCGATCTCGAGTAGGATTGTTGTCAACTGGGCTTGGCTCGTCGTCTCGGCTAGCTGGTCCTCGACAGGCTCGGACATGACTCCTGGCGTTAGTCGATCTCGACGAGAGCTCCTCGATCTCGACGAGTGGTGTGTTATCGACTTGGTCTTCCGAGGTTTTCGAGCAACCCTTCTCGCCCTGCTCAGTTGTGGGCTCTCAGTCTTGTCGACCTCGAGGACGCTCCTCGATCTCGATGACAATGGATCATCGACTTGGCCAGCTTGGTGTATCGGGTAGCCTCTTGTCGACATGCTCGGACACAGGCTCCTGGGCTTCCTCGATCTCGACGACAGTCTTGTCGATCTCGAGTAGAGAGGTGGATCATGCCTCGGCCTGGTGTTGTCGAGCAGCATCTCTTCGACATGGCTCGGGGAATGTGGTCTGGCACTTGTCGATATCGATGAGAACTTAGTCTAGATCGAGTAGACTTGCTAGATTTGCTGCTTCCGTCTTTGCTTCTTGGTTTTCTCCCGAAATGTTTCCGTATTCTGCAATATTAAACAGAAACTTATGTAGATCTCCATTTCTGACAAATAAGCATATAATACATAAATTTGACATTTTCCCAACCCGAAATATGCAAAATGTAAAGAACACGGAACTAAAATATGCATAAAAACATGGCTACTTTGGAGAAATCACTGCTCTAAAGAAAGACTTGAGCAAATGCTTTGCGATGAAAGACTTGAGACCGGCAAGGCAAATCCTTGGGATGACAATCACTCGTGATAGAACGAGTAAGCTTCTTTGGATATCCCAATAGAGATACATCGAGAAGGTGTTGGAGAGATTCAACATGCACAAAGCCAAGCCGGTGAGCACGCCACTTGTTGGACACTTCAAGCTGAGCTCGAAGCAAAGTCCAACAAGTGAGAAGGAGAAGCAAGAGATGAAGAACACCCCATATTCATCCGCGGTAGGCAGTCTCATGTACGCAATGGTCTGTACGAGGTCTGATATCACCTACGCCGTCGGAGTCGTAAGCCGCTTCTTGGCAAATCCGGGGAAGGAACACTGGGCTGCAGTGAAATGGATCCTCCGGTATTTGCGGGGTACTTCTAAACGGTGCTTATGCTTCGACAATGGGAAGCCTGTGCTAGAAGGATACACAGATGCAGATTGGGCCAGAGACAATGATTCCAGGAAATCAACGTCAGGTTATCTGACTACCTTTGCAGGGGGGAGCTGTTTCCTGGCAATCAAAGTTACAAAAGACCGTTGCCTTGTCCACTACCGAAGTAGAATACATCGCAGCCACAGAGGCCTGCAAGGAGATACTGTGGATGAAGAGCTTCTTACTCGAGCTGGGAGTAGAGCAAGACAGATACGTCTTGCAATGTGACAATCAAAGCGCCATTCACCTAGCAAAGAACCCGACC
Organism: Persicaria maculosa; assembly: GCA_963922045.1. Taxonomy (NCBI): domain Eukaryota; kingdom Viridiplantae; phylum Streptophyta; class Magnoliopsida; order Caryophyllales; family Polygonaceae; genus Persicaria; species Persicaria maculosa. The sequence continues at coordinate 70,313,188 of OY998255.1, forward strand.
TATCACTCTCGCTCGAAGCACATCGATATCCGATATCATTGGATCCGAGACATCCTCAAAGAGAAGCTTCTACAGCTTGACAAGGTGCATACGGAGAAGAACTGGTCCGACATGATGACCAAGGTAATCCCGACAAAGAAGTTTGAAGATTGCTTCCAAGGCTCTGGCATCGTAACACGCCCAAATTAAGTAAGAAAGGGGGAGAATTGTTGGGTTTCTTCCTTAATTTAGCCCAATCACCCAAAGCCCAAACTTGGAGGAAGCCGGATCCATACTTCAACAAGTCCAAGATGCAAAATTGAAGACCAATTCTAGAAGCCTCTTGAATTATCAAGAGAGTTCAAGAGAGATAAGCCTAGGATTATCTAGATGCATTCCTAGGCTAGAAAAGTCTAGAAAATTAGAGAATAATCTCCACTTTGTAGATGGTGAAGGATGGTGAGATGGGGGCTATAAATAGCCCATGGGTGTCTTGGCTTTGGATCATCCAAGCAAAACAATTCAAGTGAGAACAAGTGTAGAGTGATCAAGTATCCTAGTAAGAGTGAGTGTAAAGTGAGCCACAAAATTATATAGTGAGAGTTGTAATTTGTAAGAGTCCCACTATATAATAAAAGTCCACTTTTATACAAAGTGAGTCTTGCCCATCTTAATCACACGAAGCGGGAAAACCCGATTTTTCCCAACAAAATGAAATGAATATGAGAACATAAATGTGGAGTGATGTGAATAAGACTAATTAAAAAGTGTCACATCTAAAGTTTAGCATAACGAGTTTAATTTACTCTGTAATTTACACTCGTAGAGTGCTCTTGTTTGTATTATACACTGCCTATGTATTTTATGTTTGTTTCGACGATTATCCGTCTGTTGACTTGTCCGCCTTCGAGGTACAGGTATGTTTGACCTGGAATTTTTACCTAATAAAAAAAAAGTCGGTGGCCTATTGCTACTCACCTTATTGCCCCAATTGGTTTTATGATGAAACTTCATTCGACTTATGTGTTGAGATACTAGCGCATATGCGCCCGTGCACACGACCCTCGGTTACGAGTTCCAACGGACTCCATTATGGTATTAGAGCGATAAAGTCAAACAGCCCGCTAGACCCGTTACCAAGCCTCAACTAGAGGCAAAAAGACCCTAGATAGTTTGCAGTTGCGAGGATGTGTAATATGAACAAGTATGAGTATATAAGCTAGTGGACTATTTACTCTTATTGCCAATTGATTTTACTATTTTAGTGAACAAACAAGTTAATTAAGCTAGTGTATTATTCCTCATATTACAAATTGGTTTTAGGATGGATGAAACCTCACTCAACTCATCTGCTAGCCTATTAGCATATATGTACACACGACCACCGTTATAAGTCCCAACGGACTTTAATATTTAACACGTGATAGTGTGCGACGTCTACCAGACCCTATTCACACTGAATTGATTATGAAAATTGAAAACCAATAAAGATCGATATATCTTGAATTCGAGCTTGAGAGTGAGGTTAAAACAATGTGCTCTCTTCAAATTCCTGAGACTGCGAACACTGTCATCCAACGAAGATAGGATATAAGCGCTGAAAACAAACTTTTGCACTTTCTGTACATTCACCCATTTAATCTTTAGCTGATTTTTGAGGTGTTAACAATGGATTTGGCAAGGGTGAACTATTGGCAAGGTGTTAAGATGTGTAAGGTGCATACAGATGACAACATTGCAGATCCATTGACAAAGCCTATGCCTAGGCCCAAGCATTATAGTCACACTAGGGCTAAGGGTCTCAAACACATTGGAGAATGGCTTTGAGATTGCTTTCTATTATGTTTTATGTTTAGAATGTTAGACACTAAGTTTATGTTCGATTGGATGATTTTATGATATATGATATTTCATCTTTATTTATATATTGTGTTGAACGATAATAAATAAAATGTCCAAATAATTTGTAGTTCGCAAATGGGCTTATCTTAAGTGTTCTGGTAAATGAAACCCCATTAAGTGAAATGCAGTTATGAATTATCACAAGTCCGTGGTCTGAAATCATCAAATTGGACATAGATGATTTTATTAAATGACTATATTGTAAGTTGACTGATAGCGCCAGGTTTCATGGGCTATAGGGACATGGAGATGTCTAGTCAATTACATATATATGTATGGATGATATATATAGGACAGACCCACCTTAAGACTCTACAAAAGGGATTGCAGAGTTTTAAGTTAAACCATGATTAGTAGATTCCTCATACATGAGTGTGTTATGGTCCCTCTTAATGATTAGTATTTCTTTGACACGGCTAAACGCTTTCCGTAACAGAGAGTTATAAAGGTCGTAGTTGGGATTGCCAAAAGTTGAGTGGGAGCCATAGTCATACAAGACTGTAGATGTCCTCCTTCTTCATGCATACTGTGATGCATTGAAAAGAAATGGTGTCTAGGCCACTTGAAGAGCAAGAACTGAAAATGCATGGCCATGCTCGGATGAATTATTTGTAATCATCCGTTTAATTGACAGTTCGAACTCGGAGTTTAAGGAATATATTTGATAAAAGATATGAATGTCACCATATCATCAAATATGACATTAAGAGACACGGGTATCTGAAATTGCACACTTGTTTAAGGACAAGTGGGAGATTGAAGGAATTGTGTCCTTTAATTTAAGGTGCAATGACTAATTATGGAATAGGACAATTGATAGAGATATTCAATCCGATTATGTTAGGAGTCGTAATGCTTAGCTAGAAGCCAACTACGATTAATGGGCTTAAACGGGTTAAAACCCATGGCTATTATAAACGGGTCCTATGCGGTCACACACTTAGAGTTGACGGGCTTGATCAAAAGATAGATGATTTTATTATTAGTGTATATTAGATATATATTAATAATAATGGGATAAGATTTATTTGTGAAATAAATAATTAATCAAGTAGGGTATAAATATAAGCTTATAAAGATGGGCTTATTGTGACTTGACCTAATTATCACATCCCAAAAAGAGAGAACGTGAGTTTTGCCGCTTCAACAGACGTGAGGGTGGAACTCTACCATCATCAATCAAGAGCAATTTGATTGTTCGCCTTTCGATCTTCGTCCTAGCAGTCGAAGGCAAAGGAGATCTAGACCGGGCTCTTGTGGACCAAGTAGAGGAGCAACACGTGGGGCTCTAGTTCTCTTCCGAATCCTCCCCGTTCAGATCCGGTTCACGCATCAAGAGGTATCTCCTATGAACAATGATTTGATCTATCGATTTTATGCATGAAGATCCTTGCGATTAGATGATAGAAAATAGTTTCTAAAACTTCCGCTGCGCATCTAATTTCTATCAGACCCCACAAAGTTTCCCTTTCAGTCAGGGACGGACCTAGGGGTTGGCTGGGCTTTGCTGCAGCCCACCCCAAAATTTTAGATGTTATATAATTAGGAGTATTAAATACCATACAATCCGTGTAGCACAGCTGGTTTATTATCAATGTTCAATATGTGAGTAGCCAAAACTTTGCGTTTTTGCCTGCTGTTGTGATTCCCATCTACGTACCCAACCCATTCATTAGGTTTTTTTTTTGTGTTGTATATGTGATATTAAATAAAAATTTATTTTTTTGGAAAAATTAAAATTTATTTATTGTATATTTTATTTTTTTTCTTTATTATTTTTTTTTTAGGTGTGTATATATGTGGTATACATGTGATATTAATAACTCTTAAAATTTTAATAATTGTATAAGACAATTTTAACCTACTCTGATTTTCATTCCTGCTTCCGTGCCTGCTCTAAGTTATAATGAAAATATAGAATAACATCCAAGCGCACGCTCAAGAAAATAATATTCAAGTCAACTAGCTTGAAAATAAAATTTATTTTTTTCATCTCTAATAATTTATGATATTACACCAATCAAAATACACCCATTAAATTAAAAGTGCATTAATGGATGATTTATTTTTTTCCTTCTATTCCCACTCCAAAGTCCAAATAACTTGCAAACAAAACAGACAAAGCAATGCCACCAAACGCGACTTTAGCATTCAAGTCAAATATCAAACTGGGCCTTTCCCGGGCTCGGAAACCATCGCCAAGACCCGGGCCCACGCGGGCCTCGACAGCAGCCTCTCGCACCACGCACCCACACGGGGCCTACTCTGAAACAGCCTCTTGGCGCGTGTGGCCATGAGCGCGTGCAGGTACGGCATGTGAGTGAGGTCGGCCGCGGTGAACTTATCCCCGCCCAAGAACTCCGACCCCACGAGCCTCTCCTCGTACACGTCCAAGACCCGGGAGAGCCTCTTCTCCGCCTCCGCAACCGCCGCCTCGTCTCCCTCCTGGCCGCGGCGGGGCTTGTCCACGAGCTCCGCGATGATGGCGATCGCCGGAGGCTGGAACTGGTGGCACTCGACGTCGATCCACGTGGTGGCGATCCCTTGAATCATAGGTGTCATGTAGACCTGCTGGATTGCCTGGGTCGCGTATTCGTGCGCTATGTATCTCATCGCTGCCCTTGTTTCTGGTACATTATACAATGAGATGAATAAAAAAACGTTAAATCCACCCCTTATACTTATAATTTTAGAAGCAATGTTTTCGCAAAAAATTGAGCCACGTGTCAACCCTTTGAGCACCCCAAGAAACTAATTTCTTCACCCACGTCTTTTAAATGCTCAAATCTCCTTCCCTCTTTCATCTCCTCCTCGCATATGAAATTCTCCTCTCTTCGCAAGTCACAACTGTAACGGTACTTCCTCTCTTCTTAGTTCCTCCATTTTCCCTAATCGACCCTCGCCATGGTTGCCGGAAGATCCAAGCAGGAAGATTCTCCGCCCTATCTGTTTGAGAAATCTGAACGACAATGCCCCGCTTCGAGGGAGGGAGGGAGGGATGCGGGTGCCGACAAAGCCAACTACGCCGGTGACGAGGGCAGTGAGGTCGGCAAGGGCGAGAGGAGACAGTGGTCGAAGTGTGCAGGTAGGTGGTTGCGGCAACGGTTTTGTACCAATTTTTGTTGTTTTCGATTTAAATGAAGGCCCTAGCCCTCAACAATTTCATTCATTTTGTTCATTTTAAACTACCCAATCTCTTTAGGTTTTGATTTTGAGGTATAATCTTTAGAAATTAGGGTAGCGGAGGAAGGGCGGGAGAGGGCTGCGAGATTTGGATTTGTGATGTGGAGATTTGGGACCGGAAAAGAGAGGTCGCCGAGACAAAGATGATGCGCACCAGAGGGAAGATACTCGCTAGGAAGGGTGATGCCAGTGTGGGGTGGACGCCGGAGATCTGCGTGGGCGATGGTCCTGCCATGCTCTTTTATGGACAGGGGAAAGCTGCGGTAACTCCGTGGTCCAACATGCTGCTGCCCTCCAAGGGTCGGAGAAGGGTGCAGGCTTCAAAAATTGCAATTAATGGGAGCGGGAGGGAGAGATTCAGAAGTTGCAGATCCTATAAAAGTTGTTTTGGTTTTGGCACTAATTAAGTTCAGTAAGGTTAAGTATTGGGGCTCATGAGTCTCAATAAGTTATTTGTGTTAAATGTTTAAGGATTGATAAATTTCCCTTGAATTCGTGATTTTGGGGTTTATTTCTTGAGACCTTGCCTTGATTTAGTTGGTTTGAGTCCGAATAAGTGATTGTTTTTAGTTGTTTGAGGATTGATGAATTTCCTCTAAATCAACTAGAACTCCATCTATATATGTGGTTGATTTGAAACTATCAATTTTGTCGAAAGTAAGGGTTTAGGGGATTCAATTTCGGGATTTTAGATCCAATTTGAGCACAAAAGTGCCTTCTAATTTAGATTTTTGGGTTTAATCTTTCTTTACTAAACTAAAGTGCCTTTTGATTGGTAGATGAAGGAGATGTTAGTGTTAATGTTGGGTTTTTTTTCCATGTTGTTAGCAGAGCAGAGTGGACATTCCTACCAAGCATAATGCGTGCAATCAGTCTATTTGGAATGGAGATTTACTCTCCTTACTATGGAGAGCTTTGATATCCTGAGCGATTTGCATATTCGTTTTTTAACCTTTCTCTATAGCACATTATTCTTACTTGATAGATAAATTAGATTAGATGCAATATTTAATGTCGTCATTGAAGATCTTGCAAGGGTGGAGCATAGTTTAGAGATTTGCAAACAATAGGGCTAAGAAAGAGGGACTCTCTCAGGTGAGTACTTCTTAAACACTACCTTTTTGTCATCCGAATTTGAAAATCTGAAAAATTAAGTCTATTTACTAAATTTGGAATAGATATCGAAACTAGAAAATCTGAATTTTTAGATATGTTGATGCTCCTTTCATGTTGATCAATGGTGATTTATGTGTTTTGTTTGATCAATGGTGGAGCCACTTCAGTTGCGAATTGCGATTCATGAAATAAGCAGCAATTTTCATCGAAGTTTTGTGCAGTCCGCCACTACCAGGTTTCTGCTTCGCCTTCACATGTCCCCTTCAGTTCGTTCTTGTCCTCTCCTGTAGAAGCTTGACGATAACAAAGTGTGTTTGGTTATTATGAGAAATTGGGTTTAATAAACGCATCGTTCTGTACGTTTGATGACATAATTTTCATTTTCCTCTAATCAATTATGAGACTTTTGTTTGTGACTGTAAGTGTTATTGTATTATAACAGGGGTTATAATTGATAGCATGACAACAATTAAAATGAAATATATTCATGGGGGAACTAAAATGGTAATTTTCATGAAAAAATACTCACCTGTACAAGGTACGGGAAAAGTACTAGTTTATCATTAAAATATACTCCCTCCTATCGAAAATAACCAATATTTGACTTTTGTGCACGTAGTTTTAGGCGCTAAAAACTATATAAAATTTATTTATTTTAATTATTGTTTTTACAATTTAATACTTATTACTAATAAATATTAAACTATGAAAAAAATTAATTAAAATAAGTAATATTTCATATACTCCCTCTGATCCAAAATACATGTTTTTTGACTTTTGAACACGTATTTTAAGGAACTAAAAACTGAATTTTTTTCAAAATATTCAAGAAAATATAAAAAATTACAAAAAAAATCACAACTTGAAAATATTTACAGAAATATTCAAAATTTGCAGGTGTGTCGGAGAAACGCGGTCTCAGACCGCGTTTCTTGGATAAATTATCAATTTAAACCTGGCGTCGAAGGGAAATAGGATTTTAAAATAAAAACGCGGTTTCAAACCACGTTTTAGCCCTAATTTCGAGTAAAACGCGGTTTAAAACCGCGTTTATTTCCTAAAAAAAACAAAACAAAAATGTAAAACGCGGTACTATACCGCGTTTCACTTGCAGGAGCACCAGCACCTCTCCCTGTCGGATCCGCCTCCTCCTCCTACCTCCGTCCTCGCTCCTCCCTTCGTCCTCGCTCTCCACCTCTCCCTACCGGATTCTCGACCTCGCTCTCCGTCCCTCCGCCCTCGCTCTCCATCCCAGCCACCAATTGCAATCGATTCCAGGTGTTCGAGGCGCAAACGACGACGAATCTCGGCCTCAGAGATGTCGGAGCTTGGGCTGCAGGGAAGAAGGAATCGGAGAGGGTGGTGGCTGGAGAGGGGCGTGGTGCTCCGATCTGCAGGGAAGAAGGAATCGGAGAGGGTGGTCGGAGGTAGGAGGAGGAGGCGGATCCGTCGCTCCGGCAGGGAGAGGTGCTGGTGCTCCTGCAAGTAAAACGTGGTACTATACCGCGTTTTACAATATTTTTTTTTGGGTTTTTTAATATTTTTTTTAGGAAATAAACGCGGTTTAAAACCGCGTTTTAACCAAAATTTGGGCTAAAACGCGGTTTGAAACCGCGTTTTTATTTTAAAATTCTATTTTCCTTCGGCGCCAGGTTTAAATTGATAATTTACCCAAGAAACGCGGTCTCAGACCGCGTTTCTCCGATACACCTGCAAATTTTGAATATTTTTGTAAATATTTTCAAGTTGTGATTTTTTTTGTAATTTTTTATTTTTTCTTGAATATTTTGAAAAAAAATTCCTAAAAACTATATAACATATTAACTTTTCTATTATTATTTTTTATAATTTAATATTTTTTACTAACAAATATTAAGTTATTAAAAAAATTAATAAAAAAAGTTGATATTTTATATAATTTTTAGCTTTTTAAAATACGTGCTGAAAAGTCAAACGACATGTATTGTGGATTGGAGTCGGAGTGAGTAGGTTTTAGTTCCTAAAACTACATGCATAAAAGTCAAACATCGTTTATTTCGGATCGGATAGAGTATTATTTTTAATTGAAATAATTGAGATGAATAAGAATATATCAAAAAAATAATTTAAAAGAAGATAGTGAGATTACATTATTGTGAATTTTTTTTAAATTAGCCAAAAAACCAAAAAAAAATTAGTGAAGTGGTCAAGATCCCAAACTATTTTGGGAAACATCGACTTTACCCCAAATTTAAAAAAAATATATTATATAAGTCGTTGTTCCAAAAAGGGATTTACCCCCTCCCTCTCCCCCGTACTAACACCCCACTAAATATATAAAAATATAATTTCTTTAGCATTTGACAACTCCACACATTAGCGAAAAGTACAAAATAAAAGATAGATTAGTCAAACAACAATATGTAACATGATGAAATAGGGAGATGTAAATATACCAAATAGTATCAAGTCTCCATCTTCAAGAACGGGGACCTCACCAAACGGCTGTCATTAATTAAGTCAAAAACACAGATCGGTAAGATGTACTTACGAGGTCGAGATCGATGACAAGAGACTTACACTGAGGGATAGGAAACTAGGGGTGAGATTCTGGGAAGAGGTGAGGTCGATGGGGACGAAGTCAAAGTCGAGCTGGTGCTCGAAGAGGGAGGCAAGCACTCTCTGGGTGCCAATGCTATCAACTGATCCGTGCAACTTCCGAATCGCCATCGATTTACGATGACACTAACCTGTTGTTGTTGTTGTATATGAGGAGATTTTGGCTTGGGTGTTGAATTTGTAGGCTAAGCCTCCAACATAAAATTTGAACATTTGGTAGTTGGATGGTGTAGGCCTTTGTTGGTTTGTGTCATTGTGTGGGTGGGTTTGGTGTGGCTGGATTATTACTATCCACAATCACAATGCATTATTACTCTTTTCAAGATATATTACTCTTTTGAACGTATGTCACGTTACCTAATAGCACACCACGTGAAAAAAATGGTGAAACTTAACTAAACAAAAGCCGATTTCAGAACCAAAGGGACCACGATGTTCCATTCAGCATGTGGTTCCGAATTCTGACACCAGATAATTAATCAGAGAATACCACAGAAGAGTAAATGTAACTTGGGCATTTTACGCCAGATAGTGTCCAGTTACAACTAGTGTCAACATATTTGCTATTTACATCATGGAGATCCTTTTGTCAATGAAGAACTTATCTAATGATAGGCTAGAAAAAGAGGGTAAGAAGGAAGCAGTGTAGAATGTACCAGAGTCAGTGTTGAGAAGGCAATTTTAGAATCATATTTTGCTAAAATGGTTCTTCAGGCTTCAGGATGTTGTGAAATTCCAATTGCGTCATTTCTCCGCCCTTTGCTGGATCGAATTTGCACCGGTAGAAGCTATGACAATATTGCAATATCATGTTAGCCATTGAGATAAAGGTGAATGTTAAAAAAGAATGGGAAATAACATATCTAAAATCTAATAACCCAGCAGCTAATAAGTGTAGACTGCAGTTCACAACACCAAGTAAAACCACCGAGTTCAAAATCTGATCAAAGACGTGAACCCAAGTTACCAATTTACCATGCATCAAACTACACACTACTTTTCTTCCAACGAAGCCCATATACAAGGAAATGCCAACAACAACAACAACAACCACCCAGACTACCCAGTGAGTTCCCCAATGAAGCGAAGTATGGAGGTCGGGATGTAAGTATTCTTAACCCGAACTAGTCGGAGGGTGTTTCCGATAGACACTTTGCCAATACAAGTAAAAAAAAATGATACATGAGCATTTGACAGACCAACATACAAGACCTTGAGCAGAATTCCCCAAAAAATATTTTAAAGATACACTTTCCATCTTTCAGGTTTGAGCAATCCTTCTCCATCATCTGGATTAAGACATGCTTGGACTGACTTGTATGACTTAAAAAGAAAATGACCGAATGATTTTACCATTGCTAGAAGAAATATCTTTAAGTTATCAAAGGGAGGTATGAAAAAATTGTTTGTGTAAGTCCAAAACAGAAATAGAGTTCAGAAGAATTCAGCAATGCATAACAGAAAGTAATCACTTCAACTTGCATGTAAATTGCATCTTATTGGCTTTATATATACTAACCTTCCATCCATTCCAAGTATTACCACCGTATTTTTCTGATGGCCAAATGCAACAACATACTGAGTACCTTCAAACAGACGAAACTGGGCCACTGACCACTCAGAGCTGAAATACTTCGGTAAGACCCCTACAAAAGAAAAAACAGATTACAGCTAGCCCAGAAATTTTTTATAAAAAAGGCTAGATCATTCCCTGAATATATTAAAAAATCTATATCAACCCTTATGCCATTTATCATTCTTTCTATCACTCTTTAAGACTTCAAAAAAGCTTAACTCTTGAATCACTGCAGAAAAGCAAATCCTAACCTTCAATCCTTCATAAACACATCATTTTTGTTTTTTCTTACAAAAATAATCAATAGCCTAGAAATATAGATGATGACAATAATACTTTCATGCATTTAGTTGATTATTTCCCTCCTTTGTTAAACCCACCACATGAACACTATAATCTTCGGCGGAGAGTTAGAGATAGAAGATTAAGTGCAACAACAAATCCTTATCTTCGCAACAATAACAGAAGGAACATCTATCATTAATAAGAACGAGGTGTCTCTGGATTATTTACAGTCCCTCACCACACAAAGTTCCCCTCTCAGCTATAATGAAATATGTTCCACAAGAAAGCGAAATTCAGGTGAGCTTCTGAAAGTAAAGCTACCAAAAGTAAAGCCACCACATCATCTTGTTGGAAAAACTTCAAAGAAGATAAATCTAGCATTTGATTGGAAGAAAAGTACATGAAGCTGGTAGGAGAAGATATGTTTAAAAAAATCAGCTAAGGAGACTGATATGATAGAAGAAAAAAAGGCAAGAAAAAAGGGTATAAATGTTTGCTTCTTTCCTGATTAGTTAAAAATATGAAAAATGTTGGGTCCAGATCATTAAAATTTGCAACGAAAACTTTAAGAATGCTATGAACAGTAGGATATCGATAAAGCATCCACTATAGAAAACATGTGCTCTTCAATCAAGCTTTGCTCATTCATGTTGGAAAAGAGCAACTAATAGTTAGGTTAGAAGCACTGAAGTACTAAGGCAGGGCGGATTACACTTCTCTAGTTCACAGTCTATGAGTTAAAAAACTACGGAGTATTAGATTAGAACGCACAAATAAGATGCAGCCTACTAATTTGACCAGTGGCAAACAAAGAACATAAATAAATTGCGTACAAATGTGAGAGCTAGATGCCTGGATATAAATCCATGATAGGTAAGAAGCATTGCATAAGCATAGCAATTACCTCTAATAAAAGAAAGAGATGATCCTGATTGTGAAGAAGTGTTGACTTCGGAGACAGGATGTGGACTGTCATTGGAAGGAGTTAATGAGTTAACCTTTAGGCTGAAAACATGAACAGTCCCTTTATCACTTGAGACAGCCAACCACTGTGCAGTAGGAGAGAATGCCAAACTGTAGATATCAGCTCGATCTGCGCCTCTCCTCACCTGAAACAGACATTATTAGGTAACACATTGTTTCTAAGAAGCAGAGGTGAGTATCTCATATTGATACATGGGAGCAAGGACTTTCCATGCAGGAAAATAGTTGCATAACAACCACAGTGATGAGCAAAATTAGAAGAATGTAGTTGAGGTGCTTCCATCTGTAATTTGGGATCAATTCCATGTCACAACTCCCTAAGATAAGGTGCACTTACTTAGACAAGGACTCATACAATGGTATGTAGATGATAGGTCTAGGCTTTTCTAACATAACAATATGTTTCTTCATCTAAAGTTTCAGACTTGGGTTTGTTTGGCATATTATGATGACATGCTCCAATTCATCACAAATAAGTTTCATATACAATTCTTATATGCAATAAGCACATCACACAAAACAAACCCTAACCTAGATAAAGACAGTAATAACCAGGTAACAACAGAGAATACCATAGGCATAGCCACCAGCACTAAGCAAAAACAAAGCCCCAAATCATCAATTAACAAACCAAGGAATCAGTAATGAATTTAAAACATCAAAGCAAGGACTAAGGAGTACCTCCTGCAACAATGTGCCATCCATGGTATTATAAACCCTAACAAGGGTCCCTTTTGTGCTTGAAGTCGCTAGTAAGGACCCATCCTGGGTCAGTGCAAAGCAAGCAATCCTTGAATCATGGGCCATGATAAACTTCGTCCTCTTCGTTGCATAATGCTCCACCCTCACCTGTCCCTTCTGCAACCCGGGGCATACCAAGATCAAGTTGGCCGTCTGTGAGACCTCACAAAGCCCCCTAGGGTTCGCGGTCGTCTCAATTTGGTGAAGGAGCTTCAAATCAGCGAAATTGTACACAAAAACCTTCTGCTCCAACACCACCACAATCCGATCCCGCCTGAGCCGGACACCTCGAACCTCCGATCGGAAAGAGAGCTCCCCGATGCAGCAGCTCTGGTGATCATCCCATATCATGAGCTTATTGAGCGGGTACTGCGGCTCAGGGCCCCCGCCAACAAGAGCGAGTATATTGCACCGGAACAGCATCTCAACAGCGCCGACACCACCGCCGCGGTCAAAGTCCCGGCGGAAGATCTCCCGGAACGGATCGCAGTTATAGATTCGGAAACCACGATCGGTGCCAGCGGCAAAGCAGCCAGAGTCCTGGTTAAAGGAGACATGGAGGAGAGCAGGAGCCAGGGAGTGGGAGCCGCCAGTGAGGGATGAATTGGGAGAATTCGGTGCGGCGGTAGCAGGAGGCATCAGAGAAGTCCTAATCGAAGGAGGGGGAGCGACAGGCGCGACGAAATTAGGGTTTGGGGGAATGAAATTAGGATTTTGCTGCGTATGATTAGGAAAGCTGTGGACGTCGTCTCCAATACCGTCTCCGGCGGGGAGGCTCTCGGAGGAGGCAGTGTCCTCGTCGGCGACGGCGGTGGTGAAAGAATCGTAGTAATGATGTTCAGATTGAGAGGACATGGAAGGAGGGAGGTCATCGGGTGGGAGAAAATTAGGGTTGGAATTGGGGTTAGAGTTGGGATTGTTGGGCCAAGGTGCAGAGAGAGTCGCCATGGATGAGAATCGAAGCTTTTTCTTCGTCTGGAGGATTTTGGATCAAAATTGAAAAAGAAGAGGACTTTGGAAGAGTGTGGAGTACAAGATATCAAAGTATCAATTCAATCTATAAAAACATCTATCAAATATCTATATTTTCATATCTATTTCTAGATAGTGTAGATTAAATTTTGTTAATCTGTATCTATCTATACATATATCTATATCTATCTATATAAAATTTCATGTATACGAATGGATTAAAACGGTGTTATTTTTGTATATGTGGCATTTTCTGGATTAAAATGGTATTATATTTTTTGTCACATCAATTAATAAGTCAATATAGTTAGGTAAAAAACTTATCTTTTTATATCAATAATTTATCCAATATAACCTTATTTTTTAAGGGGGGTTTTGCAAAATAGCCACAAAATTGGCCTAATTTTGCAAAATAGACGCGTGTTGGGACATTTTTGTAAAATAGACGCAATATAAACCCACTCCCTTTTTTTCACGGGTCTTTCTCTCTCCTCCGCCCTCTTCCTCTCCGCGCACCCTCCTCCGCGCTTCTCCGATCTCCATCTTCCATCTCCCGTTCCTCAGATCCGCGAGGCCGAGCGGAGCGAGGCCGAGCGATGGAGCGAGGAAGGCTGAGCGAGGCCGAGGAAGCTGTCAATCGATTGAATTTCCAATTCTAGGGTTTCAGTTCTCGGAGGTTTCTTTTTCAATTGAATGAATTGTTGATGGAATTTCGGAAATGTTGGATTTCGAGAATGAATTTCATCGACATTCAGTGATTTCCTTTTGTTTGTAGATAGATCGACAGATTTGATTTTGGAGGCGAACGGAGCAGGCCGAGCGGAGCCAGGCCGAGCGGAGCGAGCGAGGGAGCGAGGGAGACTGAGCGAGCGGAGCGACGAGGCTGAGCGACGCTGAGCGACGAGGCGCGATTCAGATCCGGCCTGGAGGTCGAGCGAGCGAGGCTGAGCGAGATCGGAGCGAGGCCGAGCGAGCCGGAGGCGGAGCCGGATTTCGATTGCAATCAGAGGCGGAGCCGAGCGAAGGATCGAGATCGGAGTCGGAGGCGGCGAGGCGCAGCTGCGAGTTCGAAGGAGGCCGGAGCGCGAGGGACGCCGGAGGCGGAGCCGGAGGCGGAGCGGGATTTCCAGATCTGCGCGAGGAAGGAGAAAGGATTTTTGTTAAATTACATAAATGACCCAATAAATATGGAAATTGTAAAAAATATCTATATTTTATTACAAAAATCATATTTGCACAACTTACATATTTGCACAACTTACAAAAAATATCTATATTTTTATTTTTATTTTTGCACAACAAAATGTCATATTTACACAACTTACATTTATATTTGAATTATTTGCACATCGTACTTTTATATTTGCACGAAAAAATGTTAAAAAAAGATTTAAAATAAAAAACTAGACTTGAGTCATATTTGCTCAACATACGGTTACATTTATATTTGGATGATACTAAGCAAAAATAACATATAGTTGAGAAAGTATGAAAATATATTGAGATAAAATAAGATCATGGTGAGTATAAATTCACAAGTCTCGATTGTTGTGCAACTCTTAAAACAGAGTCGTGCAACTCCTACAACAGAGTCGTGCAACTCCTACAACAGAGCCGTGCAATTCCTACAACAGAGCCGTGCAACTCTTAAAACAGAGTCGTGCAACTCTTACAACGGAGTCGTGCAACTCTTAAAACAGCGTCGTGCAACTCTTGCAACATAGTCGTGCAACTCTTCCAACATAGTCGTGCAACTCTTACAACAGAGTCGTGCAATTCTTAAAATAATATTGAGAGAAAATAAAATCATGTTGAAAACAATTTCACAAATATCGATCGTTTTGCAAAAAATAACCTATTGTTGAGCAAAAATAAGAGTCGTGCAACTGTTACAATAGAGTCGTGCGACTATTAAAACAGATTCATGCAACTCTTAAAACATGATCGTGCAACTCTTAAAACATAGTCGTGCAACTCTTGCAACATAGTCGTGCAACTCTTACAACATAGTCGTGCAATTCTTACAACATAGTCGTACAACATAAAATCATGTTGAGAACATTTTCAGAAATCTCGATTGTTTTGCAAAAAATAACCTATTGTTGAGCAAAAATAAGAGTAAGTTGTGCAAATATAAGAGGACGTTGTGCAAATTTAATCATAAGTTGTGCAAATATAACCCTAGTCTAGTTTTTATTTATTTTATTTTTTAACCTTTTATCGTGCAAATATAAGAGTACTTTGTGCAAATATAACCATAAATTGTGCAAATATAATCCAAGTAGAGTTTAGAGTTGCACTTTTTTCCGTGTCAGCACTTTTTTTCCCATGCCAGCACTTTTTTTAGAGTTGCACAAGCATGGATAACAATTTCACAAAGAATCGAATTTCATAAAGTATTGATGAGCAAAAATAAGAGCATGTTGTGCAATAATTTCTTGAGAAAGTATGAAATTATATTGAGAGAAAATAAGATCATGTTGAGAACAAATTCACGAGTTTCGATCGTTGTGCAAAAATAACCTATAGTTGAGCAAAAATAAGATGACGTTGAGGAAAATTTCACCAATCCCCCATGTTGTGCAATTATTGTCTATTCATGAGCAAAAATAAGAGCATGTTGTGCAATAATTTACTGAGAAAGTATGAAATTATATTGAGAGAAAATAAGATCATGTTGAAAACAAATTCACAAGTCCCGATTGTTGTGCAAAAATAACCTATAGTTGAGCAAAAATGAGATGACGTCGAGCAAAATTTCACCAATCTCCCATGTTGTGCAATTATTGTCTATTGATGAGCAAAATTAAGACCATATTGTGCAATAATCTATTAAAAAAGTATAAAGTTATATTTACAAAAAGTAAGATTATGTTGAGATGCAATTTCACAAGTCTCGAATGTTGTGCAAAAATAAAGTATTGATGAGCAAAAATAAGAGTATGTTGTGCAATAATTTATTGATAAAGTATGAAATTATATTGAGAGAAAATAAGATCATGTTGAAAACAAATTCAAAAGTCTCGATTGTTGTGCAAAAATAATCTATAGTTGAGCAAAAATAAGGTGAGGTTGAGCAAAATTTCTATAGTTGAGCAAAAATAAAGTATTGATTGGCAAAAATAAGAACATGTTGTGCAATAATTTATTGAGAAAGTATGAAATTATATTGAGAGAAAATAAAATCATGGTGAGCACAATTTCACAAGTGTCGATTGTTGTGCAAAAATAACCTTTTGTTGAGCAAAAATAAGATGATGTTGAGCAAAATTTTGAGCAAAAATAAGACCGTGTTGTGCAATAATCTATAGTTGAGCAAAATTTTTTGTTTATTTTTTTTAACATTTTGTCGTGCAAATATAAGAGTACGATGTGCAAATGTAACTGTAAATTGTGCAAATATGATCCAACTCTAGTTTAGAGTTGCACTTTTTTCCGTGTCATCACTTTTTTTCCCATGTCAGCACTTTTTTTAGAGTTGCACAAGCATGGATAACAATTTCACAAAGAATCAAAGAAGAACAGGACAAATGAATCATAAGTCGATCAGATGATGTCGAACAATTCCATCAAGCCTGGATAACAATTTCAAAAATATGATCCAAATCTAGTTTTTTTTTTTTACATGGATAACAATTTTTTTTTACTTTATAATATTATTCGTGCGCTTTTTATTCTAATTTGTGCACTTTTTATTCTATTTGTGTCAGCACTTTTTAATTTATTTTTTTCACGTCAGCACTTTTTTAAAGTTTTTTTTCTTTTTCAGATTTTCCAAAACCCAACTACAATAAACGTAGTATACTCTAATGTTTTTTTATGTTCATGTTACAACATCCATACATTAAAAAAAAAGTTATATTAACATGATTTATTATGAAATTTATATTTCAAAAAGTTATTGATAATTAAATAAAATAATATTTCAGAAATTTTTATAAAGAATAAACTTGATGATAAGATTGTGCAAATTAAAAAGACTTTGGGTGAGCTGAATTTCCAAGAAGCAAACTAGAGTGAATATGCACAAGACAGTAGAAACAAACTTTCAGATTTTATAAAGTATCACCAAAAGGTACACATGACTAAACAAAATCACCAAATGGTATAAGGTAAATCAACAGCAAAAACCACATCATGAGCGATTAAACCAACAATCCCTAGCAATACAACAGAAACACATGCTTGTATTGTTAAAGTTGCAGCATTTCTGCAGCTAACATTGATAGCTTCAGATTAACCTGCATGTGCTCTATTTTCAGTTCATCTTTAAGGCAACTGTTCTCTTGACCTTTGCTTGTGAGCTGTTATTCCAACCTCTTTACTGCTGAGAGTTCATTTTCTAACACCTTTCTAGCTTGGGACAATGTCTGCAAGCTCTTTTAGTCATCTGTTCTCATGCTCAAGCTCTCAATCTCTCCCTCCAAGTCCTTTATTAAGACTGATGCTTCCTTGTTCCGAGCATCAAGGATCTCAAAAAACACTCTAAATAATCAAGAGAACCTTCTGTCATCACTTTGGTCGCCAGAACCTTCTGTCATCACTCTAAATAATCAAGCTCAAGAGAACTAAGCTCAAGGAATTACTAAACAGATTCCTTAATCGTGCAGTGTTGTCATCACTTTGGTCGCCAGAGCCTTCTTTTCCAGAATCAGTACTGTTTTCATGCTTGATCCCAGGATCAAGCATCCATATAGCTTTGATGCCATTCAAGTGGAGATCTTTCACCAGAGATTTCGGATCAGATAAGCGTTTCTGTAAGGAATACAAACATATTGTAAGTTACATTGTGCATTTCTATTGAAGGAGAAGGTAGTTACAAAATTATGAATAACACATACATTATCAAAAGCAAAGCACCGAAAACCATCCATGTAGTCTATGTCCATCAGTAGTACCTGTATATTTATGCACGCTTGGTGAAATGTTGAGGGACAGCCATCACAGCAAATTAAGTTCCCACCGTCTCCGCAAATGCCACATGTGTCATCATTTGGGTCATTATCATCAATATTTTCCAAAGTGATTTGTACTTGAAGCATTCGCATATCAAGCGAAGAACGATCATGATATATATCATATGAATAAACAGAGAATCTTGCTTCTTGCCCAGCAAAAGAAGTGTTTAAGCCAGATCCACTAATGATGTTGTTAGACTTATCACAGTACCCTATCAATCCGAAAGACAAAAAACACCAAGTGAGAGACTGAGAGCAGATATCCTAAAAGTAAGAAGATGATTTTAAGCTTAAGTATCTAATATGTAAAAACAGTGAAATAATATGGCACACTGGTGACATGGCTGAATCCATCCATGATGCAGCAGACATGCCCTTGTCCCGGCCTCAAATTCGTTCACTGAATCCATCCATGATGCAGCAGACATGGCTGGATGCATAGGTCCTTCAAACGCAAATTCAATCATTCGTTCACTGAATCCATCCATGATGCAGCAGACATGGCTGGATGTATAGGTCCTTCAAAAGCAAATTCGATCATTCGTTACTCTTTCACAACTTCAATCCTTCAAGAAACTTGATTATATTGGTTGTGGACTTTTCCACAAAGGACTATGTCAATTTTCTCTTCAAACAGAATAAAACAAGATGCGTGTTTACTTTCTAAACTAAAAAGAGAAATAGCAAATGATAAGAACTAAGACAAAACCTGAAAGCAGCAAAAACAGCATTTGTTGAACTTGACAAAACAGAAAAAGAACAAGGGGATCTAAATTCATCATCTAACCCATTTAAAACTAGGTTTGAACTTTGAAATGATGATCTGATCACTTCAGACTTCAGTATTAGCCAAAGTTTTGCCTGTGGATTAAACAGAGAACGATGAAGGAAGAAACAATTCAGATTGGAAAAGAAATGGCAAACGCTCGAAACTTTAACTACTTTGCATGGAAATTGAAACTAGATAAATCTGTATAGGCTAAAATTGAAGCAAAATCAATGGAAAGATGGACCAGATTTCATATTTGAGCCATTCCTTTTCAGCAAACGCATATCGGGATTCATCAATTTATTCAAGTCCCGTAGGCGCCAAATGTTTAGGACGAAATTGAATTTCAGAAACAAAAAAGGATTAGCACTCACCTAGCACTCGTACTCAACCTAGCACTCAATCTCAATACCAGACAAGCTCAAAATCGATAAAAACGAAACCAGAAAAACTAAAAATCGATCATCAAGCAAACAGAAAACGTTTCAGCATATACAAATAAAAAATCAGCGATCAAGGAAGAAGTAGATACCTCGATTTCAGAATCCAGATCTGGAAAACGGAGGGAGGCGGAGCCACCGGTTTCGCAGCTGTGCAGTGGGCGGAACGGGGAGAAGCAACCACCAATTTCATAAAAATTCAACCAAAGCAGAAGCAGTCAAGCAAATATCAATGATCATTTCGAAAACAAAAAAAAAAAACGCTCTGATTTATACCTAGAAGAGCGAAATTGCGCATTACATCCCTCATCTTCATCGCCTCGCCACAGATGTGGCTCCTCCGTCTGCAGCAGCAACATCTCCGTCGAGAGCGCGGTGGTGGATCTGGTGGCAGGGAGAAAGAGCGATATGAGGAGCGATATGAGCAGGGGAGGAAGACGATCGATCTGGCTGCTCGACCTAGTCTCGCGCTCCTCGATCCATCTGGCTGCTCTACCTCGTCTTCCGGTGGCGAGGCACACCGCCATGGCGGTAGATCTGAAACTTCGATGAAGCCAGAGCGCATCGCGAGGGCGACAGACATCGAGAGGGCGCACCGCCATGGCAGTTGCAGGGAGGGAGGAGACTGGAGAGCGATGGATACGGAGAGAGAAAGAGAGAGGGAGGGAGGTTGAATTAGGGTTATATATCGGCTATTTTCCTAATTTGTCCAAACCCGCGTCTATTTTGCAAATTCGTCCAATTAATGTGCCTATTTCGCAAATTTTTTCATTTTTTAATTAGATGAAATAATCTTGGGCCTTTTGCAAAACTAACCCAAAAACATGGTTGGATTGCGGGGCTTAACCCAAAAAAAAATTTGCAAAGTAACCCTCATTTACCCGGTTTCTCACGGGCTGCACCCGGTTGGAGAGAGAAAAGCGCGCAACAATGAGAGAGGAAAGGAAGGATGAGGGGTTCGATGAAGCAGGGAAGGCGCCGTCGTCGGAGGCAAGGTTCGCGGCTCTAAGCGACAGGCCTCCGGGCTCGACGGGAGGGCTTGAGCGCAGTCATCTTGGTCCTTCTTTCTCCCATTCGTCTCCAATGGCGGCCCCAAACCCGGATGCCATTGTTGCGGTCGATCCTATCGCTAGGAAATTTCTCCAAATCTGGCAGATTTCGAGGCCAGTGGTGCACGACTCCGACGAAATTGAAGGCAATTGCTAAGGTCGATAGAGGCAGCTATGAGTCAAAGACAGTTGCTGATCGATTGTAAGTGAAAATTCTAGGGTTAAGGTTTTGGCATCTCCCTGATTTTCCATCTATTTTTTTGGCATATACTTGATAAGAATATTTTGTAAAAAAAATATTCAAAAAACACTAAAACTGTTATTTTTTTAATGATTTTTTTGTATTTAAATAGTTGAGAGTAACCAAAAAATAGAAGAAAAACAAAAAATATAGAAAAAATTGGTGAAGAATTATTTTTAAACCAACATTGAAAGAAAAGGTTTAATATATAATTTAAACATAAATATGACATTTTTTAATGAAATGGTTGATAGAAACAAAAAAATATAAAGAGAAATTAAGAAGAATTAATGATAAAGTAAAACAAATAAAAAGTTCAAGAAGTGGGATTTGAACCCAAGACCTTTTTTAATTCTCTTTGTTTTCTAATAACATTTAAAAGTATTATATTATCTTAAAAATAGTAAATATATGTAAAAAAAATCATTTTTTTGTATTTTTTTTTTTCCGAGCCATGGGGGTGCTCGAGCACCCCCAGCTCTGCCACTGTATATATATGTGTTGATATGTATAGTAAGTAATTAATGGGTGATGATATCTTCACCGCTAATTTTTACTATTTCCACCGCTAATCACCGCATAGGTATGCGGTGGGTTTAATGACAGTCAACGATCCCACCGCATAGGTATACGGTGGGCCACCGCAATACTTTACGGTGGGTCGAGAAGTATACATGTCAAAACCGTCGTCATACAACAAAAAACCGTCGCCATAACGATCCAAAACCATCGCCATAACCCACCGCATACCTATGCGGTGGGTTATGACGACGGTTTTGGATAACTTCTAGAAACACTTGCCAATTGTCAATAACCCGCCGCATGTATACGGTCGTCATAACCCACCGCATAGGTATGCGGTGGGTTCGTATACGGTCAACGGACCCACCGTATGTATATGCGGTGGGTCTGGAAAAAAGTGAATTAAGACCAACGCATACCTATGCGGTAATTAGCGATGGAAATAGTAAAAATTAGCGGTGTAGATATCGTTTCCTGTAATTAATACACATACATGATACATGCATAGATGAATGTTCATATAATATATGTGAATATTCTCCCTTTACTTTTTTGAGGTTGAAATTATATGATTCTTACATTCTGAGGTTAACTAAGTTAATTATATATGTTGCCGTGCACGCATAGACTATGGCTCCGTTTGCATGTTTAAGTGTTTAATTATAAGTGGTCATTTATGTATTATAATAAGGGTGTCACTATATACATCGCAAATCCGGATTAAGGATTTGCACGTCTTTAAGGACGTGCAAGTTTGGGACGGTGCACGTCCGCTAAAAACGTGTTGCACGTCCTTAACAACGTGCAAGCACGTCCGTAAAAACCCTAGTTAGGGTTTTGCGTTTAGGGTTTAGGGTTAGGGTTTAGGTTTTCCGACGGTTTTGTAATGTTAATTAATAAAATTGTGTTTAGCTAGTGGATTTGAAGGATTTAGGGTCAAATTAAACAGAACACAAGAATTGTTAAGGTTTTCATTCGGATAATATGCGAATAACGTTACAAGGAACGGAAAAAAAGGTTTACATTCATAATTTTAATAAAGTTGTGGAATACAATCTAGGAAAATAGTAAAGGATGGTCGGACTCGGCACGCAAGGCTCTAAATCTGAGCTTGAAATGGAGCATCCCATCCTTCGACGCTCGGATGATGATGTTCGACCCATTCTAGTGGAGGCGGCGGAAGAGGAGCGTTAGGAAGCAACCAGATCTATGAGAACAAAAATTTAGAGTTAGAGTATTGACATATGTATGAAAAGCATGAATAGGTAATAAAAAGACGTTTGAAGTCGTACCGCGGCAAAATGGTCTTGGTTTCCGATGCAGGCTACACCAAGAGTTGCTGATTAGGGAGGGTTGTTAGCAGATGTCGGCGAGATCATGGGGAGACATGTGAACGGATGATGCCAAGCTAGGACGACGAGAGGAATCTGATATACCGTCGCAAATACTAAACCCATGATGGGTAGCTCTATCCACCGTCTCCTATCACCATGTGTGGCTCCGGCCCATCTCTGGTAGTCGATGAACTGCTGGAATAAGTACTCTCCCGTATAACAACCGGCGTACAGAATCGGCGTGATCCTCCAAGTGATTGCATAGTAACGTTTTGAGTTCCGCGAAAGCAGTCTCGCCGATCGGTGATGTCAAAGCCGCCAAAGCACGGTAGCCACAATGACCATCTCCAACAGTGTCCCTCACCGTCTGAATATGACCGATCATGAAGGGATCAACGTTGTTTCGACCCCAGTTGAACCCTCCGAACACATCATCACGTCCACGTCGAGCTGAGGTCGCTTGTGGACGAGGCCGAGCAGCATTTCGAGCAGCTCGCGCTTCTTCTCTCTCAAACCTTTCCCTTACCTCCTCGTATGGCAACGAGTTGGTTCTGCAGGCATTCCTCGACCCCCGAGGCCTCCCCTTCCTTCGGACGCTTGCTGATGAGGGTGGGTGCAGCTCATCCTCGCATACATCGTTGGAAGCCGTGTATGAAGATGACAACTCATACGGCAGTGGGGTGTCGTCGAGGCGAGTCCATGTCAAATCCATCCAGAACGGGTGGATGTCCTCGGCGGGTATCGGAGTACCGGATTTGACGTATGCCTGAATCTCATGGACACAAGGGATCCCGTAACAAACCCTCCAATGTCGGTCCGTGCATACCGGAGGAACCTTTTCGTTCACGACGTCCTGCCACATCCGGTACAGATAATCGAAGCACTTTTTGGAGATTAAAGTCTTTACCTCATCGAAAAGGTTGACTTTATACGCCATTGTTGGCCATTTGAAGCGGTCGATCTCCAAAGCAGTTTGCAGCTCATGCAGTTGACAATCGTTGACTCTATGGATTGCATCGATCACGATGCGGAAGTCACCAGTCGATGAGTGAAGTGCCTCCTTCAGAACCTTGTGTTGACCCTCAACTCTGTACACATTGAAGTGCATACCACTAAAGATTCGATATTATATCATATTGTAATGGGAGATATGAAGTAAGGTTGTACCTGTTTGTCGTACGGGTGCCGAGATGGAAGACATTATCTACGTAGCACCGTACGATGCTCCTGCTGTATGGAAGCCAAACCGACTCCAAATACGCCACCACACCTGGGAATGGGTGCCATACAGCTCGTAGCGCCCGACGACGTCGGTTGAATGAATCCTCCGACCTCGATTCGAACAGCCCCCAACAGTTGCCCTTAAAGATGCCAGCGTAGTTTAAATTCTTCGTGATCTTCAAAGCAGCTTCCTCGCATCTTCTTGTCACGTGTAACCAACAAAGGAGATGCTGGACGTCGGGGAGGACAACATTCAGCGCCGCCAAGAGACCTAGCTCTCGATCAGTCATGATAGCTTGAGGCTGAACCGTCCCAAGCAAGATCTGAAGCTGTCGCAACACCCAGGCGTATGTGTCTTCGTTCTCTTGCGACATGAAGGCATAGGCGATGCAGTAAGTATTGCCTGAGGGTGTGAACCCGACCACCTCGCACAAAGGAATCCCATATCTGCAAGTGTAAATATGTTACATATAAAATACTTTATAATTGGCTATATGTGCAATAATGTAATCGTAATTAAGTAACTTACGCATTTGTTTTGTATGTGTTGTCCATTATGATGACGTAATGGAACCTTCGGAGAAGGCGTATCCCGTCGGGATGCGCCAGGAAGAGGTCGCTCAAGACGTTGTCGTCATACGGATGTCGTCTGAAGTCGTAGTAGTACCTTCTTTCCCGCAGATGGTGCAAGGTATCCTGGGTCATCGTCCGACTACCTCTTTCTTCGGCGACCATCATGGCGAGCGTGTTGGTAAGACTCTTCCTTGACGTGACGCTGGTCTCATCCAACTGCCTCAATCCGTACCCAATGGATTTTGGAGGAGTGTCAACTTCCTTCATCCACCTCGCCATCTTCTTTTCCCCCTCTGTCATCTGTCCGGCGATGGCGTGACCCTTCAAGGTCGTGGAAAGCCCGTGGTTATGAACACCGTGGGTTACACATACAAAACAAATGCGGGCGGAGCTTCGTGTCCGTGTAGAGAGAATGGACAACCACTTATCTTCGACTGCGTGCTCCGGAGCTTCCTCCCGCGTGATCGGTACTCCCCAAACTGCTCGCAAGTAAGGAGAACCCCGCCTGGACGATTCGACACCCCCGTCCAAGACCGCTTGATTACTAAAATCATGCAGTGTCTCCGACCCAAGTCCTTGAAATGCGTAACCATTTCGTCACGGTCATTCCAAACCCTTGGGTCCGAGAACTCAGACGTAAAGTCTCGAAACTGTATTCACATAATTGGAAATATGAACAAAACGGAAAGAATACGAAATATGTTCACTCTACGAAACCTATCCGTACCTGGGATACTTGGAGACGAGGATTGCTTTGCGGCTCGGCCATAACGATTCTAACGGAGAAAGAATATATGGAAAGAAGTTGGACTTTGTTTTGGAGTGCGGAATCAAGCTGTCCTCCTTCGCTTCAAATAGGCACTGTTGCGTTAATTGTAAGCAGAACCCTAGCACGTCCTTAACGACGTGTTGCACGTCCTTAAAGACGTGCTAGCACGTCCTCAAGGACGTGCTAGGGTTTTAGGGTTTGGCTAGGTTAGGGTTTAGGGTATGGAAACTGCACGTCCTTAAGGACGTGCAGTTTCGACATACCCTAAAACCCTAGCTAAACCCTTAAACCCTAGCCAAACCCTAAACCCTAGCCAATCTTTAAGGTAGTTGTTGAGGATATGACGTTTTCGTTATCGGGCAACCTTATCATATTAACGTTTTCGTTTTTGATGTTTACGTTCAGTATGACTCTGAAGAAATGAGAGGAGTCTACTGGAGATAGAAATAAAAATATAGAGAGATACAAAATCCATAATATAAAAGTATAATATCAATATAGAAACTGCAAAAGTACATCACTGGCCAGGTGGATGGCGTACAGCATGATCCAAAATCTCCGTCACCTCGTCCACTAGCTGCTCAATGCGAGTGTCGCCAGCTAGGGCCCTCAAATAGCCCTCGACCTCATGAAAGTGGGCTAACAGCGCCGGACGGATGACGGGAGGCTGAGGGAGGTCCACCCATGGGTCCATGCCGATCGGGTGGACGGATGCTGGCGGGTCGGGATGGGGTGGCGTGGTCGGCAGCACGTATGGCCGGCTCTGCGACGCGTATCAAGGCAAGTAATCTGCAGTGACACCGGCCTGGCAATCCTCGCTGGTGCGCCTGTGCTCGGCCAGCCTGTAGAAGCAACCCTCGTCCTGCAGGTCCTGCCACCTGTTGTGGCCCGGGGCGAACACGGCGATGTACCTCGCGTTCTTCAGGGTCGTGTCGTGGCAGACCTGATCCGGCGCGATGACGGGCTGCGAGATCCCCTGGACCCGTCCGAACTGCCGGAGGCACCTATCGGGCATATACGGCTCCTCCTCCCCGTAGAAGGTGATGGTGCCCCGATAGGTGGACTGACGGTACTGGCCGTCGAAGTCCAGATCACGCCCAAAAGGCATCCACCGGACCTACAATTAAACAAATCAGATTTAATTCACAACTAAGAATTATAAGTGATATAGATAGAGTCTCGAATATATACATCATCGACGGTAAGACGGTCCACCTCGTCCCGCAGCTCCCGCATCTTCTTCAGCTTCGCGTCGTTCTTCATGCGCGGTGGCTGCTTCGGACCGATGAACTTCGCGTAGAAGCGAGGGTCATCCCTCCTAGCCGGGTCGTTGGACAAATCACCTCGGAAGCGAGGGAAGTACGCCCATATCCAAGCCTTGACACAAAAAAAGTATGTCGTTAGCATATAATTTAAATATTTGTAAACTAAAACTCTAATTCAACGGTCTCGTACCTGTAGGATCGGCGTGCAGCTGTCTATGCCCTTCGCGCCTAAGCGGGTAGCCTCGCCTAGGCCTCTGTAGAGACATGCGAGGGCACCAGCAGCCCATGCAAGGGTGGTTGTACGTGGGATGTCCCAAACAAGGCCCAATACCCTCCATGGGATCCGGCTCTGCGACTTGTCCACAAACAAAGTCGCGGCGAGAGCAATGCCCATGTAGGTCCTGTGCAGAAACAGACGCTGTGCAGGGTCATCCTCGGGCCGCCTCCCTCCCACATGCGTGCGCAGCCGAATCTGCTCAGGATCAGCCGCGGCCTCTGGGTCATCGGTGGGGGCGGGGTCAACGAGCGGCCCGTGTCTCTGCTGCCACTGGGTAGTAAACCCAGTCACCGGAGGGCCGCCAGCGTGTCTGTATGCCTTCAGAGTCTGCTGGGTGAGCTGGTAGTACTCCGCGATGGCGGGGACCAAAGCGCCCGCGGGCAGATGTGACGTGCAGGGCTGACCATCAATCGGAAGTTCCATTAGACAGGCAACATCGTGCAGCGTGATGGTCATCTCGCCCCATGGAAAGTGGAAGGAGCTGGTCTCCGGGTGCCAATGCTCCAAAAATGCCGTGCAGGTGAACTCGTCGACACACTGCCAGTGGAGGGACCTCAGCTGGGGGACGCCGGATGGGAGCAGATCCTGCACCCAGGTCCCCGAGCTTTCAAATATGTAGGGCTCGAAAGGCTGCAAGTGAGTCGCCCGGTGGTGGAACTTCAGCAGCGGCAACTCCACCGTAGGATCTCTCCATGTAAAGGCCCGGATTTTTTTAAAATAATAATTTAGAAATAAATAAAATAAAATGGATTTAATTTGGATATTGTAAGGAAAACTCGTCATAAATAGAACTCGAAACTCTTAAAGCGGATTCCGGCCAAAATTTTAAATTATGCAAAATAGATTTTATTTCGCTTTTATATGCCGAGAATTTGAAATGATGTCCGGATTTCATTATTAATTTCGAATTGGATAATTTAAATTTTATTTGAAACGAGTCGAGATAAGACCAAGAGAGCGGGTTTCAGGTTTTACCTTTAGGTATTCCTAATTTTATTTTGGGACCACTCCCTCTATTTGTCATCTTCCCCCTCTCCCTTCCGAAATTTGTCTCTCCCAAAGCTTATGTAATCCATTTTTGGTCAAAGTTCAACCACTGCATCCCCTCTCTTACATGTTGCAAGAAACCCAAAATTTATTCCTTGAAAATCTGAATATCTCCCCACATTTCACTTTCTACACAAAGACCAAACACTATCTCTCCCACTGTTGTTGCAGAGGAAACCCAAACACACCCTATCTTCTTCCTTTTCTTTCCCCCATGTATGTTGCCCCGCTTGACCAGCCTCAGCGCCCCACCACCGGTCTGTTCTCGCAGCCGCCGGACCACCACGACACCACCACTCCACCCCCTGCGTTCGCCAGCGACGCCAGCAGCCACCACACCCCATTCTCTGTTCTTCGAATCAAGCAGCCCGGAGCAACAGCCGAGCCGGTTTACTCCTCCTCCCCTGTCCTCCTCCATTCCGCCCTCTCGCTCCCTTCCTCTTCCCGAGACAACGCCAGCAGCAGCCTCCTCGACACCTCCTCATAGCCGCCGGAAGCAGCAGCGCCGACGGAGGGCCCCCGGAACCGCCGAGCGCAGCCCCACCGCATTCTTCTCCTCCGTTCCGTTCCAAGCGCGGTAAGAGCCTCGCTTCTACTTCCTTCTGTCCTCGAATCGAGTAAGATCGGGATTTAACCCTCCTTGGTCCTCCCTAGGCAACCTCTAGCGCGATTCCATCTCCGGTGACGCCCAATCGAGCCCGACGACATTCCTTCCGGCGAGCCCTTCGATTCTCGGTGAGAACTCGGATCTCCCCTCTCTTTTTGTTCGGTTTTGTCTCCTTCTTCTTCTTTTTTTTGGGTTTCTGGGAGTGAACTTGTGAAGGGCGGAGTGGCAGCAAGGTCGCCGGCGAAGCCGCTTCCTCCTCCTTCTTCTCCGTCAGAGCTCTGTTCTGCGTTTTGGGAGAGACGGGTGTAACTGTGTGAGCTGGGCAGGCCTTGGGCCTAATCCTTCGGGTTTGGGCCGGATCCTAATCCTTTTCCGGGTATTTCAGTTGGGAGAGAGTCAGATCCGGATTTTGGGCTTGGGTCGGGTCTCTTTTCCAGGTTGAGAGGTTTGGATTCAGCTTGGGCTTGTTGGGTTTGTGTCTTGGTAAATTGTTGTATGATCTTTTATGTCGTTACTATATAATTGTTATTTAAATCAGATTATTAACATTATTATATGCTGAAATTTTGTGCTAAGTATAAATATATTCTTTTGGAATTTTATATCATAAAGTTATTTTGGAAAGTGATATTAATTGAAAATGTATTTTGTGATGTTCTAATTTGTGACTTTAGGAAATTTGAAATGAATTATGGGGTTTGATTTATAAATATGAATTGTGAAGAGGATTTAATTTTGATATTTTATTTAGTTAAGCACTGTTTGATAAACCATTTAAAAAAAGATATCTTAAGTTCGGAAATACCTTTTAAGGATTTGATGTGTTGAAACCGAAATGCCGGAATAATTTCCATAATTATTTCTATAATATGATTTGAGAAATTGTTTTAAAAATGAGTTGACTTAAGTTGAGATTTAAGAGTTTGGAAAACTTTGACAAATGAATGTATGTTTAAGACTTACTTTTATTTATATATATTATTTACGTATTGATTATTAATAGATGGGATAATATAATGCGTTATATTAAGTTTAGTAATAACAATAATAATATTGGACTTGGATTTGCAAAGAGGATTTGGGAAATGTTTTCAAATGCTGGGAAATGGTTTAATAAATTGAGAGGAGAAATCTTTGGAATTGACCTAATCTTGTTGGGATTCCTTGTCTTAGTTTGATGATGTTGGTTTTGAGAAGGAAGTTTGGAAATATGATTGGTACGATTTTATCAATGGGTTTGATTGGAAGTAAATGATTTTGTTTGATGTTGATCGTATCGGAAGGGTTTTGGAAAACGGTTTTACAATCGGTTAGTTTTGGAGTATGTTGAGAACTTGGGTTTCGTGTGTATGAATGTTGGTCCGGTAGCTTATGGAAATGACTTGATGATAGGTGTGTATTGCTTTGGACTTGCATTTGGGCCCTACTTGTGTTATCTTGCTGTTCTGCATCTTCAGGTAAGTTCCTTAGGGGGCTTACTCAGGTTGGACATTCATGCCTGTTGTTGCATTTTATGTTAGGTGTTGCATATGCATAAAATCATGCCATGTAGTATCATGTTTAGGTTGCACTAATTGATTGAGCATCTGTTTACTTTATGCGTTTGAAACAGAACGACCGTTACCTGTGATAGTCCTAGAGTCTTTGCTAGGGTCATAGGGTAGCCCAGCCTCATCGGGTACCCTGAGTCAATCGAGTCATGACTTCCTTATATTATGCCTGCGGGCTTTATTGTGGAGCGGGTTAGGCATGCGTGCCCCCCGATTATGAATGAATGCATTCACGAGCTGGCCAGTCTCCACCTATCGGAAGGGGTGGAGGTAGGAGAGGGATATGCCACTTGGCATTGTCTTGGGCCCCTTTACAGTATTTCTGCACATTATTATGAACTAGGAGCATGCTAGTGTGTTTGAATTTCGTACTGCATTAGAGCATCTTTATTAGGTATAGCACATACTATGTGGCCTCAGCGAGGACTGCCGGTCCCGCATGAGTGGCTCGATCTGACTCCTTTCCCCGTTCTTCTTTTAAAGGTATTCTCTGCAGATTTGAGTGCTCGATGTCTATATGACGGGGTTCCCTGTTGGCGAATCGAAGAATCTGGCTAATATCCTAATTTAGTAAAATGGTAATTAAACACTCATGCTTTGGTTTTGACCGGTTCTTCCGTGACACTTGTACCTTTACTCTGTTTTTGCCTTACTTCCGTTTGAAATGGATTCCGCGACATAGTCTTAGGACAGATCAAGGGTACCCAACGGCCCTTCGATGTTTTTAGGGTTTGAAATCCCCCTTTATTATTGACCTAAAAATTGAATTTGAAACCTCGACCCGTACCTAGATTGCAAGATCCGAACAAGGGGTTTTATCCCTTGAAACGTAACCCAGAAATTATAATTCTGGGCCGTTACACTCCACACCTGGTACGCACGGTGATGCCTGTAAGACACAAGCAACTCTCCCGGCGGCAGCAAAGGGTCGACCTGCACAGCCGGTGCGGCAGCCTGCGCAGGGATGGGCTCGGGCTCTACCTGTGGGCCCCCCTGACCCTGAGCCTGCCCCTCCTGACCATCGTCAGCCTCCTCAACGACGTCAGGGATCACATCATCTGTAGAGCCCAAGGAGATCGTCGCTGGTGTGGCGGAGGTCGAAGGCTCGGGCTCGTGTGTGCCGGATGTAGAAGCCTCTGGCACGACTGAAGCAGAAGTCTCCGGAACGGCTGAAGAAGATGCCTCCGGGATGGTGGGTGGAACACAAGTAGGAGGTCTACCCATGTCGGACCGTCGCCCAGCGACTACGTCGGTGATACAGCTACTCAAAACCTCAGGGGGCTCTAAAGACGGCTGCAACCCCATCATCGCATCGCCAGAAGGATCCCAAGGTGGCAGACCCTTCCAGAAGTTGTCGTGCTCGTCGGCCGGGGGCGTCCCCATCGACTGCTGAAAGCGCTCTGCAGACGCAAGTAGATCGTCGACTGTCTGATCGGGGGGTGCCGTAGACTCCTGTACCTGGCTGACCGCTGCCCGGTCGCCGAACCTAATAGGCCGAAGGGTACCATCACCCCTCATGAGCCTCCCTGCCTGTTAGTATGATCCAGTTGAATATATTTAAATATATTTTAATGTAAATTAAATAATTTTGAAGTATTTTAATATTTTTTAATGTTTTTTATTATCTTTCAATATAAATTTATTTTTATATATTTGAATATATTTAAATATATTTTAATATAAATTAAATAATTTTGAAGTATTTTAATATTTTTTTAATGTTTTTTATTTTCTTTCAATATAAATTTATTTTATGTATTTGAATATATTTAAATATATTTTAATGTAAATTAAATAATTTTGAAGTATTTTAATATTTTTTAATGTTTTTTATTATCTTTCAATATAAATTCATTTTTATGTATTTGAATATATTTACATATATTTTAATGTAAATGAAATAATTTTGAAGTATTTTAATATTTTTTTAATGTTTTTTATTATCTTTCAATATAAATTTATTTTTATGTATTTGAATATATTTGAATATATTCAAATATATTTTAATGTTAATTAAATACTTTTGAAGTATTATAATATATTTTAATGTTTTTACTGTCTTTCAATTGTAATTTTTTTTCTATGTATTATATTCTATCAAATTACAACTATATTCTTTTCTATCAAACTATATACTATAAAAAAAAATTATAATATATAAATAAATCAAAAAATATATTTTCAATTATATTCTATCAAACAATATATATTATCAATCATATATTCTATAAACTTCTATTATAAAACTATATTATCTATCAAATTATATTTTAAAACTCTAAAAATAAATCAAAAAAAAAGTAATTCAAATAACATACCGGTGGAGTCGGGATCGGAGACACCTCAATGGTCCGACGCTTTCGCGGCGGTTCCACCTCCTCCTCGGCCACTGCTCGGCCTCCGTCGCCGGCGCCAGACGCCGCCCCACCACCACCACCCTCCTCCTCGGCCACTGTTCGGGCTCCATCACCGCCGCCAGACGCCGCCCCACCACCACCACCCTCCTCCGCCGCCACAGCCGCCAGCACCACCAGACCCTCAGCCACCGGCTCCACCGCCACCGCCTCCCCCGATGCTCCACCCCCACCACCACCCTCCACCTCCAACGCTGTCGCACCACCACCACCCTCCGTCGCCGCCATCATATCCGCCTCCAAGTCCGCCACCGCCGCCTCGAGCTCTCTCTCTCTTTCTGTCTCCATCTCTCTCGGTCTCTCTCTCACTCTCTGAGTCTCTCTCTCTCTCTGGGTCTCTCTCTCTCTCTCTCTCTCTCTCGGTCTCGGTCTCTCTCTCTCTCTCGGTGCTCCGGCATTGCTCTCTCTCGCTCGATTTCTGAAGACGATGAAGACGAAGACGAAGAGGCACGTCCTCTTCGTCTTTAAGGGACGGGCTTGCACGTCCTTAAAGACGTGCAGCACGTGGTTAAGCACGTGCCCTACTGCACGTCCCCAAGGACGTGCAAGTACGTTATTAAAAAAAAAAAACGTGCTTGCACGTCCGGGTTTGGGTGGCTCTCACCCCACTTGCACGTCCTTAAGGACGTGGGGATTTGCAGTGTATATAGCCGAAACGTATAATAATCAACGTTTATCAAACACGTTTGGCTTAACAAAAATAAATTACTCCGTATACTTTATTTTTTATCCCCCTCCACTACTAGGCCTCCAGATCTGGAATATGTAACTGAACATGGAGCAAATGAGGGCTCTGAGACTCTTCCCCTTCCCTCGGAGCCGACAACGGCCAGCGCCTCCGCCTCCGCCTCCGTCTGAAATCAGTCAGTGCCTCCGTCTGAAATCATTCCTCCCTCACCACTCCTCCGCGGCTTCGCCTTTGCCCTCCTCCCTCACCACTCCTCCGCCTGAAATCAGCCAGCACCTTCATGAAATCCCCACCCACCGACGCTCGTCCTTGCCTCAACATCACCGCCTCTATTAATCTCCACCCACAGCGGCCCGACTCTTTTAATTGAAGATCGATATCCTCTGTTGAGAGGATTTGGGGTTCTTCTGTTTCCGTTTTCTTCAGATCTGAAGTATTTTCTTCGGCGATTAGATTCTTTTCGGTTTCATGATGGTTGGACGAGGTCCGACGACTCAGCAAGGTCAAGATCTAGTGTTGGAGGGGACGACAGTTGGATTTGGAGTTCTAGATCCAACTAATTGAAATTCCCTTTTTGTTTTGATTTGAATAGGATAAGGTTGATAGATTGATGGTGGAGATGGGAGATAGGTGAAAGAGTTAAAAAAAAAATTATTCAATACTATAATTCAAAATTTTTAAATCTCATTAATGCCTTGTGTAAAATAATGATCTATAATACATAATTGCATTATAAATATATCTTCCAAACGAAGCCATACATGTACTTTTTTTTAGGCATATTTACTATTCTTAATATAACTTTATTTTTAAAAATTAATATAAAATTTAATATCTTTTAAAGTTGTTAACTCTTGAAAAATTATAAAGAAAAAAAATAATCAAATGATCTATATTTTAAGACTAGCGAGTAATTTTATACATTTTACATTAATTAATTATCAAATTATTTTATAAATTATATTTTATATAATTTTTATATTTTAAACAATATTATAAATAATAGGGTAAATGACAGTAAACCACCCTTTAAATATGAGCATTTGCAGACAACCACCCTTTAAAATAAAAATTGCAGAAAACCACCCTTAACATATACTCCGTTAACCAAAGACCACCCTCCCTCCTGATGTCGTTAGGGTTTCATTAATTTTGGACAAAAAGACTAAAATATCCTCATCTTTTTCTCAAATTTTATCTTTAATGCCACTCCCTTGAAATCAAATACTGTGTGAGGTAATAATCAAAGTCACCACCTACAAATCATTACAAATAAACCATACAACATCAAATAGGGGATTATGGCCAAATATTAAAATCTAGTCCACTTAAACTAATAAAAAATGGCAAATATATTGAACAATCGTTGCAAATCAGGAAGAGCATATTCTATTTTTGAAGAAATTTAGAGACGAAACAAAGGTAATTGTAGATCTGAGCCCTAACTTGGAATCTCTTCGATTCGGCACCAAGCCTGGCCGGCCAATTTGGCTTGGAACCACGCCTGATGTTGTTCGGTGTAGCCACCTTGCCCCCAAGGGCCTCCGTCCGCCGCTGCTTCCTCCAAATTGTCACCTTCTATGCCAAGATCTCTATCGCATTCTTCCGAATGTTCCTCCGAATCCTCGCGTGCATTGACTCTCTTGGTCCTTCTTCTCATTCCCTATATTAATGGCACAACCTATTTGAAAGGGTTTGATTTTCTTTTTTCAAGGAAGGGAAAGGATTTGCCGTGACTTTTTTAACGGAGTCTGATAAAGTAACGGAGAGGGTGGTCTCTGATAAACATAGTACATGTTAATGGTGGTTTTCTGGAATTTCCCTTTTAAGGGGTGGTTTTGTGCAAATGCCCTTATTTAAAGGGTGGTTTTCTGCAATTTACCCTAAATAATAAGTGTCAAATAAAAAACGAAAGAAGGGAGTCAAGGGACTGTTAATTTCTTGTGCTGGCTTGCTGGGTCATTGGATCTTTCTTCACACTTGAGGTCCGTTTGGATTCCCAGTGTATTTTACTTATAAGTAAAATACATGTATTATCATGATAAGTAAATTATAAACATAATTGATTTGATTTTCTTATTAAAAAAAATCTAGTACTCAGTAGTCAGTACTCCGTATCTCTGAAGACCTTCCCCCTTCCTCTAGCCCTCGCCGGCCCTTTCTCGTCGACCACCAATTCATGCCGTTCACCAGTCGCCGCCGACGGAGCATAGCCATCGACACCAACCTAACCGCCATGGTGCCACCGCCCTCGCCTTAATCTATCGGAAATCGCTCGACTTTCCATCTCTACCTTCCTCCCTCACCATCGGGAACCACTCCCCTCGCCGAACCTCTAAAGACGACGCTCGCTCCACTTCCGACCACTACCTCGCCGAATCCCTAAGCCGGAGCCACACCACCTCTCTCTCAAGCCATATTTCGGATCGAATTTCAGTAGTGTTTTCCCCCTGAATCTCTTGCTCCCTACTTGGGTTTTATTGTTGAAGGCTGAAATCTTCTGGATGTTTAGCCACAAATCAACACTCATAACCTCCAGATCTATAAAGTTCGAGTGCAAATCCACTCTTCACATAAAAAGTGGGTGAAAGCCATTGATAAGCTCTCAAGATTTAGATCTAAAAACAACGGGAGATAGAGAATTGAAGCCATTGAAGAGCTCTCAAAATTCAGATTTAAAAACGGGAGAGAGAATGGAAGCCATTGATGACTCTCTCCCTCATATCAGTCTATGGGTTTTGATTGAAGTGGAGAAGAAAGAACCCAAATAATGGAGTAATAACTTTGTAATAAAATAATAAAATTATTATAATTCATTTTATAAATGTATCATCCAAACACTACTTATTTTTTAATTGTATTATAAACTAAATACATGTATTATAAACATACATTGGAATCCAAACAGACCCTTGATTTCTACCCATTGTCATGTATTCACCCATACCCATTCGGCCCCATTCCCTTGGACCGTTGGATCAGGTGATTCGGGTATCCAATTTTTACAGGCATATACCATATTGTACTTTGTTTTAGGCGATTTGAGATGCAAAGTCTTTCCAAGGACCAAAACTCGATGAGGGTGGGGGCACTACGGTGACAAATGACAATGAATAACACGAACTCATACAATATGCAACATTTTCAATATTATAAAATAATGATAAAAAATAAAAGAATTTAATAGTATAAAGAGTTGTTAACTGTTAATTAGAGTTATATTTTGAAATAGTTGAACTTGACGATAAATGGAGTAATTAAATCCATTTTACGGGTTTTAATACCCTGAAAATGTTGAAGGATAACTTCATTATCAATGCGCTTGAAGACATATTTTTCAACAAAGCAGAACAAACTCTAAGAGAGAAAGTCTTCCTTTCTCTTGTTGTACAAATGTCTTGATAATACCCTATAGTAGAGAAAGTTATTTCCACTGTAGTTGTTGCCAATGGTAGCACTAAAAACAACTCAATGTGATAATATACTGAGTTAAAAGCTTTGAGAATTCTTACTTCGTTCATCTTCTTAGAAATGTGCATCACCAATATCTTACAAAATAGAAAATTTGGCATTTCTCTTCATTTGACCATCCAATCCTCACATCATATGAGGATTGGATTGTCCTTAATTGTCAGTTGACCTAATATCAAGAAGATTAGATAAATTTGTGCAATCCTGGTTTTTTTTTTGGGTTTTGAGAACAAACATACACATGCTATCAAATCGATCAAATCCTCCTACAATAACAATAACAATAACAATATAATAGTTTGTGATCAAAGGAAACTGCAAATTAGACTCGATAACATAAACTTCCACGTGTTGAACTCCTAGAGCTCATAAGTGATGCCAACATTTAGCAGTCTCTTCCTAGAAATATCAAACATATGATTGCTCCACCTCATGTTCTTCTTCAAGAAACTATACCCATAGTTGATCGTTATCCACTTCCCAATCTCCGAACCCCCTTCCCTGCCACCACCTCCCTCTCCCCCATCTCATGCTCCATCTCTGCCTTTGTCGCCCTCTCTAGTGTTTCCGTCTCTACCTCCACCTCCCTTTTCCACCTATCCTTCGCCTCCTCTGTCCTCCTCATCACCTCCTCTTCATCCCCATTAATCTCCATCACCTCCTCATCCTTCCCCACCATCACCTCTCTCTCCACCATCAAATGCACAATCCCCGCCTTTGCCGCCCTCTCTAGTGTTTCTGTCTCTGTCTCCAGTGGCGGATCCAGGAATTTTGATAGAGGGGGCTGAAAAATACAAAGGGTGATAGGATCGATGCTACTTTTCCAAATCCAACAAACCATTCAAACCAAACTCTATCAATATATAAAATTCAATTTAAAACTCCCTACTCCCAATCCACAATTTGATTCTCAAATCCACAAATTTACCCCGAATTGCTACTTAAATCCATAAATTTATTTGCAAAATCACAAACCCTAATCGAAATTTATCCAAATTGATTATCAAATTCACATATTTTAATATAAATTGATCCTTGTCCATATTTGATACTCCTATAGAGATCGAACCAATCCACAAACCACGATTCTAAATCACAAACCACAAATTTATCCAAATTGATGATCCCACCAAGATAAATCCAAGCATCTTTTCCGTTTCTAGAGAAGTAGTCAAGTGGGTTGAACACTAAGAGAAATCCAAACACGGTTTTTAGGTTGAACCGAGTTATAAAGTCACCGTGTGATTGAGGTTTTTAGCACGGGTTTCAAATAAATCAAGCTATAAAGTAGTCCTCGCGGGTTTTTACCACAATTTGAGGTTTTCACCAGAGTCAATCCATATATATATATATATATATATATATATATATATATATATATATCACACACATATACACACAAGGCCGGACCTGAGGGGAGGCAAACGTGGCCTCCGCCTCGGGCCCAAAATTTAAAGGGGGGCCCATCTTTTTTTTTTAAGTATATGGATATTTTTATAAGTAAGTTTTAACTAAAGCCATTATAGTGTATTGGTAAAAAATGATTCAATTATCTTTGTAACCCATTAATTTGGTAGCATTTTTTCCACCAAAATTTCATTTAATAATCACTAAAAAATACCAATAAAATAGTAATTATCCATTATATATGGTTATGAAAAATAAACAAAATTTTATTAATGTTTTATTTCGTTTTTATCTTGCGCAACTTCATATCTTTTTAAAAAAATATAGGTTTTCACAAACCCTTTCTAAAAGAATAATTGCCCAAAATCACGAATAAAAAAATATTTAAAACCACCCATATTGAGCTTTTTTTTATAAAAATAGCTAAATAAAATAAATGAACGAAATGATAAAGAAAACTCTCCAACAAAAAAAATAGTAGAGGACCCTATTTTTATATTTGGCCTCGGACATTTCAAATAATAGAGGACCCTATTTTTATATTTGTATATGTTATGTGTAAACATATACATATGCACATATACACCTTGGCGCCATGACCTCGGACCTTGGAAGATTCGAGGTCCAATGAATCCGGCCTGCCGAGGTCGGTTGTTTTGTGGCAGCGCTGAAATTGGCACCTGAATCGCTTCAATGTTGATGGCCGGCTGGATCTCGTCTCCAAAGTTTACAACTTCCATTCCGAGAGGAAAACGCTCGAAGATGAACGTACGGATCGAGAAAACTGAGTGAATGAATTGATCGAGTATGATCGACTGATACTCTCCTACAAAAGAAATCAACCGATCGAATGAAGGAGGTGGGAGATCGAAGGTGTTATTAATTAATTATATATGCTCTCCTAATTAATAATACCCACGTACATACGTATAGCGTAGTATACATGCTCTCCTACACAACACCGGCGGCCCACTCAACATCGATATTGCATATACAATATACATGCTCTAACTCTCTAAGGTGGTTCAATACTTCAATTCATGCGCGCTCTAGTTACGTAGACACATATACGTTCCAAGAAGCCAAGACGGGATATATATATTCCTTTCTAATTTTATAAAAATCTAAAACTCGTAATATTTATGAAATTATTTTGGTTTCTCAAAAAAAAAAAGAAATTATTTTGAAATCTTAATGTTGTATATAATTTTTAATTTTTTTTTTTTAAAAAAATGTTTTAAAAAAAAAAAGTGACCTACATTTTAACGCTTAAGCTTTCTACTGTCAGGATCATTTTAGTTCTTGCTGCTAGGGGTGGGCGCGGGACGGGACGGGATGGGACGAGGGTCGTCCCGCGTCCCGTCCCGTGTAATTTTTGCGGGACGGGACCGAGACGGGATTCACTACTTTTTTTTTCAATCTCGCACGGGCCTTATCCCTCACGGGACGGGACGCGACGGGCCCTGTCCCTCAAATTAAAAACATTATAAAAAAAATCTAAAACTCATTTATATTTTGCGGTTTTGAAAGCTTAATAGATATAGATTTATAATATTTTTGTTATATTTTACGATTTTCCTTATATATACACATTATACGTATAATTACACATCATATAAAAAATATATAGTGTGCGAAGTGTGCATATAGATCGCGTATAGACACACTGTGCATATATATAAACATTATGCTAATATAAAAGATATACACACAGTATGCATATAAGACACACTGTAAGTATAAACTATACTCCTATGAGTGTACATAAGTGAAGTATACATGTCTCTTCGGAGACATCTGATAAAAATAAATGAAGTATACAGTGTGTATATATATACACAAAGTATATAATCTATATGTATTATGTATTTTTTTTATTTATAAAATATGCGGGATGGGACGGGATTTGCGGGATAAGGAATCCTCGTCCCGCGTCCCGTCCCGCATAATTTTTGCGGGACGGGATTCACTATTTTTTTTTCAAATCCCACCGGGATCGGGACGGGCCCGGGATTTGTGCCCACCCCTACTTGCTGCTACCAAAGGTTGGAACTTGCACCAATTAGATGTTAATAATGCCTTTCTGCATTGCTATATTGATGAAGAGGTGTACATGTTGCCACCTCCTAGCTACAAGGTATTGATCATGTTTGCAAGTTAACTAGATCTTTATATGATCTTAAGCAAGCTAGCCGACAATGGAATTTTGAGATCACAAAGTTGATGATCCAATTAGGATTTGTTCAATCCTCTCATGATCATTCCACTATTTGTCAAGTCAGTAGGCTCTTTAATCACTGTAGCTCTTGTTTATGTTGATGATATGCTCTTGAGATGGGTAACTCTTGTGATGAGATATCTCACACCAAAGTTGCCCTGCACAAACAATTCACCGGCCATATCAAAGATTTGGGCACTACAAGATACTTTTTTGGTATGGAAATCTTAAGATCTTCATCGGGAATTCTCTTGAATCAGAGAAAGTACATCCTTGACATCCCAAGAGATGCTCGCATGGAGAATTGCAAGCCTGCTGACTTCCCTATGCAACATGGTCTCTAATTATCTCTCCGTGATGGTGACCCCATATCAAATCTTGAAGACTATAGGAGGTTAGTTGGAAGGCTCTTATATTTAACTTTTACACAACCTGACATAGCTTACACTGTCCAACAATTGAGTCAGTTTCTCCTTCACCCTCTTAAGCCTCATTGGCAAGTTGTAGTGTATATTCTCATATACCTTAAAGGCAGTTTCAACATGGCCTTATCTTACCCTGCATATTTCTCATTAGACGCCAAGGCTTTCAGTGATGCTGATTAGGGCAACTGTGTTGACACTGGGAGATCTTTGTCGGGATATTGTGTATTTTCGGGGTCATCACTCGTCTCTTGGAAAACAAAGAAGCAAAAAGTGGTGTCCAAATCTTCTATTGAGGGTGAGTACATGGCCATGTCTGCAGCTGGAAGAGAGCTGGTTTGGGTTCAAGGGATACTGTCTGATCTAGGGATCTCTGTTAAGCTTCCAAAATTCAACTTCATTGTGACAACAAATATGCACAGCAACTTGCAATCAATCTCGTGTTTCGCGAAAGAGCAAAGCATGTGAGGATTGACTCTCACTTTATCAGAGAAATGGTACAACAAGGATTCATCTGCACTCAACACGTCCCTTCCTCTCTTCTGCTAGCTGACATTTTGACCAAAAAGCTCTTGGAGCTCAGCAACATACAAAATACATCGGCGATTAATCTCACCGGAGATGCTCTGATCGGAACATACAAAATACATCGGCGATTAATCTCACTGGAGATGCTCTGATCGGAATCTTGATTTGCAGGGAAACTATTTCGGCGCCACATTTTTCCCGCCGTTGTACGAACCACGGAGCAGATCAAACCCTGTCGCTGATTCGCCTCAACTTGGTGACTCGGTGAGAGTTGCTAATCTTGACTTGGAGTTTGGATATTGGGCATGGGCCTCAAAAAGATTTTGCATGGGTGGGCCTTCATAGATCTTCAACCCAAAAAACTATACGGAGTATAGTTTTAGATCCGGTAAAATCTGATCCGACCCGAGAAACCCGAACGACTCATCCGAACCCAGACCTAATCGAACCCGAAAATCTATAATCATCTGCAACCCAAACCCGAGACCGAACCCGACTCGAAATAGACCTGAACACAAACAAAACGACCCGACCCGACTCTCAACCCAATCTAAACATGACAAAACCCGACCCGACTTGAAATGTTTATGTTAAAATGCTTTGGTTGAATGCTTAAATGTTGAATGTTTTTTTTACTTTAGCACAAGCTTATGGTTTTGCTTTTATAACACATGAGACACGCACTATTCTTTTTAATTGTTATCATATTAACATGAACCAAGTGAAATCAATAGATAAGACAATGAGTTAACTATCATACATTAAGACATCAATACATACTACAAGTCTACGACAAATACTAAAAGTTTATATTATAATTTAATTTGGATCAAAATAAACTTATGTTAATTACATTACTGTAATTATAATGTCTGTATAATAATATATATTTAATTAAGTGTTTTATTTTAAATTAATTAACATAATAATAGATTTTAAATTAATTACATTTAGTAATGTAATTATGAAATGTTATGGGAGGATGTTGTTAAGCACATTGTCTAGTTTAATGTACAACTACTACGTTCTTAATTAATTTGGGCCTATAAATTAGAGTTGCACTCGACATTCATTCCTCACCAAATTATAAACAAATTAATTTCAGCGCTGTAAACTCATACCTCTAATCTAATTGATCAAGCTATCTAGCTAGTGGTTTGAATAGTACGTAAAAAAAAAAAAAAAAAGCTGTAAACATTGGAGACCAGATCCAGCCGATGAACGTCGAAGCGCACTGCACGGTGTCAATTTCAACGCCGCCCCAAAACCTACCTCGTCAAAGATTCGGTAGACCTAGAATCTTCCAAGGTCCGAGGCCAGGTCGTCGAGGTGGAGGACACCATTGGAGAAGGTGGTTTTGAGCACATCCTTACTACTATAAAATCGAATAAACCACGAGTTTAGTTAAAAAACGAAAAGTAATTCCTGAAATAGCCAAACTTTGAAAGTATTTTGTGAAATAGCCAAAATCAACTATTCACTTTTGTGCAATTGTAACCTTTGTCCCTTAAAAATAAAAAAATTATAAAAATAAATCATACTTTTTATTAAGTTTAAATTATATCCTTAATTTGTGTTATTATCTTTCTTATTTCCGCTTTAATATTATTTATTTTTGTATGATCTTGCAATTTGGTATCAGAGCCAAGTTAATTAAAAATAATCTGTATTTATCTTTAAGACAATCTGGAGGTGTCTACTAATTGCCTCCATAAGACTTATCCTCATGTTTTACATTTAGATATAAACGATAAGCATTTTAGAGCAATTTTAAATGTCATTTCAGACCAACTTATAGATCTAAAACTCGAAGTTAAAAAATTAGAACAATTATATATTGAGATTAGCAGTAAAATATTTAAGACTGTAAAAGAAACAGGCGAAGTACATCGCTCAACAAATCTAAAAGCCATTAACAAAATTAGCCATCAGATAAGTCTAACATCAGGTGGTGAAATTAAGAAAAAAGATCCTTTTAAATATAGTTATCCATTTAAAAAATCCAAAAAGAAGTTTTCTACAAAATTAGATAGTATAAAGGACAAGGCAACGGTAGAAGAAGATCAAGACGAAAATCAAAACCCTAAAAATGAATCAACATCCAATTCGACAAATAAAGAGATTTAGAACTAAGTTGGATGACCCAGAATGGAAGATGAAATTACAGAAACAAAAAGCCATTGAAACCAACTTTATGAACCAAGAGGTCATGGGCGACGACGAGTCTGAAAAGAATTCGGATGAAGAAGCAATGTATCAACAAATGGGATTAATTAATCTAAAAGATATGGAAAACATTACCATATCTAGAGTCCAAAAAAGGTTAAATGAAATTTTAAGACAAAGAAGGCTGAGGGAGAATGAACTTGTAGAACAAAATGAAGCTAGAAGACATTACAGACGATATGAACATGGTTCTACCAGCAATTACAGACCTAGGTTAAAGCCTAAAGAATTTCTAGAAAAGAAGGAAAGATTTGGACTAAGCATTATGCCAAACCATAGACCAAATCAAAGAGAAATGAATCTAGAACACATAAGTGAAACAGGTTATGAATTAAACCTAGATGATGTAAGGAATAGGCGTGAAATCATAGAGTTCTGGAAGAAAAGTATGATGAGTGTATTAAACATTAATGTAGGTTGGAACTCTTCTCAATTCCTTAATTACATAGAACATAGTTTCTATGGATGTATTGCCGACTGGTATGGAGCTATTGGTGATGAACCAAAACAAGAACTTAGGAATTTGGCAAGCCCAGTAACGATGTTCACATTAATATGTGATTTGATAGAAGACGAATTCATTGGAGAAAAAGAAGATGAAGATAAGGAAGCTTTAAAATGGCAAAGAACATTAAACAATCTTGAAATCTGTAACATGAAATATGTTGATAATTACATAACAGAATTCGAGAAGTATTATTATAAGATAGGGGAAAACAGCACTAATATGCAAATGTTCTTTGATAAACTTCCTGCCCCAATTAATGAACAAATAAGTGAAGAGTATCGAGA
Organism: Persicaria maculosa; assembly: GCA_963922045.1. NCBI lineage: Eukaryota > Viridiplantae > Streptophyta > Magnoliopsida > Caryophyllales > Polygonaceae > Persicaria > Persicaria maculosa. The sequence continues at coordinate 70,357,312 of OY998255.1, forward strand.
GTTAATTTAAAATGGAGATAAAGAATGAAAAAACAATTTTTAACTTGTTGGGAGACGCCAACAGAATGGGGATGTAATAATATAGATTACCAAGGAAAAAGAAACTATAAGAGAAAAAGTTTTAATAAACAAAGGGGTGAAAAATATTATAAGAAGTATTATAAAAAACCATTCTCTAAAAATAGAAGGTTTTTCCAAAAAGCCTCGTTCTGTCCTGAGAAAAAGAAAAACTGCAAGTGTTGGGCATGCGGAAAATCCGGTCATTATGCTAATGAATGCAAAAACAAGAAGAACAATAGATTAGCATAAGCCCTAGGTAGTTTGGATTACATCGAGCTATCTGAAGATGAAGCAGTAGATATAGCCTTAAGAAATAACAGAGGGATAGTAGAAATAATAGAAGAAAAACTTGAAGAAGAAATAGAATCTGAAATTGAGTCAATAGAAGGTGAAGAGATTAATGAAATGATGAAAGGAGAATCTCCTAGTGAGTTCTCTGATGAATATGAAATGACCACCTTAGCTCAACTTCAGCAAGCTGAAACCTCTATTGATGAGGAACAAGTTGAAGAAATGACGAGATCAGGGGTTGATTTCCCGATCATCGCTAAAGAACAGTTTGTTAAAAAATCATTATTCTCTAAATATGCTAAATATGTTTGCGAAGAAATGTCTGGAGATGTAACTGTCAAGAATAATGAAAATCAAGCAACTGAAGTAAACTTAATCAATTGGGCAAACATTCAGAAACATAACAAAGATAAAAAATTTAAATATATTTTCATATGTGGCATCCAAGTAATTATAACTCCCTTACAAGACTATGGAAAAGATGTGCAATGCATTAATTTTGTTTGTGACATCAGGCATAAAAAGTGTAGTGATCAATGCATCAGTGGTATAGTCTGTAATTTGAGTCAAGGAGCAGTTTCTTGGATCTGTAGGCCTAACTATTATGTTAGTCTAGAAGATCATTATGCATCTAAGTTCTTAGTTATAAAATTATTAACATAAGGTATTAGTATGCATAAGGGAATTTGTCCTTTACAATTAAAGTGGAAGGTAGTTTATAAACTTGAGAATACTACAAATCCTCCACAAAAATGCCATATAGTAGAAGCTGAGAAACACGAGGTTGTAGGTCCGAGCAAAGAGGTTGTACCAGTTAAGCTAAGACCTGATCAAATAAGACTTAAGACCATTTGGATAAACGCATTTGAAAATTCTATGGGTACTAGCAGTAATAAGGTTTTAACCATAGATGAAGAAGGTAGAATCCATACAAATGATAAACCACCAATCAGTCTCTCTAGATGTCCAAGTCTATCCAGAAACACTAGTTTTAGGTTTAATCCTAATCTTAGTATTACTCCGAGGAATCAGGGAACTAGCACAATCAGGAAAGAAAAATCGTTTGTAGTGGATGAAGACATAGCGAGCATGGTAGCAGCGTTAAACATAAAATTAGAAAATAAAATTATAAAAGAACCAGCAAGACATAGTATAGATCTAGGTTCTTGTCCGTTTAGGAGATCAGGTTCAATACCTCCAACAATCCTAAAGGTTAGAGAAAACCAGGAAGGATCATCTAGTTCGAACCAAAAAGGAAGATAATAGGATATACCACTAAGACTTATAGTGAACCTATCTATGAAAATGATCCAAAAGCTGATGATCTCAAAGAGTCTCTCACATTCGAAGATGAAATAGGTATGAGAATGGAAGTAATAGACCTTAGACATCTCTATGAAGATAATATGAGAGTAGAGGAAAGTTTTGAACATGTTAGCAAAGAGCCACTAAAGAAGGCATTATTTCCTGAGTTTATTTGGCAGAAGTCTCGGATAATATTCGTAATTTGACATAAGTAGAGATAACTTTCTACGATTAAAAAGTTAAAAAGTCAACATTTTGGCTATTCCCGTAAATAGTTTGAAATCTTGACTAATCTCAAAAATAGTTTTGAAAATTTGGCTATTTAGATAATTAATTCTATAAAATCCTTACTACGGAGTACTATATAAAATCATGGGAGAGAACTTGGGGTGTGTTTGGATTCCAAATGCATTATTATTATAATGCAAAATAATAAGGCGGTGTTTGGTTAACAAAAATTTTAAGGCGTTTAAATTATGATATTTTTGGATTCCATGATATATTAATTAAAACTAGTATTTTTCCCGTACCATGTACGGGTGAGTATTTTTCATAAAATTTACGTCGTTATTTTCTCAAATACAATCAATACATTTGATTTGATTTGTTTTTTATTGTATCAATTACTTCTCCAAATATGAGACAATAACACATAACTTTTCATTCATTTAGATTAAACAAACACAGACGACTCCAGTTAATCACAATGAAAAATCAATAGCAGAAGTTAGGGGAGATACGTAGGGGGAGGAACAAACCGAAATAGCATCTTTGACAATAGAAAGCTTCAATCTAAAGGGCAATTTATCTGAAAAATCAATAGCAATCAAAATTCACATGATAAAAAGAAGATCAATTAGCACAACACCAAATCGTAGGTCCACGTACCTCTTCAAGATTGGGAAGCCTATGAGAGAGGCGAGCTTCTCTAGGGCGCAAACGACGTCGAGGAGGTTGGCCAGGGTACGGTTAGCAACGGCGGCGCACGAGGCAGCCGAACGCGCGATGGATTGGAGGTACAAGAAGCATATTAGGGTTTGGGCATTGAGGACGGAAGGATTGCAGCGTTTGTAGCCCATGGAGCGATCGTGGAGCGGCACATTGCTTCTAATTTTATAAGTATAAGGGTTTTGTAGATAGCCATTTGAATTTGGGTATGGGATTGTTTTTTATTGTTCAAGGGTTTTTTAGATAGCCGTTTGAATTTGGGAATTAATTTTACGTAGAAAACTCAGTTTTCACAAGCAACTACCGTAGCCATTAATTAAGCTTACGTTGCTCATCTTTATAAAGTCTTCCTCTTCTTTAACTCATATTCAACACATTTTAAATGTAATACAATAATCCTTGCCTAATAAATTTATACACCAATAATCTCCTTTACTGGCTTCATTCATTCAACCAATACATGAGGAAAAAAAGATCTGAAGAAGCATTTAAAAAATATTCCAGGTTCACCTTAAAGACATGTTTGAGTCACATTTATCAAACATATATCAAGGTACAGCAAGAAAAGATGAATCACATTTGATGAATCACGTTTTCTTCCTTTTCTGTTGAATTTTGTCACAAACATGATTCAGAAGAACAGATGGTTGATGATTTATGAGCCAAGGTTAGAGATCTCAATCTACACTACACACCAAACATCAAATCCATAGCTTTTGATACGAGAGACTTAGCAGGAGCAGCAATTGCTCCAGTGGGTTGTCGACTCCCACTGTTGCCATTCTGAAGGTAGTTTGGTCGGAACTGAGCAATCCTTGAAGGGTTTGGTTCGAAGCTCTGACTGCAGGATGGTGGGGGGAGTGTCATGAATCCTTGACTGTTGATCCTCTCATTGAGAGCCTGACGCTGCATAGGATCCAGTGGCTTGACACCCACAATAAGAACTTCGTTAATCTGCATCCCGTCCTTGCTGAGAGCCTTTTGCGCATCAAACCGATTCTGTGGTGAATTCATAGACAAGTTAGATACAGTCATGACAGAGGATTTCAGTTTTTTCCCCTTTTTAGCTTTGAGGGGCTTCCATTCATGAGGAATATTTAAAAAGAAAAGAAAAGAAAAGAAAAGAGCAGTCATCATTGATTAATCTGAAAATTGACAAATAGAAAAAATACAGAATGCAGCTGGGAAAGCCAGGTTCACAATCATCCTACATCACGGTTTTTGTTAGAACTTGAAATTCTAGATAGGTTTTTCAGCAGTAAGTAATCAGAAAGTTAAAACCATTTGAGATAATGAAGTCAAAGGCAAGATTGTTGGCTTTTATAACATTGAATGAACTATCAAGACATACACTTTCCAAAGAGGAAAAATAAGATCATGCTATCATCACGCCGAACTACCAGCCAATCAACTTTACAATCCAGACATAAAATGGAAATAATCCTTCCAATCTCTCATCAAGTACATATCAAAGCTCATATGGACTCCCTCATCTAATCTGCAGCCACGATTTCTAATAAAAAAAAAAAAACTCAATACCATACAAATAGATAACCCGTAAAAAAGTAGTCAGATTTCTACGCCACCTAACTGTACAACCCATAGTAAGATTGAGCCAACAAAAACCACATGAACACAGTCCCCTGGCCATCATTACAAACTTGCAAATTAGATAAAAGATCGTGACAATCCATATTTTCAACATTTCCTTGGCCTTTCTAGCTGCTAATTTCACCATGATTACCCCCAAACAAAAGCATAAAGCAGGAGAAAAGGAAAATGGACAAGCCACTTGATGCTTTGGTAATGCCGAGAGTGGGGAACATGGTAAGAATAAGAGTGAAAAAGATGATGAAGTTATAAACAACTAAATTTCATGTGAAGTGCACGCTATGGGGGGAGGAAGATGAAGGTATTATGTTATCTACATCGACCCATTACCCGATCTTATAATTGACTAATGACACAAGCATGTTGCATGTACCTCAAAAACAGATTCAAATCTACATTAAGCACATCGTTCTATAGATTAAAGGCATTCAACATGTTAAACAAACACCAGATCCAATAGAAATTCTTTTTGTCGCATTGTCAAGTCAATAACATCTACTAATAAATGAAGGCAAAAGCTAAAGAACTCTAAAAAGAAGGCTACCCATCGCAGAAATGAATGAATGTGAGAAATAGATGCAAATAAGCCCAAGCACCTGATAGAGAATGTGCATCCAGTTGGCATTCCTTGGTCCAGGAACATGATGCAATATGACACCGCACTTTTCGAACTCCCGCAGAACCATATTGGTATCACCTGGTGAGAATCTGGAAATTAAAAACCAATATTAGCAGACAAAACATAGAGCACAGCTGCACAAGATTAAACAAAATCCCTTCCCGTCTTCAATACACAGCAAATTGGCCAACCAGATTCCTCAATTTAAGAGCGGCAAGGTAACAGAAATGCATACACAAACAACTATACTAATTAAATCATATAGCATGTTGAAACAGATTATCAAAAAAAGAACATGTTATAACACGAAAGATTGAAGAGGGATAAGTCAATAGTCATCACCAACCCTACCAAAATCAAATCTGTAATATCCGGAATCCTCCCCAGCCGAAAGGAATGGTCACCTGTTCTATGGTTTCAAACGTTCTATAATTCAAAGAGAGATAACACAAAACTCAAACAGGTGGATTTCACCGAAGATAATAAAGTGGGAACGATCCGACAATTACAAATCCACACAACCGGTTCCTCGGATTCGATGACCACCGTCCTTCTCTCTCGGGATGATGACCACCGACGATTCGATGGCCTCCGCTCTAGGGATGATCACCACCGATGATTCGATGGCCTCCGCCCTCCACCATCCTCTTGGTGAAATTGATGAGGAGGATGAAGAATCGTTTCCTAAATGCATCAAACTATCAAAGGAGGTGGTGGTGTCATCTCCCAAAGAGGCTTTCCAAAATTCCACCTCCGGAAATCCCAAAAACCTACTTAGATTGAATGACAGCTTCAATCCCGCCCCCACCACTGCCAAAATCTCAATCCCTAGAAACGCCGACGCAAACACAAATCTACGAATCAGGGGACAAAATCGCGCAAAGAGACATCAAATTCGAGAGATGACAGTTCTATGGGAAGAGGAGTTGAAGAGCAGATCGTGGCTGAGATGGGAGAGAGAACGTTGGGTATGGATCAGGCAAGGGAGAGAAAGGAAGAAACAAAAGAAATTAGAGAAACTCACCTTAGCTCTCGAAGAGAGACCGAAAGAAAAGCCTTTCAATTGACGAAAACCTAGATCGACTCGACCGGCAATACTCCTGTCCGCCATCACCGCCGGCAACTCCAGCAGCGGCATTCGGCGCTTGCAACCGCTAGAGAGGAGCACCGAGCAGCCCGAGAGATTGGAAAGAGATCGAAGAGATGAGAGAGAAACGGTTTGAGAATCGACCCTCACGCATCCATCTCGCAACCTCGAAGATTCTGCAACGTCGCCTATTTCCACCAAGGTTGCCATCACGGTGAGCTCGCGGGTCTCCGTCGTCCTCTCCTCGACCCGCCGACTGCGTGAACGATCGCCACCGCCCTTGGATGTGCTCGTTGGGGCTGGACCCGGTGACGCTCTTGGGATGTGCGCCGCCGCAAAAGGAAGGGATGAGAGATGGGAGTTCAGGGAGATCGTGGGTAGGGAAGTTGAAAGTTCTAAAATAAGTACAAGGGTGGATGCAATTATTTTATCTCGATTTATGTGATTATTTGGTTAAATTATGGTTTTACCTTGGTTTTTAGGAGTTTTTTATTTTTACAACCAAACACACCCTTGCAATCTGGACCGTTGATTACTAAAACTTAAAATTTATCTACGGTCAGCATTTGCCCTTCTCTTCACTACTTTCAGAAAATTTACTGTTCATTCAATCCTAACCGTTGGTTCTTAGTTTGCTGATCTCATCGACGGCTCAGAGCTCTCCCCTGGTGTAAAGTCTAAATTGCCCAACAGAGTTTGAATTTAAAAATATTTACTGTATTTTTTTTGCTTAGGGGTCTGTTTCGGTAATTTCATCTAATTAACCCAATCCTCACCATCTCTCTGCGTCGTTCCCCTATCTGTCTCTCTCTCTGCAGGTCGTCTCCGAAGACCATCTCTCGTCGGAGCCTTCGCCGCCACTGCCACCGTTTCCAGGTCGATCTCTCGCCCGTTCTTCCTCCAGTAGAATCTCCGCTTCGAGAATCACCATTTTCGTGCCCAAGCATCTGATCTACTTCCTCTCTTTCTTCTGTTCTCCCCTCCCTCGTGGTCTCGCGTCTTGCCTTCTTTGTCGGTTTGTTACACCAGATCAACGAACTATGCCTCTTGACGTTGAGCCCCGATTCAGAATCAACTAATTAAACTCCTTCGATTTCTCTCCATCCGCTCTCGCCAGTATTATAGATTGGAAAGCTCTTCGTCCCAAGAGCTCCGATTGGAAAGCTCTTGGTAATTAAGTCAAATATTTGTCTGTGTTATTGCTCAATTTCGAAAATTATAGACATTTTGATTCAATTCTAATTATTGGCAGTCGTCTCTTGCTGGGGGTTCCGATTTGGTTCCTCTTGTCGTCTCTGGGTCCATTGGCCGCCATCGGTTTCCTTTGTGTACCGAACCTTTCTCATGCAATTTAATTTCTCACTTGTTTGATAGAGTTATGAAATCTCACTATTTACCTTCACTTACTCTGTAGCTCCCATCCTTGTTTACGAATTCGAGTTTTTCGGTGAAGTCGTACCTTATGTTAGATCTGATTACAACATATGTTGTTAAATGAAATGCCAGTTGAGTCGCCGGGTCTGGATTTTGCCACCATTGCCAACTTTAGTGTCGAGAAGGTACAGACAATCCAACTTCTCTCTTCCTTTTCCCCCGGTGTTTAACGGTTGTTGTCTTTGTATTCTTAACTTTTGTCTCTTCCTTCATTCATTTTATCTGTTGGCAATTTGATGATCTCGAAATTTTAGGATATTGCTTTGGCAAATTGAATTGGGATTACTCTCATCTGTGGGCTTGAGAGTCATAGGTGATTATACTTGTTTTATATTTGGTTAATCCATGGGATTTCCTTTCCATGTTTGGCATGATTTTTGATGCTTTAATGCATTTAATCCAACCGTATTTCATGAATGGGTTAAACTTTGCAATATTTTGTTCTGATTGAATAGATTTTGCGAATCAGCGACAGGGTTTGATCTGCTCCGTTGTTCGTACCACGGCGGGAAAAATGTGGCACCGAAATAGTTTCCCTCCAAATCAAGATTCCGATCAGAGCATCTCCGGTGAGATTAATCGCCGACGTATTTTGTTTGTTGGGAAAGAAATTCATGAACACGGCCCTCTTTTTCCGTTTTACCACTCTCTCTGTCTCTATCACGATCCAGGTTTGTTTGGTTTCAGACGAGGAAGAATTTGAGGTTCATTGTTCGGAACGCTGTGTGTTGTTGGATGGTCCTAGCAACAGGGTGAGACCTGAGAAACAGTTAGTTAATTTCGTTTTGCAATTTTTATTTTATGTCCTAATTTCAGCTGGTTCATTTTGTACATTCTGCCTGTTGTCTCATAAGCTGGTTGGTTGAGTAGTTTCAGATCCAGTTCCTGCTGTTCGTTGAATAAGCTGGTTGGATTGAATGTCATTTGCGCTGATTTTGGTTGAAGCTGAGTTAGTAGTATTAGCAATTACCTTATCGTCGCAAACAAATTAAGCCAGTTTTATTTTAGGTCAAGTTTGAATTTCATCTGAGTAGTAATACTGAAATGCATTAGTGTCATCTCGACTTTTCATTTAAGGTCTCCCTTGCTGAATCTGCATTATGGAAATTTTTATTTCTGCAAGTTGCTACTAGTTGTATTCTCAGCATTGAACAACTCTTAGCTATAAACCAGTGTCATGACAGGAAAACTTGTAATGACTTGGATTTAGGTGGAAACTACAAATTTTTTTTTTTTTTAATCTGCTCAACATTGCTCAGTGTTCACCATCAAGTATTTTTTTTCAATGTGTACTATATAGTCTGATGTTACATGTGATTCACGGTGTGATATGGGGAGTTTTGATACCTGAATATTGTTTTCAATCCAACAGGAAAAACCCAACCTTGCATTGCAGTTTGAGCTACTATCAGGTGCATCTATTGACTACTTCAGCCTGTTTATTTTTTTTTAATTTTTTTTTTGTCTTTTGAGGTTGTAATTCCCCACAAGAATAGGAAGATGAGATACAGCTGTGCACTCCTAGTTAGGTGTTGGAAACTTGAAAATATCATTTGGAAAGCATGCAACCCTTTATGATGTATTGCATGTCACTAACAGGAAATTAGTCACTGGGAACTTACTCTTTTCATAGTTTATGAGATATGATGGTTAGATCACTGAACATTTTCTTCTTAGCATGCTAAATTGCAAAGAAAATATTGTAAAAAAATTATATTTAATTACTTATGGTCAACTGTGATGCCTTTGATTTGATATTTGCGAATGTGAACAGGTGGAATAAAAACGAAAGAGAGGAAGAAGCATATAGCTGATGAGGTATGTCTTCTTATAAATTATAACCTTAATAGTACAACAGTAACAAGCAAACTTTATGTTTGTTATTGTCCATGGCATCAATGTGAAATCCAAATTGATTAGTGCAATCTGAACATCTAGTCTATGAAGGATTATTCTGCTTGTAGTAATCAACACGAGCCTTATATTACAACACTGAGCCAAGAATGCATTTGACTGGATGTGCTCTTCTGACAACAAACATATTTGATTCAATATGGAAGAATTTGTCATGCTCTCAGCATTTCGAGCATCTTTTATCATTTTATAGCAATAAAACTAGCTGTTACAAGTTACACTTAAGCTGTTGTTAGTGTCACTGAGGATTTTGCAAACAGAAGAATGCAGGTTGCTCTTCTGAAGATGAAGTTGAAATGCCACTTTTTAATAAAGATGCTTTTGATGTTGGGATTAAAAATGAGGAGAATGACAATGTTGGTCCTGCTAGTGCCACATCCTGGTCCAAGATACATGAGAAGCTTGTATCTGATGTGAAGGTATTGTTAACTATCTCTCTTGAGTCTAGGTTGTATTGACATGTCATTCAGATTTTTGCTTATTTGATTTTCTATATTTTGGTAATGAAAGAAACCCTAGCTTGATAATTAGGGGCCTAAAGTATCAACAACAAAAAGTTTGCAAGTGATCTGCTGTTTATAGAGGTACAAATAGGTATCTTCAATTGCCTGAAAACAAGGATGCCTTTTTTGCAGCAACATACCAAGTTCAGAGGAATGTCTTATACTGAAGGTATTTTTCAAATTGGGCACCCATGCTTGCGGTTTTGGTTCTTGTAACTTCTTGTGACACCTATTTAATGATAGATTTAGATTCCGTGCATATAATCATGCTTCAGTTATTTCAAAAATTTCCCTGCAGTTGTCATGTTTAATCCCACAAGGTTTTACTATTAGGTTATTGTGTTATGTTCTTTATAGCTTTTAAAATCTTTTTTCTACATAGCATTTCTCTAAATTTTCTTAAGGACCAACAACAATATTGGTTTGAGATTTCATAAAACCCCTTTCTTATTAACATGAGATTCAACTTGTGAATGTTGAACGATCACTCACGCACATAAGTGGAGGATGAAGAAGTCAAAAGTCCAAGATTTTCACCTTAGTAGAGATGTCAACTCATCTGTGTTTTTTACTTTTGAATTACTAATATTCCAGGAAGATGCTTCTACATGCAAGCTAACATGAACGACGTTAGCATTGTTGCTGTGAATTATAATGGCTGTTACGTCAATATGGTGCACAAATATCTTGACTGTGAAACTTAAATTGAGTTTATCTCTACGTAAATTCTAAGCATCTCCTCTTGGATATGTTTATAAACCCCCTTTTATTGTGCCAAATATGTATAAGTTCCAATTGATTTGCAGCAGGAAGCTTTCGGTTTCATTAAGACTTCTTGGAACTATCAAACTAATCAAGTATAGGTGTAAATACTGCAGGTGGAAGGGTGAGGAACCAACCAAAGTCTTTGCATTCTAAACCATTTCATCAGCAAGTTGTTAGGCACTCTATTTCTGCTGAGGAAGCTCCTGATTCGCCTGAGCCACCTCACTTTGGGGAATCACCACTAGCTGTGGAGTACGATAGCCTGGAAGAAGCTGCTGCTAACCCTTTGGAAGGTTTGAAGGGGAGATTCATCCATGAATCAGAAGATGAAGTAGCTGCTAAAGGATTTGGTGGACATGAATGTGCAAAACACTCCATGGCTGATCTTCTTGATGGTCTCCAGGAGAAGAATTTTGGTCAATATGCGATACCCAAAAGGGTTCTTCTTTGTTCTCTGATGACTTCCACTTGCTCTAGAATTTCTTGATTTCTGCATCTGATTCAAGGTTCTCTCTGGTAGGTTGGATGGAAAGGACGAAAAAGAAAGGTGCTTGTCAATAGAAATACATCACTGACAGAGAAGGGAATTTCAAATGATGAAGACCGCTGTGAGGTTATAGATAGTGGATCCTCGTGTGACGATGAGGTAACTCTTGTTGTGGCTTAAAATGTTTCTACAGCAGTAAATTCATTATATTCGTTATTGTGGATCAGATGCCTGATGTGAAAATTTGATTCCTTGTTCAGTCCAAAGATCGAAGTGCTGGACATACATCACCAAAAGCCAAAAAGAAGACCATGGCTGATCAGTTTCAGGAAGCACTTGGTGCCACTTCTGTGAACGAAGGTGCCCTCCTTTTGATGCCTAAGCAATCGAGGTTAGTTTATCTGAGTTTTCCATGTAAGGTACCATTTGTTTCCAACAAATTCAAATTCAAAATTTAAATCTTATCTTTTGCGTACTTTATTTTTTGCCAGAGCATGCAGCAGCGGACTGTTGGAAAAACTTCAGAAAGTGACTCAGAGGGAAAAGGAATATGACTTGGATTTCCTGAAGAATATGCGGTCTGAAGCTCCGGGAGGTGAAATCTTACTGATTTACTTGCTTCAGTTTCATGCCAACTACGTCTGAAGTAAATACAAAATACTGCATCAACACGTCTAAATGGGCATTTACCCCAACTTTTACATTCAGATAAAGCCGGATACATTGATGTGAAAATCTTATCAAGATCATTTGAAGCAAAGTTGATAGTTTGCCTTTGCTCAATCCATGGGTATAAAAAGGTTTGAGAACTTGAAATCAATGTTCAACTTTCTGTCATTACCTTTTTTTCGCAGACAAAAAACTGATTGCAGTGAATTCTCATGTTCTTGCTTTGCAGAGCTCTGTATTAAAAGAGGAATCTGAAGAGGAGAGGCTTATGAACACAAGGACAGTCATCTTTAGCTCAAGAACTTGCAGTGATGTCGAACTTGATGCAGGGAGTTATGTTCGTATACATCCTCCATGGTGGGGTCCCTGAATCTTCTCCTAATATATATTCGTACATTTACACCAATTTTTTTCCTCGTCCTCTCTGCGGCTTAGCTATAATTGAGTTAAAGCCATTGAGAGTGATAAGTCAAAATTCTTGGTTGTTTCTACAGGAAGGAGGTAAGAGTCCTAGGAGGCAATGTGGTAATGTTGGTAACATATTTCACACAAACTTCAACTTGATTGATATATGGTTTAATGCATGTATACTTTGAGACTTGTTGTGTTTACCTTCACCTGTCCTTTCTCCATTTCCGAGTTACACACCAGTAGTAGTGTAGTACACCACCTATGCTGTGTAAAATCTGTAATTATGTACCCTTTCAATATAACTCCATCCGTTCGACAGAACATAGCCTCATGAAGAACATTTCTGAGTTCGTCATTGATCGCTAGCGCTATGTGCTTTGTGCTGACCACTTCCTCCTCTAGTTTCCCAAGTTCTTCATCTTGCACTGTATTAAAAAAAACATAGCCTCATGAAGAACATATATAAAAAACCAAAACGTCTGCTGCAGAAGGTCATGGGATAGATGAAGCTTCCTCTCTATATACCTTTTATGATCTGCCTTTGGCAGGCTTCAAAATTTAAACAACTCTTTCTTTCTTCTTGGGCTTAATTTTAACTCCTTATAATGAACAATAAATTGAAATTGTGGCTCCTATTATAGATAAGAGTCTTGTTTTAATTTCTAAATCATCCACTATAATATATTGAAAGAAAAAAAAAATATACTCCTCTCATTTCATAATAAGTGTTGTTTGTCTTTCTTTAAGTGCACGCTTTTTAAGAAATTAAAAACTCTATAAAATATTATTTTTTAATAATTTTTTAATAAATTGATACGACTAATAAGTATTAATTTATAAAAAAAATATCAATTAAAAATATATTTTATAGAGTTTATTTTCTTAAAAAACGTACTCAAAAGTCAAACGATATTTATTTTGAAACGGATGGAGTATAATAATTCACATAAGCACCCAATTGAACAATTCTAGTCATATGTTACTGAAAATAATAGCATTTTATGATTTTCCAACCTTGTGTTGTATAATCCGAAATAAGATGCATCATAGAGAGAATTATAATGGTCCACTTGTAAATGGTATAAAAATAACATCAATCAATTGAAAAAGCATCATCTTGCATCTTCCCCACAGGAATCATCTTCATGTATTGATTTGCCATCGACGTCCATCAAAAACATGCTTTCGAGATCGAGAAGGGTTGGATGTGAGACGCAAACACCTTCCTCCAACCACCTTCTCGGATCGAAAATACCTCGCACGTAACAGGATGTCGATGGTATTGGAAAGGGTGATCGGAGGCCATAATCCTCACCACCTTGAAGTCAACGGGAGGCTCTGAGACATGGCGGGGGAGGGACCTCAACAAGCTTGCGGATCGCAGGGTTCCAGAGAACGATGGAGTTGTTGCGGGGGTGTAAGGTGGGAGATACAGACGACTCCATGGATGAGGTCTTTTATGACTTGGGTTAATCTCCTCCAGACCATTTGGTTGTAGGATTTCAAAGGGAGGCGGATGAACTCCATGGATGAGGAAGGATCTCCGGAGGTTATTGGGCCTGGGGGTCAAAAAGATTATGCATGGGTGGGCCTTCATATATCTTCGGCCCAAAACATGTTTTATAGTGGATTTAAAATAAATTAAACACCATTATTATGCAAAGTTTATAATTAAATTATAAACTTAAACGTAAATTATTGGTACAATTTACAAGTGTTTTATTTAAAATGTATGTAATGTTAAACATATAGTAAAATGTGTTGGCCAAACACTGTTTTAAGTATATGTATTTATAAATGCATTATTATTGTAATTGTGTGGAAGCTAAACATACCCAAAGTTACATATTAAGGTCAAAAAAAAAATATATAAATATGACATCACTAACCCATTTTCAAAACACCACTAAAATCTGCTAAAATTGTCCGGTTTTACCACAAATTATTAACATTAGAATCTTAGATGTAGAGTAGTAGTCGGAATGAAGTTGTTTTTAAATTAACCTTATATTGAGTAAGATAGTTTATTTAAAGATGGTAATTACACTCGGACCTATTAGACACCTCAGTCATTCAACCTAGAAAAAAATGGGGAAAAACACAGTAAAAGTGGGAAATGAGAGAAAAAGTGGTGCAAATCGGATATTGGTGACTTTTTTTTAAATCAAATTCTAGCCAACTTAGAGGGTTAGTATGGGACGAGGTTAATAAACTGGCTAAAATTATAAACAAGGTAAAAATTTATAAACTGTTGATAAAGTAGTTAAAAATTTATGAAAAAATATAAACTCCGTATGGGGCGAAAAACAGTTTATTTGTAAAAAGTGGAGTTTATTTGGTTTTTATTAGGGGTATTGTGGTACTTTCAAACCAAATAAGATAAAAGAGAAGGGGTAAAATAGTAATTATGGAATATAAACCTCAAAATAAGCTTCAATTTGCAGCTTATTTATAAACCTTTTTTTTAACTGACTAAAGCTTATTTGTTGTTCCCATACACCGTTTAAACCCGTTTATTTTTTTAACAGCTAATAATTTCACACTTTTTAACTTGTTTATTCTGTAGCCATACACACCCATAATCTCCCTTCTACTTATTAAGCTACCAATTAAGGTTTGTTACCTGGAAATTCGATAGTCATCAACACTAAAGTCGTCTGTATCTCCCACCTTACACCCCCGCAACAACTCCAAAGAACGTTGTGGGGGTGTAAGATGGGAATGCATACAACTTTTATGGATGAGGTCTTTTATGACTTCAGTTATCTCCCCCAGACTCCATTTGGTTGTAGGATATCTAAAGGAGGGATAAGAAATACATGAAAACCAAGATGGAATAAAGAAGATAAAAATGCTAGGGAGTCAACGACATAGTTCGCTTTCCTATAAACCTTTCTTAACTGGGTTTGATGGGAGAATTTAAAAGGTCTAAGATTATTCTAGAAATTAAGATAATGGAAGTGCCTAGAATAAAATCACTAGAATAATCTAAGTAGATTTCGTATAGGAAGTAGTGAAAGTCGGCAAATATCAACCGACTTACTTACCTTATAAATAGGCATGAGAGGCCTCATTTTAGTGTTGTAAGAGTGTAGTGAGTTAATGGTGGTGAGTGGTGTGAGGTGTGAAAGCAAGTGAGAAGGTGTGAGTGTGTATTATCATGAGTGGGTCGGTAAAGTGTGAGTTGTTCGGTATAGCGTGAGTGAAGTGTGAGTCTACTAAAATTGTATTGTTTGTGGAGTTGTGAGTTGAGTAAATTCTCACAAGTATAGTGTGAGTAGGTTGATCTAGAGTAGTGAGTGTAAGTGAGTTTGTATCGTGTGAGAGTTGTACAAAAGTCACACGCACTGGGTAGCTGATTTGGAGGGAAACTATTTTGGCGCCACATTTTTCCCGTCTTGTACGAACCACGGAGCAGATCAAAGCCTGTCGCTGATTCGCATCGACTCGGAGACTGGGTGAGAGTTCCGGATGGACCCATTAAATGATAAAATCTTGATTTGGGGCTGGGCTATTGGTTATTGGGCCTGGGCCTCAAAAAAGAGTATGCATGGGCGGGCCTTCGTATATCTTCGGCCCAAAACATGTTTTATAGTGGGTTTAAAATAATATAAATTAAACACCATTATTGTGTAAAGTTTATAGTTAAATTATAAACTTAAATGTAAATCATTGGCACAATTTACAAGTGTTTTATTTAAAATGTATGTAATGTTAAACATATAGTAAAATGTATTGGCCAAACACTGTTTAAGTATATGTATTTATAAATGCATTATAATTATAATTGTGTGGAAGCCAAACATACCCAAAATTACATATTAAGGTCAAAAATATATATAAATATGACATCACTAACCCATTTTCAAAACAACACTAAAATCTACTAAAATTGTCCAATTTTACCAAAAATTGTTGACATTAGAATCTTAGATGTAGAGTAGTAGTCAGAATGAAGGTGTTTGATTTAAATTAACCTTATATTGAGTAAGATAGTTAATAGTTAATTTAAGGATGGTAATTACACTCGCATCTATTTAGGGATAGTAATTACACTCGCACCTATTAGACACCTCAGTCGTTCAACCTAGAAAAATGGTAAAAAAAAAAACCACAATAAACAGTGGGAAATGGGAGAAAAAGTGGTGCAAGTTGGATATTGGTGACTTTTTATTTAATCAAATTCTAGCCAACTTAAAAAAAAAAAATTCAAATATTCAATTATAGCTGATTTGAAACTCTCCCTACTAATTTTAGAAAGGTCTATAAAATGCCATTTTTATAAAAGGGTATGGGTATCGTTTTCCATACGTATAATTAAAAGAAAAATTACGTAATTTATATGATCTCTTTCACAAAATATTAGAAAATATATGAAATGATCAAAAAAAAAAAAAATGAAATAGTTGTTTTACAAAGTTCAACAACTATTTCATATATGTATTAGTGTAACTATTTAGACGCAATGCATGCTCATATTTAGAAAAGCAAAGTTTAAATTCCATCAAATCCTAGCTAATAATAATGTCGAATTTCTTTAGTTCGGAAAAAGGTGTATTATGTATAGCGAGCAAAAGAATTAGAAATTACAAAAACTGGAGTGGATAATGGAGATTTTGTGTAATTAAAGCAATGGTTAATTTGCTAAAATAATCCATTTGGGTGAAATCCTTGCACACATAACCCCATCCGGAAAAAATTTGCAGAAATCCGGATATCCGGATTTTTGGTTCAACCGGTAGCAGGTTAGTGGGGGAGACTGGACAGTGTGAGTTTGACAGCTGGACAATTGAGAGAGGGAAAGAGAGAGAGACGGAAAAGTGATGAAAAGACAGAGAGAGAGAGTCTATGTGAGAGAGAGAGGGTGAAAATCCTGATCATTATAGACAAGACAGGTAGAGAGAGGGAGAGAGATGGAGTAGCTGGCTACAGTAAAAAGGAGGGAGCCAATTGTTCCCGCCCAGGGATGGCGCCAAAAAAAAAAGGGAAAAGAGAGGGAGGAGGGGGAGGGTATATAAGCTTTGAAGAATTTCTGAGGGAAATCATTAGTTCCCATTAATGAATTGTAGGGAAATGGAACTTGAAGAAGGGGAATGACCGACGTTGGATTTGAAGAAAGAGGGTAGGTGTCAAATTATGTGTGGTCTATATAAGAAGATCAGAGAAATTCTTGGCGTCACTTTTATTCACAAAACATGAAGAAAGAGAGAGAATCCATTGAAGAAGAAGCAAGTGGGCCTGGGTTCAGTAAACGGTTTACTTGTACGAAGCCACTTTTCACTGGACAGTTACATTGTACGGTTTGTACCCACTGGACACGTGTTGTAAGTTACTGGACATTCCTCTGGTCGGACATAAAATGGGTAAGTGTTCTCTCTATGTTTGGTAAGTGTTGTTCATATGTAAATACCGTCGATACAAATTAATTTCTGTCTCCCTATGCAATGCAACAGTGGAAAAATCATCAGTTTGTATCACTGTATTGTTTGGAGGATGGTGGGCGTGTGAAGGCGGCACTTGGGTCTTCACAGGAACAAGGAGCCAGAAAGCCATGCTGGTGGACGAAATGATTGACTATGTAAAGCTGAAGAAACAGGTGATGGACAAGTTTAATGTCGATGGGAGGAGGAATGATGTGGAGCTCACATATGTAAAGCCAAAGAAGGAAGGGTCCAAGCCGTTTGCTATCGGGTATGACGAAGACTTGGAGGCCTACAAGTTTGTAAACGGGTTGTCTGGAGAACGAAATTGGCCTATCGATCTCAATGTCTCCCTGCGACGCAAGGTTGGTGGAGACGTGCCCAAAGCACAAGGATCGACAACGGATGACTCAGACGGTGGTGGTTTGTCTCCTGCAGGCTTGGAGGATGTTGTAGTGCCGTTAACTGGTACGCCTGTGACCCAAGAAGATCACCCAAATACAGATCTCCCCGTGGGGCTTGACGGAGAAGACGGAGATTTGGGAGAAAAAATCGTCGAGGTAAACCAAAAGGATGTCCAGTTGGAATCATCGGATGTCCAGTTGGAATCATCGGATGTCCAGTTAACACAAACAACCGTCCAGTTAAAAGAGACTTCTGACCAGTTAGGGATAAGTGAGGAGTTGGAGTTGGAGTTTGCGAAGAGGGAAAAGAATGCCGACGCAGTTAAACGTGGGAAGCAGGTCATATATGTCAGCAGTGACATGGAAGATGGAGCCATTGACCTTGGTAGCTCCTCCGACGAGGATGATGCAATCCCAAAAGTGGTTAAACCTGAACACGATAGTTCTGGTCCGACGAAGTCTTGGTCATGGGATTATGAGGCGGAGCAAGTGGTGAGGGAATTCCAGGAAGCGTACGAAAGACGAAAATGGAAGTCGACCACTTCTCCGAAGCCTGCTGAAAGTGAACCAATGGTGGCGGGGAACCCATTGGATCCCAGCCAGTGTGGTATTAAGCTCCGGGAGGGACAAACGTTTCGGAGGAAGGAGGATGTGCAGGAACTCGTAGCGTGGGCGGGTCTGACTCGCTGCTTCACGACGAAGGTGAAGAAGTCAACGACGACCTTGTATGTTGTAGGGTGCGCTGCTCCCAAGCGCAAGTGGTCATGTCGGGCTTCGACTTACAAGGGAACGGGGTTATGGAAGATCCGAAAGGTTGTGGACGAGCACACGTACTCGCTGAACGAGGCGGTCACACAAAAACGCAGTGCGTCATACACGCAGCTGGGGCGGCGCATTGTCGAAAGGTATGTGACCCAATATGTAAAACTTAACTGGACTCTTGCCTAAATTCCACTGGACATGTAGATATATACACTGGACACACAACAACAGTAACTGGACAACAACCTATATACACTGACCATACGTTAATTATAACTGGACACACAACTATCTTAACTGGACATACAACTATCTTAACTGGACACACAACTATCTTAACTGGACACATGTGTGTGTGAATGGGCATGTGCAGTTTCGGACGGTCAATCCCCTACCTACGGAAGGTCAGTGTGCTTGCTATTTGCTACTGCACAAGCACAAACATGACACTCTTCCTTAAATGGAACATGATGCTCTTCCTTAAATGGAACATGACGCTCTTCTACTATAAACATGACGCCCAAAAGAATACGACATGACATATGTTTGAATAGACATGACACCTCTAACGCCTCAAGATATTTCTTCTCCAGGTTATATCGGTGGACGGGAGCTTCTTGAAGGGGAAATTTCGAGGGTGCTTGCTATTTGCTACTGCACAAGACGCAATGGCAGCATCCCAATTGCACGGGACGGATGTGTACTCGCTCGTCAACGACTTCTACAAGGTAGACGCGTGGCGTGCGTGCTACAAGGACGTGATCTACCTAGTCCCGTCGCGAGAGAATTGGAGGGTACCCGAGGCAATCGCCAATGAGACTTGCCTCCCCCCACTTATCAAGGTACGCCCTGGCAGGCCGAAGACATCTAGGTACCCGTCTCAGTGGGGAAGGAAGTTCCCGAAAAGGCGCCGCACCTAGTAACCGGCCAGTAGGTATTTTGGCATGACGGGTACATATTTTGGCATGACATATAATGGGTAAGACATGACGGGCACATATTTTGACATGACATATTATGGGTAAGACATGCCAGTAGGTATTTCACGCGTTTTGTAATCAGGGCTCATTTATTCGAAAACGTTATCGCTCCCCCTTTTACATTGAAGTATGAACTTCGCCCGTGTTTTGTTATTAAGGCTTGTTGGGCATGGGTAAAGCTATTTCAGTTTGTACATGACATGCAGTTATATTAACTTGCCAGGTGATATTTTGGACATGACATGTTTTAATTGTGCATTTTTCACTGGAAATGCGGACGATGTAAATATATAAGTGTCAACCATCGTACGACCTACTAGATAACAGAGTGTTAAAAACAACTTCACATCATAGTGTCAAACCCTGAGCCCTAGGTTTCCCAAAACGACATACCGTCGATACCAAAGTCAACAAAATTAAATCCTACGAAAGCACAAATGTTCAACCCACCAACAACATGTCCAGACAACAGTACAACCAACAATGTTCTTGTAATTGGAGACGGAGGCAATGACTACTGAGGATCGGGGCTGGGTCGGAAGGCACCGTGGTAGATGGCGACACAGAGGACTAGGCGGTAGGCATCGATAAAGGTGTCGTCCACCCCTTTGAATACGCGGTCGCCTGATGCGGGCATCTGCATGAAACGGATAGCGTAGGGGCCGGAGTCTCCTCTGCGTCGCAAAAAGTATATGTGTCAAACCTAATTCGCACCAATTACACTATAAATCAGAAGATGGACAACGACGACTTACGATTGCTTGTTCTGAGGGATCCCCTTCACACGGTTGTACTTGAACGGCTAGGGCAGTTTCCGTGCATGCTTGGCGTGCAGCTCTTGGTGGCCATCCATCAGCGGGGGAAGGGTGTGCGTGATGGGCTTCAGAAGGCCGGGCAATTGTCGCTCAGGAGTCAGACGAGTGTCCGGATCATACACACGGACAGTCTACTCGGCCAGGTCGATCTCCAGAGCTACCCAGTGGTTGTCCTTCAGATTCCATGGGGCCAACACGCGGTCGACGCTGGCCCAAGGCTTCGGACACCTCTCAGGCAACATACCGCTGAAGTAGTACTCCAACTCCTCGTCGATGGGCATGCCGGTTTGTCTCTGCAGCAGTACCCCGAAGTAGGGGTCGACGACTGTGACGCCTGCATACTTCGACTCGCTGGCTACCTCCTTTCGGAGGATGCCGCATGCTTCGTCGATATGCTGCAAACAAGCAACACTGATGTCTCTAAAGTAGCCATGTCTTTATGCATATTTTAGTTCCATATTCTATACACTTTGCATATTTCGGGTTGGGAATATGTCGAATTTATGTAGTTTATGTTTATTTGTCAGAAATGGAGATCTACATAAGTTTCTGTTTAATATTGCAGAATATGGAGCCATTTCGGGAGAAAACCAAGAAGCAAGGACGGAGTCCCAAATCTACTCGATATCGACAATGTTAGTCGATATCGATAACTTATGTCTAGGCACCTGCACTGATCGAGGAGTCCATGTCGAGAAGCTGAAGATGAGCCAACCCGACTCCAGCACTTTCCTCGAGATCGAGTTGCTTACTCGATGTCGACAAAGCCCCAAAGACAACCCGGAGTCGAGGAAAGCCTACCCGAGGATGCCACGAAGAAGCTACCCGACCTGGCTAGACATGCCGGACACAGATCAACACACTACTCGATATCGAGTTACCTCCTCGATATCAACAAAGGCCGAAGCACCAGTCCGAGCAACATCGAGCAGAGGCTACCCGACACTACCGAGCAAAATAGTCGATGAGCCACCATTACTCGAGATCGACAAAAATCTGGAGTCAGCACCTGATCCATGTCGAGGACCAGCAACCCGAGACGCCGAGATGAAGCTGAAGTCGATGACCACTCAACTCGAGATCGAGGAACCTTCCAGAAGCCGCGTAACGCGTTGAGCTGTCCTACTCGGATTTGGAGTCCTTGGGACCGAAGATTGCCGAGTCTATCCGATTCTATCAACATCTATCCAATGAAGAGAGATTTATCCACTTGAAGACTTTTAGATATAGTTTCCCTTTTAGATTTAATTATGTTGTTCCATTTATTTATCTTTAATGCTTTAGATATAGATTTAGATAGAGATAGAGATATTCTATCCTTGAATAGCAAGGAGTAGAAGGCTATAAATAAAGCCCATGGGGCTGATTTTAGCGGGGATTCAATTGAGAAGCTAGAGAAGTAGTTCACAGAGACGGTTTAGGAGTTCGAAGGTTTTAGGGTTTTGGCGTTCAACGAGAGTTGGATTGCCAGGATTGTAAAGGCTTTGAATTTAGTTAATGCAAGTTTCTTTTCAATCAATCAATGTCTGAGGTTGCAATGAAGCGCGAGTAGTCCACCCACTTCTAGGGTTGGGGTGAGCCCAACGAGAGCCATGTCGGTGGATTAGCGATTGCAAAAGGAGGTATTTTATCGTTATCTTAATCTATTCCCTATGTGCTTCATCTTTGATTGAGAAATTGAAGAACTCATGTTGTGAAACTTGGGTAGTAATTAGGATTTCTATTCGAAAGATTATAAATGCTAATTATGAAAAGGAATAGATGCAATTAGGGTTATTTATCGCGAGATTTATATTCCTACTTGTCGGATTAGGTGAAAGCCTTTTCTTTTATCGATAAAGTCACCGCCTTTTGTGATTTATATTCTGCTTGCATGGTAATCGTTGTCGCAAACCCTAGTCTTGGAAGTTCTTTTTAATTCATAAAGTTACAAAACCGAAATTGCTTTGTTTTTACTTTTCTGCCCTCGTCGATCTCGATCAACACTGGTCGATCTCGACTACTAATTCCCGATCCTAGATCGCCGTAGCTTCTGTGTGCAGGAACTCGACAAGGCCCAACTCGACTTCAGCATCCTTACTCGATCTCGAGGAAGCCCTTGTCGAGATCGAATAAACCCTGTGACTGTTGCTGCGCTGTTCGACTTGCCCGATCTTCTGTCGACTAACCTTAGTCGAGATCAAGCACCTGTTGTCGACTTCTGACCGTGAGATTCCACCGCTGCCTAGGATCCGCTGACCAGCTTCCTCGTTGATTCGAACCTGACTTTCTCTTACTACATTAGAGGGAGTCTTGAACATTATTTGATGGGATTCGATCGGTTTGCTTTACTTTATTTACTTACTGTTTTGCATTCTCGATTCTCTCTTACAACAAACACGTGTCCAGTCAACCACAAAATTGTCATGTTATCGGAGCACGGGTGGGCGGACTTTACCTCTGAGCCCACCACTTTCATTGACATTTTTAGGTCCCCGAAGAAATCCCTCTCGAGGCGGGTGCCCAGCATTGTACGTGCGGGGTCAGTCCCTTGGGCATCGTCGGTGGTCAACCACACGGTGAAGGCGTCTACGTCGGCCCTGTTCATCAGGCCCAAGGCCACGGCGTCAACCCCCACAATGACCTTCTTCCCCTTGGCGGCCCGCGGCTTCTTCTGCCCCTTCGTCACGTCCTCAACCACCTCCTTTTCCTTGTTCCTTTTGTCGACACGCGGCTTCTTCCCCGGCTGAGTAACTTCGTGGCCCTCTAACGTCGCAGGCGCTCGCCTCACCCTTCCGCCCTTACGCAGAAGGGGAAGTACGACCTTCTCATGTGCCTCCTATGGTTGATTACATGACACAAACTTAAAATAACATGACACATACGTGATTTAACATGACAATACCATTAACACGACCTACCTCATGGGTTGTCTGGGTCGTGGGTGCTTCTGGCTCGGAGATGGTTGACGTGGCCCCATGCCCTTTGGCCACAGTCTTAGACCCCTCAGCTAACACCTCATCCTCATTAGACCGGTCCTCTTACATGACAACAAAAGATATTTGACATGACAACTAACAATATTCACATGACACTGGGTGGCAGATGGCTTACCTCAGCGGTTGTGACTTTGGTAGTGGCTGCTACTGGCTCAAGCCCGGTCGCCCTTACCATTTCAGTTGGCCCTGTGCTATCAGTCTCACCCTTTTCCTTCAACATTTCATCACCCTGCGCAAATATGCGAAAGAACTTAGTCTCGACACCATAATCAACAGTCACATCGCAGTACGACAGAGATGACTTACCTGTGTGGTGGGTGTTTCTTTGGGGGGTTCTTGTGGATCAGCATCCTTCTCCATTTCGGTCTCCCCATGGACTGGTCCCTTACTCTTACCCATCTCCTACAGATTATGAGTTCGTGTCACCGTCATTCACAAAACTGACATCACGGTTTCAGTTAGGGTACTTACCTTAGAGGTTGTCTTGGTGGTTTCATCTTCACCTGCATCAGTACCCGAATTTTGTCCCATTTCCTTAACAGTTTCCTCAGCCTACGCAATTATGGGAAATGTATGTTACCATGACGCCTATATTGTTATACATGACGCCTATATTGTTATACATGACGGTTAGGGATACTGACATGACAAATTGAACATCTTACCTCCTTCGACTGCAACTCAACATCTTCGGTTTCCTCACCGTAAGTTCCATGCCTGTCCTGCGAGTGTATCACCTCGTCCTCACCTCGCTTCTTCCCCCTCACCTCCCTTCTCAGCTCCTGCATCGCCGCCTCAACCCTTTCCATCCTCTCGTTAAACGTTGCCAATAAGCTCGTCCCCAGATCATCCATCTTAGACAAAATCCTTGACACATCAACTTGGGTAGCCGTCGTACTTCCCTCACCCTGCGTGCCTGACCCGGATGCTTCCGTCGTGCTCGGCGCATGTTTCACTTTATACTCCACCACGAGGTCGTCGAAGAACTTATCCGGCTTCTCTGTCGCGAACATGGCGCCAAGGATAACCCCCTTCCTGACCTCCTCGGCATCCGAGAGCAGGACTGTCCGAACAGCGTCCACCTCGTCGAACATGCCCAACTCGTCCTTCGACTGCTGGATGAGGGAGGCAAGAGAATCGTACATGATATTGTGCTCTTTTGACTTATATCGCAGACACCAAGGGTAGGTTGTGCTTATGCTTGTACTGGTGTCAGCAAATTGTCTTGCAACTGGCCGCAGAGCCTCGTACACCCACAACTACAAAAAAAAAAACAAACCAGGTGATGACATGTCGACACTTTGCATTTAATCGTGTTCAGTTTGCATTTTTCAATGGACAGTGCCTATGTCCAGTTACCACGAGTCAGTGTCCAGTTTAAATCATTATTTGTCATGTGCGATTTATGTCCATACCTGGAATGCAAGGGGGAAGCCGCCTAACAAGTACGACGGGCGAGAGCTGCTGACCCCGTGCTGGAGCTTGCGCTCAACACACCGGTAGAGGAACTCGTGGGTTCGTTCGTAGCATAGTCGCCCCCACGGGTAACGCAAGAACGCCTCAGTGTCAGACACCATGTTTACAGCTCACCCGTGAATAAAGTTGCGGGGTTCCTTCGCAAAGAACACCGCCTCCACCAGCATTATGAGCGCGAACTTAAAGCGCCTTGCGGCCGAACGCTCTGACTTCATCGCCACTTTGTACTCCGTCTCGAAGACCTCCATCCTCATCTTCTCCGCCCCTAAGAACTCTAAGCATGCAGCCTTGTCCGCCTCAGTGTCCACGGTCCGCAGCACGTTTGTCGAGCACTTCAGTCCGGTCACTAGCGCGAACTCTGCGATGGAGAATCGGACTATGGACCCCTGGATCATGTACCATGTTTCATTTACCTTTTTCGACCGCAGCTGCCGCTGCAGGACGTAGTGGACTAGCTGTGCTGAGAACTCAACTTTGGCACTGAGCCTCGCAATGCCGCCAAACTGGCTTTCACACAGACGCTTCCAGTCTGACGCGCTCAGGTACTGGTCTAGCTTTGCAAGGACCTGGGGCCTGGCGTATTGGTTGCACCTACACTTGAAATGCTGGTCCTCGGGGATAGCATATATCGCCTGCACAATGGGGTGGAATGTTAGAGCGACTCATCTGTAAAACACTCGACCCTTGATCGACACTATCCAAACCATACCTCACCTGTTGTCGGTGTCTGCGTTACCCTTCTTTCTCCTGAACCAGCCATGTTGTTGTTTGATACCCTGCAGGTTGGGGAGCAATACTTTAGCATTCTTCAAACATTTGCAGATTTTCATCACACAAGTCACACTGCACATGATGCTATGTTCATATAACATGTCATGTGACAATTTTAACATGTCAAGTAACCATTTTAACATGACGAACACCATTTCTTACTTACACTTATCACAAATGACAGTAAATTTCTAGCCTTACCATATCTTACCCTATACTTATCACCTGAGCATTGTAACCATTTTATAGTTTACACAAAATATAAGCCACGCAATTTTGCATTTAAACATGACAGAAAACCTATTAAACATGGCAACTAAATATTAAAAACATGACATATTACAATGTAACGACATTTACATTCAATAAGTTGTTCCTGAATTTTTTTTACCCACATATAGGTTCCCCGATTTCCCTCTATCTATCCAATTTCCCCAATCTCACCAATTTCCCCAATTCCCACATTTTCCCCAATTTCACCAATTTCCCAAATATTCACACAATACATGTATCGATTTCCCCTATTTTGCTTCCTCCTTCAAGGCCTTTACCATATCATCACCACAATGGTACTTCCATTCTCTCCCCGACTCGAACACCCCCGTTTCCACATTTCCACCCATTGTTTTCATACTAGACGCCTGTTACATCCCACATGACAGGGGCGGATATTCCACCCGTTCTTTCATCCAATTGCAAACCATGGCAAACAAATTAGGTTCTTCAAATGGTCCCTCATCCTTTCAATTTCTGCAATCAGTACTAAATCGGTAGGGTTAGGGTTTACTTACTTCAAAACCGTCGGTCTCTCTCTTCTAAACGCCCACAAGGTCGTCTTCTACACGTTGTCGAGTTTACTGGCTTGAAATCCGTCGCCGTCTTCTCCTCCTTACTCCCAGGTTCGTCTTCTTCCTTTGCCTTCTTCTTCTCCTTTCTCGTTTTCGTTTCAAGAATGGCGGTTTCGTGCCTTCTCCCCTCCCTCCTCTCTGTTTTACACAGTTGGAAGTGACGGGTTTTTAAAAACTGCCCTCTCTCTCCTCCTCCCTCCCACACACTCTCCCTTCTTTAATGACCCCCAACAACCGGTTTCAACACCCCTATCCCAACCGGCTACCTTGCCATTTTTTAGGGGGGGAGGGGGGGTCTAACCCTTGCAATTACAAACGGTTAGTGGGTTAGGCTAGCAAACCAAACCGGGGCAAGGATCATTTCCTTTTTTTTTTTTTTTTTTTGATTAGGAAAAAATTCGGGTGATCACGCTCTACCCGAAAGCATCCTTACGGACGAGGTCTGTAAGACCGAAATTGTTGCAAATATCAACACCCCTGGCAGAGTGGCTAAGGTGTGCAACCTTATCAGCCACTCTATTGCCAAGACGGGGTACATGAAAGAAAGAGATTTCTTTCAAAGTCGATAGAAGAAATTGTACGTCAGACAAAATGAGTTCGATTTCCCATGGGCATTTGGCCTTGTTGTTAAGATGGTTAATAATTATGCTGGAATCTCCTTCAATATGGATTTTGTCAATATGTAGTTGTAGGGCCAGTTGCACCCCAAGTTTGAGCGCTAGGGCTTCGGCTTGAAGTGCACTTTTAATACCTAGTTGTTTATGGCCTATGTGTATTGGGTGTCCATTCCAGTCTCTGATAACCACACCAGCGGTGCTACGGTTATCAGCGAGAGTCGATCCGTCAAAGTTGAGTTTGAATGTACCTGTCGGTGGTTTGCGCCACTTGATATGACGGGCTTTGTTCCTCTTTATGGGTTGTCGGACGCTTCGTGAATGGGGGGTGTTGTTATCATCTAGCGTGCTATCGTATTGATGAGTGTTACTCCAGTTTATCTCGTGTGTTGTAATAAGTTTCAAAGCGGCGTCCCTAGGCGGGATTGGAACCTGCCTAAACACATGTTGGTTTCGAATATACCATGTCGTCCACCAAGCGAAAGCAAGTTTACCTAGAGCGGCCTTTGGTAGGCTATTTCCAATGAATGACATGATTGGTTTTATATCTCTTGATAGAGTAATTTGACTGCCTATTGTGGAGTTTATGTGCCCCGGGAATTGACCGAGAGATCTCGAATATTGGCATTCGAACAGAAGATGAACATCATCTTCCATAGAGAAGTTACAAAAATTGCATGTAGGGGGGATAGGGACCCCCCGTTGGGCGAGCCTATCAGCTGTGGGAAGGCCATTTTGACAGATTTTCCACAAAAAGTTTTTGATCTTAGGTGGGATGTCGAGACGCCAGATCCAGGAGTTGTTGTCTAAGGGAATTGAGGATTCGGCGGAAACCAATTTATATGCGCTTGACGTAGTGAACCAGCCCTCTCGGTCCGGCCACCAGTATAATCTATCCACAAAATTTGAAACTGGGAGCGGAATGTCAAGAATTTCCTCCACAATGTTGCGTGGGAGAACAGCAGAGAGTTTCTCCTCCCACCATTTACCTCCTAGGATATAGTCACTGACTTTATCATTGATGTTATCAATTCTTGGGCAATCATCCCTAGACTGAATAGCAGATGTTGTAATCCAGTTATCACACCAGAATTTGATAGCGGTCCCGGTGCCAACCGACCAAATAAGCCCCTTTTTGAACTTGTCAATTAGAGTTGTAAGTTTCGCCCATTGCCAGGAGGCGACACCACTTTTTTTGTAGTGGAGAATATCATCCGCTCGAAGATATTTATATTTGATTATTTGTACCCAAACATTATCCGGCTCAGCCAGCGTTTTCCATAACAGTTTCATTTGTAGTGCTTCATTCATTTCTTTGGATTTTCTAATCCCCATGCCCCCACATTTCTTTGATCTACAAACCCTATCCCAGCTAATCAACGGGCGGTGTTGCAGATCCTTATTCCAGAAAAATGCTCTATTAATCTGATCAAGTTCTTTATGAATTGAAGCTGGCAGTAAGAAACTTTGCATCGTATATAGGGGTTTGGCTGATAGATTTGAGTTTATAAGAATAGCTCGACCTTGTTGAGATAGAGAGTTAGCACGCCATTTACTTAGTTGTTCTCTAGATTTACAGACAATGTCTTCGTAGGTTTCTTTGGTTACTCTGCTGTTGATAATCGGACATCCAAGATATTTTTCCAGGGACTTGACGTTGGAAATAGTTAGGTAGCTATTGAGTTCCAGGAGTCTGGATTGTGTGATTCCTTTAGTAGCTTGGAAGCATGATTTTTGGTAGTTTACTTTTTGGCCCGATACTTTACAGTAGGAGTCAATAATTGTTTTGACTCTACTACAGGCATCCATGCTGCCTTTTGAGAAGATGATAATATCATCAGCAAATGATAGAAATGGAATTCTCGGTCCATCGGCCCAAATGTGAAACCAATTGGGCTTCTATCACTATTTGCCTCAGCCGACAGGTGGCGTGCCAATATTTCTGCACCTAGGATGAATAGAAACGGGGAAAGGGGATCCCCTTGACGAAGGCCCCGCGAGGGGAAGAACATATCTGTAGGGCCGTTATTCACAAGTATAGAATACGAGACTGTTGTTACACATTCCATAACCCAGGAAATGAAAGTGGGGTGGAACCCAAATTTTTCAAGAATCTTTTTGGTGAAGTTCCAATCTACCCTGTCATATGCCTTTTCCATGTCCAGTTTGATTGCCAGCCACCCTTCACGACCCAAACGCGATCGAAAGGAATGGAAGATTTCGTGAGCTATTAGGACATTATCTTGAATTGATCTATCTGACACAAACGCCCCCTGTAATGGATGGATGAGCTTACCAATTACTACTTTAAGTCTTTCTGTAAGAATTTTTGAAATGATTTTATATAGGTTGGAACACAAGCTTATCGGCCGATAATGGTTAGTAGTCGAGGGGTTATCTTGCTTTGGTAGTAGGGAAATAAATGTATGATTTATTTGTTTAAGGATTTTCCCGGAGTTGAAGAAGCCTTTAATGGCTTTGATAATCGAATTCCCAAGAATATCCCAATAATGCTTGTAGAATTCGGCCGTCATCCCATCGGGACCTGGAGATTTATTTTTTCCAAGGCTGAAAACGGCGGACTTAATTTCACCATTTGTTGGAACTCGTATAAGGAATTCATTTTCAGCATGGGAGATTGAAGGATGAATTATGTTAGTCATTTCATTGAGAAGTCTATCGTCAATTGTTTCCTTACTAAAGCGGTTTTTAAAATCATTTTTAATTTCTTGTTTAACATTTTCTTCTCCAACTATCAGGGTACCTTCTGTAGTAGTAATGTTACGTATTTGTTTCCTATGTCTTCGGCCAGAAGCGACACGATGAAAATAAGATGTGTTAGAATCTGTAAGCTTAAGATGTTTTGTTTTAGCTCTTTGATTCCAAAATGTTTTTTGAAAAAGTAACAGTTTTTCCCTTTTCTGTAAAAGGCGACTTTGTTTACTGTTGTTA
Source organism: Persicaria maculosa (assembly GCA_963922045.1). Taxonomy (NCBI): domain Eukaryota; kingdom Viridiplantae; phylum Streptophyta; class Magnoliopsida; order Caryophyllales; family Polygonaceae; genus Persicaria; species Persicaria maculosa. Next base: position 70,387,436 of record OY998255.1, read on the forward strand.
GCAGGATGGTTACTAATGGGAATAGCCGATTGTATTTGTAGCAAGTCGTTCTCCACCTCCTGAAGTTGACGAAATATGTTTCCAAATGAGTGCTTGTTCCACTCTTTAGCTTTTTGCTTCAGGATTTTTTGTTTGAAAATTAATTGAAACATAGCAGATCCTGGGCAAGAAGCGCGCCAAGATTGTTTAACAATATTACGGAAGTCCTTGCGCTGAAGCCAGGCGTTCTCAAATTTGAAGGGAGGTGCTTTAAATGTGGCACTACAGTCCAGTGTAATCGTTATAGTGCAATGGTCAGAAGACGAAAACGCACCGTTTTTAGTGATGATATTGGGTAGTTTATGAAGAATTTGGTGATGAACAAGTACGCGATCCAATTTTTCGTGGATGTTATCCGTGGCCTCAGGAGACTTTCGCCATGTGAACGGGTTTCCAAAGGTTGGCAAATCCACCAGAGAACAGGTATTCTTGAAATGAAGGAGACGTGTGAACCTAGCCGGAAGAGTGTTAGCACCGCCTAGTTTATCCTCTCTACACGAGATTTCGTTTAAATCCCCCATAACGATGCAAGGTATGGGAGAATCGTTTACAATTGTTGTTAACTCGGTCCAAAATGGGTCCTTATCCCGAGGATCAGGAGGAGCGTATACGAACAAAAGAAGGATCACGAGGTTGTCACTAATATTTTCATAACGTAGTCCAATGATCCTAGGCAAATGAAACGAAATCGATAAGGTTTCATTTGAGAGTTGGTGGGTTTTCCATAAAACACCTAGGCCACCCGAACGGCCAATGCTAGGAGACCAGATGGCCATATCGAAGCCTACATGTTTCCATAATTTTTCGTCAGGCAAAGATTCCGACTTAGTTTCGGCGAGGGCCATCAATTGTATGTGTTCATTTCTGCACAAAGCATCAACTTCAGTCCAAAACGTTGTCTTTCGAATGCCTCTACAATTCCAATAACTTATTTTCATGAGCAACCTAATAGGATATGAGGAGAAGATGTAAAAATCTTCATATCAAAAAGCTTTTCGGAATGGATTTGGAGGGGAAGGTTATCATGACAAGATACAACACTAAACTGCCATGGACTACTTACATAGGGGATCAAACATGTGTTTAGATATATAATGGAGATTAGGTGAATTGAGGGATTTTGTTCTATGTATTGAATGTTACTTGAAATTCCCAGGTTGCAAAAAGCACCCCAAAGGCGACAAGAAACATACGGCTGACAGGAGAAGATAACAAGTAGCTGCAGCAAATCTCTCCAGACTGTGTTGCAGCTAAGGAGCTGATTTTTGAAGATGAAAATAACAACATTTAAATACCCAAAGTTCTTTAAAGATACACACAAACCATATTCATGATTTCTGAGCATGAACTCAAAGACTTTGTAAGCGATAGCACGATCAAACCAATGAGTAAAGACAACTATTATCCCATACTCAAATTCATCCATTAATTTACATTTATGAAAGATTGTCTTAGGTACCCCATTAAAAGCACAATAATCGGCTGAAACACCAAAGACATTTTCCAATGGTTGGAGATGCAGTAACTTCGCCGCCGCATACACGAAGTACCTTTGAGCAGACCTGGTAACCAGAGATTCCAAAGCCATTGGTGGACGATCAGCGTGGTAAAGGACCCTCTCAACGAATAGGGAGGTGGACAACAGAGGAAAGCAAACATATTTTAGATTATCATCAAAGACAACAAGGAACAACATAGAGGTAGCATTCCAAACCAAATAAGATGTATATTCAATTTCTTTTCTAAGTTGTTTACTAGCAATTTGAGACCATAAACGATTAGAGGCCATTGCCGACAAGGATAGGCAGCAAGGGAAAGAACCACCGTCATGCACAAGCGCTAAAGCACCAGGCCCAGGATAGGTCTCAGTGGAAAAATATGACAGCATCTTGCAATAGATGACAAGTGTGGTAGGAAAGCTATCCAGACCGACCAAGATTGTGACAGACCCCCCGATTAGGAAGCTAAGGATGACGGAAAGCCATAGAAAAGACCCGACAAACCAGTAGCAGCAAGAAACCAGTACGCCGAAGAGGAGTTTTGCACACAAAAACACAATACATTCCAGAATTGTTTGAAAGGAGGAAAAATTTAACCATAGGATGAAGCATACAGAATTACTTGCAAAATCATATTGCAGAAAATGACAGACGCAAATGAAAAGACGCGTTTCATAACAGTTTGAGGAGATAACAGATTTAAGCTTTGTGAATTTTGAACTACAGTTGGAAGAAATGGACACTTGACCATTGGAATGTTTAAAGTGTGATTTAAACATACATGTTAAGGAGCAAGAGCACCCAAGGTTTTTATTTTTATTTTTTAAAAGAACAATGATAAGGACTTTGCTTATGTGAGCTTTTTGATGAATTTTGTGCAACCCATGCCAAACGATACTAAGAGGAATAAGCATGAACTTTATTTTGATTAGCATTACAGTTTTACAACCTTTTAAGATGGCATATTTTTTGGTGATGGGGCAGAAATTATCAGACCTCAAACAAAAGATCCAAGATTGATCTAACGACAATGGGCACCTCATTGTCCCCTGGATACCATCATATGGGATATAGGCCCGAAAAGGGTGAGTTTTAACTAAGATACCAATGCAAACACCATAGGTTATTAACATAACAAACACAACCGAATCCAGGTACAGGCTATCAGAGGCATATTCAGAGATAACCAGTACTTCAATTAGACTGGGGAAAGAAGCCATAACAGCCCCATTCACACCAGTTTTTTCAGGGCCCGAAAATCGGGGGGTAGGGGGTGAAGAAGCATAAGCCTCTAACACCGGGTTTTCCAACCACCACAAGGCGGTGATTTTTATGAACATGAAAATGCAGTTAAGTAAAACTAGAAAGAAGATTATGTAGAATGACCTGTTTAACGGCAGTAGACGCCCGAACGGGGAAACGGGAGAGCAAATCTCCACCAATACACCGCCATACAAGTCGGAAAGGAAAGCAATTACCCGCACAAAACCACCACTCAGATACAAGACAACCCCGAAGCCCGCCATAACAGCAATCGATCGGAAGACCAGCACACCGCCCACCACACCCCCAGAGAGCACCTTCTTTCTTTTTCTGAAGTTCTTCACTCTCCAGTCCAAAGAACACCCAAGCAATACACGAATGCCTCGCCAGCCACAACAGGCCGGATTCCAGAAAAGGAGGCAGAAGAAACGAAGTCCGGCACCACAGCCCGACCCAAAACGTCGAATACGACTCGCACTGACGAGAAGACTAACGGAAAACGACATAGGGGGACACAAACCGACCTGGAAGATCACAAATTGGTACAATACGACTTGGGACAAACCGAAATCGCCAAGGAGAGGGTTGATTTTAGGGGATACAGTGATGAAGGAGAGTGAGATTTTAGGTTTTGGGGGTGAGGTTTGGGAGGAAGGTGCAGCGCGTGACAGGCGCGTTCTCTGGCCCGAAAAGGGGTTTTCCATTCTTTTTGGTTTATTGGTAGTTAGGATCATTTCCTTTAATTCCCTCTAAAGCAATTCTATGTTATTTTTAGTTTCCCTTTTGAGTATTAAACTCAATACTGTACAATCTAATACAAAAACTGAAATTATGTTGATTCATTTTCATTTCAGTAAAAAAATAAATCTTAAATCATCCATTCTCTAGATTATGCTTTTTATTTTACGGTACATATTAAAAACTGATAAATCTTTTTAAAAAGATTTTTCTTAAAATGCTACATAATTAAATCTATAAAATATTTTAATTGTCAGGAATCTTAATTTTCGTCCTTGTATTCCAGTAGTTATGCATGGTTTCAACATAATTAACCTGATCCATATACGTACATTCCTTCCTAAAATGGTATCTACTATCTAGGATTTGAATTAATGGGTTTTCGAGAAAAAGACAGATGCACCCAGAAAAAGGAAAACCCTAGGGCGAATAGAGCGATTACGGCGATCTATCCTCCTAATACTTGATCGTTCGTTCTCCTTATCTCCAGCGTAGGGTTGTGGGAGCTAGGGTTTCTCGTTGGCACCGTGCGACATCTACCGAGGTTGGCGGGGCTTGTTGTTGGACTCATTAGGGCTTGGAGCTTCGACAACATGCGGTTATGGCGGATAGGAGGCATGACGTACATCTTACGGAAGAGGAATGGGAGAAAGTTGTAGGGTTGGAGGAAGCAACGGGGGTGGATAGTGGATCTTTTTCGCTAACGCTAGTCGAGTCTTTGTTGACATCGAGGTCGTTTAATGTACCAGCACTACATGGAGTGATGAAGAGCGCATGAAGGACAAAAAAAGGGGTTTGTGTATCGTGAACTATGCAACAACTACTTTGTCTTTCAGATGACCGGACCCAGAAAACAAAGACAAGGTGATTCGGGGAGGTCCGTGGACGTTCGACATGTGCTTGCTCGTGTTGAGGGAGCCAGGGACGGAGCAACCATCAAAGTTGAAGTTTGAAAGGAGCTCTTTTTGGTAAGGATGTACGACTTGCCATTGGGGGTGAGAACGAAGGAGATGGAAACCAGACTGGCGGCGAGCGTCGGGGAATTAATTTAAATTGACGAGGACAATCTGTGGAACTGCGGGAAGTTTGTGCGGATGCGTGTGGTGATTGATCTGCGAAAGCCTTTGAGGAGGGGGAACATGGTCATAGTTAGGGGACGGAAGATGTGGACTGAACTAAAGTATGAGAGATTGTCTAATATTTCTGTTACGGGTGCAGGAGGCTAGGGCATGGCAAGGCGGACTGCGAGGAGGAAGAGGCGCGGGTGTACTCGAATAAATATGGGGATTGGATAAGAGCATCACTGCTGAAACAAACAAGGGATAGGGATAATAGGGAAGCGGAGAGGATGATCCTAGGGAAAAGAGGGGGCATTGAAGAGGGGCAGAAGGAAGGACAAGATCATGGGAAAGAAAAGAAAGGACGACGATCACTCCTTAGGGTATTGGAGGAGGCTAAGAAAGAGGATGAGGTGCGTGAAGGAGGCAAGAAGAAGTTGGGGGAGGAAGGAGAAGTGGTGATACAACATATGGAAAGGGTAGGATTGAGAGAGGCAATGAATAAGGATGATGACAATATGAGGGAGGAGCATGAAGGAGAGCTGTAAAGGGGGGATGGGTGGGGGTGAGCCGATGGAGGGTGGGGAGAGAGTCCAGGTGGGTAGGGAGGTGGTGGAAGGAGATGACAGTGAGAATTTAAGAAAGGGGGGTACTAAGAAAAATTGGAATCGTGTGGCTAGGGAATTGGGAAAGGAGAAAGAGGGTGAGGGGCTGGGAGAGGTAGGCGGAAAGAGGAAGGAGAGTGGGAAAGAGGATGTGGAAATGGGAGAGGGAGATAATAGCATGAGATCGAAGGAGAGGCAATGTCACTGCTATGGGATCGGCGGGGGAGGTCAGCGACTTCCGATCCCCTGCCAGGAGCCATGAAAATCCTAAGCTTTAACTGCCGAGGATTGAGGAAGGACCCGACAATTGATTATCTCGCTAGTGTGGTGAGAATGAGGGCCCCGAGGATAGTCTTCCTGATGGAAACTAAAAGCATGAGGAAGAAAATGGAGGGTGTTAGGAGGAGATTGGGTTTTAAATATGGATTTACAGTGGATGCTATAGGAAAGTCAGGGGGCTTAGCTTAATGTGGGATGAGGAGATGGACTTGCACATTCAGTCGTATACCCGACATCATATTGATGCGGTGGTTAAGGGGCAGAATGCTGGAGATTGGCGGTTGACGGGTGTGTATGGGTGGGCTGAGACTGGAGAGAGACATCATACATTGAGTTTGCTGAAAAGGCTCAATGAAGATGCACATGAGAGATGGATGTGTGTGGGGGATTTTAATCACATTATCAGTTCGACGGATAAGGAGGGTGGAAGAAGGGCAAATTTCGAGAGGATGGTAGAGTTCCGGGAGACCCTAGAGGAATGTGAGTTTAGAGAAATTTTATTTAGGGGGTGGGGAGATTTACATGGGATAATGGAAGAGAGGGTGATCAGTTCATTTAGGAGCGATTATGTATGGGGTTTTCCAATGATAAGTTTCTAGAGCTCTTCACACATGCAGTGGTGCTTCATCTACCGAGGGCATGCTCGGATCATGTGCCACTATCGGTTGATTTAGAAGGGGAGGAAAGGAGGACGAGGGATAGAAAGGGTCCCCACCATTCCGTTTTGAAGCAATGTGGTTAGAGAAGGAGGAGTGCAAGGAGGTAATCCGTAATGGTTGGCAGAATCCAGGGAGTGGCAGGGCGGAAGATGGGTTTTTGGGGAAAATTTCTAGATGTGTAGAGGATCTAAAGAAGTGGGATGGAATGTGTTTTGGGAATGTCACTTGGATGTTTGACAAGATTAGGGAGGAGTTGAGGGAGATGCAGAGAAGGGACATGACATGCCGAATGGTGGCATGTAGGAAAGAGCTTGCATTGAGAACCAGGAAAGGGAGTTGATGAGAATGGAAGAGATTATGTGGTACCAACGGGCTAAGGTGAATGAATTTCGATGGGGGGGACAAGAATACTAGTTTCTTTCATAAGAAAGCGACTGGGAGAAAGAAGAGAAACAAAATTTCAAAATTGGTGGATGAGGAAGGAATTGAGTGGAGGAGCATGGAAGGTATGATGAAGGTGGCAGTAGAATATTTGCAAAGCCTTTTTGAGACCAATGTGAAAGCCCCTTCAGAAGCGGCTTCTCAAGGGATCGAGTCTTTAGTGTCAGCAAAGGATAAATGAGAGCTACTACGTCACTATACGAGAGATGAGGTAAAAAAGACCCTTTTCTCTATGTATCCCACAAAATCACTAGGCCCTAATTGAGATTTCTCGGGCCTGAAGTGAGTAGATTTGTTATTAATATTTTAAATGGGGGCGAATTGCCTGATAATCTCAATTATACTTTCATCTCCTTTATACCTAAAGTCACTAACCTATGCAGAATGAAAGATCTTAGGCCTATTAGCTTATGCAATGTGATTTATAAGATCATCTCCAAGGTATGGTGCTGGTGAACAGATTGAAGAATTGCCTGTGGAAGTTGGTCTCGCAGAACCAGAGTGCCTTTGTCCCTGGAAGGCTTATTACGGATAATATTCCAGCAAATTTTGAGGTGTTTCATTATATGAAGAACAAGAAAGGAGTCAAGAAGGGTTACATTGAAGTTGGATATGGCCAAGACATATGATAGGGTGAAGTAGAGCTTCTTGGACCATTGCATGCGGAAAATTGGTTTTGAGGACAGATGGGTCAAACTAGTTATGAGATGTGTGTCTTCGGTGGCCTTTTCTTTACCTTTTGAGGGTTACCCTTCTCAACGATTCTCTCCAGGGTGGGGATTACGACAAGGTGACCCTTTGTCACCCTATATATGTGCAGAAGGGCTTTCGGGGATGATCAGGATGAGCGAGCAGGCAGGACGGCTAAAGGGCATTGCAATAGCAAGGAATGCTTCTAGGGTTGCACATCTTTTCTTTGCAGATGATAGTGTGGTTTTTGCAAATGCGACCTGTCAACATGAGCAATGAAATTGTCAAAATCCTCCAAACTTTTGGAGAAGCGTCGGGACAACAGGTCAACTTTGCAAAATCAGAATCATCGTTCAACAAGGACGTTGATGCGGCTCGTAGGGCTGAAATTCGGGCTATTACTGGAGTGAAGGAAGTTGACAAGCGTGGGAAATATCTTGGCCTTCCTACGATGGTGGGAAGATAAAAAAAAAAGGTCGTATTCAGCAGTGTCAAAGAAAGGGTGTGGAAGAAACTTCGGGGATGGAAAGAGTAGACTTTGTCGAGTGGGGACAAGGAGGTTTTGCTCAAATCGGTGGTGCATGCGATCCCGATGTATACCATGTCGTGCTAACTATTGCCCGGAGAGTTGAGTAGCGAGATCGAGCAACTTACGTGTAAGTTTTGGTTATTATTTTTTTGGTTAAAATTATTATTATTATTATTATTATTATTATTATTATTATTATTATTATTTATCATTAACTAGACTTTATAATTTAGTATTGCAACTTGTAACATATATATACAAATATATAATACTATTATAACAAAATTAATTACTTTTTTCAATAAATATTAACTAGAAGTAGGTGTTGGGACACTTGTGAATCTCACATCGGAAGTGGGAGGATTCTGAACCCAATATATAAGTGGATGGGCTACTCCACCTAACGCCAATTGGTTTTGGGATGGTGCCCCAGTCTGGCTTATATGTTGGGCTTTTTGGTCGGGTCCAACAAGACTTCCCCCAAAAAACTGGTATTAGAGCCGGGTTTGGCGGGTGGGCCGGTTGAGAGTAGGTAATATAATAATTGTCCCAACAGTAGGTAATATAATAATTTTAGTTTATAATAAATTATTCTAGATTATCTGGCAAATATCCTTATCATTCTGTTCTATTCTATCTCCATGTGAATATGTTTCCATCTACTGGGATGTTGTGTAATTGGCATTGATTTCTAATGTTGCTAAGGTTAAGAAATCTGTTAGGGTGTGGTTGGGATCCCACTTGCTTTTAGTTACCGTTTTCAATTTCATTCAGATCTCTCATGACTATGCTCGACATGTTCAAGCTTTGCAAATGTTCTTTTAGTTTTTCCGAAAATTCTGGTTTTTCCGGTTTCTGTGGAGGTCCATAAACCATATTAATAGCGAACACAATATTTTTTGTTATTTCCTCACATTTAAGTGTAATGAATCTCTGGTCGATATGTATTGATTCTATTTTAATGTAATGTCTATTTTTTTTGTCCAAAGCATGTATAGTCTTTATGTCTTTTTCCATATATATGTTCTGGCGGGAGTCTTTCTGTTTTCATTTAGAGTAATGCCATAATTTGTATTTTTCTTTCTATTTTGCATAAAGCCTCAATCTCAGTCCAATAGGTTCTTTCTTTCTGCCTATTCCACAAATATTCAATGCGCTTATTTTCATTTATCATGTCTTGATCATTTCCAAGTCTCTTCATAAGCTCAATCAATCTTTTCAAGGAGGCAAAATTCGATGTCGAAATGACAACAAGTACATTATTGCCAAAACAATTCAAGATAAGGAGCAAGTGAGTGCAAATCGTTTGATATTGAATATAGGGCTTCATTTCAACTAACTACTTCACTACTTGGGTGGGCGAATGGGCAGTCGTTCTTGTCATTGTCTTGATTTCTTTTAGTTTCTTTCACCGTGTAGAGGTGTACCCGGTCATGCTGCTTCCATTTCAGTTCCAAACTTCCAATTGATGAGCATGCAGTACATCTCATGAACATTTCAATGTGCAGTTCAGTCCCATTGGTTGCGCTATCAAGTTTAGTTCCATAGGCGAAGCCATTGTTGGCTTCATAGTTCTTAGCATCAATTTGTTGAAATTGGAGGTGGATCAACACTCAAATTCACACTCAATCTGATCACTTTAGAAGACAGAACACTGAGGTTCTTCTGTGCTATAGAAGAGAACCTTTGAACACACAATTGTATAACTACCTTACTCCAAATTGAATTGAAACTTGCATACATACACCTACTGATTTCGATAACCGACATATAACTTCTACCCACTACTTTGCCCACTAACATGACTCCTAGAAATTGTAATGCAACTGTCCACACGGCACTACTTACATACTTAAAAACTTAACTAACATTAACTAACTTTACTTGACAGCAAGCTAACTTTAGCTCCTGTTGAACTTAGGAATTCTAGATTACAAACTCAACACCACCCCTTAATTTAGAATTCCTTCATGCCAATTTTCTCCATAAAGAAGAAATGATTTGCACTGCTAAGAGCCTTAGTGCACAGATCAGCATCCTGGCTATTGGTTCCACAAAACATCAATGTCACCTTCTCCTCTGCTACTAGCCTTCGAATAAAGTGGTGCTGCACATCTAGGTGCTTAGTCCTAGCATGGAAAGCTGGATTTTTTGTCATTGCTATAGCAGATTTGTTGTCACACCACAATTCAATTGCCTCTGAATGATCACATCCTAGATCAAGTAGCAATTTCTTCAACCACATTGCTTGCTTAGCAGCTGAGCCTGCTGCTACATACTCAGCTTCAGACGATGAGAGTGCCACTGTTTCTTGTTTCTTTGAACTCCAAGTGACTGCACCTGAGCCTAGACTGAACACAGATCCAGATGTGCTTCTTCTGTCGTCAAGACAGCCTGCCCAGTCACTATCTGTATATCCCCTGAGCTTGAAGTCATCCACATACTCATACTAGATATCATATCTCAAGGTTCCTGCTATGTACTTCAAGATTCTTCTGGCTGCACCAAGATGCTGCTTTGTTGGACCATGCAAATATCTTGAAATCACACTCACACTATAGGCAATGTCAGGCCTTGTGTGTGTGAGGTAATTCAAGCCACCAACCATGCTTCTGTATAGTCTCTCATCTGCAACTGGAGTTCCATCTTCCCTTCTCAATTTCTCATTAGTGTTCATTGGTGTTTTAGCAGCATCACCTTGCTCTATGTTGAATTTCTTCATCATGTCTCTACTATACTTCTCTTGGCATACAAAAATTCCTTCCTTGTATTGCTTCACTTCTAATCCGAGAAAGTATTGCAGTAGGTGCAAATCTGTCATCTCAAACTTGCTCATCATGGATTGCTTGAATTCCTTGTGCAATTGTGACGAGGAGCTGAAGTAGATTATATCATCTACATACAAACATACCACAATGAACTCACCCTTTTTCTTCTTCACATACAGTGTAGGTTAATTCATGCTCCTCTCAAATTCATTCCTTAGAAAGAATGAATCAATCTTGCTATACCAAGCCCTTGGGGCTTGCTTCAAACCATACAAAGCCTTGTGTAATCTATACACCTTGTGCTCTTCATCTTTCTTTTCAAATCCCAGGGGCTGCTCAACATACACTTCTTCTTGCAACTCTCCATTTAGGAAAGCTGACTTCACATCCAATTGAAACACTTGCAACTTCCACTAAGCTGCTAATGCCAACACCACTCTCACTGTTTCCATTCTTGCTACAGGTGAGAAGGTTTCTTCATAATCAATTCCTTCCTGTTGAGCATAACCTTTTACTACCAGCCTTGCCTTGTGCTTGTGCACTCCTCCATCTGTATTGAACTTTGTTCTATACACCCACTTCAGGCCTATTGCTTTCTTTCCCTGAGGTAGTTCCATCAACTCCCAGGTTTCATTCTTCCTGATGCACCTCATCTCCTCTTCCATAGCTGCTTGTCACTTCTTCTCATCCTTTGCCTCATCAAAACTCTCAAGATCAGCTGCAATCAATGCAAATCCACACCTCACACTCCTTTCATACACATCTGCAAGAGATCTGATCTTCCTAGGAGGTGATTCACCTGATGAGCTTGAGGATGGAGATTCTTCACTGCTTGATGGGCTTCTTGGAGTTGAGGGAGTTGAAGGAGAGTCAGAGTTCAGTTCATTGATGTCAGCTTCATCTTCTGTATCAATTTCCTCCGAGGAACTCTCCACAATGATGATCTCCTTTGTCACTGTGCCACACTTCTCCTTCTTCCAGTCCCACTCTACTTCCCCATCAAACACTACATTTCTGCTTATGATTGTCCTTCCTCTCACTGGATCAAACAGCTTGTATGCCTTAGACTGAGATGCATAACCAATGAACACACATTTCTCTGTCTTCTCATCTAACTTTGATCTTAAATTGATCATAGCATAGGCAACACACCCAAACACTCTCAAGTGATGCACTGAGGGCTTCTTTCTTCTCCACACCTCAAAAGGTGTTTTGTCTTGTACAACTCTTGTAGGCGATCTGTTTAGAACATACACATCAGTAGCAACTGCTTCACACCAAAATTTCTTTGGTACATTCCTTGCCTTAAGCATACTCCTTGCCATCTCAACAACTGTTCTATTCTTCCTCTCAGCTACCCCATTCCGCTCTGGAGTGTATGGTGCTGTGAGCTCCCTTCAAATTCCATTCTCATCACAAAACTTGCAAACTCATTTAACATGAACTCTCCTCCTCTGTCTGTCCTTAAAGCCTTCACCATTTTCCCAGATTGCTTCTCAACTAGAGCCTTGAACTTTATGAAATTCTCAAATGCTTCAGACTTGTACCTTAGAAAGTACACCCAGCTAAACCTACTAAAGTCATCAGTGATAAAGAAGAAGTACTTACTTCCTCCTAAGGAATATGTCTGCATAGGGCCACACAGGTCTGCATGAAGCAACTCCAAGCAATCACCAACTCTCCAGGCTTCTCTAACTGCAAATTAACTCCTACTTTGCTTGCCATACAGACATCCTTCACACAGATCAAGCTCTCCCATCTTTGGCAATCCCAACACCATGGTTCTAGACTCTAACATCTTCAAACTTTGCAAGTTTAGATGTCCAAATCTCAGGTGCCATAACCTTGTATTGTCTACTTCTTTTACAGTCATGGCTCTTCCTACGTTTTTTGACAAATCTAGAGGAAACATCCTACTCTTTGTCATGGTCACTTTAACAACAATCTGATTTGTTGTTTTCTCCCTTATTGTGCACATGTCATCATCAAACAAAAGAGAGTAACCAGTGTCTTGCAGTTGTCCAACACTCAACAAGTTATGTGCAAGCTCGGGTACAAATTGAACATCATGAAGGAGTTTCTCACCACCTTGCACACTCCTAATTCCAATAGTACCTCTCCCTTCTACCTGCAGCAGCTTGTTATCACCAAGTCTAACCTTCCCTTTCTTAGACTCATCAAGGTTCCTAAACAGACTCCTTGAGCTAGACATATGGTTTGAACAACCACTATCCAGAAACCACACCTCATTTGCAGATTATGTGACAGACATCAAAGCCATAAATAACCTATCCTCATTCTCTGGATTTTCTGAATAGTGTGCACTCTTTTGCTCATTCTCTTGCTTCTCCCAGCAGAAATCTTCTTTGTGACCATATTTCTTGCAATAATAACACTTGATCCCACTCTTGTGTTGTTTGGAATCACTACTTTGATTCCTATTGGAATCCTTCCATTGATCATCACCATTGCCTTTTCCTTGTCCACCAGATTGACCTCTTCCTTGGCCTCTTCCTCGGCCTCTGTAGCTACCTCTAGAGCCACCTCTACCCCTGTGACTCCCTCTATAGCCACCCCTGCTTGAAGAGCCTTCTGGCTTGGACCTTGAAGAATCATCCTTCACCTGAAACACCTTCTCCTCCTTCACCTCTGTTGTCCTGCTAAGCCTCTCTTTATGGGCTTGCAAAGAGCTTGTCAACTCCTCAAACCTGTAGGTTGACAAATCTCTTGATTCTTCAATTGCAGCAACAACATGGTCGAATTTCTTGGTAAGACTTCTCAAGACTTTGCTCACCACAGTCTCAGTGTTCACCACCTCTCCATAGGACTTCATGTGATTCACAATTCCTGATACTCTTGATAAGAAGGTCTGTACTGACTCCTTCTCTTGCATCACTAAGGTCTCAAACTCCCTTCTAAGTGACTGCAACTTCACTGTGATCGCCCTTCTGTCCCCCATGTACTCATGCCTCAGGATCTCCCAGGCTTCATGAGAGGTTGTTGCAGCAGCAATTCTAGGAAAAATTTCATTATCCAAGGCCGACTGTATCATGAAAAGAGCCTTTGAATCTTTCTTCCTTTTCTCCCTTAGCTGCTGGTCTGGCTCCCCAACTGCATTGTCTTCGAACCCTTGATCCACCAAGCTCCAGATCTCTTGAGACTTGAAGAGAGTAGACATCTTCAAGCTCCAAAAATGGTAATTAATTCCTTTAAATATGGGCAACTGAGGGTTGCTGGAATTTCCATTAACTGTGTTCTGCATTTTGAGAAAGAACTTTCACTCTTGTGTTTCCCTTTGTGTTTTAAATCTCTCTTCACTCAAACCCGAATCTAACCCAGCAACACACACTTGTGTTTGCTCTGATACCAAATGTTGAAATTGGAGGTGGATCAACACTCAAATTCACACTCAATCTGATCACTTTCGAAGACAGAACACTGAGGTTCTTCTGTGCTACAGAAGAGAACCTTTGAACACACAATTGTAAAACTGCCTTACTCCAAATTGAATTGAAACTTGCATACATACACCTACTGATTTCGATAACCAACACATAACTTCTACCCACTACTTTGCCCACTAACATGACTCCTAGAAACTGTAATGCAACTATCCACACATCACTACTTACATACTTAAAAACTTAACTAACATTAACTAACTTTACTTGACAGCAGGCTAACTTTAGCTCCTGTAGAACTTAGGAATTCTAGATTACAAACTCAACACAATTCTGTTCACACACATGAGAGCAGAAGCCGAGTAGGAGGGGTCAAATCTATTTCCAAACATCAAAACTAAACATGAGAGTGGTTCATATCTTATACCAGTTTTGCATTGGCTTGATGCATATCTATGCTCAATCTGCTTTATATTCAGGTTTTATTACTGACCTCTTTTCAATTTCCTCTTTCTGCGTAGATGAGTGATTTTCTTTTTTCAGTTCCATCGTCCTGTCAATCAATACAATCGAATGAAAAACAGAATAGGTCTCACATTCTACTGAGGATATACACCTAATGGTTAAGTTGCAAATGTCAGTTGAGCAACCATTCTTTTAATCATCTGTAAGTTCATCAGATAAAATTTCCAAATGCCTATTTTATTATATATATACTTTCCATTTTCTTTTACCTAGATGTATTGTTCTTATACATCTATTTTTAGTCCATCTATCTATACCTCTTCAAGCAAGTATCAAAGAGCCAGCAACTTATCATTTCATGTTCATCAACGATTATTGGTAACTCAAGAGCAATAAAAATTTCGACAAGGACTCCAATTTCTGGTCTTGTTGTCATGTATCTTTTCATTTTCTATTTTAAATTGAGACTTACTCATTCTGTATTCCTTCCTAATTGTTACTACTTTTCATCGATTCTATCTTCGTTTTCTTGTCTAGGGATTGAGAGTAGATTTCATTTATAGTTAGCTCAGCATTAAAGAAGCAAGCATACCAATGAATTTTGTGAAGTTCAGATAAACATTTTTAGTCGTTTCCTTCAATTGGTTCAAGTTCATACTTTGACAGTTATTTTTCCATAATTCAATCAGGTCAAAAATCAAAGATAAGACTGAGCTAGCTTATAGCAAAATAAAGTGTAAATCTAGATTTTGGACAGCAAATGAAAAGTGAATCACATAACAAACCTTAGTTATCAAACTAGTCCTTTCTTTTAAGTAATCCCCAATAATCTTTTGTTTTATGGCAAGTAATATCACCATCTTTTACACACAAGTCCTGGTGATACCCAATGTAATAATTGCTTATTCTAGTATTTTTATGAGCACCATTTTTGTTCTCCTATTCATAGTCCTAGTAGACTCTGGTAGTTTTGGACAAGGGTTATCCTCATTAATGTTTGTATTCCTAAAATCAATTCTTCTCCTGTTACTTATATTCTTTATCTGTTTTTCAATTCTTCTGATAATTCTTTATCTGTTACTTATAGTTTCATCTATGTGCTGTTGTTATGGATCTCCCCATTGTGCATTCTTGGTAATGAGGTCTAGAGTCATTCAGTCGATAAAATGATTGAAACGTTCAAGTAGTTTTCAATGGCATTCCAAACGTACTGTCCAACTGAGTTAGCCTAGTTTCAGTCAGTCAAAGGAGGTGGGGTTCATCGGAGGAAAGTGACCAACAGTAAGAGAGGAGCAGACACTTTCTATAGTTCTACGGTGTTCAGGATGGGATCAACAATGATGTTTATCACTTGAATTGGTAGGTTCGAATGTGTTTGTGTACCGTAAGAAGTACGTATTGAAGTCAATTCTGTCAAGAAATCTCAAAAACACAGACAGAAGTAAACTCTGTCAAGGACAAGTCTGCTACCATCTATCCCCTAATTCCCCCACGTATTCACCATAGACCCCTAATTCCCCCACGTATTCACCATATATTCTAAGAAGAGTTCCGGCTACGCCAAGGAACAAAACAGATTATTGGCATTTCAGAATTAGATTTTTGTCTATGATTACCAGGCCGGGAAAGAAGGTGAAATTTTGAATATTGGATGGGTGCAATTAAAGATTGTAAGCTGCCATTGTAAGCAGTCAAACAAGTTGGATACTTGAGAGAGTTTTATTGGATGGTTGATGATGATCCATTTAGGTGATTGGATCTAGATTGATCACTAGCTGGTTATGTTACCTTGTTACATTTGATCGACTTACCTTGTTACATTTGATCATCCATCATATGTTGGTGTTATTATTTGGGTGCATTGAATTTGGTGGTAATTGCCCTATTCCCTTGGATTACTTTGTCCGTACAGAGGTTACATTTGATCATCTTAGGCCCTAAGGCGCGACATCATAGAGGTAATCATTGGCTACAAGCAAGAAAGCAAATGGCAGACAGAGATGGGGTTGTTAATATACCAAAAATACAATGGACTCATCATCCAAGGAGCTGTCCAGGATTAAAGGGTTCTTGTTAAAAATATCTGAAACAGGGTTGATTACCGAAAACCAGGAAGAAGATTCACAACTTGACAACACTAACATCCCTAATACGGCACACGGGTTGGGGCTCAGGGTGCAGCATGCTAGGCGGGCAGTCTACTCCGTCTACTATATCGGCTAGAAATAAGGAGCTTTCTCATGCAAGAGGAAGAAATTGCGAGATAAGAAACTTAATTGATTTGATTCAAAGTTTCTGTAGCATATTAATCTCTTTTCAGCGTAAGTTTCTTACTTCAAACTTCATGGACTTCCATTTTAAACCTCTAGCATCCATTGCCTTCGAGAATTGTTTTGATTTCGAGTATGATTTTTTTGATGAAAACAACATTGTATTCCTCCTTGAACAGACGCGAACTGTAATTAAAAAATTAAAAAATGAATATTTTCGTAAATAAAATTAGCAACATAAAACGCAGTTTCAGACTGCGTTTTTCTGCCCAATCTGACAAAAATGAATATTTTCGTAAATAGTTTTAAAGTGTGAATATTTTTATAATTATTTATTTTTTAGTGAATATTTTAAAAAAAAAATTCAAACATTGGAGACCAGATCCAGCCGATGAACGTTGAAGCGCACTGCACGGTGTCAATTTCAACGCCGCCCCAAAACCTACCTCGTCAAAGATTCGGTAGACCTAGAATCTTCCAAGGTCCGAGGCCAGGTCGTCGAGGTGGCGGACACCATTGGAGAAGGTTTGTGTGCATCACGAGGATAGGGGCCCTCTTCTCAGACTTTGCCCATTTCACTGTTTGGTCCATCCAAATAAGTTTGTGTGCAGTGATGTAACCGACTATCATGCTCGATTGGCATCACCTAGAGCATGTGTCCCAAGCATTCTTGAAAGCGCGCAGTGCCCGATCAATTGTATTGGCCGGTGTTCATTGTGGTTGTTTTGCCGCCATCATAGCGAGACCATGATCTCGGGAACATTCTCCATCATTCAACAATTACTCTCCCTCGGATGGTTCTCCCATGTTACGTTAGTTCACACGTACCTCAGCCAAATACGAAGGCCAGGTGTATATCCCGGAGGTCAAGTACTTCCTAATGTTCCCGTGTGTTTGTGTCACCCTCCTATCCAGTTTCGCCTAGTGAGAAGATCGGAAATGCATACGGTAAAGTTATGACTCTAAATTCAATTCCTAAATATCAAACTTATAATACTACTAATATACATATATACATATACATATAAATGGTAGTGCGGAATTGTGTTGGATTCGAAATTGCAATTGGAAATCTCTCGCTCCCTCTCCTTCGATACAGCTGAACACAGAAGAGAAGAAATTGGAGGGAAAGAGAGTTTCTGTGTATTGATTGTAAAAATCCGATTTACAAAGTGATATTGGATCACTATTTATAGGCCTAAACATGAACTCGGCCCAAATACAACAGATTGAACATAAAACGATATAACCCGGACCCGGATCCATCTACACAACCAAACCAATCCTAACACCCCCCCTCAAGATGGAGGTGGGGAGAGACAACTCCAATCTTGGCAAGGAGAGGTTTAAGCTGGCATCCGGGGACGTTTTTGGTTAGAAAGTCAGCAAGCTGATCACGAGAGGCGACGTGGTGCAAGGAGATCATCCCTTCCATGAGCTTTTCCCTTGCGTAATGGCAATCTAATTCAATGTGCTTCGTCCGCTCGTGGTAAACCGGATTCTTTGCAATGTAAATGGCAGCTTGATTGTCGCATTTGACAGGCACGGGAACAATACCTGGGACGTCCAGTTCCCCAAGTAGCCTAGTGAGCCAAGCAATCTCAGAGCAAACGCGACGCAACGAGCGGTACTCGGCCTCTGCAGAAGATAAGGAAACACTTTGCTGTTTCTTCGATTTCCAGGATAGCAGACAAGAGCCTAAGAAAATGACGAAACCACTGATCGAGCGGCGAGAGAACGGACAGCTTGCCCAGTCCGCATCGCAATACACACGAAGGGTGAAATTGGACGGCTTGGTGAGCAACAATCCCTTTGTAGCTGTGCCCTTTAGGTAACGCAAAACATGCAGAGCTGCACCCATGTGAGCGCTTCTGGGGGCCTGCAAAAATTGACTCAGGAACTGGACCGTGAATGCCAAGTCCGGCCTGGTGTGTACAAGGAAATTTAATTTCCCCACCAATCGTCGATAAGAGGATGGATCAGCCAGTGAATCACCATCAGTGGGAGAGAGCTGCAGATTAGGTTCCAGGGGGCTGACGACAGGAGCCTCTGGACATGGAAAATCGGAAAGCAAATCGTGAATGAAGCGTTGCTGGCTGAGCAACAAGCCACCCTGGACACTGATGAACTCTATTCCCAGGAAGAAGTGCAGCTCTCCTAAGTCCTTGATGCGAAACTGAGCATCAAGAAAGGCCTTGAGATTCATCATCTCAAGAGAATCGCTGCCAGTGACCAAAATGTCATCGACATAGACAGCAACAAAACAAACCAATCCTTTGTTCTTGCGGAAGAAGAGAGAATAATCACTAGCGGATTGTGTGTACCCACGACGTCTTAAGGCAGAGGAGAGTCGGGCATACCACTGCCTTGACGCTTGTTTCAAACCGTATAAAGACTTTCTAAGTCTGCACACCTTGTTGGGGCTGTCTACTGTCAAACCAGGTGGAACCTTCATGTAGACCTCCTCATGAAGATGGCCGTGAAGGAACGCGTTGTTCACATCAAGCTGCAACACAACCCAGTCCTTCTGCAATGCCACAGAAACTAAGGCCCTTACAGTCATCATCTTCACCACAGGCGAGAAGGTTTCATTATAGTCGACACCTTCTTTTTGTGTAAAGCCCTTCACTACCAACCGAGCTTTATACCTTTCTATCGATCCATCTGCCTTCCTCTTTACTTTGTACACCCACTTACACCCTATGGCTCTTTTGCCTTTAGGCAAATCAACAATTTCCCATGTACCATTTGCATCTAAAGCTGTAAACTCATCTCTCATAGCAGCCTGCCACACTTCAAATCCACAAGCTTCTCCAAAGGTGAAAGGCTCATGATCAGGGTGTGTTGTAGCAGGTGCAGAATCAGAAGGAAACGAGCAAGTAGAGGTGATGGTGTGGAAGCAAACCTTTGTGGTGGTGCAGTGGGAGCACACATAATCAGACAGGTGTACTGGAGGGTGATGATCTCTTGAGGAGCGTCGAAGGACTACTGGCTGAGAGACAACAGAAGGGGAGGATGGCTGAGATGCAATGGGAGAAGGTACTGAGTGTGTAGGGGAATCAGAAATAAGTCCATCATCAATGATATGTGAAGTGTCCTGGGAAGGAAAACCAAATGGAGGAGAGTCAGATGCTGCTGTTGAATGAGTAAGGTAAGGAAAAACCTTCTCATGGAAGACAACATCTCGAGATATCACAACTTGCTTGGTCTCGAGATTGAACAGTTTGTATCCTTTCTTTCCCCCTGGATACCCCAGCAGCACACAAGGAGAAGCCCGAGGGGCAAACTTATCACGTCCATGTGCCAAGGAAGACACATAGCAAAGGCAGCCAAAGCACCGAAAGTAGTCAAAAGAGGGTGCTTTGCCATACAATTTCTCATAGGGTGATTTCATACTCAACAGCTTGCTAGGCAATCTGTTGATGATATGAACTGCCATAGTCACACTTTCTCCCCAAAATCGTTTGGGCATCCCTGCCTCAAACATTAAGCTCCTAGCAACCTCCAATATATGGCGGTGCTTCCTCTCCACTACCCCGTTCTGCTGTGGGGTAGCTGAGCAAGAGCTTTGGTGCACAATGCCATGGTTTAGCAGAAATTGTGTGTGCTCATTGCTGCCTCCAAGTTCCATGGCATTGTCAGTTCTAATGGATAGAATTCTCTTCCCAAACTGCCTTTCTACCAAGGCAAAAAATTGCTTTAAAGCAATGAAAGCCACAGCTTTAGTGGGCAGCAGCTGCACCCAGGTGGTTCGTGTAAAATCATCCACCAATGTCAGAAAGTACCTACAACCATCATGAGTGGTGACTCGGTAGGGGCCCCAAACATCAACGTGTATCAATTCAAAAGCAAATTTGGTTTTGATAGAACTCAAAGCAAAGGGTAACCGAGCCTGTCTAGACTTAGCACATATCAAGCAGGATTTCAAATTCTCAGAGCAATCAAAATTAATGCATATAGAGTCTAGAGTGTGAAGTCTGTGGGGTGGTAGATGTCCCAATCTCCTATGCCAAACTGATGCATCCAACAAGCCTGGCTGTTTATTCGAAGAACTATGAGTATGAGCTGCAATTTGACTACTGTCTCTCTGTCTTAGCAGGAAAAGATCTTGCACCATTTCACCAATCCTCAAAGGATTCTTCATGGAAGGAGCCTGCAAATAACACCCTCTTCCAGTAAACAAAACAAAACAATTAAGTTCTCGAATCAATTTTCCCACTGAGATCAAGTTACACTTGAAGTCTGGGACCAACAAGGCATTGTGCAAAGTCAATCCCTGCATAATACCAACAGTTCCTGCCATGGTAATATGATTGGTTTCTCCTGTCGGCAAGGTAACTGTAAATGGCTTAGAAAGCCTATATTGAGACTTGAACAAACTTGGATCGCTGCACATGTGGCCACTTGCCCCACTGTCAACAATCCAAATTCGGCCTCCAAGTATTTTCTGAGACAATGAAGTACCTGAGAAGCCAGCAAAGTCGTCAGCCACAGGTTCCTTTCCTCGAGATCCAGTTCCAGTATTCTGCAATAGTGAGACAAGATGTGCTATCTGTTCACTTGTGAACTCATTTCTCTGAATCTGATTTGCATTCCCTGCAAACTTCCGATCTCCAGCCTCCTTCTTATCCCTGTTCTCCGTGTATCCTGGAGGAAATCCGATTAAGAAGAAACACCTATCCACGGTGTGGTTAGTCTTCTTACAATTTGTGCAAAACAAAGGTTTTCTGTCAGATTTTCCCCTATCCTTTTCTGAAATGTTTCTCCCGAATCCAGCATTCACAGAGCTGCTAGATCCAGTCCCTGATCCACTAGAGCCATGGACAGATGGCTTAGATCCAGGGTTAGACGTCTTGACATGCATCGAGACACTGTCTCCCTGACCAGATCCAACACCACCATTACTTTCTCTCTGGTTTTCCTCTTGCGTGAGCAAAAAATAAATTCGATCCATGTCTGGCAGTGGATCTAAAAGCAAGATAGAACCTCTAACAGTTGTATAGGACTCATTTAGTCCCATAAGCAATTGTATGACTCTCTGATTTTCGACATAGGTGTCAAATTTTGACACATAATTGCAAGTCCAGCCACTGCAAGCACACGACGGCATATTCCGTATTCCATCCAATTCATCCCATAGGATCTTCATTCTTGTGAAATAATCTGATAACGAACTCGTACCTTGCTTTGTGCTGGCCAATTCCTGACGAACGGAGTACAGCTGCGTTCCGCCAACCTTGCTGAACCTTGAATCAAGCTGGCGCCACACAGCCTGTGCAGTGTCGTTGGAGATGACGTTGCGCTTGATCTCCGGACTCAGGCTATTGGTGATCCATGAGAACACCATATCATTGCATCTCTCCCACAACCTGAATCTCGGAGAGTCTGCTGATGGTCTCGTGATGGCTCCATTGACAAAACCGACCTTGTTCTTAGCCGAGAGAGCAATTCGGACTGATTTCTTCCATTCTCCGAATCCTTTGCCTGCGAATGACGGAGTGACGAGCACCAGTCCTGGATGATCACTCGGATGTATGTAGTACGGATCATTTGGATCTATTTTGAGCAGATCCAAATTGGAATCCTCTTTGACGACCTCATCTCCCATGGCTGTCAGTAGCTGAGGAAGACGAAATCCAGATCGGGAACCTGAATTAGGAGATCGGAATCAAAACAGATCGCTAGATCTGCTCTGATACCATGTTGGATTCGAAATTGCAATTGGAAATCTCTCGCTCCCTCTCCTTCGATACAGCTGAACACAGAAGAGAAGAAATTGGAGGGAAAGAGAGTTTCTGTGTATTGATTGTAAAAATCCGATTTACAAAGTGATATTGGATCACTATTTATAGGCCTAAACATGAACTCGGCCCAAATACAACAGATTGAACATAAAACGATATAACCCGGACCCGGATCCATCTACACAACCAAACCAATCCTAACAAATTGGAGGATGACACAAGCACACGCAAACATGAGGAAGTACGTATATAATTGACCTACGGAATATACTCCTGACCCTCGTATTTGAATTGGCTAAGGTGTGAACTACCGGAACACGGGGGAAGCATCCAAGGGAGAGTGTTTGTTGGATGATGGAGAGTGTTCCCGAGATCATGGCTTGACTCGCTATGATAGCGGGAAAAACAGCCACAATGAACACATGTCAATACCATTAAAGAATGCTTAGGACACATGTTGTGAGTGATGTCTCAGGTATGACGTCTGATCGGAGTAAGCGAGCATAATAGTCGGGTAAACCACTACACACATACTTATATGGATAGACCGAACAATGAAATAGGCAAGGTCTGCAAAGAGGGTCCATGTCCCCGTGATGCTAAGGATGATCCCTCCAAGAGAAACACAAGCATCTTTGTCGTTCCTAGAGAAACAGACCACAATATACAGTGGATTGACCGCCTTGATAACGGTAATGCGGTGGGCAATCTGAGTGAATAATTGATCAAACATCTGAAAATCAAATTATTACTTTTTAATTTGAAGTCATGTACATTATATATATTAATCTGGGTAGTCCTTGTAATTGATGATGAAGTATACTGTAAATGTGCATTCAATGTGGTAGGTGAAAGGTAATGTGGTGGGCAATGGTACGTGCTCCAAATGGCATACCAAGGTATAGGGGTTGTCTATGGAGATATCCACACATCTTCTCTTTATGTGCTCGAAAGCACCTTCTCCAACGGTGTCCACCACCAAGAGTCCACGACGACGGCCTGGCTTTGGACCTTGGAAGATTCTAGGTCTAGCGAATCTTGATTAGGTAGGTTTTGGGGCAGGTTGAAATTGGCACCTCTTCGACGTTGATCGGGTTAGATCTGGTCTAGTCTCTAGCTAATGTTTACATCTTCGATTTTCTTATGTACTATTCGAACGCTAGCTAACTAGCTAGCTTGATCAATGAGAATCATGAGATGAGATGTATAGAGTTTAGAAAGGGGATTGATGAGACGTAGACAAAGAAATTCTTGACTCGAAAACAATAAAGATTAACGTATTGTTGCACATCTCAATCCAATATTGTTGTTGATCCTTGAGAAAATTTAGAGAAATAGTATGTAGAAAATTGATTTTAAAAGCTATAAACTTGGTATGTTGCTGCAAAAAAGGCAGCCTTGTTTTCAGGCAATTAAAGATACCTATTTGTACCTCTATAAACAGCAGATCACATCCAAATATTTGTTGTTGTTGTTGTTGTTGTTGTTGTTGTTGTTGTTGTTGTTGTTGTTGATACTTTAGGCCCCTACTTATCATGCTAGGGTTTCTTTCTTTACCAAAATATAAAAAATCAAATGAAAAGCAAGAAAATGAATGACATGTCAATACAAGTTATACAACCTAGATTCAAGAGAGGTAGTTTACAATACCTTCACATCATGTATAAGCTTCTCATGTATCTTGGACCAGGATGTGGCACCAGCGGGACCAACATTATCATTCTCGCCATTATTAATCCCAACATGAAAATCATCTTTATTAAAAACTGGCATTTCAACTTCATCTTCAGAAGAACAATCTGCATTAACTTCTGTTTGCAAAACCCTTAGTGACACTGACAATAGGTAAAGTGTAACTTGTAACAGCTAGTTTTATTTATATATGATGATAAAAGGACGCTCAAAATGCTAAGAGCGTGACAAATTCTGATCCATATTGAATTAAAGAAGTCCGTTGTCAGAAGAGCACATCCAGTCAAATACATTCTTTACCCAGTGTTGTAATATATAGGGCTTGTGTCGACTACTACAACCAGAATAATCCTTCATAGACTAGATGTTCAGACTGCACAAATCAAATTGGATTTTACATTGATACCATTGACAATAACAAACATAAAGTTGGTTTTTTACTGTTGTATTATGGTTATAATTTATAAGAAGACATACCTCGTCAGCTATATGCTTCCTCCTCTCTTTCGTTTTTATTCCACCGGTCTGTTTACATTCACCAATATCAAATCAAAGGCATTACAACCTCAAAAGAGTGCATAGTTGTATCTCATCTTCCTGTTCTTGTTGGGAATTACAACCTCAAAAGACATAAAGAAAACAGAAAAAGGCTGAAGTAGTCAATAGATGCACCTGATAGTAACTCAAACAGTCAAATTGCAATGCAAGGTTAGGTTTTTCCTGTTGGATTGAAACCAATATTCAGATATCAAAACTCCCCTTATCACACCATGAATCACAAGTACACATTGGCATTGTTATCCCAATATCCCTCACATAATCATCCTTGGCTATGAAATTTTCTTATGCTGACAAATAATATATTATTTAGTTCTCATCCTAAGCCTCATTGACATTGATGATAGAGATTAACACAGAACGTTGCAAAAGCCAGCTTGATGGTGAGCACTGAGCAATGTTGGCCAGATTCATAAAAATAAAAATAAAATATATATATGAAAAAACAAAAAAAAAACATGTAATCTCCAACTAATTCCAAGACATTACAAGTTTTTCTGTCATGACTACGTGGTCTGTAGCTAAGAGTAGTTCATTGCTGAAAATGCAACTAGTAGCCACATACAGTTACAGAAATCAAAATTTCCATAATGCAGATTCAGCAAGGGAGATTTTTAAATTAAAAAAAATAGTGAAGATTACACTAATGCGTTTCAAACTTGACCTAAAATTTAAAGAGAAACCAGCTAAAACTAGCTTAATTTGTCTGCGAGGACAAGGTAATTACTAATACTACTAACTCAACTTCAATCAAAATCAGCGCAAATGACATTCAATTCAACCAACTTATTCAATGAACAGCAGGAACTGGATCTGAAACTACTCAACCAACCGAAATTATGACGACAGGCAGAATGTACAAAATGAACCAGCTGAAATTATGACATAAAATCAAACAGGGATCAGATCAAACAAAATGGATGGTGGACTACTCATTTGGACTGATCAAGAAGATAGAAATGCCTAGAATAAAATCACTAGAATAATCTACTACTCTTGTAGAGGAAGTAGTGAAAGTCGGCAACTATCAACCGACTTACTTACCTTATAAATAGGCATGAGATGCTTCATCTGCAGTGTTGTAAGAGTGACGTGAGTTAATATTGGTGGTGAGTGTGAAAGCAAGTGAGAAGGTGTGAGTCTGTATTTTCGTGAGTGGGTTGGTAGAACGTGAGTGAAGTGTGAGTCAGTGTGTGTGTGGAGTTGTGAGTTGAGGGGTCAAACGGAAATAGAGAACTTTCTTCGTGAATTTATTTCCCAACCTACAAAATATATCGGCGATTAATCTCACCAGAGATGTTCTGATCGGAATCTTGATTTACAGTGAAACTATTTCGGCGCCACATTTTCCCTGCCGTTGTAAGAACCACGGAGCAGATCAACTCACACCTCACGGACCCATAAAATGATAAAATCTTGGGTAAACGGCATAAAACCACCCTTTAAATAGGGCATATTGCTCAAAACCACCCCTTAAAATAAAAATTGCAGAAAACCACCCCTTATAATAAGTCTGTTAGCATTTAACCACCCTTTTCCCTAATTCCGTTAGTAGGTTGTTAAATCAACCTTGCGTTCGTCTCAGAGCCTGCTCCCATGGCTGCTCTTTTCCAGATTTGAGCTTGGGAGGGAGATAAAGTGGAAAATAGACAAGATTTCAAAAATAAAGGAGAGGGATCACACGAGATTGGGTTGGGGATAAGCTATCAAATTCAATTTGAAGGGGGTGGGTGGGGTAGGATTGTACGTAATCCCTCTCCTTCTTTTGATTAGTGGACTGAGATTCACCGAGGGCGGAGAGGTTCAAGTGCCGCGGGGGGGGGGGGGGGGGGGGTTAGGCTGGTGGTGGGTGGCTACGGGGTTACCCAGGAGAGAACGATGTGGATCTGAGGAGGAGGCTGAGGCTAGGGGCTGTTGCAGAGGTCCGGGTGAGGCGGGGAGTGGTCCGGAGACTCGGAGAGCCTGGATCCGGCGACGAGGTGGGGGATGAAGATGGGGAAATCCGGTGAGTAGGTGGAGTTGTTGTCGTGGGGCTGCGGAGACGGGTGAAGCGGCAAGGGGCAAGAGGACTAGGCAGTGGATGACGGCCTAGTATGGGCGACTAGGCATCGACAAGGAGGGTCGGGGCAGGGCGGCGGGCTCTCTCCCTCTCCAAGTCCAAGCTTAGATCTGGAAAAGAGCATCCATGAGAGCAAGGTCAGTGAAGGCTTGAATCTCATGGACGCGTCAATTTGACGGCTTACTAACGGAATTAGGGAAAAGGGTGGTTAAATGCTAACAGACTTATTATAAGGGGTGGTTTTATACAATTTTTATTTTAAGGGGTGGTTTTGGGCAATATGCTCTATTTAAAGGGTGGTTTTCTGCAGTTTACCCTAAAATCTTTAGGGTTTGGCTATTGGTTATTGGGCCTGGGCCTCATAAAGATTTTGAATGGGTGGGCCTTCGTAGATCGTCGGCCCAAAACACTATACTTCTTGAATTTGGTAAATTAAGTGCGGTCATCCCGTATTCGGACCGGAGACTCGGGAGAACAAAATTTCAGCCATAAGGCATGTTTGGATTCCACATAATTATATAATTTTTTCGTAAGAACCACATAATGTAAATTATTGGTGTAATTTACAAGGTGTTTTATTTTAAATGTATGTAATGTTAAACATATTGTAAAATGTGTTGCCCAAACACTATTAAGTATTTGTATTTATAAATACATTATAATTATGTGGAAGCCAAACACACCCAAAATTACATATTAAGGTCAAATAAAATATAAATATGACATCACTAACCCATTTTCAAAACAACACTAAAGTATACTAAGGGTGTGTTTGTTAATGATGTCTAGATATCAGATATCAGATATCAGCCCCGATATCTGATATCTAGTGTTTGGTAGGGCTAGATATCGATATCACTTTAACTGATATCGATATTTAGTGTTTGGTATGCATAATATATCACTTGATATCAAGTGATATCTGATATCTGTGTTTGGTAAGAGTCAGATATCGATATCAGTTGATATCTAGATATCAAATTTGGCCTATTTTGATATACTCATTTTTTGGGAGGTATCACTTGATATCGATATCGCCCGATATCGATATCTTGATACCGATATCAAGATATTAAAGATATCACCCGATATCGATATCTTGATATCGATACTGATATCGATATCTTCATATCTAGATATCGTTACCAAACACACCCTAAAACTGTCCAATTTTACCACAAATTATTGACATTAGAATCTTAGATGTAAGTGGCGGCCAAGGGGGGAGAGCGCAGGGGGGTAGCAGCTCCCTCCTCATACGGTGGAAAAACGTAGAAATATTTTTAAAAAAATAGGGTAAAGAGATAAAAAAAATTAAAAAGAACACAAAAATTGTCTAGCTTAATTGATAAAGAAAGAAAATGAAGAATAAGTAATCAAAGAGAACATGAGTTCAAACCTCAATACTTACTTTTTCATATGAATATTCATTATGTTACACATATATTTTAAAAAATTCTTCTAATTTTAATTCCCTTAAAAAAAATTTAACTATCAATGTCATATTTAAACCACAATTTATGGATTTTGTCACACTTTTCAATCCTATTAATTTTATTTCATTTAAAATGACATATTTTTTTTAAAAAAATATAATTCTTTCAATATTTTTCAAACAAATATTCATCATACAAAATATGGCTTGCTACCGCTAATAAATAATTGACTTTTGGTACAATACGTAGTTGTTTACATGTACTTTAGCCAATCATTAATTTATTAAAGCATCGTTTGGATTAAAAAAAAAAGGCGATGAGATATAAAACTCACTAAGTATGGAAAATATACATACATTTGATTGTTTTTTCTAAGGCCGGAATAAAAAACAGTTTATGGGAATTTCAATAAAAATGAAAAATCTATTCCTCTTATATATTAATTATTGTTATAATATTATTATATTGGGATGGATAAACTCTAAGAAGCCCTAGTTCCGTTGTATACACCTATATAATGGGTACTTTGGAACCCTAATAAGACATCAGTTTCTCCTCTTTCTCTGCGTCTCTCTTCTCTATTCTTACGGTTTATCACACGTTATCAGCACGATAGACTCTCTCGCTTACTGTTCGACTTAATGAAGATCTGTGCAACCAATTCACTGTTCGACTTAATGAAGATCTGTGCAACCAATTCATTAAAGGGAAGTAATTTTTTATTTTTTTTTCACTTAATTGGTACGACATTCAATCCTTGTTGATATTGTCTTATGGTTGGAGATCTAATCAAATTTTTTTTTTCTTCTTTAATCTTTTGTTTGGGTTTGGGTTGATCAAGAAGATTGCCGCAACCGACTTTAAAAATTAAAGGGCAGTGATTTCAATCAACCCGCCGCCACTGCGGTACCGTCGAGAAGTACTGAGCCACCAGTCGCCACCATCATCGACACAGCCGAGCTCGAACGGAGGTCGATCGGAGATGGGTTTTTCCAAGTTAAGGTTTTTATCCCATTGGATTTTTCCAAGTTAAGGTTTTTAACGAGGCAACTTATGCACCATTTAATACAACGGATCCCCCTGATCAACAATGAAAAGCACACTGGGTCCTGAAGTACCTTATGCTTGTGCATTCAAAGCCGATCAACACAAATACATGAAAGTCAAGCGCATCAAGTCAATCATGAAGAAATTCCAGGTCAAGGACAATGTTGAGATTCGACCATAAGTTCATGAAGACAGCGCCATCACGAAGAATGAGAAGACTTCGAGAAGGATGTTGAATTCAGGGGGAGTATACACGCACTGCTAGGGGTGGGCACGGGACGGGATGGGACGAGATTGAGTCGGGACGGGACTCGTCCCGCGAAATTTTTACGGGACGGGATCGGGACGGGATTGACACTTTTTTTTCGGGACGGAATGGTGTCTGAACGGGACGGGATCGGGACGGGACGGGCCTTGTCCCGCATATAAAAATAATAAAATATTATATAAATTTGCAAAGTGAAAAATGCTTTCATAATTCATTATTTTGTATAATATGTTGAATACGGTATTCTTCTCAACTATATTATTCAATAATAATAATAATAATAATAATAATAATAATAATAATAATAATATTATTATTATTATTATTATTATTATAATACTATTATTAATTCATACAATGATTGTATAATTAATTATAATGTTCAACATATTTGGCTACATTATCTTACTAGATCAGGACGGAAAGGAATTGAGACGAGATTCACCAGATATTGTCTCATTATCGATTGATAGTTGGGAAGAATATATACCGTATTTAGCTATTTGCCTCTTGTAACTCTAAATGGGTATAATAATAATAATAATAATAATAATAATAATAATAATAATAATAATAATCCCACATTATAATTAAAAATAAAATAATATAATATTACTTATTTTTATTGTTATTATTATAAAATAATTATACTTTACAAGAAAAAATATAATATAATAATAATAATATAATAATAATTTTATTATAAATTAATATTATTATTAAATTATATTATATTATATAATATTATTATTATTATATATTTAAAATTATTATTATGGTTATAAATAATATTTTCTCAAATAATAATAATATTATTATTATAAACAAATATTATTATTATTATAACTGGAAGATTATGATTATAATTATAATTATAATATTTTCTCAAAATAATAATACTAATAATATATTATTATTATTCTATAATATTATATTATTATTATTATTATTATTATTATTATATGTGGGGATTTGCGGGATCCCACCGGGATCGTCCCGCGTTTCGTCCCGCATAATTTTTGCGGGACGGGATTCGCTATTTTGTCCTAATTCCCACCGGGATCGGGACGGGACCGGGACGAGATCGGGATTTGCGGGATTTGTGCCCACCCCTACGCACTGCACTCTTTTTCCCTTCGATTAGGTTTTGTCCCACTGGGTTTTCCTGACAAGGTTTTTAACGAGGCAGTATCATCAAAGCGTATCACATGTCATTTGTATTTCTCCTTGTTCCTAGTTTTGGTCACATTGGGTTTTCTATGCGAGGTTTTTAATATGACAGTCTTGTAATATTTAAGGATGTTTATCCAAGGGGGAGTGTTATAATATTATTATATTGGGATGGATAAACTCTAGGAAGCCCTGTTCCGTTGTATACACCAGCTATATAATGGGTACTTTGGAACCCTAATAAGACATCAGTTTCTCATCTCTTCTCTGCGCCTCTCTTCTCTATTCTTACGGTTTATCACAATTATGGTTTAATATTCCCAATTTTTTATATAAATAATTTCTTTCTGTATCTTTATTTCTAAGTACCAAAATTCATTCCAATCTTTTTTTTTTTGCTCAAATCCAAACAAAGAGTGTAATTCATGCGGTACTGATATGCTAAAGTCGGCTGACCCGGTGGGGTCAAAGAGCTGAAGGGAGGTTGTGTGTGCGGGTCCACATACGGAAGAATCGAACAACACATAAATCCAACGGAATTTTATCTCAAAATCAATTGACAATGAGAGTAGTAGCATACTAACCTTATATGTTGTTTAAGCAATCTCAATATTACCGATATGGGACAATCACATTCCAATATATAGCTCCGTTTTGTTATACTTATGCTTGAATACCTATCAATTTAACACCCGAGTGACATATTATAAATGTATTTAAAAAGTAGATATTTATTAATCACTTGAGACATCCTTTCAATAATTTGAAATATATAACTTGTATATTTTGCACAACTTAATACTCTCATACTAACGTCTATAAATTATTACCAAAATATAAATATATATATTGATAATTAGGTCAAAAAGTTGTATACTCAACTATGTCGAGTAAAATCAATTTTAAATTTGATGTTACTCGACATAGTTGAGTATACAAGTTACAACTGACACATACTTTACTCCCACATGGAATGTTGTCCTCCCTTGAAAATTTAAATATTACTCCCTCCGTTAATTAAAATTTGACGTTTTACTATTTACGTACGCTTTTTTAGGTGTTAAAAACTATATAAAATATTAACTTTTTTAATAATGTTTTTAAACAATTTCATACTTATTACTATTAATTTTAAATTTATAAAAACAAAATTTAAAAAAGTTAATATTTAATATAGTTTTTATTATTCTAAAAAAGCGTGCATGAATTGTAAACGACATGTTTTAATTAACAGAGGGAGTATTTTTTTACATATGTGTTGGAGACATCTCCAAATCAATGAGGTTGATAAATCATCAAAATATCACTAATATAAGTACATTTTTACGGGAAAAAATTTGATATGTTTGTATCCGTACAAGATTAATCTGTATAAATATAATAATATTTTTGTTGACTAACAAACCAAATATTATAAATTTTTATGGAAAAAAAATCGTGCTTTTTTGTTAGAAATAAGTTGATGACATTTTTTCGATGCTGCTTCAGGCTTTAGACCCTATTTAATGGTAGTGTATCATAACTAATTTAAAAAAAATAAAATAAAATAAAATGTCAATTTTTTTATTAAACTAATGTAATTATGTGAGAGGAGTATCATACATATGATACTCACTTTATTGGTTTTCCTCCACTTTTGTATTTTTGTATTTTTTTAATAAGTTATGATACTCAACTAGAGTACCACCATTAAAGATGTTCTTATAAATAACTTCTTCTGTAACTGATTCTGTTACGGTTCTTGTTCCTCTTTCATTTTCAATTGCTCTCTCCCTGAGCTGTGTTCTAGGCTTCTAGCTCATCTGTATTGATCTCTTGAATCTGATCAAGTCAAGACTCAAGACTTACACTACAACAAAACAGTGTCAATTTTGACACTTTTAATGACCAATGTCGACGCTTTAAAGCATCGCAAATTCCATTTTCGACGCTTTTAAAAAGCGTCGAAAATTCTTGCGTCATGAATGGCAAGTGCTATTTTCAACGCAGAATTATGTCGAGACCAATCTCGACATCATAGGGCGTCGAAAATGGCATGCCAATTTCGACACTTTATGGTGTCGAAAATGATATGCCATTTCTGACACCCTAAGGCGTCGAAATTGGCATTTTATTTTCAAAAAAAAAGCGTATTTTTCTTCTTTCATCCCCTTTCATTACACATTAATTCAATTTGAGGAATCTTCACAATCTGTCCATGTTCTTAGTCCTAGATTACATGTACAAATCAAACATTGTAATCCAAACAAGGGAATACCAAAGACCAACTAAGTAGCAAGAATGAAACAAGTAAGTGTGTTCAAATATGAGAACAAAGAGCAACTGATCAGCTAAGTAGAAGTTGTAGGTAGTTGGTGGGAAGCACTGGAACTTGAGCTCTTCCTGAATAAGCAGTGCAGTTCCATGGCAACCGCTTCAGTCCGGTCATGCATAGACAGTTTTGTTTACTTGAAAGATCTTTTGTAGAATACTATAATCAGGCCATGTATAACCAAAAAATATAAACAAAGAATCCATCAAATGCAACAAATACACACAGATAACAGTCTCAGCATATACAAGGACTAAATAGATACATTGATCTGTATTTCTGTATTAGTTGTGTTTCTTTACAGGTAGTTTCCTTTCCTGACATTGTCATATATTGATTGAAGCACAAAACCATGGGGCAAGGAACTTACCCAAGTTGTGATGTATCTGAAATGTCAGAATCATCATTGAAACAAACAGAAGGATGAAAAAAGCAAAAGGATCAGTACAAGTAAAAAGATTGAAACAAACAGAAGGTTGAAACAAGCAGAAGGAAAAAGAGTAGTGGGATGGTCAGTTGGTCCATGAATTCTCTATTTATACTTATTCAATCAAAAATACTCTTGACAAAGAAAACCATCTAGACAGATTGGATAGAAACAGATTGGCAAACAGATAATAAGACAATTGAGATAAATAACATTAGACAAAAAAACTTGGTAGTTTCTGATGAATTTGATGAAGCTGATAAGAGGGTATTAGGTATTGAGAATAAGTAGATCAACATGGAACCTAACTTAAAAGTCCAGCAAAATTGAAGTTTGGCATGTACCAAGCAGATTCCAAACATAAAAAAAGGGCATGGAATGAGAGAAAATTCTGAGATAGGTCATCGTAATACTAACTTCATCTCTGCAGATCATCACACAGAAAAAATTGTCATTAGACCAGGCAGTTGGATATTGAATTTCACCCATTTCATGGCGATGGATTCTTCATTGTGCTCATACATACACATCTCTAGCAAACATTTAAGTGGAATATAGAAGCTTTCGTTCAAAAGCTAAAAGCTGAGTACACCTCAAAATTAAATCTTAGCGAGCTCCAGCAAATAACTATCTTCCCCAAACATGAAGAATGAGTTCAACTCCTCTGCTTTCAAACAAGGCAGTGATACAGATATTTCAAGTCTAAGACTATAAAAACATGTTACAAGTCAAATATTTCAAGTCGGAGACTATAAAAACATGTTCATGGTGATATAGCCAAATTTACAACATATTGTGATGTGATAAAACTAAGTCTAAAATAGCATGCAAGTAAGAAAACCATCTAGAGCATCACGAAGTAATAAACACGGTTCCAAAGCAAAGATCATGCCAACACAGAACCAACACAACAGCATTAATCAAAGGGCGACACTGCAGATCACAACAGAAATTGAAGAGCAATACAATAACAATCCAGCAGAACCTAAAGCAACAAAAAACTTAATCATAATAAATATAAAAATAGTGAACAATTTGAGAATGAAACAAGTGCAAGTCCTCAAAAAATAAACCATAACAGATACTATTTAATTGTTAGGAATATAGATTAGTTAATAGACTTGATGATGATATAAAGAAAATAAAACTAAAACAAAACAAGCTAGTAGTCTAGAGGTTTACCCTTTATCTTTGAGCCCGTTAACGGGAGGGTAGCTAAAGGGCTTAGTGATCTTCAAGCTTCTCAAAAGGATCATTTAGCCTGGATTGTTTCCCGGATTTCGAATCTTTGGGGCCTGACCCTGTTTTACTTTTTAAAGCTTGGAGAGGTGTCTTGGTTGAAACTGAAGAAACAGAAGGATCATTTAGCCTGCTCTTGTACCTCTGGGGAGGAGGTTCATCTAACAAATATTGATAAGGATCTTCTTTCATGTGGGAACTGATTATATGGGAAAAGTAACTGAAAATACTCTAATTTGTCAGGCAGTTAATTTAGTTGAATGGAGTTAATAGTTGTAAGAGCTTCTACCTTGGCTACCTCTACTCTCATCCTGACTGCTATCCCCGTTGGGATCCGAATCATCGTCTTGATGTGGTATCTTAAAATTCATCAAAGACTGCACCATAATGAATCAAGAAAACCAATAGCAACACCACTAAGCCATCAAAAGTTAAAAACACACCAATGTGATGTGAATTTTACACTGTTACAATCACACACTGCTAGGCGAAAAATCAAAAAGATTTTAGATAACATACTGAAATTGTCCTAATGTGAAAGAACATCCCAATTGCACTTACGGAAACTTATACCAACAACTGAATACAAATTTCCTTTGATGCAACATTTTATTTGACGCTGCTTCCAACGCTTATCCAATCTTTTAACTGGAATGGGCAGAGGACTACCTTGAGAAGTTAAAATTTGAGGATATGAGCTTGCAATTTCACAAAGGAGCTTCAAAGTGCAAACTGAACAAGTTAATCTACAATCTAAATTAATAAGCCAATTGAAATTTTTTTTTTTTTTAAATCGAGGAGTACTCTACTCGCCAAAAAATTGAGATTCATTAAGGATTTGGAAAACTAGAGGATCGGACTTCGTTTTGATCTGAAAAATTGGAGAAGAGAGAGGGTGAGAGATGGCGGTCTACACTTGACTAAGCTAATATCTACACTCGAAGCCGAAGAATGACGATGCAAAGCTACTTCAATAATTCAACAATCAAAACCCTAATTCATCAAAATCAAGCCAAATAAAGACATAGTTATAAGGATATACTTAATCTCGACTGGATCAACATGAAGTAGGCCTCGAGGCGGCTCCTGTTAGAGGATTAAGGCCTCGAGGCGCTGATGCTGAGGGATTCGCTTCGTCTCGGTGTGTGGGCAACGACGTCGGCGATAAAGAGGCGAGGAGTGTTCACCATGGCATTTTCCAGTAGCTATGGCGACTTTGGTTCATCTATGGAGAGGGCGAGTGATAACTGGTAGAGCAATGACGAGATCTGAGTGGAGATTGGGAGAGAACTAGAGGAGAAAGATCTAGAAGCCATGGGTGGAGAAAGGAGTTTGCCAGAAAATCGCCAATCTCTCGCTTTGGGAAGGTCTGCTAGGGTTGGGTTCTAGCCTTTCAGTATTTTAGTAAAATACAAAACCATTTTCAACGTCTGTAACTGTCGAAAAAACAGGTCTAAACGACGCTTTTGTGTGTCGGTAATTTTCGACGGGTAGGAATGTCGAAAATTATCGATGCATAAATAAAGCGTCGAATACAAGCGTCGAAATTTAAACAGTTTTCCTATAGTGTTATTGTTTTTTTTTTGCAAAGCCGAGACTTTTCACTAGTACGTACATTACGTACGTACTAGTGAATATTATAATATAAATTATTAGTGAATTTTTAGTCATACTGATATATATACCAACAT
Organism: Persicaria maculosa; assembly: GCA_963922045.1. NCBI lineage: Eukaryota > Viridiplantae > Streptophyta > Magnoliopsida > Caryophyllales > Polygonaceae > Persicaria > Persicaria maculosa. The sequence continues at coordinate 70,423,782 of OY998255.1, forward strand.
CAATTTGAATATTATAATATAAATTATTAATGAATTTTTTGTCATATATAATGCAAAACAGTGCATCGTAACGAGATTGAAAACTACGAGCTAGTATGATATAGTGGCCATTAAAATCATTGAATTTAGTGATCTAAATTACTGACGCAAGCCATCAATATATATTATTTTATTTTTGTGGCTAAAGAAAAGCATCCATCTATGCATTAAGATCGTAAGTTGACACTCGTATTATGTAAAAATTATGTGACCATTTTAATTTTTAAAATTAAAAGTCAAAATCATGTAACAAACTAAATGGTATAAACAAATTAACAAGAATTTATAAATAGTTAAATACATCTAGGGTAAAACCCGTCTCAAATCCGGCTCGTTTGTTCAGGTCTAGTTTTCAGATGTGCATTCTCTCTCTCTCTATATATATATATCTCCCTAGCCTATAGATTCCATATATGCAATTGTTTAGTATTATGTATAGATTATATACTAATTCAAGAACCAAGAGGTGAAAAAACTGAAAATCATTTATATATCCAAACTCTGTTGTGGAGATACTATTTACACCCAATTTTTTTCTATATAATTGGTACTACAAATCTTGTGCGTCAAGTGGCATTTTATTTTGTGATGTAAATATGAATGTGTTGCGATGTATTTAGCATGGATACTGATATACTATATAGTCTATATACCCTTCAAGATAAATAAAAGTCAATAATTTAATTTTAAAATTATTTTCCTAAATTGAAAAATATTAATCTTATAATTACTGTACATTTTTAAATGATAAACTACATCTTGGATAATCTTTCTTGAATAAAAAATTCTTAATGTACATCGTCTTGAAAACATATATTAGAAAATTCATACATAAAAAGAAAACGTATTTTATATGAAAATTCATAACGCATTATTTGGGGAAATTCCTTTAAAAAAATGTACCTTTTAAGTCATTGCCTCTTGCTATGGTACCTACTCCGGGGAAAATATGTTATCTTGAAAGTTGGAATTAAAATTGGACACTTGGTTGTCAACTTAGCATTGACATTTTAGTGCTAAATAAGTAAATAATAAATAAAGAAATAATCCTACCAAATAAAATAAATAAAGAAAATAATTGATAAAATAAAATATTGGTTATGTGAATAATAGGTTGACTTTGTTGAATTATTGGTACAACAAAGGGAACATTTCTATTCAACATGCCACTTAATTGATTTGATTATTCAAATAAATATTTTTTTAATAATTTTCACAATTATTTTGTTTATCCTGGTCCACGACGCCACGTACGGCCATCAAAATTTTATAAATAGAGTGTATGAGCGAGTTTTTAATCAGGCTAAAACTGAAAAATCAACTTTATTTTTACATTACAAAAATTATTATTTTTCTTGATTACGTACATAAATAAATCTCAAAATAATAATGGGGTTGTTTTTTCATACAAAACCAAAATATTTGTATATACCATGTCATCCCGCGGATTTATTGATTTATATATATATATATATATATATATATATAATTGTACTAACGGGAGAAAAATCTTTATTTTTCTATTGGAGCTCTTATTTTTTTCCTGTTGATGCAATTACGTAATACTCCCTCCGTATCACAAAACTTGTAGTTTTAGAGTAGTAAACTTGTATAAAAAAAACTTGTTTTTTTAGCTATAATTATTATCTTTATAGGTAATGATTTCTATTTTTATAGGTAATAATTAGTGCTTTTAGGTATTTTATCCTATAAAAGTAAAGAAAATATAGGTATTATTAATAAGTGTGCATAAAGCTAAAACTACAAGTTTTGCGATACAGAGGGAGTATCTTTAAATGAAGGATTTTGGGGTGTGTTTGGATTAACCCAACTCATTAAAATAAATTATAATATAATTATAAATATAAATACCTGAATATAAATGCATAAAATAAAATTATTTGATCAAACATTCTCTATTAAAGAAAAAGTAGGAATTTGAAGCAAGGAAAAAAATGAGACATATAATGCGCAATAAGTAGACCTGTCAAAACACAACCCGACCCGGTGATCCGACCCGACCGACCCGAAAAATTTTTGACCCGAACCCGGAAATTTTGGCTCGAATTTTTTTTTCGACCCGAACCCGAAAAACCCAAAATTTTTCAGGTAATCTGGGTTTCGACCTGGTGACCCGATTGACCCGGTAATTTTCACCCGATTTACCTGGTTGACCCGGTGACCCGGTTGATTTATAATTATATATAATTAAATTTTTTATATATAATTAAAATTTATCACAAAATTATCAAATTATGATTTTTTTAATTTAAAAAAGAAAAAATGGACAAACCCGAAATCGACCCGAAATGACCCGAAACCTGGTCAAACCCGTTTTACCCGAGACCCGAAGTGATCCGACCCGAATCCGATCCGAATGACCCGTTTGACAGGTCTAGCTAGGGGTGTGCAGAAAAACCCGAAACCGAAAACACGACACGAAAACACGACACGAAAAAACCCGAAACCGAAAAAACACGACACGATAATGACACGAACCGAGAAAACACGATTGTAAATGGTTCGTGTTCGGATCGGGATAATCCCCTTATTGGGTACCCGACACGAACCGATTAATTTTTATTTTTTTTTAATTTTTAGATAGTGTGGTATAATATTAGTAAATAAAGAACCCCTAAGTATCAATATGTTTCGTTTGTCCAACTGGTAGCGGGAAGCGCTTGGTTCGGGGCGTTTAGCATCTGATTCGAGTTCGAACCTGCCTGGCAACATTTTTTGTTCTCTGCCACACTCTCTTTTTTTTTTTTTTTTTAAATTTCAGTATTCAGTACTCCGTATTTAATTCCGTCTCTTTTTAGTTTTTACCCTAGCCGCCTTGTTCCTCCAGGCCGAACTCCGAAGAGCCAGCAGCCCTAGCCGCCTTGTTCCTCCAGGCCGAACTCCGAAGAGCCAGCAACGGTGAGAAGAAGCGGTTCCTCCAGGCCGAACTCCGAAGAGCCAGCAGCCCTAGCCGCCTTGTTCCTCCAGGACGAACTCCGAAGAGCCAGCAGCGGTGAGAAGAAGCTCCTCTAGATCGAAGAGCGAACGGCGAGAAGAACGAGATTTCCAGAGGTTTGATTTTACAAAGAGGTCGATCTCCGTTTTCCTGTCTTTGATTGGGGCCTGATTTGCAGTGTTACAGTGTTCATCGACGCTCGACACTCTCCTTCTTCTCGCCCTTCTTTCCTCCTCTTTCACTCTTTGGGACAACGGACACGGAAACCCCTTGTTTGCTCCTCCAGATCTCGACAATGTGCTTCAGATCTCCGTTGGTGCTACAGAGAAGCCGATCTCGACAATGGCTGCTCGACAATGGGTGCTTCAGATCTCGACAATGGGTGCTACAGAGAAGCCGATCTCCTCCAGATCGTCGGCGTTCGGCAGCAAGAGGAGAAAGAGAGGATTTGAAGACATCTCAGGCGAGGATTTCTCTGGAACGATGTCGGAAAGATGTAGACGCCGACAATCAGTTTCTCCCTCCCACGCTTGAAGTGGTTCGTGGCGGGTACCCGGGTATCCGACACGGAACCGAATAGCTTAACAGTGTCGGATACCCGGGTTAAGATGGTTCGTGTACGGTTCGGGCTATTTGACCTAAACGGTTTTGAGTACCCGACACGACTATCCGGTTCGTATCGGGTACCCGGATATGCACACCCCTAGGTCTAGCCATAAGGGTACAAGTTTATAATGCGCCAATTTTATTTATTTTTAATTTAAAAAAAAAACGGAGCTAGCTGTAAAAAAACGTCCAAGTTGACGGAGGGTTCGGGTGGTTCGTGATTCCGTGAACACGCACGGCCATGAGGGGCACTCATTCATTACACGTGAGTTTGACTTTACCGCCAGGGGCCCAGGACGTTAGTAGTGTCAGTTAAGACAGTTAAGGGGTTTAAGGGTGTGTTTGGATTATGTGTTTATGTTAATTGTTGGAATATAAACTTATACGGAGCAATATGGATTGTGCTTACATAACATAATTTGTAATGGGGTTAAACGATGTAACTTAAATAAACTATTTTTATCAATTATATTAATTCAATCCATTATATTAAATATAATTATAATGTAATTGTAATTTTTTTACCCATTAATATTGGGAGTTTAAGTAACACAATTAACAACGTATGTCATTTTATATTCACTGTTGGAACGTGGTTGTCCTACATCAGAAAATAATATGTTTTTAATAACATATAAGCTTAATATATATACTACTTCCTCGTCACTATATTGGTTTTGAGATGAAACCTCATTGGATTTATATTTTATTTTCATATCATTGTATATAAACCCGCACACAACCATCTTTCAACATATTGACCCCACCACATAAATATAGTGTAAATTATGCGAAGGATTACCCAACTTTAATCCATGTGTTTATGTTTATAAAAATTATAAACTTCAACACATGAAATCCAAACACAGATAAAAATTTGAGATCAGACAAGTCTGATTCTCGAAAGGCCGATGAATCGGTAAACGAAAATCGTCTAAACATACAGAGAATACATAAAACTGGTGCTATGAAACAAGTAGAAACAAACTCAAACATTTTTTTTGACAGTAGGCAAGAAATAGATCGACAGAACGATCTTGAAGCCATCTACCGATGGCTTGAACGACCCTACAAAGAGGGTCACTGGTCAAAAAAGAAAAAAAACAGTAGCCTAAAATCCCTAAATCTACTATTACAATTACAGATAAAAGATAAAATTAAACATGTAAAACTTGAGCCTTCTTCTTGATATCGAGGCGGATCGCTTAGACGGTTGCATGCATTGAGTTTGACAAAGGTGGCTTAGAAAGCAATGATGGTCGCGATTTTGATTCCGGTTTCAGTTATGGCCAAGCTCGAGGAAGGCTCCAACCACGGCTGCCATATAGAAAAAAACTTACAAACAAAATAAGTTGTAAACAATATATGATAAAGGAACTATAGGTTGTTTTTATGAGAAAAAAGCTAAAAGTTGTATGAGGATTTACAAGTGGTAGGGACAGAGGTTGATTTTGAGATTGGATGAAAAGTTTTTTTTTTATAAAAAAATTGGGATTGGAAAGTTGGTTTTTTGTGGATTTGTGGCTCAATCAAAAGATGGAAACAGGGAGGAAGAGGGATGTTGAAGGAGGAGGGGGAGGGAAGGAATGCGTCGGAGGATGGGGAGGGCAAGCGGTCAGGGAGTCGAGGAGGGTCAACAGTCGGGGTCCCTAGGCCCATCACGGTCAGGATCGATCGGGAGCCCCAAGCGGCCATGCCATCGCATGCAGCGGTGGAGGACGGATGGGGGTGGTGGGGATATTCGCACCAAAACACCGGAGGAAGGGAGAAGCGGCGATGGCGGGTGGTTGGACAGGGTGTCGCTGTGGAAGAGAGTCAGAGGCGGTGGGCTGTCTTGCGGGCTGTCGAGGAAGAATATGGTACACAGAAACGACTACGACGGTGGCAAGACCGGATGAGTTGACGAGGAGGGAGATAGGTGCTAGTGAGATTGCTGCATAGGTCATCGGAGCGGAGAACGCTAGAAGCGGCGGCGGCGACGGCTGGAACAGGGGCGGCGGGAGGAGATCCATTAGGGATGGATTTTTTGGAGAGTTTTTTGGGAGGATTTGTGGGTTAGGGTATTTGTTTTGTAGATTGCAGGTAATCGATGGTGGAGTAGTTGGTGGTTTGGGTCGCGGCCGGCCGGGAAGGCAGCCGGAGATGTGAAAATTTAACTACACGGGGTGGCGGCTAGGGTTTTCTCATAGAGAGCGTTTTGTGGGTTTCTCGTTGCAAACCAAACTCAAACCTTTGTTTATTAATTGGTGTACTATACTACTACCTCCGATCCAAAATACATATCGTTTGACTTTTCAACACGTATTTTAAGAAGGTAAAAACTATATAAAATATCAAATTATTTTAAATTATTTTTTTACAACTTAATATTTGTTGGTAATAAGTATTAAATTGTAAAGAAATAAAAAAAAAAGTTAATATATTACTCCGTATATAGTTTTTAGCTCCTTAAAATACGTGTTAAAAAGTCAAACGACATTTATTTTGAATCGAATGTAGTAATTTAATTTCCCTAATTAAAGACTAATTAGTTAATGATCACATTTAACAATGTGCACCTATAATTAACTTAATTAATACGAAGTACTAGCTATATACATATACTAAAACCGATGCATAGCGTCTTGCATGGCGGCGTGTGAATGAATCTGCCTACGTGGCGGCGCGTGAGTGCGTCTCGCAAAACTTTCTCCCGTCAAAAAGGAAATCTAATAAAAATAATTATTTTATTTTACCATTAACTCTTATAATTGGATAGATATGAAATATCTTATAAGGAAAAAATTATATCAATATAGCACAATCAATATAATTAAACGTAATAATAATAATAATAATAATAATAATAATAATAATAATAATAATAATAATAATAATAATAATAATAATATCTCCCACCAAAAAATTTTGTCATATAGGCCGTATGTATATACAAGTTATATATTAGATCATTTGCTCATAATGTATATTCGTTCATTATGTATATTCGATATAATTAGATATAATTAAACACATCGTATGTCTTTACTCTATTTCAATATAATTAAACGTATTAGTAATAATAAAACTAATTAAGCTATCATTTTGATGGTTGTTAGATTCAAGGTTTGAGTGTCTAATGGAGTTTTAGAAACACTCTGTAATCTATATCTATATTTTTTATTCTATTCTATATACATATACTAAAATCGATGTATAGCATTTTATGTGGTGTGTTGTTGATTCTAGGGAAAAATTAATAAAATAATATGTTATCATAGTTTATAGAAAGTTGTATAAGTCCCAATCTATCTATATATATTTTAGTTCATTTACAAAAATATAGATAAACAATATTTCATGATCATACTTACCAAAAATATTAATAGATAAATATGTTATATTTGTTAGGTGCTATTTTATTTATATCTAAAGTATTTTTTGGTGGAAATAATTATTTATATCAAAACCAATCATTTAATAATTGTTATTTTATTTCTATCTATATTATATTTGAGGCCAAAATAAATAATTAAGATATTATATAGCCATAATATGTAGCTATAATCCATCCGTGTAGAGATATTTCAGTAAACTAACGTACTATATATTTAATAAAAAACAATATTGAAATATTTTAAAAAAAACATGTATCTATTAAATTAAATGAGATTCAATTAATTGTAGAGTAGAAAAAAATTACCTTATAAATGTGAATTTTATTTATATTTTGAGAGAATCTAAATAAAAGATATTTGGATTTTTATAATATGTCGAACTAATTTTATTTATATCTATATTAATTTTTGGTGAAATTTTGATATATATTTATATTTTTTTTTATTGAAATCTATCTAAATTATTTATAATATTGTATTAATATATTCCCCGTACACGGGACGGGACCTACACTAGTATTATTATAAGTACGCAGCTTGTTTTTTTTTTTTTTTGATGACGTGGAGGTTCCGAGGTTATCGACTAATCCTCCACGGACCGAGAACTAGCTTGAAAGCACTCGAGCCGGGTAAGTACGTAGCCTGTTAGTAGCCGCATAGATGTATATATAAAATTGCGAAAGATGTTAAAAAGACGTTTTTATTGTTGATTTGGTGAATTCCGGCAGGCCATATAACGTGGGGTGTCCACACGTTCGAGCGCATATGCATACCCGAGTTGAGCACACAAGATCAGTGGGGTTCCATCCTAAAACCAATTAACAATAGAAGGAGTAATCCACTGACTTATATGCAAGACTCGGAGTTCCGTATTTTTCGATGCGGGACGGATCATCCACACATCACAACATGATGGAATGAATGGATGGATAGTGTACGTAACTAGATGAATGGATAAAGTATGTGTGGTGAATATTTATATTGTAGAATCACTATCAGACTACGTACAAATAGGTCGATCTACCCCCCAAAAAAAAATCAATTGCAAGTAGTGGATTGGTATATTATTAGTATGATGATTGAAATTTGAAAATATAATACTCCTATTAGAGTTTGTCAACTTTAATTATTCATGCTGTCATCTTGTTTAGGAAACAGTATACATGAAGAAGTTCATTTAATCAGCAGCCTTAAATAAATTCCATTAAAAGAAAAAAACACACTGGATCATCATCGGTGGGTGTGACCGGTGACTAGTGAAAACATCAACTTACACTGGATCATCATCGGTGGGTGTGACCGGTGACTAGTGAAAACACAAGATCATCTGCATCAATGCGGGTTTCTTAAATTTCTTAATACCACTTTATCACTTTCTCTCTCCTTAAAAACCTCAACTTACATTTTTGTCCACATTCATATGAATTTCTAGAGTTTCTTAATTTACTTTTGACCAACTAGCTATTATCTATTTTTTATATATATATATATATATATATATATATATATATATATATATATATATATATATATATATATATATATATATATATATAAATATACATAATAATAATATGTTATACATTATCTATATATATGTATTATATTTTGCGTTAATTAATATAATAATAGTATATAATAATTATTTCAAAAATAATCCAAAACGTAAAAATAGATAATAACATTTAATGCAAACAACTTCATTGGAACAAAACAAACACCGAAATACAAGAACAATAAAAATAAAACACAAAGAGTACTCTCCATCACACATGAAATGGAAAATCATCGAAATACAAAAGTAATAAAAATAAAATACAAAGAGTACTCTCAATCATACATGAAATGCTTGAAGAAAATTTTAATTTTCCTAAGAGCCATTTCCAAACTTTTGTCATATGTGTTCAACAAATCTTGCTTCCGTTCATAGTGTGTAATTTTATTCCGAAGTTGTGTTCGTGTTTCAATGTATTTCTCCATAGGGTCTCCATGGGGACAGGTCGCCTATTTGAATACGAAGTGTCGTTATCCTCAACTTGATCGAACTGCGCGCGACAAATCAAAGGAAAGACTGTAGTGTTCTCGCTCGTCCTCCACTATCATATTGTGAAAGATTATACAAGCTCTCATTATCCTCCCCACCAAAGTAATATCTCATGCAAGTGCTGGGTTTTTAACTATGGAAAATAGGGTTTGCAAGACTCCAAAAGCTCGTTCTACATCCTTTCTAGTAGCCTCTTGGTATTGAACAAACAACCTAGCCTTCTATCCTTGTGGGAGCTTGATAGATGGTATAAAAGTCGCCCAGTTTGGATAAATACCATCAGCTAGATAGTAGCTTAAATGATATTGATGGCCATTGACTTCAAAGTTAACTGGTGGAGATATCCCTTGTAGCACATCATCGAATACAGGAGAACGATCAAGAAGATTGATATCATTACACGTACCTGGGGTGCCAAAGAATGCATGTCAAATCCATAGATCATGTGATGCTACTGCCTCTAACACGATGGTTGGTCTTCCGTCTTTGCCTTCGAACTAGATTTTCCATGCAGTCGGACAATTCTTTCATTCCCAGTGCATACAATCGATGCTACCAATTATCATTCCCGGGAACCCGCGTTGTGCTCCTACATGAAGAAGGTGTTGTATATCTGTTGTATTTGGTCTCTAGAGGTATGTATTAACAAACAAAGCTATGACACCATCCACAAAATTGGATAAGCATAGCCTGGCTGTACTTTCTCCTAGTCGAAGATACTCATCAACCGCATCCACACTTATGCCATACGCCAACATGCGCATAGCCGCAGTACATTTTTGTAATGCAGATAGCCCAAGCCTACTAGTGGCATAAGGCTTTTGCATGAAATAATCACTACAAAAAAAAACAATTTAGCAACGGCTACTTCCCGTGGCTAAAAGCCCATTTGTTGTGGCAAAAGAGTAATAGCAACGGCTGTAGCCAAGGGAAACCAGCCGTGGTGAAACCTTCGGTGGCAAAAGAGTCTTGTAACGGGATCTGCCGTCGCTAGGATGATACTGATAGCCACGGCTATAGCAACGACATTCAGCAAAGGCTAGCACCCCCTCCAAAATAGGTGCGACGGGTGGTTTCCGTGGCTACTAAAATTTTCCCGCTAAAATTTTGGCACTTTATTTTCCCAATTTTCCCGCTAATAGGTGCGACGGGTGGTTGCAGTATACAAATGCATTAGTTACCTACCCGCACTTTTGTGCGATTTTGTAATACAGAACATTAATTCGTTTGATACTGGTATTAAAAAACTTAACATACTCCGTATAAAATAACTTATAATTAAATATTAACTCTAACTACCATTATATATATTATTTTTAAAAAATTTAAATAAATTTTATATTAACACCAGTTTAACTGATTAATTTATGCTAATATATTTAATTGACTACCAATAAAAGAGATATAATATTGAAAAAATTTGCGAAATAGGCACATTAATTGGACGTATTTGCAAAATAGACGCGTATTTGGACAAATTTGCGAAATAGCCCCTATATATACTAATTCTCAATTATTTTTTTTCTGAGATTTCCCCCAATCCAATCTCTCTCTCTCCAATCTCTCTCTCCACCATATCTCCTCCGCCAGATCTCCTCCGCCGGTATCTCCTTCTGGCTCCTCCGCATCGGCCTTCGACTCCGCCGACGACGTCGACTACCTCAGACTCCCTTCGATCGGAGACGTCTACTCCGATGGTGCTCGATTCCGTGCTCTTCCTCATGGATTCGGTGCTCCGATGGTGCTCTATCTGGAGAAGTCGAGCGATTCCTCTTCCTATTATACGATCAATTCGTCGATAGCGTGGAGAGATGAAGATGGAGAAGGATCAACGCCGGCGCCGTCGTACAACTGCAAGGAGTTGCTCTGGCCGACTCCCATCTTTCTCCATCTCGCATTCTCCGCTGGAATCGGCGGCCTCCTCTTCGGCTATGACTCCGGTACTCTCTCTTCATCTCTCCTCCTCATCAATCGATTAAAGAGAAAACTAGAGGATTGTTGTTTGTCTTAGCTTGTAGGCAGTAACATCTTAACCTAAATTGACTTCAAATTTGACCGAATTAGGGTTTTTCTCCATTAAATTTCTATGAATTCAAGGTTGCAATCTGGAAAAATTTGTAGTGAGCATCTCCTTATTGTGTGATTAATTTGACTAGTTGTCTATGGTTCAGAACAGATTGTTCAGATGCTAAATATTGTGTGATTAATTTGTAATTTGACTAGTTGTCTATGGTTCAAATGTTTTGCTTTTGAATATTTGATTATGTGGTTTAGTTTTCTACTTTAGATTTCAGTACAGATTTTGTATCATCTTGATTCATGAGTGGATTTATAACTATGCTTGGGGCTAATTTAGCAGTTCTAACCTTGTGCAATTTTAAAGGAGTGTTGAATGTTCATGGTGAGACGTTTTTAATTGGCTTAGCTTGATGAATTGATATTGAGTATGTGCTTCAGAACTTCAGAACTTTAGATTTCCATTTTGGATTTCAATGTCTACCTTTTTTATGTATCTTGCTGCATGAATGTTTCTGCTTGTTAGTTAATAAGATAGTAATCAACTTTTGAAGAATTCTTTATGCTATTTTATTGGGAGATGTTTTATAAAATTTTGTATTCTTCATGTTTCTGGTTCTTAGTTAACAAGATAAGATGGGTAAGGAGAAGGTTCACATCAACATTGTGGTCATTGGACATGTCGACTCTGGGAAGTCCACCACCACTGGTCACCTTATCTACAAGCTTGGTGGTATTGACAAGCGTGTGATTGAGACGTTTGAGAAGGAGGCTGCTGAGATGAACAAGAGGTCATTCAAGTATGCGTGGGTGCTTGACAAGCTGAAGGCCGAGCGTGAGCGTGGTATCACCATTGACATTGCTCTGTGGAAGTTTGAGACCACCAAGTACTACTGCACTGTGATTGATGCCCCTGGTCACCGTGACTTTATCAAGAACATGATTACTGGAACCTCGCAGGTCAGTGTACTGTGGAACTGCATGTTTGAGTAAATCAGTGCGAGATTTATTCCAGATCCTTGTTCTATTTCCTTCAGTTTTCCTTTCAAATCTATTTACTTGTGCTTCCCATCAAATATGAGATTCCTTGTGCTGACAACTTAATTCTTGTTAGCATATTTCATGGTTTTCAATTTCTCATTGTTGGATGCACATTCGTTAATATATCAGTTTACTAGTTATGTACTCTGGTATTGTGCATCTGTAAGAGAGGGTTGTGCAACTCCAAGAGAGAGTTGTGCAACTCCAAGAGAGAGTTGTGCACCTCTAAGAGAACTTCTTGTGCACCTCTAAGAGTGGTGAGATGATCTTTAGTTCTCTTTTTAATCTGTATGTTTGTAGCTCACCAAAAAAAAATCTGTATGTTTGTAGAGAACTTCTTGTGGAATACAAATCGGATTAGTCGACAGAGCAGAGAATATCTTGAACACCCTAACATTATAGATGTGCAAAATCACCAGTACATTTTGGTTCTAGCAAATGTCTTTTTGTTCTTGGCAATCCACTTTCTCCTTTAGATTAATCAGCTGTGTTTGTTTTTGTTCAATTTCCAAACAGTGTCTTTGTTGCTACATTGAATGTTGGAGGGAAATCCCCTCCGAGTGACATGAATCTTGATTACTGGCTTCACGGTGCTCCTCCAGCCCATATATATGTTCTTGGGTATGTCTTTTCCCTACTCAAACATTGATGTTGATCAGATATGAATTGACTCAATTGCTTTTGACCAAATTAGATTTATGTATTCTTTGGGCATTCAGATTTCAAGAAATCATTCCCCTGAGCACCTGCAGCAATTACAGCTTCTGGGCATAGTTGTGTCAAGCCAGATGATGCCATTCGAGCTCAAAGCACTGCACAGATTCATAAAGAACAAGCCAATTCCACTGAGCACGCAGATGAGAAGAGCAATGCCCCAGAAGAAGCCACCATGGCTTGTCACTGAGTGATCTTCTAGTAAAGTACTAAAGTCCCAAACCCACTCGGAAATAAAGCCAAAAGCAAGAAACAAGCAGGATGCTGAGTTGTTAGCTGTTGAAAACTCAATTCTTTAAGGTTTATGTTTACTGTAAATATGGGCATTGGTTGACCCTAGTGTAGGAGATGCTCTCTTTATCTACCTCTTCCCCAACCGTTTCCGCAGACCGAATGAATGATCTGACCTGCTATGGCATGGCACAGATGGAAAATGGTGAACTGGAGATGTGGTGCTTTGTATATACTGCACCTTTAGATTAACCCCCTGGATGATCTTCATAATTATGTATGATTTGAGTAGAGATTGGTATGAATAGCGTGTTGAAATGGACCATTTGTCTAATAAAGGAAACAGCAGGCAAGTAATAATGTAGGGATCCTCAGTACTATTGTAACTTGCTTCCTAGAATCTCTTCATTTTTGCTCTTTTCTTCATTCAAGTCTGCATTTGAACTCTTTGGTTGCTCATCCTCTTCGTTCAAGTGCTTTCAAGATCTATGGCCTTAATAGTGAAATATGTATGAAATATTAATGGCCTTAAAATTTTAAAATTACATTATAAACATAATGTAATTGATTAACATACATTTTAAAATTAGATTTTAGTTTGTATGAATAAAACTATAAATTTCATGAATAACACTATGAAATTTTAGAGTTGGACGACTCTGTTGTAAGAGTTGCACGACTCTGTGTTAAGAGTTGCACGACTCTGTGTTAAGAGTTGCACGACTCTGTTTTAAGAGTTGCACGACTCTGTTGTAAGAGTTGCACAACTCTATTTTAAGAGTTGCACGCCTCTGTTGGAAGAGTTGCACGACTCTGTTGTAAGAAATGCACGACTCTATTTTAAGATTTGCACGACAATCGAGACTTGTGAATTTATTCTCAACATGATCTTATTTTAAAAAAGTGCTGACGTTAAAAAAAAATTATTTATAAAAAGTGCTGACACAAATAGAATAAAAAGTGCACAAATTAGAATAAAATGCGCACGGATAATATTATAAAGTAAAAAAAAATTGTTATCCATGTAGAAAAAAAAAACTAGATTTGGATCATATTTGTGAAATTGTTATCCAGGCTTGATGGAATTATTCGACATTATTTGATCGGCTTATGATTCATTTGTCATGTGCTTCTTCGATTCTTTGTGAAATTGTTATCCTTGCTTGTGCAACTCTAAAAAAAGTGCTGACATGGGAAAAAAAGTGCTGACACGGAAAAAAGTGCAACTTTAAACTCTTATATTTGCACGATAAAAAGTTAAAAAAATAAAATAAATAAAAACTAGACTAGGGTCATATTTGCACAACTTATGATTAAATTTGCACAACGTCCTCTTATATTTGCACAACTTACTCTTATTTTTGCTCAACAATAGGTTATTTTTTGCTAAACAATCGAGATTTCTGAAATTGTTCTCAACATGATTTTATGTTCTCTCAATATTATTTTAAGAATTGCACGACTATGTTGTAAGAGTTGCACGACTATGTTGTCAGAGTTGCACGACTCCGTTTTAAGAGTTGCACGACTCTCTTGTTTTAAGAGTTGCACGACTCTGTTTTAAGAGTTGCACGACTCTGTTGTACGAGTTGCACGACTCTGTTTTAAGATTTGCACGACAATCGAGACTTGTGAATTTATTCTCAACGTGATCTTATTTTAAAAAAGTGCTGACGTGAAAAAAAAATTATTTGAAAAAAGTGCTGACACAAATAGAATAAAAAGTGCACAAATTAGAATAAAATGCGCACGAATAATATTATAAAGTAAAAAAAAATTGTTATCCATGTAGGAAAAAAAACTAGATTTGGATTATATTTGTGAAATTGTTGTCCAGGCTTGATGGAATTGTTCGACATCATTTGATCGGCTTATGATTCATTTGTCATGTGCTTCTTCGATTCTTTGTGAAATTGTTATCCATGCTTGTGCAACTCTAAAAAAAGTGCTGACATGGGAAAAAAAGTGCTGACACGGAAAAAAGTGCAACTCTAAACTAGACTTGGATCATATTTACACAATTTATGGTTATATTTACACAAAGTACTCTTATATTTGCACAATAAAAAGTTAAAAAAAATAAAATAAATAAAAACTAGACTAGGGTCATATTTGCACAACTTATGATTAAATTTGCACAACGTCCTCTTATATTTGCACAACTTACTCTTATTTTTGCTCAGCAATAGGTTATTTTTTGCAAAACAATCGAGATTTCTGAAATTGTTCTCAACATGATGCTATGTTCTCTCAATATTATTTTAAGAATTGCACGACTATGTTGTAAGAGTTGCACGACTATGTTGGAAGAGTTGCACGACTATGTTGCAAGAGTTGCACGACACTGTTTTAAGAGTTGCACGATCATGTTTTAAGAGTTGCACGCCTCTTGTTTTAAGAGTTGTACGATTCTCTAGTAAGAGTTGCACGACTCTGTTTTAAGAATTGCACGACTCTTGTTTTAAGAGTTGCACGACACTCTTGTAAAAGTTGCACAACTCTGTTGTAAGAGTTGCACGACTCTGTTGTAAGAGTTGCACGACTCTGTTGTAAGAATTGCACGACTTTGTTTTAAGAGTTGCACGACAATCGGGACTTGTGAATTTATTCTCAACATGATCTTATTTTATCTCAATATAATTTCATACTTTCTCAATAAATTGTAAACGATTCAGAATAAATTGAAGCAAGTCTAGTTTTATTTTATATTTTTTTTTAACATTTTGTCGTGCAAATATAAACCGTAAATTGTGCAAATATAATCGTATGTTGTGCAAATATAACATTTTGTTGTGCAAAAATAAATATAAAAATATAGATTATGGATCACATAATAAAATATAGATAATTTTTTTAATTTCTCATATTTGTAGGGTGATTTTTGTAATTTAGTCAAAACTCTGTCTTCTTCCTCAGATTTCTACGAAGAGGACTCGCTCTGCGCTCGACGCCACCGCCGCCGGCCTCCGGCTCGGTCGGCCTCGCTCAGCCTCGTCGCTCCGCTCGCTTAGCCTTCCTCGCTCTGCTCGGCCTCGCTCCGCTCGGCCTGCTCAGCCTCGCTCCTCGCTCTGCCGCAACCGGATCTGGCATTCTCCTCCCGTCGCTCCGGCATTCCCGCTGGCTCAGCCTTCCTCGCTCTGCTCGGCCTCGCTCAGCCTCATCGCTCCGCTCGCTCAGCCTTCCTCGCTCCGCTCGGCCTCGCTCCGCCGCAACCGGATCTGAAACCTCCAGGCCGCATATCGGTCGCTCTCGGATCTCCGCCATAGATCCGAAGCCATAGATCCGTCCAATTGCTTCTTGCTCCGCTCCATCGATCTGTCGCTCTCGGATCTCCGAGGAAGGCGCGGATCTGAGCGCGTGCGGAGAGGAGAGGGTTGAAGAGAGAGAAAGTCGCGTGGAACAAATGGAAAGGATTTATATTGCGTCTATTTCCCTAATTTGTCCCAAAAGGCAGCTATTTCGCAAATTAGGTCCAATTTCATGGCCATTTTGCAAAACGCCCCTATAATATTAGTATATTCATGTTTTACAAAGATAGATAAAATTTTCTAAAAATGAATCGATATCTAGGGTCTTGCATTTTCTTGAACACAAAGGCTTGAATGATCAAATTTGGGAATAAGGATATATGGTTAATTGGAAAGGGAAAGGATCATCTATCAAAAAAAAAAAGAAATAGATAGAAATAAATTCAATAATAACATAAAATAAAATAACTAAAAAGATAAAATCTAGTCCTAAGATAAATAAAAACTAATCTTAAGATAAAACAATCTAACCTAAGATAGATAAAACTAATCTAAGATAGAAAATAAATCTAACCTAAAGATGGATAAAAACAATCTATTCCTAAATAAAATATAAAGAAATAAATTTAATCCTAAAGATAGATAGAATAAAATCTAATCCTAAAATGGAAAACAGAAAACATCTAATCCTAAATAAGATAGAAAATATAAACTAACCTAAAAATCAAAAATAATAAAAGGATAGAAAATACTCCCTTCCAATGTTACCAAAATCATGGAACGTGTCTATGAACAGTGGCGGCGGGCGCCGTGTCCTCAGAACGTGACTCCGTCATTCAATCAAGCAAATTTTATGGTTAACTCAAGACTTCTCCAAAAAGACATATCTAAATGGAACTTATCATTTTATTGAATTTGAAAGACTAAATACCTAACTAAGAATTGAAAAACTTACAAACTACTGCGTAGAAAACAAATCATGGGTTGCATCCTAAGAACGTCCTTGGTTATCGTCATAGACTTGACGGTTTATTTTGTCCTTACCTTAAGACTCATTCAGGCATTGTTAAATCCCTTAAAAGCAAATCAAATTCTTGTGCACAACCAAAATTTGAAAGAACACTAAACATGAAAAACTTTGCAATTAAGGATACCTTGCAGTGAAGCCTTGACACTTCCCTACTTACTTGAGGTCGATCTTCTCCAGAGGGAATGTAAGACCACCAACACAGTGCCGCTGGCGTCTTGTAGAAGTAATGCTCACAGGGATTCAAATATTCACCATAATCCACAAAAGTGTTAGAAAGTTCATTACCTTGCTCAAGAGCCACAGAAATCGGCTCTGGGATTAGTTATGTGATCGGCGCAATTGAGATGAGTTCTTTAGATGAATCAGGAGCCAAAACATATAGATCCCTATGCGTGCACTCATGAGATTCCAATTCAATAGGCATTGGGCTTTCAACTTCACCGGGTGATAGATAAAATGACATAATAGGAGATGACATAAAAGATAATGGAGAAGAAGGCATAATAGATGAAACCTCACGCGTCGACTCATGAGACTCCGGTTCAAGAAGTACTAAATCCTCTTCTTCATCCCATTCAACATCAGAGAAGCCATGCATCTCACAATATTCTTGCTCAGTTAGGATCCTTACCTTTGGGCAGTCTGCAGAGACGGCGGGCGCCGTGTGTGAGACGGCAGGCACCGTGATGTGCAGTGGCGACTCCTCCTTAAGTAGCTCGGCTATTTCCTTGCATCCTTTCTCCGATGTTTCTTTGAACTCACAATCAAGGGCTATGTGTTGGATAAGATCCCATATTCCTAGTCATGGGCTACACTCTCCATCGTCAATAAGTTTCCTTATTTCAGGTAGCGCACCCTCCATAACACAAAGCACCTTATCTAACTCGTTATCATTGAAATCCTGTGATTTGCGCTCGCTCACTAGATAATGGTGAAAATATTCTCCCTGATTTTGATATAACCTTAACATTTTTTTTTTAATTTTTCGAAAGAAACAAAACAAAACAAAAGACACAAAAATCAATAAACACACAAAATAAAGAAATAAACTTACTTCCTCAGCAACGACGCCAAAATTTGGTGAGATGAAATGTCGTGTGTTTCACCTCGCCAAAAGTAATAACCCAAACTAACAACTTAACTAGTAAACTAGTATAGCAGATAAGTAAGGGGTCGAACCCACAGAGAAACAAGTACTTCAATGCAATATGTGTTTATCAATTATGACACTGATGATAGAATAGGAATACGAATGAAGAAAGGCAACGCAAATAAACTACGAAAAAGATATGAATAGGAAACAAAGAGAAGACAAAAGGTAAGAGTGTGGTTTGCCTACAATTCGCAACATTGGTTGATTTATTTATCCTTGAAATGATTGCAATATTACTCCTAAGCCTATGTCGACTTGACTAAAGTTGAAGGATCCGCAGAGATACAATCACCTTATTCAATATCACTAAAGAATAGCATTAAGAACTCAAGTACTTAGACCAATTGGCACATTGATTCAATGCAATTAAGACAGATAGGCGCATACCGAACTCAGTCCTAATCGAATCTACACAACATAGATCAATTGTTATCATCCACTACAAAAGCATAGAAATATCACTAAATCAATGACGTTGTTTGCTATCGAGAAACCAACAATGGATTCATAGCATAGATGTGAATTCTAACTAGATGCACGGTCATAGAAAGAATCACAAATATAAACAATGAAAAACAAGATGATAAATAAACTCATGAATAATATAGAAATCAAGTCTCACAATCAATCAACCAAGTCTTGAATCATAGCAAAACCACAAGAACTCTAGGCAGGCATAACAAACCTCGAACCCCCAAATTAAATCCTCTCAGTGTAATTAGTTTATGGGGAATAGAACTTTATTAGTTGTGTAAGTTGATTGAATGAATGTTGGAAATATGTCTGATATAGGGTTCAAAGGCGGCGTCCAAAACCCTAGGAAAGATAGATAAAAGTTCTCATAAAGATGGACTGGGCCGCGTATCGCAAACCCGGGATCTAACGAGGCAGCGGGCGCCGTAGAAATGGCGGCGGGCGCCGTCACTACAGCGCTGGCAGCTTCGGCAGACTAAACTTGTAACACACTTTTTGGAGTAATCCTTTGTCCGATTGAAGCATATGAATATGCGTTGGAAAGCTCTTTTCAAGTACTACGATTCTCATGAAGATCTCAGAAGCTAATTCCAACTTCTCAGAACCTTTAAAATGGGAATTCTTCATGTTCTCCATTTCCGCTCTTGCTCTTTAGCTCTTCTTTGTCCATTTGCTCTATTCTTTCTCCACCTTTCGATGTCGGATGTTATAACCTCCAAATAAACACTAGAAACCGTAGATTCCGCACTTCGAATACCAAATGACCAAGAATATGAATAAGCTTATTAAACACGCAATAAGAATACCTATTGCACCTAACACCTACCTACAATGCCTATATAAAATATGCATTATCACAAGCTAAGAGCTCAATTGAAAATGAGGAAATTGGTTAAGAATATGGGCGGCAACTTCCCATGTTGCTTCAGATGCTGGTAAATTCTTCCATTGAATCTGTTGGAAATAATGCTTAATTAAGGTTTTATGATGGGTTTTATTTTATATAAACTTATCCATATTTAAGAGGAAAAAGAAAAATGATTTTAAATTGTTTTGAGGATTTTCCTCAACTACCTAAGTTGGTGGGAGAGTGGGGTGTTTTTTACACGTTCTCTTCCTCTTAAAAAAGAGCTTTTAGGCTTTAGAAGGAAGTGAGAGATTTTCCACCTTCTTCTTCCTCTCTGAGAAGCGTTCTGAGTTCCTGGTTGATTCCATCTCTTCGATTGCGAGTGCACGCTTTTGGAGAGCGCTGTGTAACCTTGGGGGGCGATGCCATGAAGCCGACTTGCACCGTGGTCGGGGCGAAATCGCTTCTAAGGCAGTGGGTTCGGATATATACCACGCCACAACCATTTGTGTTTTTGAGATAAGTTTTCTACTTGGTTTTCAATATGTTTGATGAATTCTAGAAATTTTGATGGTTTTTACTAACAATTTAGAAGCGATTTTTCGTTTGTTAGAAGATTACCATTCATCGTAGAAAGCTCAGATTCAATGGCTATGGCAATCGTTATCTCGTCGAACGATTGAATCTAGATGATCGGAGGAAAATCCCAGGGAGGAGCTCTCTGAGATCAAGGAAAAAAGAAAAAGGAAAAGGAAGGCTGAGTGTTCTTCAACCTTGTGCTCTCGTCCTCTTTCTTAATTTACTGGATTAAACTATTGATTCGAACTTTGTTTTCGATCTAACGTGTGCTTATTGTAGTCGAAATTCAGTGCGTGAATTGCAGATTTCATGGTCGATTTGACCGGAGAAGCCGCATCTGCAGATCTGATTTTAGGGTTTTTGTTCATCGTGAACAGTGAACCCAGATCGGAAAATTTGAGACTTGTAACTCGAATTTGGCATGGAGATGGACTGATCCGAGAACACTAGCCTAGAATCGACAAATCCGATACGTCGGAGACCAGACGGGGGAGACGAGATGGTTGCGCCGCCGGTGATGGCTGTCTTTCTCCTCTTTCGAGCCTGCTGAAGATAGAAACTTCACTGGAGAAATCAGGCTTGGCAGCGCCGATCTCTTCACCATACTCCTTCGACGGAGCATTAGGTGGTGCGGCGCCACCACCTTGGTCTTCGACGGTGAGAGAGTTTCCCCTAGGCAGCGGTAGACGGAGAAGAAGATAGGAGGCGAAGAAGCTCCGAACTCACATCATAGTGGGAGACGGAGAAGCTGACCGGAGACGACAACCAAGAGCAAGGCGGCGCCGCTGAGGTTGCCCACCCTTCGCGGTGATGGCGGCATCTGGCGCCACCGCCTGTGGCTGTCGTCGGCAGCTGAAAAACAACTCTGGAAGGATGGCGGCGCACCTGTGAGTTTTTGTGACTTCGGGTCGCGTCGGGCAGGGTGACGGGCCGATCCGGGCAGCTGGTGACCTAAGCGCATGGGCTTGGGCGGGCTTCGGGTCAATTCTGGGCATGGCTCTTTGTAGGTTGAGCTGGGCCGGTTGGTTTGGGCCAATTGAGTTTGGGCCTATTTTATTTATTTATTTTGTGTTGTTTGTCTGGGCATGGCTCTTTGTAGGTTGTGATGAGCATATTTTCCAGATGGATGTATATACAGGATTCTTAAACTCCAAACCACCCTGTCACCTAAAAGGGAGTATATGCGGAGTGGCACTAGGATGTCAAAACGGAGAATAGAATGTCTAACGCATTGCGTCGATGAACCAGTTGAGCTGTCGCTTTGGTCTTACAAAGGACATTTACTGGCTACATTCATGTCGACCTATTTCGTGAGTTTAAGCTAAGTGATCAAGATGATCTTTTAAGTTTGAAATTAATTTGGTCAGCAATCTTGCCTGACTTATTAGTTTTAACTATACAAAAATGCTTATATGTTGATTGATCTCATGTGCATTTGCGTCATCTATATGAAGTGCATATGTATGCCATCTTCAATGACATGAATGAATAAATATACCCATCATCGATTATCTTATGAATTCTATCATAGTTGAAGCATGTAATTCATTTGGATTTATTAAAGGTGAGAAAAGCAAAATCATATATGTATGTGCTATATGTTATGGAATCGTCATTACGTTCTATTTGCTTTTAATGGGTATAACCCTAGCTTAACTTGTGAAATTTCATGATGTTGTGTGCAAAATATACAACTGGAATATGGATGGAGTTGTATCGAGATGTCATTGCGGAAGCTGGTTGCTAGGGTTGGTTGAGGAAAGATGGCTGGTTAGATCTGACTAAGAGACGCTCTAGTGCCTCTACTTCTAGGTCAAGCGACATGTGATGACATGACGTTACGACGAACCAATTCAAGCTATGAATAAGTAAGTCTACTTACATGCCAATGCAGATTATAAGGTAAGCTCAACCAAATTTTTATTGATATATATCATATCATTTTTTAACTTGGTTTTGCTGATCAAAATATATGTGATATGTGCATAAATGTTAAACGTGCTAAATACCTTTTAAACCCGTAATTGAGAGGACCACTAGATTGCTTGAGTTAACAAAGATTGATCTTTCTTTTTTAGAAACTCTAAAAGCAAATGTGGTAAAGGTGTTATATCACATTAGATGATCTTTAGACATACCAAGTTGCATGCATTGGCTAAGATCAAAGATGTAGTAGGAAAAATTGTTCTTGATATATACATGTGATACAAAACCAACTTGAATAGAACCAAAAATGTTCTAGATCTGATAGAGGTAGGAAGTAAGACGCCACAAGAGAAGTTAGACAAAACCCCATATGAGATGCATGTGGGAATGACTTAGAGTCTATCTAGTGTATATGAGAAATGTGGGGGTGTTTGACTAAAGTGGTTGTACCTTCCTTTAAGTGAGATGATGCTGGATCTAATATGGTTGATTATATATATATATTTGTTGGTTACAATGAGAACAATTGCGTTGCTTATGTGCTTAGATAATATAAATACGTGTGAATGTCATGATGCTAAGCTTTTTAGCGATGTTTGCGTAAGTAAAATCATAATAGTATTCATACCTATGTGCTTATGTCTGCATCTCTGTCTTTACTTGATTCAAATGCTGCACTTGAACCTAGTGAGTCTAGGAGGAGTAAAAGACACTAACTGAAACTAGCTGATGTGAGTTTAAGTTTGAGACAACTCTGTTAGATGAACTCGTTGATGTGATTGAAAGTGATATACCTCTTATTTATGTTCTTAAGTTAGAAGATGAACTTAGAACACATAAAGAGGTTATGAGTCCATCTTATGCTAGTTTCTTCTAAAAGATGCTATAGACATTGAATTGGAATCTATTATGTGTATCCCTTATTGGGAACTAGTTGACTTGCCTAGAGGTATCAAAACCATTAAGTGTAAATGGATCTCTAAAAGGAATTTTAGAACAGATAGTTCCTTTATAAGGTTTAAGGCAAGACTAGTGGTTAAAAGATTCACACAAAATATGAAATTGATTTCTTTAATACATATTCTCAAATGATCATGATTGTCATTTACATTTATTATTTGCTTTAGCATTTAATTATAAATCAACAATGCATCAATGGATGTTAAATTGTGATTTAAATGACGATCTAGATAAAGAGATATGTGGAACAGCCTACGGGCATGTGGTTCCAAGAAAAGAGAATTTTTTGTTCACTTAAGAAATCAATATATGGATTTAAAAAGGCATATTTGAAATGTTATGAGAATGTGACCAAATTGTGTTGAAGTTTTCATTTTGTGTATGTAATGCATGTTGTAGGCCAAGATGTGTTAAATTGGTTACGTGCCTTTATATGTATGAGATGTTGATATTTGGCACTAGCATACATATGATAAATGAAACTAAAAATTTGGTTCCTCTCGCTTTGAAATGAAAGATATGGGTGAAGTTGATGTGTTTCTAAGTGTTAAAGAAACTAGAAATGAGAAATTGCTTCATTCCATTATGTAGAGAAAATGTTGAAAAGGTTTGATAAATTTGATGTTGTGCCAGTTAGAACTCCTTATGATGCTAGCATGCAATTGAAGAAAAAATTTGGAATTGGTGTTTCCCAAAATGAGTATGCTAAAATAATTGGGAGTTTAATGTTTCTAATGAACTATACTTGGCCTGATATTGCATATGCTGTTAGTAGACTCAGTAGATATACCCATAACCTCAGTAGTGAGCATTGGATTGCACTTAATAGATTATTGAGATATCTTAAGGGCACCTTTGATTGGAGTTTACATTATGTGGGTTATCCCCATGCTTTAGAGGGATATTGTGATGCAAACTGGGTCACTGACAATGATGAGGTTAGCTCCACTAGTGGTCATGTGTTCACTTTATGTGGTGGTGCTATATCATGGAAGTCATCAAAACAAACTTGCATTGCTAGATCAACTATGGAATCTGAGTTCATAGCATTAGATTTAGCTGGTCAAGAGGCTGAGTGGTTGAGAAGCTTACTGGTTGACTTACCTTTGTGGGGGCATAAGACCCCAACTATTTCTCTACATTGTGACTCACAATCTGCTATTTGTGTAGCTAACAGCAATACTTACAATGGTAAGAAGAGACACATACGGATTAGACATGAAGCTGTGAGACAGTTGATTGCTACCGGTGTTATTTGCTTGGAGTATGTGAAGTCCGAGAGGAATTTGGCAGATCTGTTGATGAAAGGGCTGAACAGAAGGATGGTCCTTGAATCGTCTAAGGGAATGGGGCTCAAACCCACGTGAGCTGAGATACACCATACCCATTCCCAGGACAGGTGTATGAGAGAGGATGAGTCTAGAACTCTTAATGAGTCCATAGCCCAGAGTTGGGTGGTCCTATTGAGAAAGACTTGATGGATTCACCGAAAACTGTAGAGGATGAGCATAATGCTCTTAATGGTTCCATAGCCCTAATAAGGGTGGTCTATGTGAGATAGACTTGATGGAGCTACCTACGAGAGTGTGAAGGGATTGGTCACCTTCTATGGAAGACTAGGGTGGTTTTTCTAGAGCACTCTTCAGCACCCAAGGTATGAGATGACCACATACATATTTGAGGATCTTATCGCGGAATCACCAGGATCGTGGTGAAGGTATGTGCTGTTGAGGTCAACTCGCGAGTCTGGAAGTTCAAGATTCGTTCACTTCTATGACAAGCGAGGCACTCAGCTTCACTATGTGTTTGATTCAAGACTTGTTCACCAACATTTAAGTATCTTCTCTATAAAACCAGCTCAGAACGTTAATTTCAAAGTTGTTTTAGAAAACCTAATTTCTCGCATTTGTGGGGGATTGTTGGAAATAATGCTTAATTAAGGTTTTATGATGGGTTTTATTTTATATAAACTTATCCATATTTAAGAGGAAAAAGAAAAATGATTTTAAATTGTTTTGAGGATTTTCCTCAACTACCTAAGTTGGTGGGAGAGTGGGGTGTTTTTTACACGTTCTCTTCCTCTTAAAAAAGAGCTTTTAGGCTTTAGAAGGAAGTGAGAGATTTTCCACCTTCTTCTTCCTCTCTGAGAAGCGTTCTGAGTTCCTGGTTGATTCCATCTCTTCGATTGCGAGTGCACGCTTTTGGAGAGCCCTGTGTAACCTTGGGGGGTGATGCCATGAAGCCGACTTGCACCGTGGTCGGGGCGAAATCGCTTCTAAGGCAGTGGGTTCGGATATATACCACGCCACAACCATTTGTGTTTTTGAGATAAGTTTTCTACTTGATTTTCAATATGTTTGATGAATTCTAGAAATTTTGATGGTTTTTACTAACAGAATCAACCATTCCCGTCACTGGATCCCCATTTGGAAGCTGGTGAGCACGAGTGTCCAAAATTGCCTCTGGCTCCATCAAAATCTGACCCTCGTCATGTGTTTCTGGCAACAAGGGGGTATTAAATGGACATGGGTATAGGGAGACCCACATGGGTGTATATTTGGTGAAGAGATGGGCAAGTCTGAGCACTGGTTAATTGCATAGCTTCATTTGAAACCTGAATTGCACCGACCTCAAATTAGTAGTCCCTCCCTGTGTTTTTATTATTATTATTATTGGGAAAAAACAAAGTCAGATATACCTGAACCTCAATGACCGATAAAGTCGATAGACGGTGAATGATAAAAATAAAATATATAATAAATGATACTACATTCGTTAACCAAAATATGCAACTTTATTATTCATATATCGCTTTTTTAGTATATAAAATATATTATATACGAGTATATTTTTATAATTTCATGTTTAACACTAAAAGGCACGGAGTATGAAATTATAATATAAAAAAAAATATTTAAAAAGTTTACCATGTAATACTCCATACAGTTTTTTATAATTTAAAAAAATTTACTACTCACTCCGATCCAAAATATATGTCGTTTGACTTTTCAATACGTATTTACAACGTAATATTTGTTGATAATAAGTACAGTAATTGTAAAAAAAAAAAGCTAATATATGTATAGTTTTTAGCTCCTTAAAATACGTGTTAAAAGGTCAAATGACATATATTTTGGATCGAATGTAGTATTAATTTTTTTTTTAATAATTTAATACGTAAAAAATATGAAATTATTAAAAAAAATATTTTATATAATTTTTAATTTCTTAAAATACGTGTTGAAAAGCAAAAGATATCTTTGGAGTGAATATGTTTTTAGGGAAAGAAGAGATACGGAGTAAGCCGCCTTTGTTGAGAGGGAAGATCGGTGGGTGTGGTCACGATAAGGTGACCCACGCCCTCCCTCATCAGTCATCACATCTCGTTAGTCGTCACGGCGGCACAATTTCAATTTGCATACTCCAAATATATATTCCGCACGGTGTAAATATATACTCCGTATTTAATTTAATCGATCGGTCCAAAATTGAAATTTTGAATTGTTTTGATCGCATGCATCTTCTTACTTCTGATTCCTTTTTAAAGTTTTATTTTTATTAACACGCCACACATTTTAGTTACTAAAATAGGTGCTGTATTTTAATTAGTTGGTTGAATGTCATTTTAATTTGTCAATTTTTGAACGCATACGGCAGACAATATATGATGTATACAATCAAGACTGCACAAGGAAGGACGAAAAAATTTGCAAAACAGTTGGACAAATTTACAAAATGTTCACGTTTTTAGACAAATTAATAAAATGTCCACAATAAATATCCCTAAAACCTAATCCCTTTCTTCCTTGATTGCTTGCTGTCTGATCTGTGTTGGAGAAACAGGAGGCGAAGCTGGTGGCGTCAATTGCAAAATCAACGCCGGATCCACCTCCGATGGCTGTCATCCTCATCAGCACCGACTCCGATCTCCGGTGGAGTTCTGTGGGAGGTTGTGCTCAGTTCTGAGTGGAGATGTGCAGATCCGATCGCTTTCTCTCCCCCTGGCCAATATCGACTCCGATCAGATCTATGCCAATCCGATCGGTGCTTTCTCTCCTCCAACGGTGGCTCCTTCGATGAAGATCCAGGGGATGGAGAGGAATACGAGGCATTGATCGACGGTCGGCGACTTCGATGGTGCTTTCCGACAAATCGACGCCTCCGACAAATTGGAAGCCGAGGCCGCCTCTCGGAGGTTCTTTTAGGTACCTTTTCTTCTTCTTTCAGGTTTTGGATCCAGGTTTGCTCATTGAACATCTCCTGCGGCTCCGTTTGCCGATTTGCTCATTGAAACAATTGAGTTTGTGTCTCTTCTCATTTGTTATATTGAAACAATTGGTGAGTCTCTCTTTGGAGCTTGATTTTGGTATTTGCGTATAGAGTCGATCTCTCTTTTGTGTTTCTGATCTTTGGTGGTTGTTGTGTTTTGTTTTCTTGCTGGTGGAGTGCTTGATTTGCCACACAGATTCTGATGAAGCTATCTCTTTCTATGGGGTGAGTCTTGCACATTGTTGGCTTTTCTTGTAATGCCTTTACTGGCTGGTTCTTTGTTTGATATCTATGATAATTGCTACTGTCTAGACCTTGAGCAATAGGCTAGTTGTTGATGTGGTTATGGTTAGAGATGAAAAAAACGATATGTATCACATGGTCTCCATCCTTCCACCAACCCTGAGATGAGTTATAACCTGTGCACATATATAAATGATATTTTAACTGACATTATTTCTGAATCTTTATCTTTAATCTGTACATTCTATATTCTGATTTCTGTATATTCTGATTTCTGTATAATTTTTTGAATTTGAAAAATCTGTAATCTGTATGCTGCTGAAAAATATGTAATTTGTATTCTACTGAAAAATCTGTATGCTGGAATCTGAAAAATCTGTAATCTGTATGATGCTGAAAAATCTGTATGATTTCTGTATATTCTGATTTTTGTATGATATCTGTTGAACAATCTGTATGCTCTTGAATTTGTATGATTTATGTATATTTTGATTTCTGTTATTGTCATTAGGGAGTTAATTGAACAAATCTACTTTCAAGTGAAGGTGATAAATTGTTGTGTGTTTCCGTCGCAATCGGCGTTCAGATGCAATTGCAATCGCCGGAGTTCGAGCGAGCAACCGGAGATGTGTGTTGTCGTTGATAGCAAGTCCGGCTGCAATTCATTTAGGTGATTTATTTTTCAGTCTGAGTAAGCTCCGAAGAGACTTGCCTGGTACCGCAAAACAACAAAAGGCAATCAACCAGGCAATATGCAATCCAACACGTCACAGATGGTCACCTAACAACTATAAGCACATTAATGAGTCTATCTCTAAGGCACACAAAGCATAGAATTATCACACACACACAACTTCACAACTTAACACAATACTCTTCACATCATCATTTTTATCGTCTCAACTTTATCTCGTAATCCATCATCTCAACATCTCATACCATAATCAATGTAATTTATCAACTCATCAGCTTAAGACAATTCCAATTCATACTTATCCAATTTGCATGTTATCATCTCATATTCTTACTTAGCATATAATTATATATCCTCATCATAATCATCTAACATTTAACCTCGTATAATAAATCACCATAAATTATGCTATTAGTCACACATATCATAACATCATGCTAGTCAGTCATTGAACAAATTAGATTCCTAAGCTAGTTCTAAAACCATTTCGAAATCCGAGTCATATAGTTAGAAATTCCGACATTTTGAAAATACTCGTCAAATTCCTCTTTAAATCCGACAATACCCCTTGTTAAATCTCCAAGTCTTATAATATTTTATTTGTCTTAAATCACTATGACATTATATCTTTATATCTTAATAATAATATTTTATATTTGAATCTCACACAATATAATATAATATTTCAAATACCATTTTCTTTAAAACACTTTCATAAAATATTTTCTAATCCCTTAAAATCCCAATCATTTTTATTTAATCAAATCATCCTTTTTAAATTACCAATTCCACCCTTATCTTGTGAAAATTCCCAACCATTTTTACTTGATAAAGTTAAATCAGCCTCTTATTTTATAAAAAATTACAAACCGGTCCCTTTTATTTCATAAATTACTAAGACCGAGCCCCCTCTAGATCTCCAAAAACCACCCCCTTAGTTGTTAAAACACCAACCGAAATTCATTTTGAATGAAACAACCCAACATTTTTTTGGCTCCTTCAAAACAAGCAAGCCGGCCCAAGAGATTAGGATTTGCCACAATTGTACAACCAAGAGTTGCGTAATTACTATTAATAAGTACGGACTTGTAAAAAAAAATTATAAAATGATAAATATTTTATATAGTTTTTATTATCATAAAGAAAAATGCGTGAATAATAAGTGACATATTTTACCGAACGGAGAGACTGATACAAATACATCATGCACAGGCCGACAATCACATGATAAGCCAGGCATCCAAAGACAAAACCTAGTTCCTAAACCTCATCTTGTTCCCAATGATATTCATTATTACTTCATAATTGCAAATATTTTTAATTAATTACGGCGTAATTACTACAGTACAATATATAAACTCGATTTTATTCTTCCTCCCTGATTAGCCCACATGTCAACATCAATCACACCTTTTTTTTAAAAATAAACCTTAGTTACAAATTTACTCCATAATTTTTTTGGTAAATAGAAAACGGTCATTCTAGTTTGAATCATAGATTTTTGAGTATTATTCACAAATTCTTTTCAACTGAATCATTCCAAAATAGTTAATACAAATTTACACCGTATACTACTACTCTACAAGTTAATTTAGTAGTTGACCCATATCATTATTTAATTTTAATTTTCTTTTAAAATAGATCATGTAATATTGAATTCGGATATAAAATCACTTTCATAGTTTAAATCAGACTAAGAATGAAAACAAAAAAACTTACAGGGTGTGTTTGACAGTAGATTATGGGATAGTGTTATAAGGTGTAATGTTGAATTCGGATATAAAAATATTAAATTTTTTAATTAAATTTTTTTACATTACAATACTTATTATTAGTAAGTATTGTAATGTTAAAAAATTTAATTAAAAAATTTAATATTTTACATAGTTTTTAGCTTCTAAAAGTACGTGCTCAAAATTCAAATGCCTTATATTAAAAATCGGAGGGAGTATCATTTAGTTTTTTTACAAGTTTATTTAACAAAAAAAAATCTACATGTTTCACATCTCCATAATCTATAAAATAAAATCTCCAACTCCAAAAAAAAATTACATATCTCAAATAATCTCTCATTCACCAAACACAACCTTAAAATCATGTCAACTGTAAATGAAGTCGATGATTGAGCATTGTTAGATTTAATTATACTTGAGTTGATAATTACGTCCGGAGTGCATCATTTTGCAAAGACAATCAAGCAAAATTAGCAAATGCCTTGCTGGGTTAACAAATAATTCCCACGTGTCTTGTACGAACGAAATTACATACGTAGATAATATTATACGTACAGTAGTGTTCGATAATTTAATACTCCTCTGTCTCGAAATTTAAGTCATTTTAAACCTTTATTCTTGTATTAAAGTAAATATCATTTTAGATTTTTTAGGTAGGAAATAGTTATGGTTTGTATCTATTTGTGTGTTGTTCACTTTTTTTAGAGATTTTAATTGATTAAAAAATGCAGTAGGTATTTTAAAATAATAAAATTTATGGAAAAAAATAGTGGAATGTTGATGTTGATTAAGGGGTGAATATTTTATTAAAATTTGTACAAAATCTTAAAATGATTTAAATTTTGAGACGGAGGGAGTATGATCTAATCATAAACGCAAGTGTTTTCGCTAGCTATCTAATTATGCAATTCACAACTAATCTTAACTTTATGCAGAAGTATAGTTTGCTTAGAACTATAACTTATATAATGTGTATTATAATATATAGGGTAAATTACAGGAAATCGCTCTTAAAATAGGTGAGTTTTCACAAAATTACCCTTAAAATAAATTTTTGCAGAAAACCACCCATAAACCTATTTTTCTTTCAAAGAACCACCCTTAACCCTTATTTTTATGTGTAAAAAGTGTTTTAAAAATGTTAAATTCTTATTTTTTGTATTCAAAGTAGCTCAATTATATAATAAAATAACAAAAACATTTAAGAAAATATAAAAACTTTTAAAACATTTATAGCTTTTTACACATAAAGATGGTCATGGGTGGTTCTTTGAAAGAAAATGTTATGGCCTTATGCTTAGAGACCTTAAAAGAGGAGCTCGACTCTCTTGAGTTGCTGGACAGAATTTGGTGAGAAGCAGAAGAGAGTAGACTGGATGAGAGAAGAAGAAGATAGAGAGAGTGAAGAGAGAATTGGGAGGGAAGATATGGTTTATTTTTAGTCATACCCATCCTTATGTCTACAAAGGCCTATTTATAGACCACAATTGCCTTGACCACAACATGATTCAACCGGCCTAGATCAAGCCTCAAGGCTTAGCAATCTAATGACTAAGATCAATTCTGAAATTGGGGAAATTGGTTGATGACGAGAGCTGCAACTTCCAATGTTGCCTCATTTTGTGGGAGATTCTTCTATTTGATTAGCCATTCACTCACAGGATCACCATTGCGAAGCTTGTGCACCCTGGTGTCCAGAATTCGTTTAGGCTCTGCTCTAATGTGACCTTCATCATTTGTTTCAGGAAGCTGTGTACTGACATCCACCACCGGCCATTTCTTCAACTTCAGTTGGGACACATGGAAAACTGGGTGAATTTTTAAAGTGGGAGGCAAGTCGAGCTTATAAGCAACCAGTCCAACTTTAGCTAATATTTGAAACGGGCCAAAGAATTTGGCACTTAGCTTGACAGATTTACGAATTGCAGCTGTTGATTGCCGATATGGTTGCAGTTTGACAAAAACCCAATCACCAATATTCAGTGATCTATTCATTCTGTGGGTATCTGCAAATGATCCTTCAATTGCTTCACCATATGCTTCCTTGACACTAACCAATCATCTGTTGGAGATCCAGATGCAGACAAGGTAGGTAACCCCAGCTGAGACGGAGGAAAACCATATAGAGCTTCAAAAGGTGTCATTTTGATGGATGAATGCACAGTGGTGTTATACCACCATTCTGCTAGAAATAACCACTGTGACCATTTCTTCGGGTTGCTAGAAGTCATGCACCTCAAATAAGTCTCCAAACAATGATTCACTCGTTCATTTTGTCCATCAGATTGTGGATGATATGTTGTACTCATATCTAAGCTTGTGTGCAAAGATTTGAAAAGATGTTGCCAGAACTGACTCACAAAGATCTTGTCCCTATCAGAAACAATACTCTTGGGAATCCCGTGGAGTTTATAAATGTTTTCAATGAATAAGGATGCTACCTTAGCTGCTGTGTAAGGGTGAGATAGGGAGAGGAAATGGGAGTACTTTGTAAGTCTGTCAACAACCACCAATATTGTATATTTGCCTTGAGATCTAGGGAGACCCGCCACAAAATCCAAGCTGATATGGCTCCAAGCTCGATCTGGAAAAGGCAATGGTTGTAATAGCCCAGGAGTAGCAACATTTTCTGACTTACTACGTTGACAAATATCACACACTTTCACAAATTCAGTAATGTCCCTCTTCATACTCTTCCAATAGAATAGGCTATTTGCCCGGTGGTATGTAGCATGTATTCCAGAATGACCCCCTATAGGATCCTCATGAATAGCCTTTAAAAGCTTAACCCTGAGATCAGCATTGCAACCAATCAGAAGTGTCCCTTTGTACCTTATCAAACCTTTAGTAACTGTGAGTGGTCTTGGGTTTGCAGACATCGCTTGAAGCATCAATTCTTGCATTGTCTTATCCCTTGAATAACTTCCCAATACCTCAGATACCCAAGTTGGTTGAATTATAGTCAAGGCAACACAGTCACCTTGCTCAAACACCCTAGACAAGGCATCAACAGCTTTGTTTTCTATCCCTTTTTTATAAGGAATGTCGTATGATAAACCCAATAACTTCCTCACAACCTTGCGTTGGATCTGTGTGGATAACCTCTGATCAAGCAGATGTTTTAAAGGTTGATGGTTAGTCTTGATTATAAAATGATTTCCTTCAAGATAGTGCCTCTATTTATCAACAACTAAGAGTATTGCCAAGAGTTCTTTCTCGTACACAACCAGCAAAAGATGCCTACCATGTAAAGCTTGACTAATAAATGCAATAGGTTGCCCCCTTTGCATCAGAACTGCTCCCACCCCAGATTCACATGCATCAGTCTCAACAATAAATGGAATAGAAAAGTCTGGCATTGCTAATACTAGTGGAGAGCTCAATATCTTTTTTAATTCTAGAAAAGTGATATCAGCTTCTGCAGATCATACAAATCCATCTTTCTTCAAAAGGTCAGTGAGAGGCTTGGCAATGCACCCATAACCTCTGATGAATCTTCTGTAGTAACATGTGAGACCTAAAAACCCACGAAGAGCTTTGACAGACTCAGGAATAGGCCAACTCAACATTGCTTCTACCTTCTTAGGATCAGTAGAGACACCCTTGCAGATATAATATGACCCAAATATTCCACTTCCTATTGAGAAAATTCACACTTAGATTGCTTAGCAAACAATTAGTGAGCTCTCATGATAGTCAAAACTTCCTGCAAATGGATGACATGCTGCAACAAATCACTACTATAGACAATGATATCATCAAAAAACACCAAGACTGATTTTCTAAGCAGTGAACTAAACACATCATTCATCAGGCTTTTAAATGTAGTAGGTGCATTAGTCAAACAAAAAGGCATCACCCTAAACTCATAATGCCCATGGTGAGTTCTAAATGTTGTCTTAGCTACATCCTCCTATACCATACGAACTTGATGATATCCAGCCCTCAAATCCAGTTTTGAGAATACACAAGCACCATTCAATTCATCAAGTAAATCTTCAATATGAAGAATTGAAAACTTATCCTTAATGGTGATTTCATTTAATCGCCTGTAATCCACACAAAATCTCCATCAGTCATCCTTCTTTTTAACCAACAAGGTAGGAGATGCAAAGAGGCTATGACTTGGCCTTATAATACCGTTTCCAAGCATTTCAGAGACTTGTTTCTCGATCTCAGTCTTCTGAAGCCACTGGACTGGAGCATATCGGTAGGCTCTTTGAAGACATCTTGAAACTCTGCAAGCACTGCTACAATCTCAGGTGGCAATTGAGTCTCTTTTTTTTCTGATGCTACAGACCTGAACTACCTTTTCCATACATAGGTATTGCTGATCCTGACATAGTTTGGTGAATTTCTTCCCAGACAACATTTTTACAAATGCAGACTCCCCATCTTTTTCCTCTCTGAAACCTTTTAACACAACCTCTTTACCCCAGTTTCATAAAGGAGATTTGAACCTCAATGAAATCAAACAATACTGGATTATAGCCTACTAGCCAATCAGTTCCCAATATCATGTCACAACCCTCCATTTTCAACAGTCTAATATCATGCTCATATCTACAGCCTTGCATTTCCCACACAAAAGACTTACAAATCTTAGTACTAAACATAGTACCACTGATGGTAGTAACCTGCATTACCCCAACTCGGCAGGCCTCAAACCCAGCATCTCTGGCCACTCTTGAATCAGGAAAGTTGTGTGTTGCCCAGAATCAATGAGGATTGTAATTTCTTTGCCTTTCACCGACCCTTTTACTCGGATTGTACTATCAGATTCACCCCCTGTCAGAGCATGTACATACATCTCCTCCTCATGATCCTCTTCGGGGCCCCAATCATGGGCAAAATCATCTGGCACAGGCTCACGCTCCTGCACTTCTTGGGAAATTAGGCTAAACAACGACTGTGTCTTACATTTGTGCCCATAAAAAATTTCTCACCACATTTGTAACAGATACCTTTCTTGGGATCATTTGAACGTCCGGTTCTAATCTCACTGGTGTTATTCGGATTGCTTGAATTTATGAATTCCCCTTTACTCCAAGAACCCCGGTTCCAAGATGATGAATTCTTGGACCCATTGAACTGCGAACCAGTTGAAGAAGGTCTCCAAGGATTTCTTGACACGCGAATCAAAGCGTGTACAGCTTATAAGTGGAGTCTGGCTTGCTCCAGAACATCTTCCATTAAAGACGGCCTTCCCAACTTGACGAGTGACTGAATTTCAGACTTGAGACCACTAATGTAACTTGAGACAAAGTAAGATTATGTGAGCTGAGGATTAAACGAAAGCATACACGCATGCAATTCCTCAAACTTTTCGTTGTACTCCTCTAGGTCATCTTGCTGCTCAAGTTTGTTGAATTCTCCGACGATCTCAGCTTCCCGGCGATCCCCGAATCTCAAGCAAATTGCATCACAAAACTCAGAACAAGATACTCGTGGATGCTGCATCAAATATCCTTGTAACTAGGTGTCTGCCTTGTCAGTGAGGTACATTGTCGCGATCTTCGCCTGTTGATTCTCGACACCGAGAAGATACTGAAGTACTTTTCACATTTTCGAATCCAATTTCTTGGTTTCTTGCCATCAAACACAGGGAAATCCAACTTTGGCAATCTATGAAATATGTTTTCCGATCCTCCAATACCTGAATTTGCTTGACCAACATTGAAACTTTGATGCCACCTTGATCCCGGAATTTCCTGACTGGCTGGGCCGTTTCCCATCAACGAATCCCTTATCTGATTGGATCTTGACCCTGAAGCAGCTCCGCGAAAGCTCGTTCCTCTATCTGACTCTAACATTTGCTTCTGATGATGTTCTTGATGCGGAGGATGACGAACGAATTTTGCTCGTTGTTCCATTCTCTGATCATTCAGGATCTTGAATTCTTCGAATTGCTTTGCTTGATCTTCACGATACTTATGAGAATCTGTCATGAATTTCAATGTCGAAGCCATAAACGACTGTGTCCTCCTTGAACTCTTGGAATTGAAGCTCGAGTGTCTTTGATCTTGTTCCTTCGGCCATGGTGTCATGGTCGTCGTCCTGTACTGACTCTAATACCAAAATTTGTTATGGCCCTATGCTTAGAGACCTTAACAAAGGAGCTCGACTCTCTTGAGTTGCTGGACAGAATTTGGTGAGAAGCATAGGAGAGTAGATTGGATGAGAGAAGAAAAAGATAGAGAGAGTGAAGAGAGAATTGGAAGGGAAGATATGGTTTATTTTTAGCCATACCTATCCTCATGTCTACAAAGGTCTATTTATAGACCACAATTGCCTTGACCACAACATGATTCAACCGGCCTAGATCAAGACTCAAGGCTTAGCAATATAATGACTAAGATCATAACAGAAAAGTAAATTTATGGGTGATTTTTTGCAAACTTTTATTTTAAGTGTGGTTTTGTGAAAACTCACCTGGGTGGTTTTCTGTAATTTACTCTAATATATAATACTCCGTATGTATTATGAATCATATCATAATTGATTACCATCCAATTATAGGCCCTAGCTATATATTTGACCAATAGATAGGCTAGGGATTAACAGCCATGTAGACAAAACCTTCGGTAGTTAAAACCAAATATTTAGTTTATATGAGAATACAGGCATGGGATGCTCAAAAAAAAAAATACAGGCATGGCATTGAGAAACAAACTAGATTTTCTTCGATTGAACGGTTTGAAGAGATCTGTATATATAATTAATACTTAAAATAAGATAGGTTATGAAATAACTCGATCTAATAATAATTGGGCAATAATTTTAAGCAAATATCAGAGAAATATCAAGATCGAAATAACTCAAATAAGAAATTAAAGCATAGTTCACGTACAAGAAAGCGCCGTCTCTTTGTTAGATGAAGGTTGTGCCTGACGCGTTTATGGAATTTTACCTATACTTATTATCTCATTGTGACGACAATATGGCTGGAAATACCTGCAAGCCTTAATCGGGGGGTTTGCGATTAGATTATATGTTGATTAGTCCAAGCGGTGGGGGTGTTATGATTGGCTCGCGAGGATTTGAAT
This sequence comes from Persicaria maculosa, assembly GCA_963922045.1. Taxonomy (NCBI): domain Eukaryota; kingdom Viridiplantae; phylum Streptophyta; class Magnoliopsida; order Caryophyllales; family Polygonaceae; genus Persicaria; species Persicaria maculosa. The sequence continues at coordinate 70,461,008 of OY998255.1, forward strand.
CGTTTAGTCGCGGATTCGGGTGGGAGTCAAGTGATGTTTTTATTCCAAGAACGTTCTGCTTCGATCACAAATCTCGAGAACTCAGCTTCGGGGGTTTTATGTCCGGGGGATGATCAAAGCTCTTCTACTTTTTCTTATCTTGAAATCGGATCCATTCCTTTGGAGCCGAAGGGGGGTATTTATAGGGAAGTCAAGCGAGAACCTTGTGGTTCTATATGGGACAAGTGTAATGCATGCCCACACGCTTAGGGGTATAGGCAATACACGTGGAGCTATTTAGAGGTGAGGTGCTTGAGCCAGCGAGCTGCTTGCTAGGATCCCGGAAGGTTCACTCTTTCTTTTGTTAACCGAAGTTATCTTTGAAAAAGGTTCACTTCTAATTGAGGAGTGAGCGAGGGAAACCGGGGTCAAAGTTTTAGGGGGGCGCTAGGGCTACTTATTTGGTTTTGATCAGGTAACTTACTCGCGATGGATCTAATGGTGGATCCAGATACCCTTTTGCGTTGGACGACCCGTTGATAAGGTCATTTTCGTATTTATTTTATAGTCTATTTTCTATGGCATCGTTAGTGCTATAGGCTTTAAAGTACCTATCTAACTAGGTTGGTCCCAATCTGTTACGTCAAATTTTACCTATACTCCAATTTTAATAAAATTAATCCTTTTTGGTCAAACTACACAAAATTAATTAAGGGTTGATATTATTAGGGCATTATTGAGATAGATTGGCATAGCCGTACATAAAAGAGATGCAACTTGACCCATAGCTCAACTTGTAACGTGTTAAACCGTCTTCAACGACTTTTTTTAAGAAAAAAAAAATATATACATATTTTATTTTATTTTGTTATTTTTTCGGTAGGCAAAAATTTGGATGTTATACTGACATCCATGATCATCTAACATGATAATATTCTGAAACTCACAACAAGAACTCAAAATAACATTACAACTCAACTGAAATTTAGCTAGGAAATCGGCTGCAAAATTCGCATCTCTATAGCAATGCTGGAATGTGATGGTCTCAAACCCTTGGCTGAATGAGCGGATTTCTTGAACTATTTGCACAATCTCTCATGGTATGTTGTTCCCTGATTAATGACGTTGATAACGCTTGAGCAATCACTTTCAACTATGACTTTCCATATCCCAAGCTCCACTGCTAGTCTTAGACCTACATAAACTGCAAACGCTTCTGTTAGGATGACAAAGCTCATCATAACATTGGATTTATGTATCCGAATAAGCTGCTCATAATTATTCCTAAAAATGCACCCAACCTAAGGTTGACTATCAAATTTGACCTATATTTTTAAATTATTTTTACTCAAAGTCTTACACCTTCATTGTTTTGAAAATTTAGAGAGTCATTTAGTTTTGAAAAATATATCTAATACAGTATCTAAGTTTTTTTAAATTGGTTCTCTGATTTGGAAAATGAAATAGATGATCAAGAGTGGCACTTTAATTTCCTTCAAATTCCGAACAAGGCTAATGTTCCAAAATTATCATCAATATATACGTCAGGTGTATATGGATTCCAATGCAAAGTGTTTATATTTATAATGCACTTATAAACATAAATATTTAAAAATTGTTTGTTCAACTTATTTTATTGTGTGTTTAAAGTAGCGTACATAAAAAATTATCATTTAAATTATATATATTGACTAAACAGTTATTATTGCTTTAAGTTTAAAATTATTTTATAAACTTAATATAATTAATTTATACAATGTACAAAGTATTTTATCTTAAAATTATGTTATTTAAAATACATTGTAAATATAATTGTTTAGGTTTATAACCATAATGTATCAAGAATCCAAACACACCTGAATGGCCGAATGTGACCTTGCCAAGGCTTCCGATTGAGCAGGATGAAGACGAAGTACGTGGTTTTCTTTAGGTTGGGCGAGGAGGAAGAGAGAGACGAGGGTGTCATCATGGGTGGGGACCCAGTTTCGAAGAAAGACAGTTTAAAGTATCTGGGATCTGTGATAAAGAGCGATGGAGGTGTAGATATGGATGTTAAGCATCGGATTCAAGTAGGTTGGCAGAAATGCAGGGCTGCGTCAGGAGTCTTATGTGACAAAAAAAATTTCACTCAAGCACAAAGGTAAGTTCTACAGAGTGGTGGTGAGAACGGTCAGCTTTATTATATGGGGCAGAGTGTTGGGCGACAGATAAGGCACATGCACAAAAACTCATAGTGGCTAAGATGAGGATGCTCAGGTGGATGTGTGAGTTTACCCTGCGCGACAGAATCAGAAACGAGGCTATCCAAGAAAGGGTAGGAGTGACTAGTATTCAGGCTAAGTTGTGGGAATCGAGACTCTGATGGTATATATAGACATGTTCAGAGGAGATATCCAAGTGCGCCGGTGTGTAGATGTGACAACTTGGCTATTGAAAGTGTTTGTCGGGGTGGAGGGCATCCACAAAAGAGTTAGGGTGAAGTGATTAGACATGACATGACCGTTTTGGGACTCACTGAGGAGATGACACGCGATAGAATATAGTGGATGAATGCTATCCGAGTTGACGAACACTAATCGGGTGCAGCGTTTCCCACATCATGCTTCCCTTCTATCACAACTCTCTTACGTGCATCTTTTTCATCTTTATTCTTATTTTTATTCTATTTTAAAATTACAGTTTATAGAGTGTGTTTATCCTTTTTCCTTATATTCCTCGGTATAACGTTGTGGAGTCGTGTTCATCTTTGATGTCTTGTCATGGGTCACTAGGAAACACCCTCTCGACCTAGTCAGGGTAAGAGTGCGTACAACTTGACCCCCCATACTCTACGTACTATGAGCGGGATATATATTGGACTTGTTGTTATTGATGTAGGTTGGTAACAACTGCAATTGCTATGTGAGAATCCTGAATTCAATGTTTGATCATCATAGAAGAAAGGAACAACAAAAGCATTGTCATTTTGTAAGTACGTATTACATTCTATAGATTTAACACTTCCAAAAAAAAGGAACAACAAAAGAGTTATACACACACTAAATAAAAAAAACCAAAACAAAAAAAAAAAGAACGATTCCGAAATACTTTCTCTGTTAATTAAAACTTGTGGTTTACTATTCATGTACGCTTTTTAGAATGATAAAAAATCTATAAAATATTAACTTTTTTTTACATTTGTTTTTATAAATTCATACTTAATAGTAATAAGTATGAGATTATTTAAAAAAATATTTTATATAGTTTTTAACGCCTTAAAAAACGTGCGTGAATAGTAAAACGTTAAATTTTAATTAACATAGAGAGTATAATCAAAGAATATGCTCCCATTTATCTCCCAACTATTACTGATTATTTTTCAAAAAAAAAAAAAAAATTCTTCCTACCATCGATAGTCTTCCTAATTATCTATACCTAATACGGTGTAAGTTGCATGTTATAGGTAGTGAGTGACACTTAACATTAATGTCCACAATTAATTTGACGGAAATTTTGTCCTGTAAACCAATCACTGTACGTTTATATCATACGGAGTATGTTACAAATTTATACTGCAAGTGTAATTTACAAAAGTCAGAAGAAGGGAAAAAAATCAATCTTAGATATTTTTTCTCTTTTTTTTTCAGAAAAAAACCCTAAAATTGTTTTGGCCGATAATTAATTATAGAATCTTTATCGGAATAAATTTATGCAGATGAGAGACAAAATTAAATACACTTCAATAAATAGTCTTATATTTTAGAGATTTTTAAGACGTGAATTTGGATGGTTGAGGTTAGTTAGGGGTGTTACTCGAGTCGAGTATTACTTGTTCGTATTCAACCCTTTTAGAAATGAATCGAGTTCGAACCAAATCTAAATTTGACTCAAGCTTAAAAATATGCTCATACTCGACCCGTTTAGAAATTGAATGAGCTCGAGCCGAGTTTTTTTCGAGCATTAAACAACCCTATCTGCTAACATGGTACTGTAATTTAAAGAAAATTTTAAAATTTTCACAAAATTCAAACTTAAATCTAACAAATTTAGTGCTCAACACACGAAAACACGAAAATCCAATGTTGTTGTCACTACTACAAAAACTGTTTTTTATGCCGGACGTAATGGTATATTTATGCCGGATATAACAAAATATAGCTCCGGGCTATAGGTAAGTGTAATAAAAAATATGGCATTTTATTTATGCCGGATCTAAAAAAAACGCTCGGCATAAATAATAGGGGATTTTAATACAAAACAAATACATACAGTTATTTATGCCGGATGTTTTCTAGCATACGCCCGGCATAAATAAAGCTGTTTTTTTTAAAGGCTCGGGTTATTTATGCCAGACCTGTCAAATATTAGATCCGGCATAAATACGCCTTAGAATTTATTTTTTTTAAATTCTGGCTCATATAATATAACCTTTATATAACGGACGACATTCTGGCCTGTATTCTTTTCAAGGCAAAGCAGCAAATAAAACACGGATAGTAAATGTTCCGGGATATATAGTTTAATGTTGTTTTGCAAGAGCTCTTTTGTATTGTATATCAATATAGACCCCCTGTTAAATATACATCAAAGACATACATAACTACCATCCGAACAATATCAACAACCACATTACAAATCCATTCACATACCTAAAACCCATTCACATAACAACATTTAACTTTATCATTCCAAAATACACACCGAGAGATCCAAAGTAAAGATGAACAGACATGAGCACCTTGCCTCAGTGTCCACAGCTTCTTCTACTACGTTGGAGCCTACAATAACTCTGTAAGTTCCCTATTTTATTGTTGTGGGCTTGAGCATACTGACCTCCTGCTCTTTTTCCTCAGCATGGAACTTGTTCAGCTTTTCCTCAAACTCCTCAGCACATGCTTTCATTTCCAGTTTTTTAGACAGACTTTAACATAATCCTTACAAAAAATAAAACAGTTTAAAAAATACAAGAAACAGAGTTAAAGCATTTTAGACTTACTTATAAAAATAAATAATTCCAGACTCCATCCTCCGCTATCTTCCCGTCCCTTTTTGGTGAACTCACCATTAACCCATTTGCATCACGCAATCAACTAATTTTGCACTAAGCACGTAAGATAAGTAGTAAATAATTAGTGAGATGTGTTTTATCGCAAATTATGATTGGATCATTGTACTTGGAAAAAAAAGTAATAAATACAAGAAAGAGAAAAGGAAGAAGATAATATACACGCAATCGTGTATGCATACAGGATCATTGATACCTATGGCCATGGATATTGTCAACTATTCAAGAACACATAAGATTGTAACACCAGGATGTTTTGGGCAGGTGAATTTAGGACCCGAAACACATTCAGCAATTGTGTATGCATACAGAATAAATGAGCAATGAGCGAGATTCAAAACTAAAGGGTTTATTAGTTAGGTGTTTGATATACAGAGAAGCATTTTCGGAGGCGGCCATTAAATAATCATCTCGAGCATTAACCATGGAAGAGATTTTTCAATGTCACAAATACACAAATAAATCTATGAAATCAGATAATATTTGAGACTAATCAAACATACCAACTTATGAACGAACTAATGATCACAGTCGAACCAAAGATCAAATCAAGAGTATTCATTTTGCCTGGAATCAAACAATCAGTTAGGGTCTCCAACAGGAGCAATATGGAAAGAACGCATATGGCAATCAAGAGTATTCAAACAATCAGTTAGGGTCTCCTGTGACCAAGAAGAATGCAAGATGGAAAATATGCACAAGCATGAGTGAGTTTGAGATCCACTTACTTGGCCAGTAAGAGAAGGGTCTATAACAGCTCCAAAAATCGTGAGCATGAAACAAAGAAGGTATGGCAGAAACAAATTACTAGCTAATAAAGACTCAAACTATGAGCAGCACGATTATCTTGGTAACGAATATGAGACCAATGACACTCGAGCTCAAGACCAAATCAAGAGTATTCAAACAATCAAAATATGAGACCAACGACAATTTGCCTTGATGAATTAACTAATAGTATAAAATATCGATAAAGGATTATTTAAAAAAACGAACATGCATGGAGAGTTAACTTATTTCGCCCAAAACATAATTGAAAACAAACCTGATTCAGGCAGAAAGATAAAAACAGCTTGTGTTTGTTTGTTCTGTTCAAGAAAGGAGAGGGTTAAAAAAACCTTCTTGTGATCTCTCTCTACTATAACTTTATGTAGATTAATGAAATTTAGATAGAATAAGCTGAAATTTTGATAGAATTAGCTGAAATTTAGTTTTAAATTATGTTTTCCAAAAGAATATTCTTTATAGATGGCTAACATGCAATGTTTGAGGGGGAGTAGCTAAGATTACTTCATCAGCTATAGCTTGTAGGGGTATTCCTTTTTGTAAAGAAAAAACTGTTTTGAGTTGGGTTTTTTTATATGTAACAATATCTTTCTTTTAACAAAGTAATTATATTATATTGAGTACTTGTTGACTTTCATTCTGATATTTGTATCCATAGATAAGGTAAGTTCTCAGCTCAAACTTTACTGCTATCATATACTGTTATGTATTCCAACTCATTTTAATGTCAAATACAACCAGAGAACATAACAAAAGAAAAGAGGAAATAAACAAGGAAGTTTACTGCCAGCATATACAATAATACTACATGATTGTACCCCTGCTTTTCATTCCTAAAAACCAAACCAAATATTGCAAATAAGACAAACCCAAAGATCCATTGCTTTAATGTAAGGGTAGTTTATATAATTGAAGTTATCATTTTCAAATTAGGTAAAATTTATAGGCTAAAAGCACTTGGTGAAGAGCTGCAACATAGGCAAAATTCCTGCAACATAGAGATTTTTGGCGTGATATGGTGATACTCATAACTTTTGTTTACAAAAGCTCCTGCAGGCTTAAGCTTGAAAATTCAACCTAAAAACATCTTATTTTTGTAGGTTTCATAAACCAAAACACACACACTGAAAAGACACGGAGGGAGAGAAGCTATCAGGAGAATTGGAAATAGCTAGATTAGGAATTTTGCAAAATCTAGAAACCTTAATTGAAATCACAAGTTCATTCAGAGACATCATAACCAGCATTATCAGAAGGTAAGAAGCAAATTAGAGGTGAAGAGAAATTATTGCAAACCAGATAAACTGAAAAAGGATAAAATAATTGCAAATAAAAAAGGAATACAAACATGATCGAGAAACACAAAATTAGGGTTCGAATTGGTGCTTCTGACTCAAATTAGAGTTCAAATTAAAGCTTTGAGATAATATCCAACAGGAGCAAGCGGGATTAGCAGACGAGGGCCTCCAACGAAGAGCAACGTACAGGAGCAAACTCGAATTAGGGTTGCCGACAAGGAGCAGGCAACAAGAGCGCCTACGACAAGCCATCGAGAAGAGCGTTGTCGCAGAGAAGAGCGCCGCCGCAGAGAACAACCCCGTCGTAGAGAAGATTGCCGCCGATGAGGGAGTGGAGGGTCGCCGCTTTGAGGGTTTTCGCACAAGGGTTTTCGCTGTGAAATTTTCAGAGTTCGCGCGCACCTCGGGTTTTTTTCTCAGCGTAAAGAATAGTCACCATATTTATGCCGGATTCCCACACAATACATATGCTGGGTACCAAAATTTACACGCCCAGCATAAAAAATGAGGGTATTTTAATATTTCGCCATCATTTATGCCGGACATAAATTTTAATATCCGGCATATTTTTATTTTCCTGAATTTAGAAGATAAAAGAAAACTCTTTTAAGGCTTATATTTCGTAAATATAACATCCGGCATAAATAATCATGTAATAAAATCTCAATTTTGTACTAGTGTGTGGCTCTGATACCATAACAAATCTCAGCAATATAGTGAGATTGATCTCCCTTTGAGATCTAACAAACTAGCTACCAGAAGCCATTGAAAATTTGAGAGAGACAAGTTGATTTTGTGCAATTTTTTTGTTTCATTCAACCGACCGAATACAAGCAGCTAACCCTTCTATATATACAAAGTCTAAACCAAGAATCTAACTAGAGTTCTAACCGCCTAACTGCAGTTCTAGCTACTAACCACACTTACACAAAAACTACTCTCCATAAAATCGAGTGATTCGAGCTTTGAACCGAGCTTAAAAATGTGCTACAACTCGACTTATTTGAAAAATGAATGAGCTCGAATCAAACTTTTATCAAATCGAGTCTAAGTCGAGCTCGAACTATTCAGCTCATATAACACCCCTAGTTAAGGTGTATACACTCATTTTTCAAATAAGTTGATGATGTTTTCTAAAGACCCGAATCAAATAAATCACAGCTACCTCTCTACCCTAACTCATATCCTTTGTGAGAGCTCAAAGAGTGATATGTCACCTAATTCCTTTCTTCAAGTTCTTATTGGACCAACATCTCTCATGAAAAATATAAATACTCAATATTATTTAAATTCTAATTTACATTTTTTTTATAAATATCTAAAAACAAATGTTAAAATAAAATACAAATAATTAGATGATAGATAAATCATCACGTAAATGTGTCATGATCGAAGGTCGATAGGTGAAACTTTGGGCTTTCAATGGTGATTTGGAGAAGGAGAGAAAAAAGGTAACAGAGGGAGAAGATAGAGATAGATAAGGGTAAGGGTTTTGTAATGTTGGATTCATGGATGACCCGTTCAATACATCCATAGGGTATCTATACACCACAATATTCCTAATATTAATTCAATACATGCCAAAATGAGTGATGATAGATCATAAACATTACGAGACTTGTTTATGTTGTGGTTATTCATAGAGGCAACTTAGGAAAAACAAACGGGGAAAAGTCACATTTGGACAACCTCTCACAAAATTATTGGCCATAAAAATGATTTAAAGAAAAAAGGAAGTAAAAAAAAATGTCCAAAAACATGGGAAAATTGGGAAGGTGGGTGGAAAAGGCGAAAAAGGTAAGAGAGGGGTATCTTCAAAAAGATCCCGTGGGGAGTGGGACCCATAATCTCAATAAAACTCTTAACACTTGTCTATCGTTAGTTTGTAAATTAGCACTCCCCACTAGCAACAGTTGCACATTGCACTTGGTTTTATCCTTTGTGGCCACCAAAGTCAATCAGTGTGTTCGTTGCCCAGTTTCAAGTGATGCTTGACTATCCCCTCCTCCGCCAGCCTTCATTATTTTCACCTTCTCCCTTCGCCTTTCACCCACTTTTCATTTTTGTATCTTTTCAAAGGTTTGATTATAAAGGATGCCACCATACCATTAGATCGGATTTTATCATAATTCCAAAATTAAGTGTGTTTAGACGAGTCTCTATGCTGCAATGCATCTCTTTTTTTTTTTTTTGCCCTAAAAAAAACAAGGTTTTATTATAAAGTAGGGTAAATTAAACATAAGAGCAAGCCCAACAGGTTTTGTAAAAATTCTCTAAAATAGAGATCAAAATATCAAAATCTCTAAAAAATTTACTCTCAAACTCCAACGGCTTCTCTATTATACAGATTTCTACATTAATTATATAATATAATAAATGCAAATTTCTTCCCTCTCTCCCAAAGCAATTAATGTTTTCCCTCTCTCTCTCCCAAAACAATTAATGTTTTCCACTCTCTCCCAAAAATGGTGGATCCTACAAAAAAAGAGATGGCGGAGCATTAAATTTTTCCTCTATCTCCCAAAGCAATTAAAGTTTAGAGTGAGTTTGTCTTGCTACAAATATAGAGAAAAATGTAGTCTCTCTCCAAATTTCTCTATTTTGCAGATTGATATACAAAAGCTGTTGGGGGCAAAAAACACTCATTTTTCTCCAAATTTTTCACTTTTCTCTATTTTAGAGATGCGGTTGGGGTTGCTCTAACATTCCCTAAATTATGGTGTTTTTTACATAATCGCTCGTAAAATTATAAATTACAATAAATCACCCATAAATCAGATCTATTTTTAGAAGACCACCAACTAATTAAACCTCATTTTTTTGGGGGGGGGAGGGGGGAGACAAAAATACCCATAATTTCAAGTTTATTTGTTTTTCAAAGAAAAATTGTCATATACTATATTATATCATTCAATTTGACCTTTTACCTTGAAAGGGTAAGGAGATTAAAGTTATATATAAAAGAAATATAAATGTTCCAACTAATATATCTGCATTATTGATAACATTCGGGAAAGAGTACTTATATGCTAATATAATACGCAAGTGTACCGTTCAGTACTCCCAAAACTTAAAATAATACTATATCTGGTAATAAACAACTTGCAAATAAAAAAATTTGAGACATGGTATTTTCATCTTTACTAACGAAATAAATAGATATTTATTAGATGGGTGGTCTTTCAAAAATAGAGATCTAATTTACGGCCGGGTATTTTTTATAATTTACAATTTTATCGCGATTATGTGAAAATAACCTAATTAATGGATGGTTATATGTAATTTAACCTATAAAGTAAAAGTACGGGTATATAACATGTGGATGGTTAATTAGAATGGAGAGAGTCTAAGTGTTCATCATAGTGTGCACCACTTTCAGTTGACAGAAGTTTTGTAGATTGTTCTGGAAACGCTATATGGATCGATTTGTTAGTTAGATGTTGATTAACATACGCTTCAATTTGTCTACTTATCGCATGTGGAATGTTTTGGATGCGATTTATGGGTGAACATGGAAATTATCATGTCTAAATTGAAAATCTCTAAGCAGTTGTCGCTATGTCAGATTGTTGAGAATATGATTGTGGGAGAGATCCCACATTGATTAGAAATTGAATTCAAATCTTGTATATAAGTTGGTGAGTTATTCCACATAACACCTCAGGTGTGTGGAGACTATGATTTGGGATTGTCCCATATTATAAGTGGGTGAGTTACTCCTCCTAACATCATCGTCTAATTTTGTATAAATATACTCTTATACCTTGTAATGGATCATTAAATTAATAATCCAATACTTTACCACTTTACCCTAATCTCTATTCTCTCTTATATTATGTATTCTCTCTCGATCTATCTCTCTAATCTCCCTCTAATCTTAATCTTCTTCCTCTAAATCTCCTCTGCAATCTCTATATTGCCTTCAATCTCACAAGGATCTCATTAGGATTATAACAATAACTTCGTCGCATCGTAATATTCATTATTTTCTTAAAAAATAAATAAATTGAATGGTATCTAAAAATGAAAATTAATTAATCTGCCAGCATAAAACTACATCGTCGCGAGGAGCTTAATTCGCGACTAAGTTGTGTTGGAGTTAATGCCTAGAGATTTTTAAGGTGTCTCTTGGACTTTTCCCACCTCATGTGGAAAGTTCAATGGTATCCTAAAAGAGGTTTTAATTAATGATACTATTCTACTACCTACATTGAGAGGTAGAGGAGGAGATGAGCCACCCACATGCGCCATCCGTCCCGACTCCCGAGTGGAGCTCCGAGATAAACCCAAATCTCCTTTTGCTTTATAGCCTAAGGACGATTTTTACAGCTATATAAAGGGATCGAGGGTTGGACTTTCAACACAAATCACCTCTCTTTCTTGAGAGTTGTCTCACATACTATCTGCACCTCTGTCGGGACAAATACATCCCTATAACAAGTTTGTTGCTACTATCAATAGTGGAGGATCTAAATATATTTTTTTAAATGAAGTTAAAGATCGGAGTTTGAACCCAATATAATAAATCTTTCCTTTTACAATCAATCAAAGTATTTTATCCATGAAATTAGTAAAAAATTCAAAAAAAAAATTCAAAATTGAACTCAATTATGTAAGTGTTGATACTTGATAGCTAGTCATCAAATAACACAACAAATCGCATAATTTTCGTTAAACAAAATCATCACCAGTTATTCACGAGTCACTTTGAACTATCATCCGGATATATTCATCCCCAAAGATTGTTGTTTTCATATAATATTGTAAAGTATATACTCCGTATATCATTAAACGCAATCAATTAATCTTAAAGAATTTAATTATTAATGGTTGTTGTATTGTCCTATTTAAAAGGTCCATATATTGTTACATATTTGTAGCGAAACAAGATAATTGAACATTGATGAAGCTTGTTTGCTTTCCTAAATGGATTCCAATTGGTGCAATCTACCACTTGCAACGTACCTTGTGAAAAGACATCTTTTGTAATTTTCCTATCCTCCACCTTCATATGGGTATTATATATATATTAGATATAAAACACATTGTTTTTTCCTCTTAATTATTAAATCATTTTTATATAATACTCCATAATTTTTCGCGCCCATTTCCCCTCTGATCAAAAAATAAATTATCGTGATTGTTCATCTATAAAATTTTAAAATATGAAGAACTATATCCCTCCCCATCGTCGACATCCTTGTCTTTCCAAACGACCCCTTAAACTTTTCTGTTTCTTTTAAAAATGATTTTCTTTATGGTGATTTATAGATCGAAATCATTTTCCAAACGGTATAGACTAAAAGTTTTAATTTAAAAAGATTTCACAATTTTAATTATTTTAAAAATGGCTTTTTTAGGATCACTCATTTTTTGGTAGGAAACCTTTCATCAATAGGACTTCTAAACTATACATTTTACAAGCATATAGGTTAAAGACTTAAAGAGATTATTTTTATAATTAGGCATGTTAATTTGTTTGTAGTTGTAGAGTGAGAACGAAAAGAAAATGGACTAAAATATCATAAGTAAAAAGTATTATGAATTTATAGTTATTTTTTTTAGCCTGACCGAGTTAAGGATATAATTAAATTATATAAAACAAGATATATTTTAATATTCATAATTTAATAATAAAATAAAATAAAATTTTACTTATAAAATAAAAGATAATTTATTAAAGGGAAAACTAATTAAAATACCCCACCTTTGGGGTATGGTAAAAATATATCCTCAATTTTTAAATGTAATAAAAATATCCTGACCTTTGAGGGTAGTGGTAATATATTACCATAATTTTCTTTACAAGTCAAAAATGCTGACAAGACAGCATACGTAGGGATGGCAACGGGGCGGGTTCGGGGCGGGGAGTACCCTCCTCGTCCCCGTCCCCGTTTGCAAAATGTCTCCCCGTCCCCGTTCGGGGATCAAAAATACCCCCCGTCCCCATCCCCGTCGGGTCCCCATCCCCATCGGGGAATCCCCGTCCCCGCTGAATTTTCCCCGTTTGTATTCCCCGCGGGTTTCCTCGTCGGGTTCCCCGTTTAAAACCCATGGTTTCCCCCCATTTAATAGAAAACTATAAGATATTATTAAAGTTATGTAAAAAATATAATATAAATATTACATATAATATTTCATAAATGTAAATAATAAGGTAAACGTTTAAAAATAAAAGAAAAACTATTTAAACTTAGGTAAGACATAAACAACATTGAGGATTTTATACTCCCTGTCAGGGATCCCCGCGGGGGTCCACAACGGGGACGGGGCGGGGCGGGGATCGGGGTGGGGACTACTATCCCCGTCCCCGCGCGGGGAATCACTTTGCCCCCCATCCCCGTTTAAAATCCCCATCCCCGTCCCCGTCGCGGGGATTCCCCGCGGGGAACGGGGAGTCCCCGTCCCATTGCCATCTCTGCATACGTGAATTTTTTTTACAAGGATTTTCTTGAACAGTGTCCTTAGGAAAAAAAATAAAGAGTTGGATCGGGTTCATACCCAATGCTTTTCCACCCTCATATCTTTTTCTGTGGTTGCCTCTTGAATTGTGTTCCAGGTCTTCCAGGTAGCTCATGGTTCCTCTTCAATGTCAGTCTTCCTCCTTCGTGGTCGACTATCTTGAGCTTCCTCTCTCACATCTTCTTCCCCTTTGATTCGTTCACGGACTTGGTTGGGTAAGTTTTATTTTCCCCCTCTTCGTTGTTGTTGTTGTTGTTGTTGTCGGTTTAGTTTTGTTGTCGGTTTGGTGTTAGGAATAGCCGTGTTGTGTTAATTTGAGGCAATTTTGACCGGATTAGTTGTTTGGTTGAATCAATTTCGTTTTTCGAGTTAAATTTGTTATCATTTTATTTTTTCCCTAAGCAAATCGTCCAAGAAAACCCAATTTTAGTGCTAATTTGTAAAAAAAAAAAGACTTTCACGTATATTGTCTTGTCAAAAAAATCCACGTATGCTACCTTGTCAGCATTTTTGACCCGTGAGAAAACACAGGGTAAAATATTACCATCACCCTCAAAGGTCTGAATATTTTTATTACATTTAAAAGTTGAGGATATATTTTTATCATACCCCTAAAAGTGGGGGTATTTTAATTAGTTTTCCCTTTATTAAAAAACCGCGAAGAAGGCGATTACGCGAGTAATAAAACTAATTAATTAGTAAACAAAATAGAGCACCTATAAAATAAATCTTGTATGGAAAAATAAGAGGAAAGAAATGATCAAAATTTTAATATAATTAAAAAGTGATTAAATTTATTTTTAAAACTAATAAAAATAAAGGGGGATTATTTTTTTTTTATTTTTTTTATCAGTAGAGGGATTAATTTCTTAAACTACATACCAGGACAGATCTAGCATCCGTTAATTGCTGAGCGTGCGGTAAAAGAAGATCTAAAAACGAGTGGGGTTCGCGTTGGGGCCCACAAATTTTGCAATTAAAAAAAATCTTTTTTGTTTACGTATAGAGGTTTCCAGGTTCATCCCCTCAAATTGCCTCCCCCGAGGCCTTTAAATACCAAACTCAAAGGAATCACAGTTCGCAAATCCAACTCACCTTCTCTTCTCCTTCTTCGCTCTCACCTCCTCTGAGCCTCTGAGTTAAATCAATCAGAGAAAATGGAGACAACAGACGCCGGCGACAGGATCCACTTCGAGGAGGCGCCATCTCCGTCGCCGCCTCAGAAATTACGCCGCCACGATTCGCTCGACATCGAATCGGCCAAGGTCGGAGGCCACACCGGCCACGGCATCCAGGTATATATCTGCATATTTCATCTAAATCGATCTCCGTCGATTGTTTGAAAATTTTGGACTCAAATCTTTTCTTTTCTTTTTAATTATATATATATGAAGGCATTGAGCTGGGCAGTTGTGCTGCAACTCGCATTTCAAAGTATCGGAGTGGTGTACGGAGACATCGGCACATCACCTCTATACGTGTATGCAAGTACCTTCCCCAATGGTATTCGACACGAGGACGATATCATCGGAGTCCTTTCTCTCATTTACTACACCGTTACTCTCTTGCCCATCCTCAAATACGTCTTCATCGTCTTACGTGCTAATGATAATGGCAATGGTATGTACTTTTTTTGGCCTATACTGTTTGAGATTGTATCATTTTTCATCATATACATATATATATATATATATTGTTAATTGTTAATTATCATTGGTAGAAGTAATTGGAAACATGGAGTCGCTTGTGAGTGGATAGTCAACTTTTTAAATGGGTCACACTGTACTCGATTTAGATATAGAGCGACTGAGTCGATCGAATTGGACTAAGATAAAAAGTAATTGAAGTAAACGTTTTTACTTGTTAGTGGGAAAATAATTTCACATATATACAAAATTCCAGTTCTATACACTATACTCTAAAGTCTAAATTAAACATTTGCTCTATTTAAAAAAAAAATTCAAATAAAGGATAAACAGTTTGGTGTTTTTTCCATAGGATTTTTTAGATAAATTACTATATAATTTTACTCAATGGAATTTTATATAATATATGTATAGGTTTCTTTTTTAGTTTTATTGTATTTTTTCCCTTCTTTTGACACTTGGTTTCATTTTTTTTTTTATATTGTATCCTTAGGTGTTAACCGTTTGACAAATTTTGACATTATCAATTGAGAAAAATATATATTTATGATGACATTTGTTTTATTGGCATTGGATTGATTGTGAAGGAGAAATAAAAATATTTACATAATTGTACATATGTATGAATTGCATGAGGTAAGCAATTTGTGGGCCCCGTGGCTCACTTCGAATGAAAATTTTGCATCTCTTTAGTTTTCTTAAATCCA
Organism: Persicaria maculosa; assembly: GCA_963922045.1. Classification (NCBI taxonomy): domain Eukaryota; kingdom Viridiplantae; phylum Streptophyta; class Magnoliopsida; order Caryophyllales; family Polygonaceae; genus Persicaria; species Persicaria maculosa. Next base: position 70,476,930 of record OY998255.1, read on the forward strand.
AAAGGAGTAGAGAACGACAATTTGATAACTGACAACAATTCATTAATTTGGACACGGGTCCATATTGGCATATTCAACTTTACTAATACTCATTTTATTTTACGCCACCGAAAATATTGGGATTAAATTTTAACAATATAAAAAGTTTAAAATTAGTATATGTTAATGTATAATTTTAGTGAGATTTAAGCTCTTTATTTGGTACTGTAATAGAATAAGAAATAATTGGTCCAAGAGGTCATTATTTGAGTCAGCTAGATATGTGAGAGATGGTTTGGCAAAGGGAATATGCCAAATCCCCATAAACGACCCCAAAGTGTACTAATTTAATTAGCTTATTAGGCGGATTGCGTTGATTTGGGTCCATTTTGGGGGAGGTTCTAACTGCACACCGCTCCTTTCTAGGTTCCTTCATTTCAATCTCTTGCAATTATTTAGTCAAACCTAGCTCTTTACACTTACTTCATTTACCTTTTTTTTCTTAAAAAAAAATATTTATTACTAATTTTCATTTTTAATTAACAATATATATATATATATAAACTGGGGGTATTAATGGTAAAATAAAAATGGATAGGTGGGACGTTTGCATTGTACTCGCTACTATGCCGGCATGTGAAGGTGGGGTTGCTGCCGAGTACACAAGCGGAGGACGCAGAAGTCTCAACCTACAACTTGAAGCTTCCAACAACCCGACTGCACTTGTCCTTAAAGGTCAAGAATGCCCTTGAAAACAGTCGATTTGCCAAATTTACCCTTCTCTTTGTCACCATGCTTGCTACTGCTTTGGTCATTGGAGATGGCATCCTCACTCCTTGTATCTCAGGTACTTCCCTTTTTCTTTTCTTTTTTTTCTTTTTTTTTTGTTTTAATTGATTCATCCATTATTTTAATTATTATTATTCTTATATGTATGTCGAAATCAGACAAATTCAATGAACTCGAACTAATTAATAGGGTCCTACAGAACTGATAAGTCAGATCTAAGTTTTCCTTTCCATTTTTGGCACTATTGAATCCCAATCATTGTTATGTTTAACGTTATTTTATTAACAATTTTTCTAATTCATATCTTTAAGATATATTTTAATAAATGTAGTTAAGAAATACTTCCTTCCAAATATAATACCGATCTTAAAATAGCAATAAAAAAAATTAATTTGAAAAATAAATTAATTAAATTTTTTATAGTATAACTATAAAAAAAATATTAAATAAACTAATTTCTTATAGTATAACTTAGAAAATCCGTTTGATTTTTTTAAGTTTTAGTTTTAATAAATAAAATGAAATTAAACTGACAATCCAATCGTGTTTGTTGGATTAACAGTGTTGTCAGCTGTTTCGGGGATCAAGCTAGCTACTCCTGCAATGACAGAAGGTATCCACTTTTTTATTATTATTATTATTATTATTATTATTATTATTATTTCAGATCTAATTATAATCCGTAGTATTAATTAACATTATCTTATATTTGACTTTATTACTATAACATTATCAACATGTGATTATTCCATCGAAAAAAAATTATGTCATTATTATATTTCCTTATCCTCTGCGATTTTTCTTTGAATCTTTCCCCCTTTTCAAATACTCCAGTAAACATAGATTGTGTAAAAAAAATTGCAGTGTCAATTAGCCCAATTAACGGCCCATTATTATTTAATAAATCACTTTAGCGGCCCAAAATACTGAGCCCACCAAAGGCCCATCAACGTTTCTTTAACTATTTGCCCGATTATATTGCTGTAGTGCTACACATTCCGTGATTTCAATCCATTGCGGTAAGAGTAACCAAAACTAACCATTTTCACTAATGTGTATTGCTGCAGATAGAGTGGTATGGATCACAGTCGCGATCCTCATCTTACTCTTCTCAGTCCAAAGATTCGGCACCGACAAAGTGGGCTACAGTTTCGCCCCGATCATATGCTTCTGGTTCTTCATAAACGCGGGGATCGGTCTCTACAACTTCGTCACGTACGACCCAACCGTCATCAAGGCCATCAACCCATTGGAAATTGTTCGGTACTTCTCTAGAAACGGCAAAGAAGCTTGGGTCTCTCTTGGGGGTGTTGTCCTTTGTATCACGGGAACCGAGGCCCTCTTTGCGGACCTTGCCCATTTCACCGTCCGATCCATCCAAATCAGTATGTGCTCTGTGGTGTACCCTTCTCTCATGCTCGCCTACTCCGGCCAAGCCTCTTATCTTAGGCATCATCAAGATCATGTCTACCAAGCCTTCTTTAAGGCGGTTCCGGGTCCATTGTATTGGCCAGTGTTCGTTGTGGCTGTTTTTGCCGCGATCATTGCGAGTCAAGCCATGATCTCCGGCACCTTCTCCATCATCCAACAATCCCTCTCCCTCGGATGCTTCCCACGCGTTACAGTTGTTCACACCTCAGCTAAGTACGAAGGCCAGGTCTATATCCCGGAGGTCAACTACTTCATCATGATTGCTTGCGTTTGTGTCACCCTTGCCTTTAGGACCACCGAGAAGATCGGAAACGCATACGGTATCGCGGTGGTGTTAGCGGAGACAATAACCTCTACATTCATGGTGTTAGTGATGATTTTGATATGGAAGAAGCACATCCTCCTCGTCATCACTTACGTTGTTGTCATCATGTCAGTAGAGCTCGCCTACCTGAGCTCAGTCCTGTACAAGTTCACCCATGGCGGGTACCTCCCATTGGCCTTCGCATGTTTCTTTATGGTCGTCATGATCGTTTGGAACTACGTCTACCGCAAGAAGTACTACTACGAGATGGACCACAAGATCTCCCCGGACCAGCTTCGGGAAATCGTCACCCGTCCTACCATCTGTAAGATCCCGGGTCTTGCCATGTTCTACTCAGAGCTCGTCCATGGAATCCCTCCAATCTTCGAGCACTATGCTGCCAACATCCCTGCGCTCCACTCGGTCCTAGTCTTTGTCTCGGTCAAGTCCCTCCCCATCAGCAAGGTGCCACCGGAGGAGAGGTTCCTCTTCCGGAGAGTCCAGCCCAAGGAGCTCTTCGTGTTCCGATGTGTAGTCCGGTACGGGTACACCGACCTTAGGAACGAGCAGGAGTCGTTCGAGCAGGTATTGTTCGAGAGGCTCAAGGACTTCGTGAGGGAGGACTCGTATATGAGTATGTTGAAGAAGCATGGTGAGGAGGTGAGGGAGATAAACGAGGAAGGGGAGGAGGTGACGACGAGGGCAGAGGAGGCGGAGGAGAGGCGGGAGAGGGAGGTGGAGGCGGAGACAGAGACACTAGAGAGGGCGGCGAAGGCAGGGATGGTGCATTTGATGGGAGAGAGCGAGGTGATGGCGGGAAAGGGTTCGGGGATGGGGAAGAGGATAATGATCGACTATGGGTATAATTTCTTAAAGAAGAATCTAAGACATAGTGATAAGATGCTTGATGTTCCTAGGAAGAGACTACTAAAGGTTGGCATCACCTATGAGCTCTAGCTTATAACCATGAAGAAGGAATAAAAACGTATCTATATCTCAAGGTGTGTTTTGTAAGATATATAATATGTATGTATATACTTTGATCATATGAGTGAAAGGCTCGTGTTTGTCAATGCGAAGATTTTGTGTTTTCAATCACATGTATATGTTTTTTTCGATAAGATAAGAATTTGAGTTTAAAAATATCTGAAATTCGAGAACCGGCTAAGTTGGAAGACAAGAGAATTGTCTAAAAATCGTAACATGCAACTGATGTGCATGTTTTTAGTCATATTTTTCCATATGTTTTGATGTCAATTTGAGTCTTTTTCATAAGTTTTGCATTGGGTTTAGGGTTTTTGCATAAGTTTTCATATTTTAACGAGAAATAGATGTCTTCACTAGTTTTTATGTGTTTTACATTATTTTGGAAGTTGTTTTTGAAGAAACTTTCAAGAGAGAAAAGATGCGGAAGAGAATAAGGAGCGCATAGGAAAAAGAACGGAAGCAATCGGAGTTATAACGAAGGAGATACGGGCGTTTTCCTAAGTTTGAGATGGATTACCGTCATACCGACCCCATAACGACCCTAAGGGGAGTCGGTACCGAGGCTCGATCTGGAAGTGCGAAGCGAGAAAAAGCAACAGTGCTCATACTGAGGCTAAGGGGGGTCGGTACCGAGGTCCTCCGCTTCGGTATGGGTCGTCTGCGAGAAGATTTGGTCCGAAATTAATTGTTTTATCCCATTTTCTTAGATAGAATTTAGATAAAATTGATTTATTTCTTCTTCCTAAAATAGAATTAAGTTATTTTAGTATAAATAGAACATTATGTTGAAACCCTAGGGGGATTCTTTGGAGATTTTCAGCCCTAGGGGGCGTGAGATGCATGTGAGAGAGACGTTGGTTTTGTGACAGATTTCAGCGACGGTTTTCGACGTTTTGAAATTTATGCAAGGTGTTTTCTTTCTTATTTCTTTGGTTTATGCTTTCTTTCATGAATTGTGAGTAATTCTTCTCTTTTCTAGGGTTGGGGTGATCCCAACGATAGTTGTGTGTGCGAATTGCTATGAATTGATGAATTGATTGGTTTTGTCTATCTTTTGTGCTCAAGTACTCAATGAAAATTGGGGAAATTCATTTTTGCAATTAAATTGAATGATTGAATTGTGAATTGGATAGTAATTAGGGTTTTGAAACGAGAGTTTTGACAACCTAATTAGGATTGATAGTAAAGTTTATTAATTTGTGAAAATAAATTGATTGCTTTGCTAGGGTTGATGCAAGTTGACCTTTTTAATAGATAAAAACATGATTTTGGTGTGATTTGTTGCAATGCATGCATGATTATGGTTGTGGTGATCCTTATGCCCTAGATCTTTCATATTATTGATTTTATTCCAAAAATTCAGCAACATTAACCCCCCCCCCCCCCAAATCTCTACCTTTTCATCGCTTATTGCTATTCTTTGCCCTAAAACAACTAAATAAAGAACCGCTGACTCTCTCCCGTGGACGATCCTGACTCCCTATACTATAGCGGGGTCTTGAATATAAATTTATTTGGTCGAGAAACCCTCTCATCAACAACAAAATAAAACGGTGCAAACTCAGGCACAAACGCACTCTACAAAAAATGAAACCAAGCAGACCTAAATGAAACTGGATGTAGACGAAGACGACGGATAAAGCCAAGCTCCACGCTAAAGCAGAACCGTAGGTCAGCGATACATCAGAACCCGATCATCTTGTGGGCAGTCATGACAAAACTCCAAGATAGTAGCTAGTCAACCCGAGTAGTGGAGACGCCACGATACACACTGCCACAACCCCAACCTATGCCGACTTCGACAACCAGAAACCAAATCCACGGAAAAGATCAACAAGTCGCCACCGCAGAGCCGCACACCGCCTGAGTAAAAAGCACCCAAAAACCCTACGGGATTTAGTACATGCCCATACAAGTGAGGTTCGATACTCTTGCAGGATTTTAATCAAATATAATTATATAAATATGTCAAAGTTATATATATATAGTTAATATTTTCCGCATCATTGGGCCAAAAGGACCCAAAGACTTGGCCCCGAAGGACAACAACTTGGATCCAAATGACCCAAAGCATGGGCCCAAAGGACCCAAGGTAATCGATGGAATCTCAACCAAGGCCAACAGGCGAGCAGCGGCCAAAAACCAGATACCCAATAGGCTTGGAGCAATCGAGCACGACACACAGAGCTAGCCACCCGGATCGAGCGTCGGTAGTGAGAGCGGCGGACTAAGGTGGAACCAGGAGAATCGAGAGCGGCGACAAACCGAGGAATGACAGGCGAATAAGGGAGAAGTCGAGAGAAAGAAACCCCAATCAACAAAACCCCGGCAACCAACGGCGATTGAAACAATAAGTTGCGGATAAAAGATGATTGCATATCGCAACCCATCAGAGATGACCAAAATCCGAATATTGAGTGGTGGCGGAGGAGGAGGGAGATGAGGAGGTTGAGTGACTGCTGATGCAGGTCGATGCGACCAAAAGAGGTTGAATGGCGGAGGAAGCGACCTGAATCTGAAGATTGGTAGGTGGTGGGTGGATACGTTAGAGACGACGGTCAACACAGCAAAACCGAGAGTAAGCAACCTGAAATGGGGGTAGTTTAAGAATGCGGCGAGGCTTAGGACCCTGTATTCCTTTGGTGAGATGGGGGTAACCGACGAGGCGAAGAGGATCTCCGTCCTCGGCACTGGGCTGGGCAAGGGTGGCTCTGTGGTGGTGGCCAGCAACCTCAAGGCTGGGGCGAGAACCCATAAGGGGGTTAAGCTCCCTCTCTCTAGAAAACTAGAGAGAGGCAAGAGGTTTTTTTCCCTACAAACTAGAGAGAGGCGAGAGATTCTTTTTTGAGACTCCGATGGTCAGATTATTGATATTTTTCCTCATGAGACAAGAAAAGGTTCAGTTTTCAAAACAGATGCTTCTGCAGTCTGTGTAGGAATGCAACAAGCTATCTCTAGAGGATTTCGAAAAGTCATCATTGAATGAGACAATTTGGAAGTTATAAAGACGATTAGAGAAAGCAGTAATATCAACTGAGAAATTATACGTCATGTGGAGAAGATCAACCTACTCTCTGGTTCCTTTGATCATATTCAGTTCAGACATTGTTATAGAGAAGCATATAAGGTAGCAGATTATATCGCTAAAAGTAAAGGAAATTGTAATTTGTCTACTCTCCCTTGTAATAGGGATATTTGTAATATTATCGAGCAGAAGAATCAAGGAAAGTGCCTTGCTTTTTTAGAAAAGCCTTCCTAATATTTGCCTATTGTCAAAAAATATATATATAGATGTTTTTTTTGGCATGTCTTCATATGCGTGTATCGACCGAGTACTGGATCCCGTGCTTAAAAAATCTATTAAAAATATGTCAAAAAACAATAAATCCGAATTACAAAGCGAGGATGAAATCAATAACGATTAAAGTGTAAGAAAAATATGAAATAAAAATTAGTCATAAATAGTTCAATTAATAAAAAAAATAACATAGATATAAATAAAATAATAGCTATCAAATAACTAATTTTGATATATACAATTCTTTCCACACGTAAATAATATATATATATATATATATATATATATATATAAAATAACACCTATAAAATTTCTCTATAATAATATTTTGGGTAAGTATGAATATGAAATAGTTTTGATTTATATATTTTGTTTTATCAATTAACTAATATATATATATAGACGGTGACTTATGGAAACTTTCTATAAATTATGACAATAGATTATTTTAATAAAAAATTTAGTAGGAAATGTTATACATGATTTTACTTTACTGCATATCAATATTATAATACTAAAGGAGAAGTCGCCTAAGACGCCTAAGACATGTGGCGGCTTCTCCTTTAATGTAGGGATTTTTAGTTAGGGTTTAATTAAATTATTTAGTATAATCCAATTAAAAATTAAGTCAATATCTATTTATCTATTAATCTTTATTAATATTATAATTAATAATATTAATTGATTTGAATATCTAGATATTATGGTTAGTTAGTTTAGATATTTAAGGGATCCTAATCCTATCCTTAATAATTATCTTTACCAATTATTTTAATTATCTTATTTAGTTTAAAACATTTTCTATTTCTATTTAATCCATTCCATACATTTGACAATTATTATAAGTTTGACGATAATCGGCGAGTCACCTTTCCATTTCTTAAAAACCTCTACTCTGATCATTCTATTGCATTTTTTTATCAAATTCTAACCATGTTTTTGTAATTTTCAATTTTTGTAGGTATTCGAATCCATTGATAAAATGTTACTAACGATTTGAATTTTAAACCTTTACATTTTTTTATTGCTTTATAATCGATTCTAACAATGTTTTTATTGTTGAGGTCGAAGATGAAGAACGGTTTAACTTTATTGAATGATCTAAAGGCAAAAGGAAACTACAAATTCGAGTTCGTGTTATTCACAGTTTGAAAAGCAAAAGTTCAAAGAGTGGATAAGAAGCCGAGTTCGTGTTTTTTCTTAGTCCCGTGTTATATTCCCTTCTAATTTCAGTTCTATGTGGTGCCATATTATTTCACCAATCCTTCATGTTAAATTGTGGTATTTTCGGAATTTGTTTTCTTTAAATAAATAAATAATTACTTCGTAATATTTAAGTGGTATGTTCTGTAATCCTATTTGGTTGTTACAACGAATATTTTACCATAATCCAATACAAATTGAAATCCTTATCTTCAATTAGCATCGATTAAATAGGTATTTATTTTATTGGATTGTTTTGAAATTTAAATAACAATATATTTCATGGAATATTTTACAATTTAAACAATACTTTATTATATGTTTTAGTTAAGATTTGACCGTTTAGGATAATAACTAAATCAAGATGTAGACAAATTTTCCAATTACTAGTGAGCATGCCCGTGCGATGCACGGGACATGTCCGACCGGTTAAATGTAATCTGATTTACACAATAGTTGATTTACACGTTATTTATTTTTAATTAATACAGAGTATTAAAGATAATCAATATTTTATTACACGTATGCGCTTTGACATTAATTTTTATTGATATTGATATAATAATGTAAATTAGTACCATTTAATTTATTAAATTTAAAAATCTCGATCTCTTATTTGTTACATAATTTTAACTTATTTTTTATGATGATGAAAAAATGGTTAAACTTCTCTCTATTGTGCTTGAGGACAAAAAAAGCGACTAAAAAATAAATAAATTTAACGTTATGGGATATGTGTGTGTAGAAAGAGAGAGAAATACATTTGTGACTTTCTAATACACTTAAAATTATTTAATATAAACACAAAAGATTTAGCTAATGATAAAAATGAAAATATTATGACATTAGAGCAATGATATACAAACAACTTCGGGGGGCAAAAAAAACAATACTCGATCTATCTAATTTCCTTCTTCCATCAACATCAAGGGAATTTATACCAATTTGCTTCTCTACAATAACATTAACAAACATAATATATACAGAGCATTTCCAAACAAAAAAAAATCAAATTTTGTATATATTAATGTAAAATATAAAGAATAAATATAAAATATTACTTTATATACCTTTTTCATTTCGGTTGATGATCTTTCTCTATGAACTTCTACTCATTCTCGTATTTTTCATCAATAGAGCGCGCTTTTCTACAATAACATTAACAAACATCATACAAAAATGACACTACCTATCCAAATTAAAAAGAAATATCAAATAACAATTTTCATATATAATCATTTAAAAAAATAAGAATAAGATGTCAAATATTACTTTTTATATATTTTTCTTCTCGATTGATACTCTTTATCTATGAACTTCTCATTTTCATATTACTTTTTATAACTCATAAGTATAAAATTAAAAATTATATAAAATAATTAATTAAAATGTTGATATTTTATATCGTTTTTGGCTCCTTAACAAACGTGTCAAAAACTCAAACGACACTTATTTTCGAAGGGAGGTAGTATTTGAATTTTAATGGATTTTGATTTAAGATAGAAAGAAAAATTATTATATTTAAGTAAATATATTATATTAATATAAATATCCTTATTAATGATTTTTAGTACTTATTTTTCTACAAAGAACACGTTGAAATGATAAATAGATTAATAATAATTTGAATAGAAAAATTATATTTTAATTGAATTCAAAAAATCAATGAATTTTTTTCATTTTACAATTTTTTTTTCTCATATTAGATTCAATAATGCATAAAATTATAGTCTTAAATGCAACAAATTAAATGACTATCTTTTCATATTCTAAATGATTTAATGACCGATTAATTTGATTAGTTTTAGGTAAAAAATAATGAATATATTTTCATTTTCTAATTCATGTCTATTTATTAATTTAACTTTATTTTTTCCCATAATATCTTCAATGCATTGAGTTGAATGCCTTAACTGTAAAATATTAAATGACTATCTTTTTATTTTACAAATAATCAAATGATAATTTCTTTGGATTCCAAGTAAAAATCAACGATGTCTTTTCATCTTGATATGATTCAAATAAAAATAAAAATATGAGCTAGGAAAAAAATATATTATTTCAACAAAATAATAATTAACATATATTAAAATTTTAATAAATTAGTATTCACAATATATCTCCAATGTATAAAATTAGGAAATTGAAACAAATGAGCAATAGAGGAATTAGAGTTTCATATAATATTTTCGGTCACTAATATATTTATTTATGATCATTAAGATTACATCGGTGGTAACTATTACTCTTCTTGCCACAATGGATAGAAGGTTGTAAGATTTTTAACACTTCAATTAAAAAATAGGATTACGGATTAAAAAAAAAAATATATATATATATATATATATATATATATATATATATATTATTTGAACAAAATAAGAAATAAAGCATATGATATAATTAAAATAACACTATAAAGATTGGGTGAAAATTCATAATATGCCAATACCAATAATAAATATAATTAAACAAAAATGGTTAATTTTACGTGCATACTTATATAAAGGCCGATAAGAAAATGGGGGAAACTAATCATATATTTTTTTCAACAAAATAAAATTATATTATTAATTACGAATAAAACAACAAAATAGAGGAAAAACAACATACTCTAGTCTGTAATTTGTTCACATCGGTGGTGAATATGATCGAAACTTCTTATAACAATGGAGGACATTGTAAGATTTTTCACCCTTCAATCAAAAAATAAGAATACGAATTAGAAATAAAAAATTATTTCAACAAAAGAAGAAATAAAATATATGATATAAAATCACAACATAGAGATCGAGGAAAAAAATCATAACATACAAATAAATACAATTGAAAATAATGCAACAAATAATGCGTACTTTTCTCTTGTTAAGATCTTCTCTATCTTCGGATGATTCATCTTGTGTAGTGTGTACTTGTTCTCAAAATCTAAAAACAAAATAATTATAAATTATAATCAATTATCTTAGCAAAGAGGGGAAAAGAAATATAGGAATGAAACTAAAATTCATAAAAAAAATTACCACTAATTCATAGATAAAAAATATAGGAATGAAGGTGAAGTGGCATTGTTCTTGCAGTAGTCCTCATCGACCCACGCAACCAACTCTGAGCTCCTTGGCCGCCCTCAGCACACATTGTTCGTCCCCCTAATCGATGGCCCTAGCATCTCTCCCAATCACACACAAAATTCCATTATAAACTTGTTTTTCTGTATTTGCAAGACCATAGACACATCGATCAGTAATATATTATATAGGTGTCCAGTTTGTCCACTATGGCCATGATTACATAAACCCAAACTGAGTTGGTTTGTAAGATGAAGAGATTATGACACAAAAAAGCAATTAATTGAACCGTTTCAAATGTTTATAACTTATGTGAGTAACAATGCTTAATTAATAAAATTACGCAAGTTACAAGTAATACGGAGTAGACAAAGAGATACTTAAATATAAACAAAATGTAAAAAACCAAAAATTTCTTTGATTGTAATTTATGAATACAACATTAATGAAGGCTTACACACAACTTTTCTTGTTATATATTATATATTATAGATATAAATAATTTGTTTTACCCACGTATTTATGCAATTTATTAATAAATTATATTTTATTACTACTCCGTATATATTATTCATATTTAAATTATTTTTATTAAAATGTGAATATTTTTTATTTTAGTGTTTCTTGGTTAAAAATAAATCAAGGAATAATCACCTAATTGTATAAGACACGCTAATGAATTATAAATTTAGTTCACAATTTTATTGATACTATCTCCTTATCATCATAAAATGTACTATATAATATAATGAGATAGTCCATTTTTAAAAGACCTATATTTGATTTGTCATATTCTTTCTTTAATACAATGGAATTGAAGGAAACTTCATATGAAGATCTCTACCATCGATCTAAGATAAAAAAAAAAGAGTCAAATAATTCCAACAGTGTGTCATTGCATCTCTAAAATGAAAAGGTTATATAAAAATTAATGTTTGATATTGTACATAATTAGATTTTTAAAAAAGACCGTGCCTTGGGCACGGGAACTGAACTAGTATAGATAGATATATGGATATATAGATATAGATGATATTTTGAAAATCGATAGAAAAAAATGTTTCGCACATAGTGTCTTTTAGTTTTATAAAGTTTTTTTTTTTGGGTGCAAATAAATTTTTTTCTTAAGTGTGTCAAAAAAATAAATTGATTTAAATTTTGAAATATTTTATTGATTACTATCTAATGGACCTGTCCATATGGACCCGAACTAGGTGGTAAAAGTCGACCCATGTACAAGTGTACAACGGGCCGGGCAGGACCACGGACTTGTCAAACTTGGACTAAATATTTTTGGAAAAAATTAGCTATATAAAAATGATATTACAAAATTATTTTATAAGTAAATATGAATATCTCCCTTAAAAATATAAACTTAAGATAAATGAGTTAAAAAATGCATCACGAAAAACCCTAAAACGCTCTTTGTGTGAGCCGCGCCGTTTCACCCTTTCCTTCACCTTTCCCATCACCGATAAGCCCTTCCGGCCTTTGCCGGCTGCAATTGCCATCCACTTGCTTCCTAATCTCAATAGATCCATGCGTTTCCATCAGAACTTAAAAAAATTTCAGAGGGTAGCCCCCCCGCTCAATTCTCGCCTTCTTTGCGAGAGTTCACTTCCGGAATGAAATTTGCCCTGTGGTCGGCTCTCTTGTTGTGCTGGCTGATTCCTACTGCACCTATGGAAGTCGGATCTCCTCTTTTCTTTGCAAGTGGTGTGCTCTAGTTTTCCTATCGGAACAGAGCCTAATTTGGCCTTGGCGATGGGGCTTCGGTTGGAGATGTGGGTGCGGCTCCGCTTCCGTTTTCTCGCTCGGTTGGCCCGGTGACGTCTTTAGGGCGGTTTGCTCCGTCCATTACAATTACCACTTGAAGCTACCATCAAATCAGGTTCTATCCTCTCAACAGAGCTCTCTTAATTACATTACACTTTCTACTGTTTATCTAAGACTGGAATCTTGTTGTTTCATCATTACCATGAGCCTTTATCAACCCTGTTCTTATGAGGCTAATCCTCAAGCTTTCTCATTACTTCTTGCTTTATTCACTCTTCTACTTACTATCTGCTTTCATAAACCCTGTTCGGTGTCGATCATGCTACCATCAACATGCTACTCGACCTACAAAATCTTTCAGCCAAAACATGGCAATCAAATACAATATTGGGATCACCTCCCTTGTATTTTTTACTTTAGAAATTCTGGGCAGTTTCTCTTATACATATCCTGTGTTGCTAAGAATTTGTTTTCTTCCATTCACTACTGTAAGGTACCCTATTACTGTGATATATATGTTGTCGCATACTTTCCCATGAAAAAGGGTTTTTCATGGTCTCGGATGTGTACTGTGTACTGTATTATGTTATGTCCACCCTTTATGTTGCACTTTTGGCCGATTACTCCTGCTCACATTATGTCTTCTGTTGGCAACTCGATTTGCTTTGGTCATATCAATTTTGGTCTTCATTCTAAATTAATAAATATGCTTATGTGTTTACCATGTTCATGGACTACTCTTGAATATTATATAAGGTCTTTACTACCTTCTTTATTTTCTTTACCAAGATCTTCCCATGTTATTGTTTTTTTATGAATCTTTGCTCTTGGAACTGTCGAGGTTTACGACGGCGCAATTTGTGGACCTCTGTCGATACGCTTTCAAAGTCTCATTATTTCAATGCTTTTGTCTTAATGAAAACAAAATCTAATGTCCTACCTGAGGATCATTTGTGGAAAAGAAATGGATTTACAAGTATAGCATTTGCTCCTGCTACTGGCTTTGCGAGGGGGCCTTTGTTTTATTTGGAAAGACCTTCCAATGGCAGAGGGTTCTATTGACCTTGTCCTCGTTTCCACTCGGTTTATTCATTTCAATTATTACGATCCAGTCCAATCCAGGTCCATAGCGGTCCTTCTCGTTTACGTTCCACCTGATAATAGGGACAAGGACGCATTTTGGCAGCTCATTTACGAGTACACCTCGTCTCTCACCTTACCCATTTGCATTATGGGCGACTTGAATGATATCATTCACCCATCCGAAAAGTCTGGTGGTTCAGAACCTCTTCCTAGCCGTTTCACCCGGCTGAATTTAGTCATTAATAACCTTAACCTCTGTTCTCTTCCTACTTCTGGAGGCACTTTCACTTGGCGTAAGCGTAAGGGTGGACCGAATAATAGCCTAGCTAAGCTAGACCGTTGCCTTGTGCAACACGATGTGCTCATCCAATTTGACCATTTGTCAATTATTAATCATCCATTCAAGTCCTCCTATCACTGCTCGATCTCGGTTGATTTTAGACACTCTATTGTTTTCAATAATCGTCCATTCAAATTCGAATTAGCATGGACTAAACGTCGGGATTTTGACAACGTGGTTAAACAAGCATGGAGGCTAGACTGCCCGGGGACTTTTATGTTTAAATTAGTCAAAAAAACCAAACTACTCAAAGTGTTGGCCACAAAATGGCACAAGGCAACTTCTGGAAATGTCCTAAAACAACTTAAAGAGTCGGACGCTGCTTTGCTTCAGCAGCAACAACTCCTTCTTATCGATGGCTCTTCTGCTAACTATACACTTCAACTACAATTGCTCAATAAGCATGAACGTCTACTAGACTTTCAACGTACTTACTGGAGACAACGGGCAAAAATTAAGCACGTTAAACTTTCCGATACAAATACGGGTTATTATCATCGTATTGCCTCGATCAAACGGAATATACAAGTCATAAAAACGCTAACAACTACGGATGGGTTACACCTGTCGGACAATGGATTAATCAAACAAGAATTTGAACGTGAATTCTTTAGACGATTCACCTCATCTAACCATAATCATCACAATATCGAGTCAGACTTGGAAGTCATACAGGAGGATGTTTCTGCTTCGGATAATATTGCTTTGATTGCTCCGGTATCTAATGCAGAAATTAGGAAAGCGGTGTTTTCTATCGCACCTGAAAAGGCTCCTGGACCGAACGGCTTTCCGGTTGGGTTTTATCAAAAATATTGGCGTGTCGTTGGTCCTTTTGTTACTAAAGCAATAAAGAGTTTCTTCAGATCTGGCAAGCTGTTAAAACAAACTAACCACACGTTCATCACTCTCATTCCTAAAGTCGACTCACCGTCCTTGGTTAATCACTACAGACCTATAAGTCTCTGTTCAACTACGTATAAAATTATTGCTAAAATCATTGCAACTAGATTAGCTCCGATAGTTGATCGTTTAGTGCACCCTTTGCAGGGGGCTTTTGCGAAAGGTCGCTCTATTCAGGATAACATTCTTATTGCTCATGAAGCTTTCCACTCTTTTAGAAAGAAGAAGGGTAAGGCGGGATTACTGGCCATCAAGCTTGATCTAGAGAAAGCATACGACCGTGTAGAGTGGTCCTTTTTGTACAGAATTCTCGGCCGTTTCGGTTTCCATCCAACTTTTGTTGGTTGGATTGTGGAATGTATTTCGACTGTATCTTTCTCTGTGCTTGTTAATGATGGGCCAACTAATCAATTCTTTCCTACGAGAGGTCTGCGCCAAGGTGATCCCTTGTCACCGTTTCTCTTCATCCTATCTGCTGAGATCCTAGCACGTACACTACAAAAAGAGGCAATCTCTCATAAGGACCTAGGCTTCTCCTTCTCAAAAAATGGCGTCAAGATCCCTTTCTTGGCCTTCGCAGATTATATCATCATTTTCTCCCAAGCTTCAGATTCAGCGGCTAGGAAAATTTCCGCCTCCTTGACTCGTTACTGCCAGATTTCAGGTCAGAAAATAAACTATCATAAATCTTGTTTCCAGGTTTCTTCTAATGTACAAAATTCTACCATTGCAACTCTTAAGTCTTGTTTGAGCATTGATCACACAATTGCTATAGAAAAATATCTTGGCTGCCCGGTCATTAATGGAAAAGTAAACAAAGATATTTTTGCTGAAGTGGTTCTTAAGTCTAAAAAACAACTTTCTAAATGGAAGGCGTCCACACTATCTGCTGAAGGCAGGAAAGTTCTTATTAAGTCTAACTTGGCATCTCAAGCTCTTTTCATCATGCAGTCCTCCATGCTACCTAAGTCAATTTTAATCGAGCTTGACAAGTTATACAGGTCATTCTTCTGGAATAAACAAGCTGTCTTCATGCCCCTTATTAGCTGGGACAAAATATGCTCTGACACATTGGATGGGGGTCTTGGTTTGTACAAGGCTGAAACCATGAATACAGCCCTCCAAATGAAATTATTGTGGAAAATCTTAGCTGGGCCGCATAATGTATGGGTAAAAGTCATCTCAGAAAAATATCTTAAAACAACAGATCTGTTTTCTTATTCACAACGTGGTTCCTCCTCTTGGCAGTGGGCAAAGTTGTTGCCACTGCGTCCATTGTTTGCTTCTGGTTTGCACTGGAGCGTGGGGGATGGCCACACTGTCCAATTCTGGTATGACAGATGGGCTTATGATTCTTGTTTACTTGACCTTTCGCTTACCCATCCTTCTAAAGATCAGCTCCTTTGGAAGGCTGATCGGTTTATTCTCCCAAATGGTTCTTGGAACAAGGAGCTTCTGCGGGAGGACCTCCTACATTTACTACCAAACTTGGTGATCAGTCACCTAAGTACCATCCACCTACCTGTCACACCGGTTACAGATCGTCTGTATTGGGGTCCTAGCTCGTCTGGCTGGTTTACAACCAAATCAGCTTCTTCACTGATACCAAACGGCAACAAACTGGCTTCTTTCAAATGTCCTTGGATTTGGAAACTTGACGTCCCACCAAAAGTTAGACACTTCCTCTGGAAAATCTCACGTGATGGTTTACCCACAAAAGAACGTTTACAACGGTCTCATATCTCAGTTCCTATGCCTTGTGTTTTCTGTGATTGCCCTTACGAAACAACCCAGCATATCCTCATAGATTGTCCAACGACTAAAAAACTCCTATGCGTTCTTAACGTCTCTGTTCCAACTGCCGATTTGTGCCAGTTTGTGTTTAACAGAAACGATGTTGCTCTAAACAACATTCACTCCCATATTGGCCCTCAAGCCATGATAAATGTGGCCTTCACCTGGTGGGCTATGTGGTTTCATAGAAACAACTATGTGTTTGGCAATAATGTCCGCATTGATTTACACCAAATTAAGGTTTTCATGCTTACAACTAAACATACATGGTCACAAGCCAGACTATTTAACACTGATTCGGATGAAGTTATGCACAATCCTCCTACGAATCTAAAATCGAACTACGATAGAAAAGTCATCCCTAAACGGCTTCGCAAATCCATACTCTGGGAATCTCCACCACCAAATTCTTGCAAACTAAACTTTGACGGTTCGTTCGATAAAAGTGGTAACGCTTCTTATGGTTTCATCATTTGTAACGACCTTGCCAATCCAATTACCTGCGGCTCTGGTCTTTGCCCGGGTGTCCCAATTGTTTTTGCGGAGGCTTTGGCCTTGCTCAAAGGAATTTTAAGAGCTAAACAGCTTGGGGTGGAAAACCTCCTCATAGAAGGTGATAACTTGATGGTCATCAACGCCAGTTTGGGTATCTGGCAATGCCCGTGGGTCATCGATTTGCTGGTGACTGATATTATTCATTTAGTAAGTTCTTTTAATTCGATTTCTATTCGTCATATTTTCAGGGAATCTAATACAGTTGCTGATAGGATCGCTCATCTGGCCTACTGTATCCCTGCCGACGAAGATTTATTGCAAGATCCAGAGCTTCAAGTTCTCGTCCGAAAGGACGCTCTAGGACTGGGATGACCTGTGTTTGGTCTTTCCGTCTCTAATTTCTTTCCTTGTTGTCTAAAGAAAAAAAAAATGCATCACTTTTTTTCTACGAGGAAAAAGACATGTGGGGTATAAATAAGCAAACAAATAAAAATAAAAATAAAGTAAAGATACATTAAATGAGAGCAGGATATGCAGGATTAGAAATTTCTGCTTTAATAAAAGGGGAGACAATCCGCACGGTTAAAATATCGTCAACTACACGGTCCCGGCTACAAAAATGGAAACCGTAGGAAATTTCATGGTTTTAGTTTTAAAAACCGTAAGATTTTTCACGGCCACGGAGATGATTATCGTGGGGGCCTCTTACGGTCTCAGTTTGGTAAATAAAAAAAAGCCCAAAATCGAAAAGCCCAAAAAAGGCCCAAATTTCGGCAGCCACAGTTCTGAAAACTGTGGGAGCCGTGACACGCCGGTGCGATTTCCCGGCCTATCTGTGAGATTCACATCACACATCACCCGACCACAGTTCCATAAACCACGAGAGGTCTCCTCCTTCCCAACACACTAGCCCAAATTCCTCCAAGGCCCAAGCGGTGGCGGCCGCAGATCTGAATGTCGTGGGAGGGTGACCACACCGCCTATAAAACTCGCACGATGTAACAATTTTCCACGATTTGAGCAACTGTAGCAGCGATAATTGCAACGGTTTTCAAAACCGTCCTCATATAATATCCCACGGTTTTCAGAACTGTGGCAGGCCAATTTCTCGCCGTTTTCGAAATTGTGGCAGCCACCGTGTATTTGGCGAGAAATTGTTCGTGTGGTGAGCAAACCTGTTAATATATAGTATTGGTTGGACGGATTGAAGTATTGATTGATTGATGATTGGCTGATTTGCAGAAATACACCAAATCGGTGTTCGGTTTGCAAAAGTATATCCGTTTTCTGAGAATAGCAAAAATAGAATAGGTAGGTCATTTGTGCTAAAAAAATATGTCATTTGTGCTAAAAAATAATGATTGATTTTACCTTTTAATTTAAATGTAAAAATCATTAAAAGGAGAATTATGAATTAAAAGTAAAGTAAAAAATATAAAAAAAAATTAAAATATATATTAAAATATTAAAATAACGTTTTTAATATTTTTTTCTCAGAAATTTAAGAATAATAAAACTAGCCGAATGAAAATCATTTAGTAAGAGAATCAAAAGTGATAGGAATAAAATTTGTTTTTGACAGGATATAGGTTTTTGATGACAAAACTGATAATTAACCCTGACAGGATGGAGTCTATAATAGGGAAGAGAATAAAGATACGATTTTATCCATACCCTAACTAGAAATTAAAGGCTTGTCCAAGATAACAAAGTTATTTGTTCAGAACGACAGGAATAATGTTCATAGTGACAAGGTTGTAGGTTTATTTTGACAGGATTGAAGCTATAATCGGAGACATAATCAATTAAGATACGATCAATCATATTTTCAGGATTATTAAACATATTTATAAAAGGATTGTCAATATATATCTTGAAACAATAATATTATCACATTGACAGGATGAATATTGTCATTGACAATCCCAAATATGAACATTGATAGGATATGATCAAAAATCGGCGGGAGATTGAGTAAAGATACGATTTTGACCTAAATCATAATAACTAGATTATTAACCCTAACCGCTTAATTGTCAGCTCCTACTAGATATTTCCTCCAATATACATTACTCACCCCCGCCTCTAACAAAACCTAAACTTTATCTTCTTAAATCTTTGTTCAAACTAATGCGAAAGTAAGAGGTTCATATGTATTTTTTAACTAGAGTTGATGATTATCCAACTAACTAAACAAAGTCGCATCTAAATGGACAGTAGAATCTTGAGCCTAACAGTGTTTTTCTTAATGTCATATGATGCCTTATCAATATTGAATCCAAGTCTTTTATATGAGAACTGCTTGCCCCCTCCTGAACCCATCTCTTATTTGCTCACAAGCATAGTAATATAGGATAAATTTTATACATGTTCCAAAATACAAACTAAAGTCAACTCGAGCCTCCGTTTAAATCAAGCTTCACATTCTCAAACTCCGCTCGTTTAGGGAAACTCATCAAGCCCGATTAGAAATTTTCAAGGCTTTGAAAAAGAAGAAAGTGCATGTTTTCCCTTTACCCTAAGTTTGAGATGATACATGAACAATCCAAAACAATCATAGTTGAGAGATTCATTTTCTGTACACAATGGGAAAAACCTTGGGCCAATTATCAGTAGGCCTTGCATTGTCCCAATAAACACCTCACTAGGACACAGTAATATTGAAACATTAGCTAGAGCTCGTCGAGCACGTGCCTCGGTGGACCATGAGTAATGCATGGCAAACTGAAAGTACATAAGACAAATAAATAAACATATATTCTCTTTAGTACACCCTCCTAAAAGAAAGGGTTCAAATATATCAAATAGAATATGGATTTGATTGGTATGGAGGTCAATAAGCATCTAAAATGACCATGAAGTTTATACTGCTACATAAAGTATGGAAAGATTAAAAGAAGAAGAAGAAGAAGAATCATTCCTCTTTTAAGAAAACAACCTGGCAACTAACAATGTCAAAAGGTGCTTCGTCTGCCAATACTTTATCTAGACGAACCTACAGATTTTTAACATGTCACGACAACCAAGGTTAATACCACAATGGTGGATGAGGATAAAAGATGCAGCAAACCTATCAGAAAAGAGCCTAATTACTTAATTGATTTTGAAATTACAAACAATTGTTACAGAAGCATTTTACTCTTAACATACCTCAAAGCAGTCTCCACATAAAAGGGGAGCAGGAAAGGAGAACTTCTTACGACGTTGATGTTGGTCTCCATCCCCAATATAACGTGTACGACAGTCCTCTATCTGCAAATAATTGCTAAGATTCAGATGTAGGGATATTGAAGCGATATATGCCTAATAAACAGACTTGATATATGAACCAATTACCCATGATATTCTACACACACATGTATATATATATATATATATATCAATTTTTTGATTATAAATCATGGGGTTATCAAATGGTCCCTTCCACAAAACAGAAAGAAAAACAATGCCTTTGTCCATTTTCAGACAATTTACTTAATCAAAGTAGAAGCTATTGGTAATTCAAAGTGAAGTGATGCATAATTTGTACCCAATTTCAAACTTTCAAATTAGATAATGGTCAAAGCAAAGACAACATAAACAAAATAAAAAGATAATTGAACAATACTGATCCTTCGGCAATGTCAATGCCAACGTAATATCCAATCTTTGTCTTATCCCACTTTATTAGATCCCCACCCTGACATTAGAAACAAAAAAAAAAGATAAGTTTCAATTCCTCACAAACATAATACATGAATTAACTCATCGTTTAAAAACATTAACCTTTCCACATGCAAGATCAAGAACAACATGTCCTGAACGAGCATAAAGCTTAATTAAAACACTTTTAATATGCCAAAAAAGAGTTTATGATAAAACCAACCTCAAATTCATTAATCAAATTAAATCTAGCAAATTTCATCTTTTTGACAAGGTTTACCCAATTATTTAATTTCTTCAAATGGATGATATATTGGACTTGCTTCACACTCTTCCATACTCTGATTTGTTCTAGCACTGGAATGGTCTACCACTTTATGAACAAACATCTTTGTATTCTCATATTTCAAAACTTGAGCATCACCTTGACGCACATTAAAAACCATAGAAATCAGACAACATATCAGCTCAAGTTTTGCTTGACATTACTATAGAAGAATTTCAGGCTTCAACACGTTTGATTGCATAATTAACACCGTCAAATCCAAATTTTGCCCGCCAAATCGCAAATTCAGCAAACCCTATCGATTTCTTACTAAATTCAATCGTTGTTATATTAGTCAAATAAATACGAGGAAAAAAAACCATACGACTCAAAGCATCAAAAGAGGAATTTGAGGTAATTAACTCCAAATCTCCTGAATTTCGTGGAAGAAATCAAATAGTCCAGAAAGACAAACACATACCCTCTGTGTTGTACTTGAATTTGGATTTAGGAGGGCCGTAAGATTGAGTAAAACTAAAACTAGCCATTCCAGAAACTAAAATTCACCTAAACTGATGGAGCCGGAGCCAGAGGGTTGGTCTGCTCTTGGGGTCGAAGCCATAGCCGGAGACTGATTGCGCCAGAATGCTCACACAGGGACGGAGGGTGAGGGCGGCGAGGGTCGGGCTGTGCTTGTTTGTTCTGGTTAGCGATTGGGATTGGGTCGATCGATGGCGCGGAAGTGTAGGCGCAGCGACGGAGCCGGAGACATGAGCTATGGTCCGAGCGGCAGAGATCTGGGGTTGGGGCTAAGCGTCGGAGACCTGGGGTTGGGGCCGAAGTCGGAGAGGGATGGGGTTGTGTGTTGTTTTGTTTATGGTTTGGATTGGGGGTCGGGTCTATCAATCAGTAGGAAGAGGATTGAGAATTTTTTAATTTTTTTTACTGCCAGATTTTTATTATTATTTGATTATTTTATATAATTTAAAAATATCAGAAAAATGAAAAATAACTAAAATATTTAACTTTTTTCTCCCTGCTTTTTTGGGGTGGTGGACAGTTTTGATAATTAAATAAGGTATTTTTGCAATTTTTCATATATTGATATAATTGTTTTCAAACCTAGGTATTTTTACAAATCAATTACCAAAGTGGGGTATTTACTAATAATTCCCATTCAGGATTTGTCTAATTTTATTGGTTCACCACATGGATTTTGCTTCTTCAAAGTCTTTTTAGCATCGTCAAAACTCAAAACAATATACATGTAATTTTGATTCAATTCATATTTTTATTTTTGTTCTCAATAATAAAATTTCATCATTTATATATACACACATTTATATATTATATAATAATTGATAATATTTTTTATTTATAATAATTCCTTACGATATTTCTCGTAAAATATTTTATAAATGTATTATAAGCGTTTTCTTGTTTTTTTTTTTTAATTTTAAAAATCATTATCATGTGATATACTCCTTATCATTTATATCCTAATCGTTTTTATATTATTAAATTAGAAAAATATACTGTAAATAATAGACAATAGAAGTAATAGATATTTTCTTATAAAATAACTAGTCTTACTGCCCGCGTGTTTCGCGGATTCTTAATTAATTATATATTATTTTATTATATATTTTATTATAATAATTAAAAAGTACAAAATTAAAAAAAAAATGAATAACAAATTTGATATTATTTTTTATAATTTTTAACTTCTTAATGTGTTAAAAAACCAAAATGATATTTTTTTTATTAAGGGATGGAATATTAGACCATTCTAAATTGTTACCCCACAATATTACATATTAATAGGTTAAAAAAAATTACATAAAATATAATTATTTTGTAAATGATAATTCCTATAAATTTAGTTTTAAAAATTTGTGAAAAAATTATATAGTATAAAATTTTAAAATAATTTTGAATTAAAAAGTTAGGATATATATTTTCTAAAATTTATTTCTTTATGATATTTTTTTATATAAATGTATTTACATTATTATTTATTTATAAGATTAATAAGTATGATTTAAAGAATAAATTTTTAAAATAATTTTTGACATAAAAGATAGGGTGATAATTCCTATTCATGTATTTAAATTGTCATTTATTTATAAGATTAATAACTAATTACCTATATATAATAAAATTGTTTTATACATGCTACAAAACAACGGTTTTTTATCCGGTCAAATGCTACAAAACAACATTGTATATGCCTTGATGGTATCTAAGATGATTGGAAAATATTTTACATATTGATATATTGATATTGATGATTGATTGATTGATTGATGATTGATGATTGATTGTGCTATATTGATATAATTTTTTCCTTATAAGATATTTCATATCTATCCAATTATAAGAGTTAATGGTAAAATAAAATAATTATTTTTATCAGATTTCCTTTTTGACGGGAGAAAGTTTTGCGAGACGCATTCACGCGCCGCCACGTAGGCAGATTCACTCACACGCCGCCACGCAGGACGCTATGCATCGGTTTTAGTATAGGTATATAGATAGATGTTACATGACTACCTTATTAAAAAATTAAAAAATAAAAAAAAAATGTCACCGTATTATCTTTTTCAAATCTTTTTTACTTGCAGAAAGCCTCCAGTGAGAGCGCTATAAATATCGCAAACCACGCTTTCTTCTTCTCCACGATCGCAGCAGTCCTTTGGAGGCTTGTGCTCTTCACACCACCACACCTCCTCCGTGATTGCTCTTGCACGCAACCGCCGATCACATTCGTCGGAAACTTCAAACGCTTCCCCCCCGCTGTCGTAGCTTTTCGCTTAACGTAATCACTGACTCTTTGTTCTCCGGCCGTTTGTCTGTTCAGTAGTTGTTTCCGCTTAGGGTTTCGAGTATTAGTAACCAGTGGACAGCTTTTAGGGTTTACCTGTTTGATTGCTTGCTTTTCTCTGCTTTTCGGTGCGCATTGGTTTCGATTAGAACTGTTTGGCGATTTTTTAGGGCTTGGGATGAGTGTAATCTGCTTTGCTTGTTATCTGTTCCGTGTTCTTCTCCTTTTCTTTTGTTTGGCTCATATCTTATCACGATTCCACTCCTGTAGGAGTTAGGATTTGTGTGTTTTACTATCTCCGGACTCCAATTTAGAGTGCCGGATTGGTGATAGCTGTTTTAGGTTTTTCACTTATCGATTTTAATTTCAGAGGGTTTCCGGCGTTCTTCTTTTGGGCGCAGACGAGAAATCAGGGTTTGTTTGCATTGTACGCCTCGCTTTTAGTTGGTAACGCTGGTTTTTATGCTTATCCGCTTTGATTAATGAAGTCTTTCTGATGTACTCTTCCCTTGCAAATATCTTGCTTTCTTCTGATTGGGTTTGAGTGGTTGGTACTTGGTTCTTGTCTAATTGTAATTTTTTGATGATTTCCTTGGATTATATCCCTCCAATATAGTGGTGGATCTTGAAATTGTGATGATTTCCTTGGATTATACTGAAAAATCACCTATATTATAACTGTGTAACTAGAATAAAACACAAATCAGGAGGCATACTTCATTTCACAGTTTTCAAATATTTTAATATAACACTTATTTTAAGATAAAAGTTTATCGGTTTGTAAATGATATGGAAAATAATTTATATAGTTTCAAGCGTTTATAACTTTTTACTTATAGGTCAGATTTGAGCTTATAATATATCAAATCGGGAGGAACATGTATATTCAATTTTATTTTTGATTGGGGGGCGACAGCCACCCTGGCCCCAAAGAGAATCCACCTCTGCTCCTAAACTTTTAGTTTTGAGTTTTGGTTTTGATATTGGTTTACATTCTTAGGATACGGAGAAAACTCTGGTAGGTGTATTTTGTTGGTGTAATTGCTTTTGATCTAAATGCACTGTACTTATATGTTGTTAAGCTGTCTTATTGTCTGTAATTGATGATTCTACTGCAACTTTGACTTGTGTTCATGTATACAGGAATGGACTGTTTTCTCATAATATTTTGTGTTTAAATCACTTCTCCAAGTTAAAAATAACTTTCACCCTTCTAGGGCTTATTGACTGCAGACAGAGAACTGCCTATTAAGACATGAAAGTTAGCTGTTTACATGTTTTTATAGGATCAGCTTTGGGTTGATAGGATGTACGAGGGTTGTGTTTTTGGCGTCTTCTTTCTCTGTAATGCTTCTGGATCGGTTGGGTTGATAGCTAGTTATGGTCTCTGCCCTATTGGCTAATTTGATTGGATATTGCTTCTTTTTCATAGTTAACCGCATGCACACTTTTTATGGCTGCCTGTGGTTAGTTGGCCAGTTCGTCTTTCTCTTCTTATGATTCAACATTTTAGTAACTATGCTTATTGTTGTGTTTATGTGTGTAGGCAAGCATGGGTGATCGTGCAGTAATCACACTGGCTGAAGGAATGAAATATATGCTGGAAGGGGTCAAAAAGCTGCAGAGGATCCTGGAGGAGTTACCTGAGGACCCATTCACCAGTGAAAATTACATGATGCTCTACACGTATTTAGCTTAGCTTTATCTGTTATAGTGGTGTCCTGTGATGGTTTTCTGTGATTGATTTCTTATGACTTATTATTTTGGTGTTCTTGAATTTTGTAGTACAATTTACAATATGTGCACTCAAAAGCCGCCCAATGATTACTCACAGGAGCTTTATGACAACTACAAGCAAATTATTGCTGATTATATTAAAAACACTGTAAGAATCTCCTACCATTCTTGTTTATGCATGTCACTGATTGCAGATATGCTTTCTGTCATTCTAACGAAGTATTCTTCTTGTTGATGACTCTTCCAGTTTGTGGTTTTATGTGATAAATGAAACTTATCTGCTATCTCTATAATTTTCCTGTTTCTCTGATCCTGTCTGAGAGGGCTAGTTGAATCCTGAACACTATGTGTTTCCAGCATTAAATTATAATTTGTATCTGCTCTCTTAAGTGATACCTCATCTAATGAGGAATGCATTCATATAATAATGCACCAAATGATAGCTCTTGACTCAAATGCTTAAGTGCTCTATTGATCAAGCTAATAGCACTTTTTTTATTTTATTCTTAGGCTCTTAGCTATTGGCTTATACCTTTCTTTGATATTTTTCATTTTTTTGTGTTCTAATCATGCATTTCACTGCTAAACTTACTATTCATTTGACGAAGTTTGTGTACAGTCATTTTCAAACTATCCGTAATTATGGATCCATGAGTTCATGAACAGTAATATTTCACGATTTTCTGCAGTGATTATAGCTATTATGTATTATCTTCTGTTCCTCAGATGTATATTGTTTGGTTTGTAATTTTAAAGCATATAATTAATAATTAATATCTTGACCTGTGTACTGGTTTACGTTAGGTGTTGCCGGCGCTGAGGGAGAAGCATGATGAATATATGTTGTGTGAGCTTGTTAGAAGATGGAATAATCATAAAGTCATGGTTAGGTGGCTATCTCGCTTCTTCCAATATTTGGATCGTTATTTCATAGCTCGGAGGTCTCTTGCATCCCTGAATAATGTTGGGCTTACTTGCTTTCGGGATGAGGTTTGCTATCTGTATATCCTTGTATTCGTTGTAAATTCTGTTTCTTTGTAATGACTGAATGTTCAAATGTAGTAGTAACATAGTCTTACTACCCACCTCATTTCAATGTGTTTGTCAACTAATAATTTTATATCTATCAGGTTTATGAAGAGGTGAAAATTAAGGCAAAGGATGCCGTTCTAGTATTGGTAAGTTTACCTTACTGAAGTTTTTATAATCTTTGTTGAATGCAACTTATGCTCTGATTCTTTTGACCTCTTTTGAACTAATCTTGTATCTTTATTCAGATCAATGAAGAACGGGAGGGAGGAAAGATCGACAACAAAGCTCTATTAAAGAGTGTCCTTGCTATCTTTGTTGAAATTGGAATGGGCCAAATGGATTGTTATGTGGATGACTTTGAAACGGCTATGCTGGATGATACTGCTGCCTATTATTCCAGGAAAGCATCAGTCTGGATTTTGGAGGACACATGTCCTACATATATGATAAAGGTTTTCAATAATATTGCTCATTTATTTTATTAGTTTGTCCTGCTATATATTATGGAAGTTTTTTAATGTTTCTAGAATTACATTCACTGGAATGTAGGCCGAGGATTGCTTGAAGAAGGAGAAGGAAAGAGTTGCCAATTATATGCACTCTTCTAGTGAGGCAAAGCTTCTTGAGGTTTGCTTACAGCTACACAATTTTTTTGTTTATTGTTTGTGCGGTGTATTTTGCATTTGTTTATGATTCATATATCTCAATTTAGAGGATACTGAAATTCTGTGTATTCCTTCTGCTTTCTAAATGTAGAAAGCACAGCACGAGTTATTATATGTGCATGAAACTACATTGCTTGAGAAGGAGAATTCAGGGTGTCGTGCGTTGCTCAAGGATGACAAGGTAAAGCTTTTCTCTCCTCCAATGTTCTACTTTCATTAGGTACGTGAGATAGAAATTTGCTACTTATATGGCTTTGTGATTCTTATCAGGTTGAGGATTTGTCTCGGATGTATAGGCTTTATCTAAAAGTTCCCAAGGGTTTGGATCCTATTGGAATAATCTTCAAGCAGGTTATTTTCAATTTTATTTTATCTGTATAAAATGCCTGTCCCAATCTTCTCAATCTTTGTTATTTTTTATTTGCTGACTTATCTACATTACCGTAGCACAATATTGCTGAAGGTACAGCCCTTGTACAACAGGCAGAGGATACTGCAAACAGGAAGGTCTGATTACAATTCTATCTCAGTTTATTAGCTTGCTCAATAACAAATGCAATTTTGTTAAAAGATTAAGCCTTTAGTCCATTATTTGACTTGTGATGTATCTAAAATTTTTCTATTGATAGGCTGATAAGGCTGATAATGCTGGCAGTTCACACGAGCAGGTAGATTTGTTATCTTAAAATTCATTTGCTAATTGTTTCAGAAAGTGTATATATGAAGATTAATCTAGTGGATGTGCCAGCTCTTTGTCAGGAAAGTTATTGAGCTCCATGATAAGTTCATGGCCTTTGTGAATGACTGCTTTGCAAACCACACAATTTTTCACAAGGTCTGTTTTTGCATGCTCTTTTTTCATGTGTGGCCTTGGCTTTATCTTTTAAATATTCTGTTAATGATTTACATCGTTTTTACTCTAGTCTCTTAAAGAGGCGTTTGAGTCCTTTTTGAACAAGGGTGTTGCGGGTAGCTCAAGTGCTGAACTGTTGGCTACGTTCTGTGACAATATTTTGAAAAGGAGGAGCAATGAGAAATTGAGTGATGACGCAATTGAAGAGTCACTGGAAAAGGTATGCTATTCTAATACTACTGCTTTTGTCTGTTGTTCTTGATGGTCTCTCACTCCTAGGTTCTAATTTTGTGGTTATAACTTTTGCAGATAGTCAAGCTTCTTGCATATGTTAGCGACAAGGACCTTTTTGCAGAATTTTATAGGTTAGCCTATTTGATCAATATTTTTTGTTTTCTGTCCTGTCACCTAAAATGGATATATCTTTAAATGCACCTGTTCCCAACTGCCTGCAGGAAAAAGCTATCTCGCCGCTTGCTTTTTGAGAAGAATGCTAACGATGATCACGAAAGAAGCATAATTGCAAAGTTGAAGCATCAGTGTGGTGCACAGTTCACTTCTAAGATGGAGGGGATGGTATGTCCATACTATAGTTTCTATTTGATGTTGGTTTTTGATACGAAGAAGTGTAATCCTTTGGTATCCTTCCTACTTTCAGGTCACCGATTTGACTTTGGCACGGGAGAATCAGGGTCAATTTGAGGAGTATCTTGCTAGTAACCCAAATGTTAGTGCTGGGCTAGATTTGACAGTGTCTGTCCTCACTACTGGTTTCTGGCCTACTTACAAAACTGCGGGTTTAAATCTTCCTAGTGAGATGGTAACTTTGTGTTTATTTCTAGACCCAAACTTGCTGTTGATACTTTGTTGTTATTACTTGACATTGAACTATGTTCTTATAATGTGGCTATAATAGGTAAGGTGTATTGAAGTGTTTAAGGAGTTTTATGAAACAAAAACGAAACATAGAAAACTGACATGGGTCTACTCTCTTGGGAGCTGCAACGTCAATGGCAAGTTTGGATCTAAAACGATTGAATTACTTGTTGGAACATATCAGGTAATTATTGGCGTTTTTGAAATTAATTTAAATCTTTTTATATGGCTGTTCTAGTTCAGCTAATGCTGAGTTGTATGGTGATGTCTTTGACCTTTGCAGGCTGCTGCTTTGATGCTGTTCAATACATCTGATAGACTACAATATTCAGAAATTATGACCCAATTAAATTTGGCTGATGAAGACCTCGTCAGAGTGCTGCAGTCTTTGTCTTGTGCAAAGTATAAGATTCTACTCAAGGAACCAAACACCAGGAATGTCTCCCCGACTGATGTTTTTACATTCAATTCCAGCTTTACTGATAGAATGCGGAGGATCAAGGTATTTAACTTTTCCAAACCTTGTTTTTACTCTATATTTCCTTGCTTAGTTGTTTTTTTTATGTCAAGTTTGCAGTAATTTTATGTCAATCTTATAATTCTAATTCTAATCTCTCTTCTTTTTTTTTTTTTTTTTTTTGCTTCATAGATTCCTCTCCCCTTAATGGATGAAAGGAAGAAGGTTGTTGAGGATGTCGATAAAGATAGGCGGTATGCAATTGACGCCTCAATTGTACGCATAATGAAGAGCAGGAAAGTGTTGGGTTATCAGCAGCTGATAACAGAATGTGTTGAGCAATTGAGCCGGATGTTCAAGGTAGTTGCTTCATTTCTTGCCATCTTTAATCCAAGATTTTAATACTCAACAGATTACATGCATACGTATAATTCTACTGTAAATGATCCACCAATGGCCAATCATATTGTCATTAATTGTTGAGGTCTATTTTCGGTCATCATTCTCTGATTATTGTCAAATCTTTTTGTTTGCAGCCGGACTTCAAGGCAATCAAGAAGAGGATCGAGGATTTGATCACCAGGGATTATATTGAGAGGGACAAGGAGAACCCAAACATGTTCAAGTATTTGGCTTGATCAGGCGAGAGCAGAACAACATTTCAGATCAGGGTTGTTTTTACTTCCCTACCTCTTTTGTATAGAAAGTTGTTGCATTTCAAAACCTTTCCAGGGTAAGGCGATAACCATAGTTGCTCCCCTCCCCCATTTTGCTATATTTCAAAATTAAGTGAACCATCTGAGGTAAAAATTCAAAAGAGAAATAGTTTCGAGGGCAAATAGAATGAAACATCTAACCTACCAGTGAAGGCGGATGTTGCACTGGATAGTAGGTAGGTAGTACATATTGATTGATCCATGATGCTCAGTTTTAAAAACTCCTTTTTGCATGAATGGAAGGCCCTGTTGTGATTTGTGCATGCTTGTTTGTAAGTGCTATTTGCCAGCTTGATTTATATTGCCAACATATTCAAGTTAGTGCAGCATAATCGAAGATGGTGTTTTACGAGCCACATCTAAAAGGTCTCAGTTCGTGGCATCCGCAAGACACAATGATGAACCAGAATACTCACAAATCACACCCAATTTCACATAAAAAAAAATACATATTCATCAAGGGCTTTTACCAATTTTAATGTCAACTTCGTTTATCAACCTATTTATAATGCTTAATCGGGCAAACACGATACAAATTCTAGATCTAGGTTTCGACCTCTTCACAGAAACGAAGACCCCTAAATCTAAAATTCATTCAGGAATACTAAGGGTAACTAAGCAATTAGGAATTAAGATGAATATAAGCAAAGATTGAATCATCCAAACTCATGAATCAATTCATTTCTTAAACAAAATTGATCCCAAACAGAGATCCCATTATCATACAAAAATTGAACAACCGTCGGATCCTAACTTTGTTTTCCAAGGAATTTTACACTTTTCTACCCAACTTTTATTGTAAATTATATTTTGAACCCACAATAATTTTCCGGTTGCCAAATGAACAATATTGTCGGAAAGATAGCCTATATCAAAATTTGTTTAACTGAGAATAGTTGGTATACTAATTGGTAGTCTCTAAAGTTGGTATTATTTTTTATTCATATGTGATAGTTTGTATTATTTGTGGTCATTTTTCATTTGGTAAATTACTAATTGTGCATTATTTATCCAATGACTCATCTGAACCTAGACTAGACCAAAACCCGAAAATCTAGTATCATGTACAACCCGAATCCGAGCTCGCCCCATTTCAACCCGATACTTGAATGAAGTTGAACTCAACCCGACTCATATCCGACCCGTCCTTGATCTGGCCCGAACAAGGCTCGACTTATCCTTGTAAACTTTGTCTTATTTTTAAACATTCAAATATTGTGAATGACATGTAATGAGATCTACTATAATTATATAACTCCTCGACATATGACCGAACCCAAATAGATATATACCCGAACAACCCGATTGTCACCTCTAGGTGTAATTAGTTTCATAAGAATGAATGAACATTTATCTACACATAGCGCCATTTACATAATAAAAAAGTGACGACATGGATAATCTAAGCTCAACAAATCTCCTCATTTAAAGCAATTTATTTGATATTACAAACTGCTGAAATGAAGCTAGTGGTCATAACCAAAACCATAATATGTTCATGGCAGTTTATGATATTCCCAGCCAAATAAGATGTTTAAAAACACTAGATTTAATGAAGGGAATTTGAAAGATGCAAAACTTTTTGACATTTCGCGGCATGTATTGATTTCTATGAAGCAAATGTAAGACCCAACAAATCTCTGCACTGTGAAACTGATGAACCTGTGAAAAAGGAAGAATGCATGCTTTGTAATCTATACAACAAATGTTTGGAGATTCCTTTACACGGTTCAGGCCTGATACATTGAACCTAGATGATTGGTGTTACCTGATGATATTTTCCGCCGCCTTGATCCTACTCTCTTTGTCAGCATCAGCGATTTATTGTCTAAATCCTCTGCCTGCCACAGACAAAAAGAAAATGCTTGGCTACACTAAAAATCAACACACAAAAACTAAAAAGATTCTTCCTCTGTACAAAGGGAGATTTCTCCACATAGCATACCTGAAAATTGTCACTTCAATCAACTTTCCTGTATTGTTCTTGAACCAAATCACCCACTGTTTACACTCATGAAGAACCTGTGCTTAATTTTCTAAACAGCAGCTATGATGTATTAGCTGTTCTCTATACATAAGACGCTATTAATGGCATGTGGAAACAGCATGATTGACTGCCCTGCCGAACACATTCCTCATAACACTATCTCGCCACCATATTTAGGGGCATACAAAGTAGTGCAACACATTTCCACAGACGCATCTTAAACTTTTCCATACCCATATATCCATTGAAGCACCTTATATGCATGTACAGTTTTGCTGTACACTTGCTATGATCATGGATCAAGCACAGCAATTCTCTGTTGACAAGTAGCATGAGGAAGCAGAGAACTAACATATCATGATGGCGAGCAAGGAAACACATTTTGACTATACAGTCTTTGGGATTCCCTAATGCCTGATTGCCTCCATTGCAAGACGGGCTAAACGCAACAGACCATTGACATCATGGAAATTAAAATCTAGGACTCTTTTGATAGAAGTGATTCCTTCTTTGGAATCAGCTTGCTGCATCGCTGCCTTGGCTGCTGCGAAAGCCCCCTGTGATTTTCTCGAGGCTTCCATTGCAGAATTTACATCCTGCATCTGCAGGATATTAAATTTCATTATGCAAAACTCCACACGGTAAATACGAAGAAAGAAATTACTTAGAAACATAAATAAAGTAATTGATGATTGGTAAAGGTAAAAAAATGAACTTGTAACTGGGTATTGTATTTTATTAAATGCAGGGAAGCCTTGGTTGTTTGCGACAAATAACATGTGCCTTGCTTTTTCACTAAAAAATGGTACTAAACTGCATAAAAATAGCACTATACCATGCAGTTGACCACAGTTGCGAGAGATCTCAAAATATACTAACAATAATGCCACAGATAAAGCTAAAACAACCTCAGTAGATTGATAAAATAGGGAATATTTTTCTTGTATTTTTTGCTCGATTGCTTGAGAGTTTGAATGATCTCCAAATAATAAACAACTAATATTTTATTTCCCGCGCTGAGCAAAATGTCACTTACAAAGTTCAAAAGCCTTGAAAAGATGGGACGACTCCTAGCAGCAATAACATGATTTCCAGCTGGTTGTGGTGAGTTTCCATCCCTAGCTTGGACAGCCTTTTCTACTGTTGTTGCTGGATTGCTTGCATTATCAATGTCAGAAGCGGAAGAAGATGGTGATTCTCCTGGACAGAAGCACAATAAAAGGTTTCATACTTGAAAGTATTCAAGCAATTTTATGTCTGATAATCAAGGCAAGAGTGTTAATAATTCATATTTAACAACATCAAATGATTTAACAAGATAAAAGTCCTACCTAAAGAAGTTAACTAGGGGCAGAATAGGCATTTTTTTAGCCTAAAGTTGTCCAAAGAGAGAATATTCCAATCTGTTGAAGCTCATTGCAAGTCCTCGCCTCAAAATCATGTCACTCGCATGTTTATGGAATCCATTCTAGTAATTATGCATATAGCATCGTCTTTAGGTTGGTAAGAGTCGTAAGACAACTATAAACAATTTTTTCTCCAAATGAATGAACAAGATCTAATATGTTAGTTTCTGGCAAAATTTCCTGATTGTTTAAACAGAAAGACAAAACGAAAGAAAGACAGAAAGGCTAAACTCTCCATTCCCCACACACCCCCACCCTTTCATGAATAAAAAGGGGCTTGTTTCGTCGAATTGCAAAGGCACTTCTTTGATAACAAAGTCATTCCAGATATACATTCCATTAATCTTACACATCTTCGTTCAACATGACACTGGAAATCATTAAAGTGCAAAGTTTACCAGGAGGAGCCATTTGAAGAGAGGATTGCAATTCATGTCGATCTCTGCTAGCAGCAGCATGCGAGGAGTAGACTACCCGCAAGTAAGCTACCTCCATGCACTTATAGGCCAGAGCAGCAGAAGCTAGGTCTTTTGACTTTTCATACTCATGGGCACAAAATCTGTTTAGGTAGAAAAATGTCAGATTGACAATTGTATTCATACATGGCACACAACTTTCCACCTAAAAGAAAAGCACAACATATCATATACAATGTACTAAAAGATCTCATATTCAAAAGCATCAGAAACTCAGAATCGACGGTCCTCTATCATGCACCGACATACCAAGTAGTTTTTGGCTCGTCCATTTCCTTTTTCATATATTCTATTTGACCCTGAACATTGCCATCGAAAATGCTAACACTTTTTCAATATCTAAGCATAAACTATCATATAAATATTTAAACAGAAATCCCTCCAAGGAGATGCCCAGACCAAAACAACTAAGATATAAATGAGCTAATTGCTATGGTGCCCTGAAAGACATAATGGCTGAACAATATTAAGAAAAACAAACATGACCAAATCTATTCCTTAACTAACTTATTGGAAATATAAATCTTCCATGAACTGGTAATGACAGGTACTTTCAGCAAAAGATGTGTCATGTGAAGTAATCAAGTCTTGTGAGACTGATCAAGCAACTAAAAGACACCAAAGTAAAGTGAGGTATGGAAACACGGGTTTTCTTATAAAACCTTTTCAACGGAATTAGCTAATAGAATATTTCTACAGCAAAACTATGTTTGGCAACATCTATTTCCAGAGTGCTTAACTGGACTATGAAAGAAAATAATCCGAGGAAGATTTCAACAACTTAAATATTCCTGAAAATACTGCCCCACAAAGATTCAATTCAAGCCCTGCCCGGAAGATCATTCACATATACAAACATATAGTTTGACCATCAATGCTCAGAGAAGGTATACAGTGTGATCGTTCATTTACAAAGAAGTGAGTATTGCATAAGCGCAAAAGAAAAAGATTAGAAAGAAGTACTCCTACAGTCTTTTAGCATGATCTTACTCGCAAAGTTTTGCAGTGCTGCTATAGACTTGCATGGACTGGATAATGTCTCCACGTTTAGAATTTTCGCTGCCACTGGATTCAAGTAAGCAAGCTCCATGAAGAAACTTCAATACTGCCTCGAAATATAATCCTGTACTCTCAGCAGATCCAGAATTCTGCACAGGAGAACATCAAGATTTTAAAATAATAAACACAAAATTCACTTCAAAGAACATAAAAAGGGCAAGAGAATTGTCAGTATAAATATTCAAAAACCTTTTTGCGGTCAGCAAGGTGTTTCAAATCCTTGGCTTCTTTTAGAGCGTTACTTGCAGCTTGATTGTGAGAATCCCTTCTCATTGGACTTGGTGTATCCCGATCCTTAAGCCTATGAACATTAGGTAGTTGATGCTTTGATGTAGAAGAATGCATTCCATTCTGGATATCAGGTTTCTTAGTTGAATTCCGTTCTCTCAAACCCTTGCCACGATCATGCGCATCTGCATGTGAAGCATCTGCACCATTACCTTGGCAGGGGAATGACATGCGATTAGACAAATCACTCCTATTTCTCGATTTCTTTTTCCCACTGTCCAGCTCCATCTCCTCATCCTTGTCCTGATCAACACTTTTAGATACTTTCTCGCCACATTCTGTATTAGCTTTCTTCTTAGCAATAGATCCCATTTCATGATTGAATGTAGACTCTTCTCTAACAACTGGATCTTCTTGGCCCATAGATTTCAGCTTACCATTCTCCTTAATAGCCTCATCTAACATGATTCCAGAGGGAATGCTCTTGCCACCAACATCCATTTCACCAGTACTGCAGCCAGGCTTCTCCTGAAACCTTATTTTAATATCTCTTGTTTTGTCTTTAACAGTATGTGGATGATCCCGTGAATCATCATAGGCTTCACATATCTTCATTTTTCCCTTGTCAGATGTGGATTTAAGTATATGATTCTTATCCTTGGACCACGAAGAGACCTTTGCAGATTGCTTTGGAAGAGATCCATTAGCATCATCAGTGCGCACACTCCTGACCGACTGGTTGAGGGCTCCATCATCAGCCGGTGCTTCAGATGTACACAAATTATGTTGATCCAAGGTATCATCAGCTTGGCAACCAGCTAAACTGCCAGAGGATGGATCCAGAGAGTGCTTGATCTGGTCTTTGTCATCTACCAAGCAACCATCAATTCGGTCTTTTGAACAATGAAAAGATTGATGATCATCCTTGGTCTCACTCCCAGCAATGTGTGACCAATCTTTATCCAGCGGGTTTTTCTTTCCTGATGCAAACATATCCAAATTTGTATTCCTGAATGGGGATGAATATACTGATTCCACAGGTGAACTCTTCACTTCCCGCAAGAAGGATTTAGATTTCTGAGGATCCAAAACCTTTGAAGAGCTAGAAGTGGCACCAGTCCCTAGCTCCCTTTTCAAAGATCCGTGATCATCCAAGATCAAAGTGCTCCCCACATCCTTCCCCAAACGACGGTCCTTTGAACCTTTTCTTCTTTTGTCTATCCTACCTTTTACTTGACTAGAGCTGGACGGCTTCTCCTCAGGCAAGGACAGTCGAGCTTTCTTTTGTCCCATTTCTTCACTTTCATTGACCATATTATCTGACAAAAAGCTAGTACTCACAACATCAATAGAACTTTTCACTTTCCTCTTCTTTGTATCAACATTGCTACCATTAAAATTTCTAGTATCCAAAC
This sequence comes from Persicaria maculosa, assembly GCA_963922045.1. Lineage (NCBI taxonomy): Eukaryota > Viridiplantae > Streptophyta > Magnoliopsida > Caryophyllales > Polygonaceae > Persicaria > Persicaria maculosa. Next base: position 70,514,012 of record OY998255.1, read on the forward strand.
AACTGACATGAGGCAATGCTTGTCCCTGGAATTTTGATTTCTTTATCGAGTCTTGTAAGATATCATCAGTGTGACCCTTGGAGTTCCGTGAAGAAGACGATGTATGATTGGTATGAAGACCTTTCTGAGCTTTATTTGTCACCAATTCATTGCTTGAATTATGTATCAGCATCTCACTGCCTATATCATGAGTAGATATCGAAGCCTCATCTTCAGTCTTCATTTTCTTTGCTCTTGCAAAATCTTGGTTAGGCTCTCTTTGGCCTCCTACACTTGTGTCCTTAGAATGACCTGCACAAATTGTGAAGGTCATGAAAATATGAAATTCGTCTTATATATAAAGAATGAAAAGATGACGATTACAAGATGTGATACCTCCATCAGAGTCGCTCTCACGTAATTTCTTTTTGCTTTTCTTCTTGCGCAGATTCGTCTTCACAAGTGGATCAGTAAGATTTCTTACATGCTGAAAATGCAGTTCATTCTCTAAGTGAGAACCGACAGTATTAGTTAAGCTTGTGCTCTTCACAGAATGCAATAATTCCTGCTTTGAATTTGGCACTTCTTTCAAATCATGTTGCTTCTTTGCACCGCTAGGAACAATATCCTGTTGAGTTTGTGCGAGATGCATGTCACTAGCTGCAGTTGCTCCAGGAATGACATGATCCAGGGAGCCATGTAGAGCATTTCGATTATGTGGTTGAAAACGCTCTGTTACTGCTTTTGTAGTTTCCTCTTCAGTTATACTACAGCTGTTCATCCCAGGCCTAAAAAAATTCAGAGAGTTTGGAATTCCATTCAGAAAGTTATAAAAGCAGTTTGAATGTTTGTTACCTGAAGTCTCATACAACTTTGTAGGCATGATACATTAGCCAAAATATTAATAATCACAGAAAGGTAAATTTTCCAAATAGTGCATGACATACTATGAAAGAGAGGATAATGTTAAAACAGAACTTACAACCAATCAAGCATGCTACAGAGCCAGTTCTCCGGGAGGCTGTCAACTTTTGTGCCAAATGGAAGAAGCCTCCATTTTGAACACTTATCACACTGTACCCAGTCTTCAACTGGAGCTCCAGCAGCAGCTGGATCACCAAATGGAGGCATATGATCAGAGGTAGGGGCAAAATTTGAGCTCCTCTTGGAATTTACCTTCGTATTAAGTTGCTCTTGAACCCCGTTATTTAATCTCGTTATGGAATCATTATCAAAAGTTTGAGAGGTCTTCAGCCTGCCATTAGAAGGTTCATCTGGGGAGTCCATCAAATCATCTCCATCTTCAATCATATCCCCAAACAAATCCTTATAGGTCTCCATAGCTTTTGTAGTATTCTTTTGTTTCAAAAAAGTTCCAGAAGCACTAGAACTATCTTTGTTTCCTGAAATGGCATTCTTAATGCTTTCCCTGTGTTTCTTTTTGTCCCCTGAAGGTAACTGCTCTCTTCCAGAAGGAATCTTCTTTTCCTCTTGTTCAACAATAGCAATTTTTTTCCCATGCTTCGGCTTATGAGAACTACTATGACCGCTAATTGAACCCTTTCTACTTTTTGAACCAAAATCATTTGCATCAATATAAGTTGAGCTATTAGCCGCTTCTCCTCTACTATCTCCATCTCTTTTGACGTATCTTGGGACATCAACCTGCAACTCTACCTTTTCTTCATCTGCAACTTTCACATCATGACCATCACTACTCAAAATGGGTATCAATGGGTCAAGTCTCATTACATTGGAGAGTAAACCTGAACTTTGGTTTGAGGTGCCCTTCTTCCCTCCGGATGAACTGCTGAAATCAGACAGAAGTGGAAGCTTCAAAGCTTCACTAACTAGCACCTCACAGGATTCGGTATTCAAGTCTGACTGGTTATTCAAGATTCCATTAACAACAGGTAGGGCTTTCTCAGCATCCTCTTTATGTTTTGGAGAAAAATGATCCCTTTCCTCTGACTTGAAGCTATCTTCTACAGGTAAAATTTTTGCTGTCTTTCGATTGCTTCTCACGTCAGAATTACCTCGGTTTTGCCTGAAGGCAGGTTCAACTTTATTAACTTGCAGAAGTTTCTCAGTTAATCGTGCTAGACTCTCTGGAAGAGGAGACAACAGGTGGCCTCCATAAATTGGGATGGAAGTCATTATCTGAATCAAGAAATAAAACATAATTGTGATTTCCACTAGCATTTAAAAATATCTAAAAACAGAAGATCCGGAGGAAAGGAGTGCACTAACTCACTCGAATAATTTGAGTGGGAGACTCCTCTCCAGAAAATTGGAGCCCTTGAGAGAGCCCCTCGCTCCTTAAAGGGCTGTCACCAACGGATGAGGATGGAGAAACTAGGCCAAGACCACTATAAATTGCAGTATTTTGCTTTGCAGACAAGCTATCTGAGCCCATTTTTATCCGAACTTTAAGAGTTTTTTGTTCATTCATGTTAGTTGATTTATCTACACTCCCAAATTTTGCGGCTGATTCTTGATTTGAATGCTTGAATGGAGCCCGTGCAATTTGTCTGACTACATCATGTTCTGATGGCGCCTTGTAGAAATCCGATGAAGCAGAATGAACGGAACCAGATCCATGTTTTGTGGAATGATTCCCATTCAGTCGAGACAATGAACTAGAATTACCACCCTGCACGACAGCATGAGATTAAGTGATCAAACAAGGCCAATTTCCAGTTGAACTAGGACCACCCACAGTTTTGATATATGCCATCTCCACTAGGAAGACAAGATTTGTACATCAGAAGAAACTAAAATTTAAGCAATAAACACTTGTAGGATTACAAATTGGAATATGGTTTAGTGGATAGACCAGAGATTTCATATATATTGAACCAACTACCTCAGCTGACAAACAGGTTGGAGATTTATGGGAGTGATTATCTTGAAACTTTGCTGGACTCCTTGAATGAGACCTAACAGGAGACCGCTGAATTAAGAATGAACCATATCCACCGAATTTTGCTCCTGACAATCCGTACAAAGAAAAATCACCCTAGATGAATATCAACTCACATGAAATCATAAAGCCAAAGTATGCTGATAGCAGACTTACCCAAATTCTCTGAGGTAACCCCACCTTCAAAATCTTTCTTTAAATGCCCCAAAACATTTTGAATCTTTTCATCCTTCAAACAAAAGCACATTTTCATCGCACAACGGGATATAGATGCAAAGTACATGCACGAATAAATAACAGATTTTCATTGGGACGGCAAAAACGCAGTGGTACAAGAAATAGGGTATAATTCCTCATCAGGAAAATAAATACCATTCTTGCGCATCAATTATTTGAAAACAGGAGCAGTTCCTATTTTTACTCTCTTTCCTTCCACCTTCCTTATAATCAACATTTATTCCATTCACCTTTAAAGTCTATGTACGAAAGCAACAAGCATCTCTCAATTTTTCTTGTATACATATCTTTTAGCCCATTTGCTTTTAACCAGTTTCATCAATCCAATAAACCCTTCCCATTTAATGCACTTGAATCTGGTTACTATCTTGAGCTACAACTAAAAAGATCACACACTTCATTTAGCACGACTCTAGCTAGCATTCTACGCAACCGAACATAATATAAAACTCAAGAGTCCAAAACAACTTACAGACCAACCTTCTAATCATTATAATTTTTGCCCAGATTAAATTGCCATCCAAATAAAACATCAAACCCCATCTAAATGAACCTATCAATATCAAGATGAACTCAAAGTGATCACAAACACCAAAAACCAAGCAAATTAGGTCTAAAGCAGATATCAATTTAACTGATCAAAACTAAATAGCAAGCAGAAATTGAGCAAGAACCTTCCATTCAAGCAAACATAACAGACAGATAGATGAAGTTTGAAGCTTTTACAAAGACAAGTAAAGAAGCCCTTACTATGTAGGTAAGATCATCAAGGTCAATGTTGGTTTGCTCATCATATTGGTAAGAGCAAGCTTCACCTTCTTCAAGCTCAGTCCCCTCCATTTCCCTATCTAACTTCCACCTCCAAATCTTAGCCTTACTCTCTTTTTTCCATCTCTAGAAAAACCATACCCAACAAAACCCTAATCTCTATTTTCCCGCCACTCCAGCTGGAAGAACAAATCAGCCCTCCAACCCCACACAAAAATTCCCCAAATTTCCGCTCTTATCAGAAACCAAAACCAAATCACCACCAGCAACCAAATTCCCAACACCCAGCTCCCCTCTAAAAAGTGCCTGATTCGGATGGATCAAATTCAAACCTAGAAATTAATACAGATTCCTCACCAAGGACAAAAAGGAAAGAAAAAGGAGAGCCCTCAGATTCTGTAGAACGAAAAGATGAAGAAATTCATAAATAAGGATTGGAAAATTAAAAACAGCTCAAGACCCGGATCTCGCCAATTGAGCCTGCGAGGTGCGAGTTTGCTTCGATTTGCAGAGATTCGTTTCCCTCTCGCAGCTAATTTTCCAGATCGTTAACCGATCTCTGAAGCTGGAAATTGATTTGAGCTGAAGGAGGACTACACGGTCTTTGGGGGATGTAAAGCAGCCAAGAGCGGTTTTTTAATTAAATTATTTTATTTTATTTTACTCCTGTATTTCCTTTCTGTGTCCTCCACCCACCTCTGCATTAAAAATCAAATCAAATCAAATACGGAGTAATTAAAAAAATCTAATCACAGATTAATCCAACGATGATGAACAATGAACACGATGACGACAATTGCAAGTATTTTTTTGGTTCCAAAGGAGATCAAAAACGTCCATTTTTTGTTATTTTATTTTGCATTTTGCACTTGCCTTTTACATCATCTGAATATCTTTTTATTTTCTTTATTATTGCTTTAATTCATTTTTTTGTTGTGTACTCCCTCCGATTCAAAAAGATTGTCGTTTGACTTTTTAACACGTATTTTAAGGAGCTAATAAATATATAAAATATCAACTTTTTTTAAATTATTTTTTTACAACTTAATATTTGTTGGTAATAAGTACTATTAGATTATAAAAAAATAAGAATAAAAAATTAATATATTATATAGTTTTTAGCTCTTTAAATTACGTGTTAAAAAGTCAAACGACAATCTTTTTGGATCGGAGGTAGTACTATTTTATTTAGTGACCGGTGATTTATCCATTAGATCGGTCTCTGTCTGAAACTGAAAGCTCCGGATGAATGGATAATGGATCGGATTAAGCATATTCTATCCCCTTTAGAATATCATCATCAAACAGATTACAAGTGTACTTTTATGGTATAAATTTCGGTAATCACAGTACATTGTGTCAAACGAACCCGAAATGACACATTCGTAGTGCAGTACATAAATGTACGAAAGGGTTACCACATTAAGACAGTGGATAAACGGGGCAGAAAAAAGAGTTGAGACTTCCCTTTACAGCAAACCGAACGATAAGAAACCAGAGAAGAAATTTAAGGGCATTGAAATGTTATGAGCAGTTTAACACAAGGTTGTCTCAGAGCGACTGATCTGCTGATTGAGAGTGGTATGCCCTTCGCCTGAGGTTCGAATGAGGTGTCGGCTGCTGCAGAAAGATTTTCGTAGGGTCGTTCGGGTCCACATAACTGCAATAAAGGTTCAATAATGCCGCTTAAGTTAGTACTTAGTACTTAATTCAATGAAGCTCATCATGAAAATATGGCAGTAACTGGAGTGAAGAACTAGTAGAGGAAGCAAGTGGTAGCGTGTTTCACTTACGCGCATCTCATCATTTCATCAACAGGAGTCTGGGCGGCTTGTAGAGGGTCAGCACGAGGCTGTGGCTCAGATACTGGAGCAAACTGTTGATTATACTGCCTCACCGACTTGATCAAATTGAAGAAGAGGGGAACGAAGGTTCCACACCCGCCTTCCTTGAACAGTATTTTGAATGAGTGGGTAGAGTACAGGGCCCTGTTCTCATTCTCAGGTACAACCTAGATGATCATGAAAGCTTTAGACATAGGCAGGTATTTGACAAACATTTGAAACCAGCATTGCAAAACAAGTTAGTGCAAATTGTTTGACATGCTTACCGGCTCTACAGACCCGGAAATGTTGTTGCAGTGGAAGATTGGTTGGTTGAATTTCTCACCATGGACGTACAACTACATATAAAACATGAGAAATGTCAACATGTGAAATCCTAAACAAGCAAACCTCACGCACTTGTGTCAGAATTAGCATTTGTGGCTTTGTGCACTAGTGCACTCATACAAGGGAAATAGCAGTCATATTGGAATGGGAAAAAAAATGTGATGCTACTAACAGATTTTGGCTAGGACACAGCTCCAACCAACAAATACTGAAGTAAAATGCACAAGAAAAGATAAGACATGATATATAACAACTAAATAAGCAGAGAATCACTCTGCACAAGATGTATACGAAAGATTGATGTAGATGTAGAAATTTAGTTTTTTTAAATGTATAAAAGAAATCTATAAAGTGCAAGATTTGCATACCAGTGGCATATCAAACGCAAAGAAATTCCCAACAGGCTTGCTTGTAACAAATACCATCCTTATATTTGACAAGTAAATGGTTCCCCTGGCCTTGACTTTACCCCCTTGACTCCTGCAGCAAGAAATGCAAAATCATTAGAGATATCAAGGGTAAGATATATAACATCTTCAAATGTTAAAGACTTGGAACTGGATCCTAGATCATCACATGAGGCACAAGTCCTTGCTTTTGGTTAAGACAAGAACAAGGCACATGTTTGATCAACAAATTACAATCCTAAAACAAAGGTCATGACACTGGCCGGGAAAGCAAGGAAAGAAAAACAAGCCACGTAGCCAACCCAATTTTATTTATGGTGGTGGACCCGGTGGTGAATGCTCACTTCACCTGGAAGAAGAACCTCTCCGTGAGTATAGTTGGCCCACTTGGCCGTCATCCCCAAATTAACCACACCAACAAAACCCTAATCTCTAGAATGTTTCTTTAACCGATCGATATCATGAAGTTGCTTGCAATCAATACCTAAAATATCAAGCAGGAATATGCCAATTTTACAAGTGACAGGGATAATGCTAAATCTCACTAAAAATATGTGGATAGTCATCTACAATAGATTGAAGCTGCAGAGGACATTTTGTAGACCAAAAAGGTGGTATTTGGTGAGATGAAGCACGGGCAGGGATGACATGGATCTCAGTTCAAAGCTCTGCGCAATCCTCTATGATCTTTCCACGCCATCCCATCCAAACACAGAAAGGACCTTGAAATGCCCACAATTTGTTCCCCATGCCAACCAATACTAGAAAGAATCATAAAAACCCTCCCCAAATCCCCATCTCCAACCAGCACTAGACGCCAATTTCACACACAAAGAAGCGAATTCAGAAACCGTCAAACGGAATTGCGGTTGGTAGGAACTCGATTCAATTGAATTCGGCCAAAAAGTAACAAATTAGGTCAAAGAACACCGAGATTGATTACACCGAATTCAGGTGCTCACAGTAGATAATCGCACAAACTGATCAAATATCAGAACGCACAATAACAAACATTTTTTTTAAAAAACGTATAATCAGAGAAAGAAAAGGAGGAGATACCCAGGGCCAGGAATCTTGTCGACCTCAAACTCAACGCCATCTCTGGCCAAGACGAAAAGCTCGTTGAGGAAAGGAACGGGCATGCCGTTGGGGAAGAGCTGGGGGTTTAGAGCCATCTCGTTATCGTTCGCTACAGCACAACACCGGATCTCTCCCTGGATTGAAATCTGATAAAACCTTGGAAAGAGTTTGGAGTTTGCAGGAGGATTGAGGAATGCCTTCGCGCGTACCACAACCTTCTAGACAGATCAGTCGTCGCGGATCAATCTTTTATACCCTATTTTTATACCCAAAGAAAGTGTACAAATTCTTTTTTTTTTTTTTTTTTTTTTTTTTTTAAGCAACGTACAAAAATTCAGTTCTATAGACAAGCTTAGAAAAACAGAGACACCAGACAAGTCGGTGAATGGATTAATTATCATATACAACCAAATCACATAACATAAGCAAATGACAAAAATGAAATAACACGAATCATATAACATAAATGAAAATGTGAAAATAAAATAAATGTGCTAGCTATCATGCACCGTAAAACAAAACTACCACGACAAACGAATCAATCAACCAAAGGAGAACGCACTAGAACTTTAGAGACACAAGCGGACATCTCAGATAATGGACTCAGAAGAGCCATCAAATATCGACCGCAAATCCACTAATTCGAAAACAACCGGTTAGCATATAATTAGAGTAGGCAAATAAAGGTTTTTTTTACGAGGTAAAATACTACGTGTATATCTCTAAAAAAAATATGTGTATAAAATGGTCTGTTTGGATTTCATAATGCATTAATTATAATGTAGTTATTTTACCTTGATTTATGAAATTATTTAGTTAAATCACTATTTTATCTCAATTTTTACGAGATTTTTAGTTATGCTAATGAAACCAATCGCTTATATAAATTGAGATAAAATAATTATATTATAATTAATGTATTATGGAGTCCAAACACACTCGGTTCAAAAATAGATGTTGTTTAACTATTAACACATTTTAAGGAGTTAAAAGGTATATGAAATATCGACGTTTATATATAATTTTATAGTTTAAAAAACTGATAAAAAAAAGTCGATATTTCATATAGTTTTTAGCTCATTAAAAAATGCGTTAATAATCAAACGTGTCTGTTTCTAAATGGAGATAGCATAATAGATTTTTTTTCAATTAAACATCTTTAAAATTTTATTTTTAACAAAAACACTTTATGTAATAGTATAATCTTTTCAAATAATCTCTGTTTGATGGCAGAGCCGATCCTACCGTTTTAGAGGCCCCGGGCAAAAATAAAATAAGGGCCCCTGAGATAAACTTAAAGATGAACATTACTTAATTAATAGGTAAATCATAAATTTACATTATAATAGGGTAAATTACATGTTTCGTCCCTAACATTTGCACTATTTTCCACTTTAGTTCCTAACCTTTCATTTGTTCTATTTCGGTCCCTAAGCTATGTGATTACATGTACCCAAAGTCTTTGTCTTCAATGTTCCGTTAACATGGTGTTAACAAGCTGATGTGGCGAATAAATTCATCCAAGTTGGTATATTGAAAGAGTGAAGATCATCTATTACACTTTGTGTAAGTTATATAAAATTATTTTATGCAAAAAATATTGATAAAAAAATTTCAAAAAATTATAATATTGTTATAGTAATTAATTATTCATACATGCAAAATTAAAATATTGTATTATATGAATGTAGGATTTCAAAATAAATTATTGTAATATCTTTAAGGATTTTTTTAAAATCGTTTTCAATTTTATTATTACATTATATTAACTTTGTATTAAAGCAAAATATTTAAGGGTAAACAAGTAATAACACTAACAAAAGAGTGTATACTTAAAAGCTTTATTATGGGGTCTACAAAAATTATCAAAGAGTGTACATGCACTAATCCTCCAATTGTCTAAAAGTTACATTTTAAAAATAATTTTGACACAAATATTATTATTTTGTGATTTCTAATCATATTTTTTTTAGAAAAATACTGTCATGATTTTTTTTAAAATCAAATGTGTATGAATCATCAATTAGAACATTTTTGAAATTTTTAAATCAATATTTTTGACACAAAATAATTTTGTGTTACACTAAATGTTACACGAAGCGTAATAGGTGATCTTCACACTTTCCATATATAGCCAATTGGATAAAAAAAATTGACACATCAGCTAATTAACATCATGTTAACGGAACAATAAACGGAAGGACTTTTGGTGGATGTAATCACATAGTTTAGGGACCTAAATAGAACAAATGAAAGGTTAGGGACCAAAGTGGAAAATGTTGCAAAGGTTAGGGATGAAACATGTAATTTACCCCATTATAATATAGCAATATCATCAATAATAGGTTTTACACTAAGTTTACCAAAAAAATTGGTTTTTCACTAACAGCTTCGTATTGCAACAATAACAACTTCATATTAAAAAGATGGAGAAAGAGAAGGAAATGAAAACTTCTATCTAATTTCTTCGTCTAGAGCAGTAGAGCTTCTCTGAGCAAAAGAAATCTGACTTCTTCTTCTTTTAATTTCTTTTTCATTGCTTTAATATTAATATAACTTTGGGCCAGTGGGCCTTTTTTATTACCCTTCTTGTAGGCTTAAAAGACTACACACCTACAATATACATATATACACATAAAATTGGGTTGGGTCCCTTTATATGTTTGGCCCTGGATGGTCGCCCTTGTTGTCCTAGTACTAGGGCCAGGTCTATTTGATGGTCAAATATTTTAGTTTATATTTGATGGTCAAATATTTTAGTTTTTTTATGATATTTTATTTTAGTGATCGAAACATTCTTGTAATTTAAATTAATTTATACTATCTCGTTTTAAAATGTTGGTTACATTTTATTTTGGTCTTGGTGTGCCTGCATATGAGGGAAGGAGCCACCCTTGACTTCGACGGTGGGCATTGGGTCGTTGGTGCTATGGAAGAGTGGAAGATATCAGGTCGAGAGAGATATGAGATCGAGGAGTACGTCGTTGATGGCTCTTGTTTTGGTTCGAACATGGAAATAGAGACGGAGGGGGTGATGGTGCAACTGCAATTGATCGGAAGATGAAAGTGGCGAGCGAGTAGATGGGAAATGAGACAATCAAAGATAAGAGAGGTGGCAATCGGTCGGGTCGGGTTTGAGTTCGGTTAGTCGGGTTTCGAGTCATTCGGGTTTCGGGTAATGTCTAATAATTTGGTCAATCGGTTGGGTCGGATTCGGGTTTCGTTTGTATCGGGTTTCGGTTGTCTTGGGTTTTCATTATTTCAATATTCATTTAAAAAAATTTACTAGATTGTAGCTTAAAGTTCGGGTTATTTCGGGTTTCGGTTATAACGGGTTCGGGTCTTAATGGGTTTCGGGTTAATCGGGTTCGGTTCATTCGGATTTCGGGTCCAAAATGGACGGGTTGTATCGGTGTTCGGAATAATCGGTTTCGAGTCGACCGGGTCGGGTTTTGCCAGCTCTTCATAAGATGATCAATGAGAGAGATTGAGAGAGGATGTAAGAGCATTGGAGGAAGATGGAGAACATCCACGCATTGATTAGGGTTTAGATGATTTTTTTTTTCTGACTAATTTGTAATTATTTTTTAAAAAATGAATGAGAAGTTGTTGTTAATTTCATGTAAATAATCTTCTCAATAAACAAATTTATAACAAGTGAATCCTACTAGTCCAATCCGATAAATTATTGGTTGAGTCATTAAAAAGGGTTATGATACAAACCATACGCAGTGTGTTTGGATAGTACTATAACCTATAAATCATTGATGGAACCATAAACCATACGTACATTCTAGCTATATTAATATTATAGAATGCTCATTTCACTCACATCTTTTTAATCCACAAACTACCAGACATATTATTCAAGAATAAATTATTCATTTGAAAGACATTGTAATTCCCCAAATCGTATTTGTTTACAGAGTTGGCAACGCTCTATATGAAAACCATGTACTCATGTGAGCCAGAATCCAAAAATTTATCTAAATGCATTTTACTAAATCTGAACTTGACCAAAGGCAACCCAAACCCCAAATAAATCTAATCCAAACCATACTTGAACAACGTTTAATCTAAAAGATACCAAATTCAAAATAAGTAAAACTCAAACCAAACCCCACAAAAAAATAACCCTAGAATGTGGGAGAAATTCGCACATTGATTCTCTTGATATTGATTGATCTTCCCCGCATAGAAGAAGAAGAGAGAGGTTGGGCTCGCTCCCCGGGGAGCTTCCGACACGCAAGTCAAAGTTTGTCGGCCGAAAGAAAAGCCCTCCCAATCATAACTAATCCTCGTCTATATATAATGGGAGGGAATTATGGTTTAAATAAATGTTACCCGATAAAAGATCATTGTTCCCCAAGATTCTTTATGGACTTATTTTAGCCATATCATCCTACCAAAATATATCACATATAAAAAATGCACACTTTTTTTTTTGGATAAGGAAAGGCTTCGAGGGCCATACAAACCTGATACATCGAGAGGCCGACAAAGTCGGCAGACGGCGAACCGTCAAACAAACAATCTAATAAAAACGGTGCAATACAATTATGATGGTGAGCACATAAAATCGGTCGAACTAAGCGAACCTAATCCTAATACATTAGGATAACATAGACTAAAAACTAAAGTCAAGCGCCTCCAAGCAGTGCCACCAATAACAATACATCAAGAGTCTATGTGGAGTTGTGGACAGTGAAGACGATCCTCCAAGTAAAATTTCATAACACAAAGTTGTCTCGATACACACCGCCTCGACCCCAGCCAGACCCGACTCTGAGCGCCAGAGCCCCAACAAGGAAACCCTTTCGAGATTTTAAAAGTGCCCTATCGAGATTTTGATCAAGCCTTTTTCGGGAATTAGTTATACCCCTTTCGGGTGGGTTTGTAAAAGTGTGTGTGTATTCATGTAAAACCTTGGGTCCAAAGAATAGTTTTCGGGCCCAAACTTTGGAACCGAAGGCCGAAGATGCATGCGAGTGCCGCCACTACGAGGGAGAGGACGATCCACTACCCTAGAGGCCGTCGACCACCACTCGAGAAAGGGGTGAGGAAACGGGACACTAGAGAAGGGGGGATTTCAAAGAGGCGCCAAGGCTAGACCAAAACGCCGGCGAATAGCAGGCCGAAGCCTAACGAAACCCAGATTGAGGAGTAGCGTAGCGGAGGAAAGGAGGCCTTCCAAGGCGCCACCACTAGATGTCGATGACCAGTGAGGATCCGAGGAGCAGATGCACCACCTATCTCCTCCGAAGCGAGTGCAGAGAGGCCATGCTGGCGAGACTTGGGTTACGACGAGCAAAGTGTCCCAAGGAACTTCACACACTGGATGGAACACAAGGAGAGATTACACGTGAATTGGTCAAAACACTAGAAGAATCGGGGAGAATAACCTAGAATCTACATAAGCCCCACCCAATTTCAGTTTTTAATTACAATCCGATCAAAGAAACTCGTATTTATGGTTACTCGGAGCACAATCTTCATCGGAGAAAAGGTATGGCTACACCACGGCGACATGGGGGCAGTTGGTGTCGGGTTATGACACTCGAAGTTGGAGCACGGCGACCGAACCTGAGTCGGGCTCCCTCTCTCTAGATTTTCTAGAGAGAGGAGAGCTTTTTCAAAATGCACACTCTTGTGTATTACAAATGTACATGTACACTATGATATTCATTTAAAAAATTCAAAAACCTATGATGCCTGCTTTATTTCACCATTTTATGGTTTTATGTTATATATTCGATGATTTTTCGTCTACCGACTTGTCAACCTATCGAGTATCAAACTTGTCTGAATTTGAATTCTTACTTTATAGAAAAAAAATCAAAAACCAAAAATGAAAATATTTGTTAGCTGATATAAACAAAAATATGAAATATGAAAGGGCTAAATTTGAATCCAACTCGACTTGAATTGAAGCCATTGTGAATTTTACACTAATCATAATATACATCGACTGAGAAACAAACAAAACCCTCCAACCAACCCAATTCAATCCACTCGACTACCATATTCATTTTTCTTTCAGCGAGAAGAGAATGCCGAATCGTGTTGAGGGATCGAAGATTATCCCAACCCTTGCAATCACTTTTGACGTGATAAACGAACGTTTAAAAATTTAATGACGTTGCATCATATCGTCATCTAATTTGCACTCAAATTTGGTGGGAAAAAAACATTGAATGCTTAACGATATGATACAACGCCATTAAATTTTCGAACGTTCAATTACCACGTCAAAAGTTTGACAAAAAAAATTATTCGGAAGTAGTTTGTATTATTTTTTATAATTTTTAAAATTTGTATTAATATTGATTCATAAATGATAGTTCAATTTTTTTTTTAAATTTATATTAATATTGGTTCATAACCGATAATTCATACTCCGTATTATTATTATTTTTGTCATTTTTCTTTTATTTATGATATCCAGGCGTGATTCTTCTCAACTTCAATGTCGGCTACCAAACTCCACGCTGTTCCCAACTTCCCACGCCTAATCGTTTTCAGTCACTCTCAATGAATCCATGTTTTGTGCAATAAACTGCAATGGTCTCAATTAAAAATCAAATTTCATCCATAATTATTCATTTCCCCCTCTACTCTCTCCCTCTGTCATGGCGGGCACTGAGAAAATGGAAACTCGACACAGACAGAAACAAAAAAGACAAACTAAACGTCAAATACTGATAGCGAGTGATACTGAAAAACCCAATAAAGAAAAGCATAAAAAAGACACTTTGAAAGCAACCCACTCATCAGAAGTCTGAACACTCACTAACACTTGTTGAAGAAGCCACATCAACAGACAGTGAAAATGTTTCTTTCTTTCCCTTCGATTCCCCTCCAATTTCTTCCTTCTTCTTTTCGATTTCTGTTCATCGGAATCCTTTTATCCGGAGGAGTGTTGGGGCTTCAGCTCTGAATGAACCCTTAAGGAGTGTTACAGGAAGCAGAAGAAGAAGCAACAATGGAGGTGTACGAACGGAATCGGGGGCGCGGAAGGTCGGAACAGTACCCTCAGCAGGTATGGACGGAGACGACGCTTGAAGGTATTCTATTACCGAGTTTCATTTGATCAGCGTTTCGTTTGCAATTTTCGACTTTTCATCCTTCCCGGTAATTTAGGGTTTGTCGGAGTTTCATTTGATCAGCATTTCGTTTGCAATTTTCGACTTTTCATCCTTCCCGGTAATTTAGGGTTTGTCGGGGGTTCATTTGATCATACATGATCTTTTCTCCTTGATCATAGCTGGGGCTGGAACTGAAGAGTCAATGTGGGGGCTGGGGCTGACAACCAATGGGGCATACCCGGAGCGTCCGGCTGTGTCTGATTGCGTGTATTATCTGCAAACTGGGATCTGCGGTTTCGGTACCCGGTGTCGGTATAATCATCCCCTTGAACGTGTGGCGGTGGGTACTCCTATTTACATGCTTGATTTCTCTTAGTTATTCCTTAGTTTCAGCTGTGTTTACTAATCTCTAATTACTCATTAGTTGCTTATTCTACCCTGGATTGGCGTCTAAATTGAGCCATTAGTTGAGTTTCCATTGAGATTAGTGAATTTTGGGATGATTAACTGGGAAGAATGTAATGGGTAGGTTATCTTGAGTGTGCTTTTTGTGGTATAAGCCAGTCAATTAAGTGAAATTAGCTAAGTTTTTGGCTATTGGAAGTTTTCGCCTGTTTTCGCATTTTGACTAGTATGGAAGCTGTGACTTTTCAAAGAAATGATAGCTTACCTAAAAGCAACAGATTTTGTTGAGATGGTTAATTGTGAAAATGCAATGGTTAGCGTGCGCTTGAGTGTGTTGGTTTTTACTGCTTGATATACATGCTTGACTTTTGGGATATGATTCATTGTGAATTTGTGACAATGTAATGGTTAGCTTAGTCTTGAGTGTGCTTTTGCTATAAGTAGTGAGATTTTGGGGATTCTTTTTCTTTCCTGTGGGCAGTGGTTGTGACTTGTATACTTGGAATTTTCCGCCTGGTTTTAAATTTTGACTGTATGGCAGATGTGAGTTTTTAAAATAAATGAAAGCTGATCTTTACCGGATCCATTCGAAAAAGTAGCCGATTCTGTTGAGAAAACGACACTCAATTTCAGATGCCATACGTTACTTTTTGTGCGTCACATTTATTCTGGTGTCTCTAGAATATTCGGAAAAACAATATATATTCAGCCCAGCCAATGGTTATGGATCATTACCCCTTGACATGAGTTTTGATAGTTCTCGTGATCAGGCTAACATGGCTATGAGGTCAATTGGAGGAGAGTACCCTGAGCGGTCTGGTGAGCGCATCTGTCAGGTATGATGTCGAGTTGATTGAACATTAATCATGATGACTACTTTGGATCTTGATTTTGTTTTGGTAGACAGCTTTTGCAAATTTGGTTCAGTCTGTTTCGCATAGGAATCATTCCGCTGATACTGTTGCTGTTTATGTGATTGCAGCATTATTTAAAAACAGGAAATTGTAAATTTGGGGCGACATGCAAGTTTGACCATCCAAAAAATTCTGGTGGATCGGCAAGGAACTTGCTGCTTAATTATCATGGATATCCTCTAAGACCGGTTTAGTTCTGTCTTTGTTTTTATATCCTTTTAGTTTTATTTCCGTCGTCGTACTCTAATTATTTTGATCTCGAGAATTCAATGTTAGTTGTTGTGATTTTACGTCTATCTGGATGAAAGAGAATGCTTCTACTATTTGAGAAAGGAGGAGTGCAAATTTGGAATTAGCTGTAGAATCTAATGTCTTGACTAGTCTTCCTGATTTTCCGTATGCGTTTTCTAATTTTCCAGATTTTGAGAATTCAATGTTAGTCGTCCTGATTTTATGTCTAACTGGGTGAAGGGGAATGCTTCTACTACTTGAGAACGGGGGAGTGCAAATTCAGAATTAGCTTTAGATTCCATCATCTTGATTAGTCGTCCTGATTTTCCGTCTTGGATTCCTAATTATCATGATTTTGAGAATTCAGTGTTACTCTTTTGCCTTCTATCAATGTAAATAATTGTTTATAAATAATAAGTTTGTTCAACGATAAAATGTTACTCCTCCTGATTCTATGTCTCATAGGGTGAAAGAGAATGCTTCTACTATATGAGGATGAGGGAGTGCAGATTTGGAATTAGCTGTAAATTCCATCACCCTGAGCCGCCTGGTATTCATCCCGAGCCAGCTGGTATATTGTTTCCAAATACTGCGCCTTCAGTTTATCCTACAATGCAGTCTCCTGCTGTTGCAATGCCTGAACCAATCGGGGCTGCATCTACTGGCTATAGGATGCCTATGCCTCCAACTTTACCGGGTTCTTATGTACCTGGAGCCTATGGTCCTATGCTGCTTCACACTGGAGTTGTCTCTCTTCCTGGTTGGAGTTCATACTCGGTATGCCAAGCAATTGAAATTAGACATTTTGTATTTCCACATTTTGAATGCAATCTTCAAGTGTCTTCATCTTGAACCATAATGTAGGCACCCATGAGCCCCGCCTTGTCTTCTGGTGCTCAACCCTCTCTAGGATCTGGCTCTTTGTATGGACTAGCCACCTTTCCTTCGACTCCTGCAGCAGCTGGACCTTATTCTCCCATGCCCTTTCCCGACAAAAACGAAGTAACGTTTCCAGAGCGACCTGGCCAACCTGAGTGCCAGTATTACTTGAGAACGGGTGATTGCAATTTTGGCTCATTTTGCAAATACCATCATCCTCCAGAGCGATCTGCGTCTATGACAGCCGATTCCCTCAATTCATTGGGCCTACCTTTACGCCCGGTAAGTTTGCTATTTTGTGCTTGATTTTTTTCTTCTTCTGGCTTTTCTCTTTCGTCTTTATTGGGGGCAGGGGTTAATTGTGTGTCTTGGCTTCATAATGATTATGTGGTAAAGTTCTTGGTCAATGCAGTTCTATATGTAGCATTGTATACCATAGGTAGTACTTTGCTTAATGTGTTTGGCTTTCATGTTTGTTCTTATGATTTATCTTTGAAATCAGCTGATTCTCCAACTGTCTGAAATACTCTGAACTCGATGATGCATTTTCGCGACTTGTGCCTTGTGTTTGAAGTAAAAACAGATGAAATCAATCATATTATGACTATACTTTAGCTTGTTGAGTGGAATGAGAGAATTCGAATTGCTGTACAACTAGGAAGATCATTTGTGGTTTATTTGAGCATCAGGGCCTAATTCAAATAAGGGTTCTCTAACATTGGCTCTTCTTTGGTAGGGGGAGAAGCATTGTGGTTTCTATATGCGAAATGGATTCTGCAGGTTCGGTACTACATGCAAATTCGATCATCCAACAACCGATTCCTCATCAATGAAACACAATGATCCAGCAGGGTCTCCACTGCCCCCTCTCCCGACCTCTTTATCCCCTGATTTTTCACCGAAGGCTGCTAGAATGCCATCCTGTGAGGCCACTTCGAGTGCTCTTGTTGCCTTGACTCTGTCAGAGACATCGCCCGTTTCAACGTCAAACCTTCGACCATGAAGTCGGACCCTCGTCATCTAGATTACCATTTTCTATTGCCTTAGCTTGTAGGGATCAATTGTAAACTGTGTAGAGTCCCCTCTTTTCTAGTTACTGTGAATGACTGGGTAGCCAGCAGCATGAGACTTATTATGTCTTTAAATGGGCTCCTTAAAACTCCCTTGAAATCAGTTGAATAATTTGCACAGTTTAATATGAATTCCTATCATTGAATATTTCTCAAAAATGTGATTGAGTATAGTAGTTATATAGTATGATCTATAAATGCCAGTTTATTCACTACACTATTAAAATAAGTGAAAAATCTATTAATTTCCACTACACTTTAAACAATTAAATTCCCTAAAATGAAGTGTGGGTTTTGGGGATAATTGTCTCTTTTTTTTCTCTCTTAATGACTAGGAAATTGCCACCATCGACAAACCTTGGATTTTCACCTAATGAAAGGGGCAGAGGTAGAAATCGAATCCAGGACCTCCTTACCATCCCTTTGCTTCACACAATTAGACCACCCGTCAGAGGCATAATTGACTAATTTCACAAAGAGTCGAGCACATTTGTCTCCTTTCACCTTACTGGGTCCCCAAAATTTGAAGACCAAAATAATGTGTGAATAATAAATAATTAGAAAGATCAGCGACTGAGATTTAAATAAAAATTTGAAGACCAAAATTATTCGTCTAAAACAATGTGATTATTACGTAATCCTTTCAAATCCAAGGAGTAGGGGTGGAAATGGGTCGAGTGATGGGTGGGTGGAGCCATTTTTCGACCCGACCCGTCACAAAAAATTTCACCCATCACCCGATCCGTCGGGTGAATCGAGTGGGTCGGGTGGGTAATCGGGCGAAGTAAATTAAAAGAAAATGAGTCAAAAGACATACTTAGAAATCGATCATATTCGATAATTTCACAAATCACGTCAACGTGAAAATCTTATTAAAGGTATAAAAGATTTATTCATACATTATATCACTATCCTCATCTTAAAATGTTAGTATTAAAAGTTTAATATCAGATCGAGTGAGATGAATTTTAATCCGTTGCTAGATTCATAGTTAAAAAAAAAAGAAAAAATAATTTATCTAAATCATGCCTTAACACACTAAATACTAACCAAGTCTCTTAAACGACTAAAATTACTAATACTCTAATAGTGTATGCAAAACAAATAAAATAGATTTAAAAAAAAGATGTGATATGAGGTTAAATAAAATAAGTTTGTATTCTTTTAGAATTTTTTTACACAAAAACAATTAGTGAATAGAGAAGCTAATATTACAAAAATGAGAAATATGTAGTTACGTCAAGCTAATTTTTTTTAATATAAACTAGGATTTTTTTAAAAAATAATAGGTTGGGTTAAGTGGATTGGGTGATCCGTTTCACCCACCTATCACCCGTTTTTTTTGGATTTTTACCCGCATAATCGGTCGGATGGATCGAGTGAGTCGGTAGTGATTTCTAGTCCTACCAAGGAGTTCAACTCTACGGAATCCTTAACGGGGTGGGTGCGGGTGAAACCGTGAAAGTGGGGGTGGTGGGTCCGTAAATGAAGGCGAAAAAGCGTTGACCATTTATAAAGCTCGATTTGACCAAAGTTCTTGCGAGCTTGTGATTGAAGTTTGGTGCGTGCGAGTGGCTGATCTCCTGCAAACTGTTCCGAATTTTGGCTTGAGGATTCCGAATCAATGTCGATGAGGAAGATCGCTTCATCCTTGCCATTCTCTGGCCTCTTCAGGTACTGTGTTCTGCTTGTTTTCTCACTTTATTTCTTAGTAAGGGCGAACGATTTTTAGGGCTTAGGGTTTTCGCTTTTAAATTTAGGATGAACTCTTCATCTATCGAATCACTTCCCTTCGATTCATTGCTCACGGAGATTGATATGGAGATCATGATTGGGGTAATTTGATCGTCCAAATAGAATGGATTAAACAATGTGAAAAACAGTATGGACTACTTGTCTAATTATACTGTTCAATACATATAATGTCGGATTCGCGATTTATGCGACGTGGTCTGTGTAAAGTAGAATTTGATTGATGTGATGAAGAAATGCATCTGTATTTTAGTAAAATGGATCAAACAAAAAATAAGCTTTTGTGTTTGGCTTTGCATCCGTACAAATGGAGATAATGAATTTCTTGGCTTGTTCTTGTATCTGGAAAAAATCACCTACTTCATCGGATATTTATTACGGCTTGTTTGGATTTAGCTTATGGGTAACCTATTGTTTGATAGGAAAATTGAGCACGATGTGGAAACTGTACTTAGGGCCCTGCAGCCTGGACCTCTGGGGATCATAGAGCACAAATTCAATGATGATGAGATACAAGAGGCTGAAGCAACTGTTCAAAGAGCAGTTATTAATTGGCAAAGGAGAGCAAAGTTGGAGAAGAGAAGAAACATACTGAAAGATTACATGGATTGAGGGGTCTCTGGCACATTTTAGATCGTAAAAATCAAGCAAAGTATCTTTGTATGTTCCTCATCCTCTGAGTGCAGATGCCCAACGTTTTTCCCCCTCATATAACTTTATGCTTATGTGCATCAAACTCCTCCTCAACTAATAAACTAGTTTGTTACTTCTGCCTTCTGGTTCATTGATTTGTATGAAGTGAAAATATACTATGATTTGATTATAGTAGAATATGTAATCGAAAAGTGTCTCTTGATTCTCTTCTGAACAGTGAACCTTAACAGTAGCAGTTGTTAGTTTCCACTCCATGGTCCTGCAGTTGCAGCTTTGGAGGTTTTTTTTTTGTGGAGGTTCAATAAAATAAAGTCTTTGTATGATCTTTCTGAAACATGGTTCTGGACATTAGAATGTGGTCAAGTTATTGACACTTTCACTCAGA
Source organism: Persicaria maculosa (assembly GCA_963922045.1). Taxonomy (NCBI): domain Eukaryota; kingdom Viridiplantae; phylum Streptophyta; class Magnoliopsida; order Caryophyllales; family Polygonaceae; genus Persicaria; species Persicaria maculosa. Next base: position 70,534,952 of record OY998255.1, read on the forward strand.
GAGCTTAACCTAGACGAGCGAGTTATGTTTGTTCGAAAACTGGCACTATGCGTCTGTTGGAACCAAGCTTCGGCCATCTTTGACTTTTATTCCCAATTCTTATCAAGCTTATACGTGATCTCCGAAAGACAGAGTGTTTATAATGACATATCCCAGAAATGTAATCTGAATAATACAGTATAGTTTTACTACTTGTTATTCATGTTAGGTAGGGTCCATCATTTAATCATTTTGAAGCTGAAGGAGTTAAGAAGATCCAAATGAGAGAAAAAAAAAACTACAATTGACTGGAATGTTGAAGTTAAGTTAGTAACTGTCAATATTTAAATATTTATCATCCTTTTCACGCAGTTATCTTTGGTTTTCTTTCTTACTTATCCTTGGTTTTCTTTCTTTCAATACTTATCCTTGGTTTTCTTTCTTTCAATTTGTCACGTATCATAGATGACTTATTGTAAAATTGATCTTTGCAATTTTTTTTTATGTAACTGAGCATTTTGGCTGAAAGTTGTGCTAGTTTGAGTAGAGAAGTCTTTCTAGCCTCGAAGATATATCAAGAACTCCAAAGGAAAATTATAGCTACTGCCATCCATAGCTATAAGGATATACATGAGTGATGATCACACCTTTATTTAACCCAAGTCAGGGAAGCAAAGAAACTCTCTTGCTTCAGAATCTTTTTTGAGAGGTTTTTTTTAAATATGTATTTTTAATGCTAGATAAGTCGCCAGTATACAAGCACCTGCTAGAATCTCAGCTTACACGTCCAAACTGAAGTAGAAAGGCATTATTTTCATATATTCATTATTTAGTGTTATTAGTTGCTTGTAGATGCCCCTTTCCAAACCCACATAGCTCCCGCCTCCATAAGCATAGCTACCAGCTTCCCTTGGACTTGGAGGCTAAGGATGTCTTTTGATCCTCCTACGAACTTCTGACCTATGAATACTGCCGGTACACTTGGGTTAATTCCCATGCCCAGGAGCACTCTCTCTGCTTCTTGCCCATTTGAAATTTCATCGAGCTCATAAATTGTTGGATTGGCTCCATAGCTGCTAATAAGCTGTTTTATGGAGTGGGATACACAGCATGTGCTCTTGCTGAAAATCACCACGGGCTTCTCGTTGACCAAGTTCCTCACAACATCCATTGGTTGGTATGCCAATGATTCCTTTTCACTTAATTTAAAGCGGAGATTAGCTACTGACTTTTTTTGTGTGTATGAATGCAAGTGTAATGCTCATCAAGGATATTTTGCTTTGATATGCTGAATTTTTGAGTTGAGAAAGCTATTTATAGAACCCACATGAGTGATCAGTGGTCACTATGCATTTGCTGTCAAATCTAGAACTGCTTGGTAATTCTCCTTGTTTATCACAACAGAAGTCTGTTTTTTCTGTACCGAGAGCATCTGCCTTAATGGAGGAATCATGAGGTTTCTCTGCACGGGATGAACCTTTTCTCTAATTCCATTTTATGATTCCCATATGTGGAGAACTGAAACTGAAGCTTAAACTGCTGTGATCTTCCAAGTAATAAAATAGCTTCTTCTTTACACAATCTTTAGAAGATCAGATTTTCCATATGATATATGAAAAAGTAGAGGGTATGCAAAATTGCAATTTGGTGTTGCATTGTGACATATCCAGGGAGAAGCCACCAAAATTATTCTTTGCATTTATGATCTTTTCACTGTGCTCTGAGAAATAACGTGATAACGCATATATTGCTTTTCTCTTTGAATAGTCCTTGTGTAGTAAATCTTAATTTTGATTTGGATTGCAGGAATAAAGAAAGTAGAGCTCTTCTGTCCACATAACTTCTCTGAAATTAGTTTGGTATGTGATGTGCTGATCTTCATTAAGAATTCTATAATTTCTATAGATAATGACCATGGTAGTATAAATTTTCTAAAAAAGACATCCTCAACTCCTTGTGACTTTAAATCATTTCTGTTTCCTTGGAGATAGGTGCTTATTAAACTGCCTTTTTTGTTCATAGGGATGAAATCTTTTAAGAGAGTCAAGAGCTACAGCTGTTTAGATGGTCTCTAAACCCTTCACTCAAAGACAATTATTTGCTATCTTGAAGAACTTGTAGGTCTTAGTACATTTGCATTGCACAGACTTGACAGTTTATCCATGAATAGAAGTCATATATTTCAGTTGGAGGCAGTGGAGAGGTTTCAATAACTCATTAGCAATGTCAAAACATATGAATCAAAGCTTCTCCACCATCTTTTAGTGGAGCCCAACAAAGCCCATAGTTGAATTTGTTTTATTGCAACTGAAGCGACATTTTTATTCATGCCTACATATTCAGTTCTCAAAGCTCGCCCTACAGGTTGCCTGAATAGGTAAATAAACAGATATGGTGGGAGAACCCAAGATTACAAAAGATAAGACCAAACACAGGGTCTTATGTAAAACGGGAATCGTGTAAGATCTACTATCCCTCTATGCTCCACCAAAAGCCCAAAAGTATGCCCACAACCATCTACACATCTGCCCTATCCACTCTCACATCTAAATTCCTACAGGTTGTATGAAAGTACTATTAATTATAGTACTGGCATGATAGATTATTTCTCTAGAATTGGGTATCTGGTTCTTTGTAGTAAGGAGATCAAAGGTACCATCTCAAGTATTTACAATGAAATGGCTTTGTATTAAATTTAGGGACTCATTTTTTGTCATATCTATCATGACTTGTCAGTTATCATATTTGTCAACGCATTTCATTTTCTGCTTTATGCGAAGAAAACCGAAAGATTTTTTGTTGAATTGCATGAAGAACATCTAGACCATTTGCAAGAAACATTTAATCCGTTGTGCATCCAGCTCATGGGAAGAGTGGGTGATATGAAGCTTGAAATTTACACAGCAAAATGAGCTTCTCAGAGAATGAAGGACCAATTCTGCCATGCAGTTGGAAGATGGGTTTTGAACCAAATCATTTATAATTATCATTGATCTAAACTTGCAGAAAATGGTTACTATATTAAGCAAAAGCCTACTATCTATTTTTTTTATATTTATTTCAGTTCTACTACAGCTTTTCTTGTGGAGCTTAATGTGAATTTCTTGCAAGTGTGCAACTTGTCAATATGTAGATTATGTCCTCCAAAAATTTGATTTCCTGTACATGCTAGTGAAGAACCTTGTCTTTAATGGTAGAATATGACTGTCAGCCAAGTTTTATTTGGGTTTTGCTAATGACTGTCACTGTGTTTGAACATTAACAATTCAGGGAAAAGGATATCTCAACAGAGGAAGGAACAGAGAGGAGAGTACTATCACTCTGAAATTTGTACTAGGATTTTTTTTTGTGATTGACAAGAATACAAGACTTGTAGGGGCGTCTCTTATATTCTTTTGTTCTTTGGTTCCTATCCTTTGCCTTTTCTTGCTTCTTGTCTTTTATGTTCTTTTATCAAACGTCTTGCTAATCAAATAGCAGTTCTTTGATTTCTCTACTATCAGATAGAAAAAGAATAAAATTGATACCAACAAGTGAAGGAACATCCAGGACCATACAGCAAGATTTGCAATCAATCTTAACCATGACATCTTCTCTGATTTAGAGTGGTGTGCTAGAGTTAATTGTGTCAAGTGGCAACATATTAGGTTAGGGTCTCGAAATATTTAGTGCTATACAAATTTGTAAGATGTTTAGTCCATATTTCCTCTCTCCCTCTGCAAGAACCATTGAGAAATTAGAGTGTAGAAGATGAAAAATTTACTAGTCCATAGAACCGTTCAGCCTTCAAAGAGCTGAACCAAACAGATTAATTTCCTTGTGAATTGATTCTTTATGTCCACAGAGGCATCTCTCTGGATTACGTTTTTATCATCTTTTTGTGGGATCACATGTTCATTTACTTTTTTTGGCTGTCATTTTTCGTGCCGTGAGCATCTTCTTCTCAAACATGCAACAGGTTCGCAGAGCTTAATTGGCCAGGGAGTTGGGACTGTGGATCACTAGAGTCAATCTTTACTTTTCTGATTGGTAAATGACTGATGCATTTTCCTATTAGGCCATTCTATAACAAAGACAGTCCATATCTTCTACTTTCACTATCCACCTAAGCCTGCCTGTACTCCTTGATAGTTTTGTATATGTAATCAAGTTACTCTTCTACACAACCAAAGCTAGTGATCATAACTTTACGATAAAATAGCTGAAGGGATCCATGAGCGATTACTAAACTAGAAAATAACGTTGGATAGTGCATTCATTCGACACTAATGAAAATGATATTTATACAATTAAAAGGGAGTGCCTGTGAGTAGTTTCTACAGGAATAGATACCATCTTGCACTTGATGTCTTGATGTTTTATGGGATTTGTTCAATTAAAAATGGATTTATTTGAGATACCAATTACATTAAAGACAAAATCATTGAGAAGCAACTCGATTGCCTTGCCTTGAGTTTAAACTTTTTCTGTTTCTTAGTTGCCATTAAAACAAGAGATAAAAAATGGCTGCAAACTCTAAAATATGTTCCTGTATTTCTTCCTAACCAGCAAACATCATTGCTTGGTTCCAATGGGATTGTTTAATTATGAAATTTTCTGCATTTAACAGTGAAATAATGTTATCTGAGGATGGAGGATAGCCGGATAGGTGTCCGAACATCGTCTTCATTGAGTGGCAGACTCTTAGCTCTCAGCTTCAAGTTAATGACAAGAAAATAATGTTATCTGAGGATGGAGGATAGGTATCTGAGCTTAAAACCTGTAAGTTGTTTGTTCCAGTGGTTTGTTCTGGAAATTTCAGTTAATATTGGGTAACTCTATAAATTATTGTTCCGCTCTTGTAAAGCTTCAACTGCTGCTGAAAAATATATATATGGAGGGAATGAAATTTCTGGAAAGAGCATAAAAATAGTAGCTTATATATGAACTCAAATATTTGCATTCTGAATAATGACTTGAGATGGAGACTGCTCATATGATTAGTATTCATTTCTTTGGAGCTACGCATGTGTTCTTTGAGGGCTTAGCTCATCTTATGCATAGGGTTGTTATTCGAGTCGAACGAGCCGAGTATTGCCGGATCATATTCAACTCGTTTATAAACGAGCCGAGCCTAAATTTGGGACTCAAGCTTATAAATGTGCTCATACTCGACTCATTTAGGAAATGAACGAGCTTGAGCCAAACTTTTTTCGAGTATTAAGCCATCCGATTTGCTCATAACTTAGTTTTTTTCGAGCTATTCGAGCTTAAATCGAGCAAGCCGAGCTTTGAAACGAGCTTTAAAATGTGCTCATACTCGACTTGTTGAAAAAATAAACGAGCTCGAGCCAAGTTCGAGCTACTCGGCTCATATAACACCCCTACTTATGCAGCTATTAGTAGATGTGAATTTGGGAAATTTTGAAACACAAAGGGGAAAAGAAAGTGAATGTTTCCAATAAATCCCACAGTTGCTCCAGTACTCCGTACCAGTATTATCTTCTGCTTCCGTAATCGACGGCACTAGTTTTCCTTGGGCTTGGAGGGTGAAACTTACAACGTTGTGTGTACCTGGCTGGTAAACTATGCTTACAAGTTACAGCCTATTATATTCACTGCTGTCTCAAATGCTCAGCTGTTGGGATTTCATTGAGCTTAAGAACTGTTGGTAGCGTGCATATTTGATCCCCTTAAAAGTGAGATATGTGTTGAGAATGTGTTTAATCTCCCTCTGATTGAGAACAGGAATCTGCATATATCATACTTTAGAAATCAGTATACTTGCAATTAGTATAGGGCCCCTCCTATTGCTTCAGCAAGATTTCCACTCTGAAGCCCTCTCTATAGCTTACTCATTTAGAGTATAGATCCAGACTCTGTTGAAAAGGGTTGTACTAAGTGCTGAGTGCCAATTCTCTAAATAATGAAGGCCATTTGCATCTTGTTATGGTAGTGATAGACTGGTAGGACTTGATCAAGATCATATTGCTATACAGGGAATGGTAAATTATGACAAGAGAAACTGTTGAGTTTTATTTGATGAAATTGTATTTAAAAAGTTACATAGCTACTTCATTTTACCAGTGCAGTTTGTTTTATTTTGTATTGGTAGCTTACATAAGGTGTCAGAGAAACAACAAACAAGGAAATTAAACAAAACAGGTCTAGAATTCTCAAGATTGTTAGTGGTTTGTTGGCAGAACTAATTTAAGTTCTGTTCCAAATCCATATAGCTCCTGCTTCCATCAGCAGCGGAACTAGGTTGCCTTGGACTTGGAGACTGAGGACCTCATTTGCCCCACCTATGAACCTCTCACCTATGAATACAGCTGGAACACTAGGCTTACATCCCATCTTTGTTAGTGCCTTCTCAATCTCCTGTCCATTGGACATCTCGTCGAGCTCATACACTATTGGGTTAGCTCCATAGCTGCTTATGAGCTGTTTCATGGAATGGGATATGCAACACAAGCTCTTGCTGAAGATCACTACAGGCTTCTCGTGGACAAGTGCCCTCACAGCCTCCATTTTAGAGTATACAGATGAAATTCGAAGGTTTTCTGGGATTGATGAGGATGGAATGCAAATGTGAGACTGGTTTGTTACTTTGGAATTGGAATTGGAATAGAACTCTGGTAATATGACTAGTAAGTTTTGTTGTGAGGAACTTCAGGTACAATCAGTACATATATATAGGGAAAGTGCTGTGGACTTTTGGTGATATCCTGATGACCTGAAATAATAAGAAAACTCATGGCCCCACATTACATGCCTTCTTATTCGATAACAGCTTTTTCTCCCACCTCACCTCTTCGTGAGATGTACAGAATGACATTGCCTTAGATCAATAAGAAGAGTAGCTGTGAACAAGTCACTGAAAACATTTTACTCTAGTCTGTTATATTAAATCATCTCTAGTTAAAGTTTTTTTTAGTTTTTTTTTTAACTGCACTCCATTAATCTCTTAGTTAACGTTTACAAGTCTTGTTCTTTGTTTTGTCAATGATGTTTTTATCAACTCAGAACTGTTGAAATTAAGTTAATGTTGCTATCTGGTATTGGTTTATTGAATTACATTGGTTGCAACTGCAAGAGTCTCTTTCTACCTGATTTCCACCATAACATTCACTGTGTAAGAATATGTTCCTTGAAGGAGGCTTATTTGACATGATTTTCTACCTCCTATTATCTCTGTACTGTCTTATCTTCAGCACCTTTTCTTTCTTTGGTTAATTAGCTCAAAGTTACACAGAATCTTTATGGAATACTTATCCTTGCACCAGGGCCTGCAACGTGCCAACATGCCGCACAGGGAAAAGTGAAATGACCCATTGTAATTCTAAGGGCCAAGGTTTTCCTCTACCATTCTGCTCCACTTTTTCTTTGACATTCCGAAGGACATTTGGCCTCTTTAGATGAAGGGGAAGGAGCTTAACAAGTTCCTGAACGGCATCTCAAATTCTCATAATATCAAGAGATTTCCAGATCATTCAGGGTTTCTCCATGAAGGGATCATTTTGATTTCACTTCATACTTTGTCCAATGATGCATGGCCACGTTGCTACTCCGAATCCTGGGGGTGATCCAATAGGAACTCAACAAATCTAGTGTGCACTTATCATGGACCCAGAAAAGAATATGCTCGAAATAAAAGAAGCAAAGGTACCTCTGTACGGAAAGCAAGCCTAGTTAGTATTTTGATTGTCATCTTATCATTCTACTATAATGCACAAGATAAAGAGCAGAGCACGATGAAGGTTCGCAGCATTACATGCACTGCCATTTTCAAGTGTTCCAAAGTAGATCTCCTTTTCAGCATCCCTTCACCACTGGCTTTCTGCTAATGCTAGAAAAAGGCAACTGGAAGCTTCCAACTTCATTATCAACTTTCTTGTTTCTGCACACCTACACTTATTCTCCATTGATGAGAACGATAACGGAGAGAGATCAGATAAAGAGAGTAGAGACCATAAAAACACTAGCAGCATAATAAGTACATTATTATTTTCCCCTTGTGCTTCATGCCAAATTGTCATGTTTAGATTTCCTTGTGTTGAACACATTATTCTAGAATATTTATTTGGATATGGTAATAAGATTTTGATATGATCCATACACTATTGCAAATAGAAGTGGGAATCGTTTCCTTTTCACTATAGTTAGTTGAATGTTGCTTTATTTCCTTCCATTGTTCATTTTCCCGTGGATGGTTTGCTTTTGATGACTATTACCCAAGGCAATATCTATACAAAATAGAAGATCCAGTTTTCAGATATGATTACAGGAGACAGCTAAAATGGAGCCAAGTAGACAAGCTTATGGAATTTTTAATTTTTTTTTTAAGAATAGCTTTTATAAGAGAAGAGACAATTACGTGGGAGAACGGTTGGTTAGCTTAACCTATCAGGGGATGATCACAGTGGTATAACTCATATGACATGAGTTTATATATCAGAGAACAGATACAATGAGTTCATAGGGCATGTAATGTGTTACATAGCAAGCTTGAGGAATAGGTGGATACAAAATACAACTCTCTTTGTGAAATCGGTTGAATAATCTCATAGGAGAACTGGAAGATTAGTCTATATGAAACAGCTATTCCATAATGCAACTCTGCAAGGTTGAGCAAGTTCTTTTTGTCACAGGTGTATAAGTAAATAGGAAGGAAATGTTGTTTGGTTATTTATTTATTTATAGGAGGAATAAAGGGTATATAAGATTATTATGCTTCTCATTTGAACTAACAAATCTTGTGTTACTACTGTTTTCTTCAGTTGACCATCATCATCTGTTGGCAGGTGCCGCAGTTGATAGACTGAGTGCTGCTCAGAACATCAACTTCATTTAGTTGCAGTAGTTTGCGGCTGCAAATTTATGCCAAGCATCTAATGTTTTCTGAGGATGGAGGATAGGAATGCAATCTAAAATCTGTAAGTTGCTTGTTTGAGTGCACTGTTCCGTAAATTATACTCCCTCCGTCCAAAAATACATTGCCTTTTAGGCTCGTGCACGCGAATTAAGGAACCTATTTTACCTCTTAATTACTACCTACACATCTAAAAACTTAAAATGTACTTTAGAGGTAATAAAGTAAAAAAAATGTACTTTAGAGGTAATAATTACTACCTACATATCTAAAAGTCCATGTATTTCCGACAAAATTTTGAGGCCTAAAAGGCCATCTATTCTTGGACGGAGGGAGTAGTTAATACTGGATAATTCAGTCAATACATTATTTTACCGCTCTGGTAAAACTTGAACTGTTGCTAAAAATATATGGATTGAGGAAAATAAATTTCTCCATAAGAGTTAAAAAAGTAGTAGCATATGAACCAGTGCTTTGAGAGCTTGGATCATTTTATGCAGTTGGTAATGATCTGGATTGGTAAAAAGTAGAACTGAGGGGAAATGAAAGTGGGATGTTTCTAGTAAAATCCCGCAGTTCTACTTGGTGGTGAAACTAATCGATATTCCACATCTATATAGCTCCTGCTTCCATAATAATGGGAACTAGTTTACCTTGGGCTTGGAGGCTGAAGCTTATTAAGTTTTACACCTGGCAGGGTAATTAAGCTTACAGCCTGCAATATTCATTGTTGTCTCAAATTTAAGTGCTGAGAGTCAATCCTCTGAATATGAAGGGCATTTGCACCTTGTTGTGGTAGTGATAGGACTATATCAACATGAAGATTGCTATCAAGGGAATGCTAATTTTAACAGCAAAAACCCTTAAAATTTATTTGATGTGTATGCAGGAAAAAAGTTGCAACACTTTAGTGCAGTGGTCCCTGGATTTGCTAGTTGCTTTGTGTTGTACTGGTAGCTTACATAAGGTGTCAGAGAAATGACAAACAAGGAAATTAAACAAAAAGGGCCCAAAATTCTCAAGCTTGTTAGTAGATGGTTCGGCAGTAGAAGTAACTTATGTGCTGTTCCAAATCCATATAGCTCCTGCTTTCATCAGCAGCGGAACTAGGTTGCCTTGGACTTGGAGGCTGATGACCTCATTTGCCCCACCTATGAGCCTCCCACCTATGAATACAGCTGGAACACAAGGATTACATCCCATCTTCTGTAGTGCCCTCTCAATCTCCTGTCCATTGGACATCTCGTCAAGATCATACTCTATTGGGTTAGCTCCATAGCCGCTTATGAGCTGTTTCATGGAGTGGGATATGCAACACGAGCTCTTGCTGAAGATCACCACCGGTTTCTCGTGTACCATTGCTCTCACAGCGTCCATTTTAGAGTAAAAAAGATGAAATTTGAAGGTTTTCTGGGATTGATGAGGATAGAATGCAAATGTGGGACTGTCTTCTTTCTTTGGGATTTGAATGGAACACTGGTAAGATGACTAGTGAGTTTTGGTGTGAGGAACTTGAGGTACAATCGGTACATATATATAGGGAAACTGCCGTGGACTTTTGGTTATCCTGTTGACATGAAATGCAAAAAAATAAAATAAAATCTTTTGGTCCCACATTACATGACTTATTATTCGATATCAACTTTTTCTCCCACCTTACCCTCTTCATGGAATGTACGGAATGCCATTTCCTTAGATCAACAATAAAAGCATCAGTGAAGAAACTTTACTGAAGATTTAATATAATAAAAATGAACAAAATACCGAAAACGTTTTAGTCTAGCTTGTTATTATAAATCGTCTGTAGGGCTGGGCAAGCCATTCAGTTTTTTTTTTAAAATTTATAATTAGTTGATTATAAATAATTTTTTGTTTTAAATGATAAAGTCTTGTTCTTTGTTTGTGACCGATGTTTAATCAGCTCAGAATGGTGCTATCTGGTATTGGTTTATTGGATTACATTGGTTGCAAGTGTCTCTTTCTACCTGATTTTCACAATAGCAATCACTGTTTAAGAATATGTTCCTGGAAGGAGGCTTATTTTACATGATTTACCTTTTTATTTTCTCTCTACTGTCTTATCTTCCGTGCTATATCTTTGGTTAATTGGCTAAAAGAATACACAGAATCTTTATGGAATAGTTATCCTTGTACCTGAGCCTGCAATGTGCCAAAATGCAGCGCACAGAAAAGTTAAATGACCCGGCCCATTGTAGTTCAAAGGGCCAAGGTTTTCTTCCTCCATTCTGCTCCGCTTTTTCATTGACGTTCTGAAGGACAATTGGCATCTTTAGATTGAAAGGAGCTTAACAAGTTCCCAAACGGCATCTCAAATTCTCAAACTATCAGGACATTTCCAGATCATTCACGGCTTCTCAATAGTGAATGGCCATATTGCTACTCTGAATCCTGGGAGGTGATCCATTAGGAGCTCAACATAATGGTTTGCACTTATCATGGACCTAGAAAGAAGATGCTTGAAGAAAAGGAAGCAAAGGTACGTCTATAGTCTATACGGAAAGGCAGCCCAGTCGGTATTTTTTATTCTTGGCTGCCTTTTTTATTTTTCACCTAGTTATTAAATAAGATAAAGAGCAGAGCACGAAGACGGATCATAGCATCACATCCACTGTGATTTGCAAGTGCTCCAAAGTAGATCTCCTTTTCAGCATCTCTTCCCCACTGGCTTTCTGCTTATGGTAGCAAAAGTCGCTAGACATTTTCAACTTTATTACCGACTTTCTGGATTCTAAACAGCTAGACTTATTCTCCCTTGTTGAGAAAGATAATGGGGAGGGATCAGGTTATAGAGTCCATAGAAACATTAACAACATGTTACATTCTTATCTTTAGATTTCTTCGTGTACTTAAAATCTGCATTATTCTAAAACAGTTATTTGGATAAGATTTTGATATGGTACACTATTACAGATTCAAGTTCCTTTTCTCTATAATTATTTTTTGTTTATCCACATGAGGAAAAAAGTATAGATCAAGAAGATATATGTACGTGTACTTGGGCATACCCGGAGAAATACAAAACCATAACCTAGTGAAAGACTAAAAGGAACAGAATTCAAATTTACAGTACTAAACAACCATAATGAAGTGTGAAAGCTACATGGATACAAGCGAACCAAAATCTTGTAAACGTGCAATTTCATTCTATGCATGATGCAAAAACTAAGTTCCTATTCTTTGCCTTGCACATCCAGGATGTGCCCTTAAGCTTCCTTTGTCATTCATATCACAGCATTGGCAGTCGTGATCATACTCCTTGCTATCCTTAGCCACATGTGATTCAGCTTCAACGGGCAGCATAAACAATCCGAACTCAATTCCATATAAAGTAAAATAATCCGGTCCTTTGAACATTTCCCCCCTTGGAGCCAAAGTTAAAAAGCATGTTTATGTTTATTGCCTTATTGATAATGTTTGAGGTTGAACTTCCCATCTACTAAGCCCAGGATTCCAGTAGATAGAGGGGATTGTTACTGACTTTCCAAGGCCGAATATCTTCTCTCATATGGTGTTGGTAATGTATCAATTTTACCCAAACTGAGTTCATTTTTTGTAGATTTCACAGGCTTTTGCACATAAAAGCATTGTTCCAAGCTCAAAAATCATTCAAGCCAAGACCACTTTCAACTTTTGGTGAACATACATCCTTCCAAGCAACTCTAGGTGAACTCCGCAGAGTGTTTCTGCACACCTTCACAATAGCAACAACAACAGTGCTTGGAGCAGGCAAAATTGACAACCAGAAGTTTTCAACTTCTTGAAATGCAACTCTAATCAGTTCAATACATTCAACATAAGACCATCCACAACCATAAGGTTACCTCTTCTCCATTTTTTACCTCTTTTTATAATATTTTGACACCTCATTTATTTTTTCTTTTAAATAGTTTTTTACTTTATCAACCTCTTTCTTTAAGGTTTTCATATTTTTACTCTACAACCATGAGTTTACCCCATCCTTCTCTTTTTCTCATTTATCTATTTCCAGTATATAGTTTCCACCAATCATAAAATTATTAGTTAAATAAAATAAAAATAAATAAAGCATCAACTTTTGCACATGGTCCAAGACACTCTATACCTCTCCATATTAAGGTAACCCCTTCTCCCCCTTACCTTAAGGTTTGCCTACAACCATGGAGTTACCTTATAATTACCTTAAGGTAATGAAAACCCTTGGTTGTGGATGCTCTAAGACAGCGTTGTCCCCATCCAAGAATGAATTTACTCAAAGGGGAGATAATTCACAAACTTTCAGATTTTGGGAGGCTATAGGCACACCAAGATATTTCAATGGGAACTCATCTTGCTGAAAACCTGCCATTTTCCTGCTTCCATAATCAGTGGAATATTTTATAACCAACACAAGAGTCTTTCTTGATCAGTCCCCTTGCCCCTCATTCGTCGAGAATGATTTTCAAGTTTGAATTAGTTTTCATATGGAATGTTTGGGCTTGCTGCAACTTATTAACTTGTACACATGGCCGGGAAATTATGCTTGCTTACAACCTACTATATGCATTGCTGTCTCAAAATGCTCAGTATTAGGGATTTCATTGAGAGCGTGACCTGTCGGTATTGGGCATATTTGAACTTCGTAACAATGAGATCTGTGTTCAAAATGTGCTTAATCTCCCTTAAATTTAGGATAGAGGTCTGCACATATCATACTTTTAGAATCAGTGTACTTGCAATTTAGAGTCCTTTTTTCCCCCTGCAAACGTACGCACTCTCAGATCTCAACTCTGAAACCCTCTCTGTAGTTTAGACATTTGAAATATAGACCCAGACTATTTCTTGAAAAGGTTATATTAAGTACTGGGAGTCAATTCTCTAAATAAGAAGGGCATTTGCATCTTGTTATGGTAGTGGTAATAGGACTAGATCAAAATTAGACTGCTATAAAGGGAATGATAGATCATAAAAAGAGAAACCTTGTAGTTTTATTCGATGAAATTGTATGTCGTAAACAAAAGTTACATAACTATTTTTTTTCCCAGTGCAGTTTGTTTTAACAAGGTTTCAGAGAAATGACAAACAAGGAAATTAAACAAAAAGGGTTCAAAATTCTCAAGCTTGTTAGTAGATGGTTTGATAGCAGAAGTTCAAGTAACTTAAGTGCTGTTCCAAATCCATATAGCTCCTGCTTCCATCAACAGCGGAACTAGGTTGCCTTGGACTTGGAGGCTGATGACCTCATTTGCTCCACCTATGAGCCTCCCACCTATGAATACTGCTGGAACACTAGGCTTACTGCCCATCTTCTTTAGTGCCTTCTCTATCTCCTGTCCATTGGACATCTCATCGAGCTCATACACCATTGGGTTAGCTCCATAGCCGCTGATGAGCTGTTTCATGGAGTGGGATATGCAACACGAGCTCTTGCTGAAGATCACCACCGGTTTCTCGTGGACCAATGCCCTCACAGCATCCATTTCAGAGTAAAAAAGATGAAATTTGAAGGTTTTCTGGGATAGATGAAGATGGAATACAAATGTGAGACTGACTTCTTACTTTGGGATTGGAATGGAACTCTGGTAATATTACTAGTGAGTTTTGGTGTGATGAACTTGAGGTAAAATCAGTACATATATATAGGGGAAGTGCCGTGGACTTTGTTGACCTGAAATAAAAGGAAAATTCTTTTGGCCCCACATTACATGCCTTCTTATTCGATGACAATTTTTTTCTCCCACCTCACCCTCTCCATGAATTATGAAGAATGCCGTTTTCACAGATCAATTATATGAATATCAGCGAGGAAAATTTATCAAAGATGTAATAACATAAATGACTAAGAGCTACCTCTCAGAAATAATCTTCTTTGATTTTAGATTCCTGTTAAATTAATCAAATAAATTTTTTATGCTTATCAGCATTTAAGATGCCAGTAAAACAACATTTTTTAGGATAGACAAATCACATGTTGCTTGCCATTTCGCTTGAACAATTTACTGAACATTTTTCTCAAGTCTGTTTTACAGATTGACTAAGGGCTTGCCATTCAGTCTCTTTGTTAAAATTACCAAGTTATGTTCTTTGTTTGTTACTGATCTTTAATCAACTCAGAATCTGCTGAAAATAAGTTAATTGTGCAATCTGGTATTTGGTTTGTCGTATTGCGTTGGTTGCAAGTGTCTCTTTCTACCTGATTTTCACAATAAAATTCACTGTTTAAGAATATGTTCCTAGAGGGATGGCCAAGAGGCTTATTTTCTGTGTAATTTCCTATCTTCAGTTCACACTTGCTTTCACATTTAGGATACCTTCTATTTTATCTCTACTGTCCTATCTTCAGTTCTTCTGTATTTTGGTTAATTAGCGGAAAGAATACACAGAATCTTTATGGAATACTTATCCTTGTACCAGAGCCTGCAACGTGCCAACATGCTGCACACGGAAAGGCTAAACAACCCATTGTAATTTGAAGGGCCAAGTTTTGCTCCTCTTTCATTGATGTCCTGAATTGCATCTCAGATTCTCAACCTATCAAGAGATTTCTAGATTATTCAGGGATTCGCAACGCTGAATGGCCACATTGCAGTTATCATGATGACTCAGAAAGAATATGCTTGGAGAAAAGGAAGCAAAGGTACGTCTATACGGAAAGCAAGCCAAGTTAGCAATTTTATTTGTTATATGTTAATAAACAAGATAAAGAGCAAAACACGAGGACGGATCACAGCATCACATACATTGATTTTCTAGTGGTCCAAAGTAGATCTCCTTTTCAGCATCTCTTCCCCACTGGCTTTCTGTTTATGGTAGAAAAATGGTCACTGGTAATTTGCAACTTTATTATCGACTTGCTGGATTCTAAACAGCTTTACTTATTCTCATTTCTCCCCTGATGAGAAAGATAATGGAGAGAGATCAGATATGAGATATAGAGACCATACATTAACATCATAAGTAAATCTATATTTTTAGATTTCCTCGTGACAAAATCTAATTATTCTAGAATTTTGGATAAGATTTTTACTCCGTATATGGTAAACCATTGAAGATGAAGTGATTATGTTTTCCTTTTTCTGCTGTAGTTTAATTATTTATCCAATTGTAGAATGTGGTACAGATCAAAAGAGATATTTACGTGTACAGGGCCATAACATGCAAATATTATACCCCGGATCCACCTTCTAACACAAAAGTTTAAGCCAATGTTTATGGGTTTCACCCTTCTCTATAGGCCTATATACTAATCATTTTTCAACCCATTTGTTCAATGTACGAACTATGAACTTCCGCACAAATCCCAGCAATTATAGGTGGCAGCAAAAATGGAGCAGAGTAGACAAGCTTATGGGGAAAAAATTAGAACAGCTTATAGTTACATGGGAGAATGGTCAGGCTGTGTGAAAAATTTCAGGGATGATCATATATGATTACTATTTATACATACACACGCACACATATGACTCGTATGAGAACAGCTGAACATATATGATGTGATGGGTTCTTTAGGGGTACGTAGTTAAGAATGTAGCAACCTGGAGGAATAGTTGCTTACCAAATACAAGTCTGTTGTGAAATCAGTTGAATGATCTCATAGGAGAACCGGAAGTAAAGTGTACACGAAACAACTATTTAATAATTAATACTGTAAAGTTGGATGAGTTTTGTAGAGACAAGTAAATAGGGAAGAATTGTTGTTAAGGGCTTGTTTGGTTTAAATTTTGGAAAGGCAAAGGGAAACGAAATGGATGTAGTTCAAGATACATTGTTAAAAATTTCAATCATTACCCTCTTCTCCCAACTTTTCATACAAAATTGGTTTTATTTCCTCCCCTTCAATCACCCATTTGAACAAGAGGTAACCATATCCCATATACTCCTCTAATCATTACCCCTCCTATCTTATTTTTCATACAAAAAATAGCATTTTTTCTCATTTAAACCCACAAAACTTATATACAATATATTTTCCCATACAAAATTTGTTTCCATTCCATTTATACCTTAAACGATCATATACCAAACGAGCACTAAGATTTCAGTTTTATAATTACTTATAGAAGGAATAAAGGGCGTATAAGGCTACTGTGATTGTCTTGGACTAGCAAGTCTTTGGTTTGGTTACTACTGTTTTCTTCAGTTGATCGCCATTGTCTTCTGCAGGAAGTAAGATCTTACTGATAGTAGACTGATTGCTTGTCCGAACATCAGCTTCATTTAGTTGCAGATTCTTAGTTTTCTGCTTCAAGTTTATGCCTAGCAAATACGAATCTGAGCTAAAATTTTGTCCGAACATCAGCTTCATTTAGTTGCTTGATTGAGTGGTTTGCTCTGGAAAATTTTGGCAATGTTTGATAAATCAGTCAATAAATTGCTGTTCCACTCTTGCAAAACTTGAACTGTTGCTAAGAAATATGGATTGAGGAAACTAAATTGTCTTGAAAGAGTTTAACAGTGGTAGCAAATGAACTAAAATATTTACACTGTGAATGATGAAATTCAGATAGAGAATGCTCACGTGATTAACAACCGGTGATGTGCATATTTGAACTTCGTAACCATGAGATATGTGTTCAAAATGTGTTTAATTTCCCTTAAATTTAGGATAGAAGTCTGCACATATCATACTTTTAGAAATTAGAATAAGTGTACTTTCAATTTCGAGTCCCATTTTTCCCCTGAAAACTTACGCACTCTCAGATCGCAACTCTGAAACCCTCTCTGTGTAGTTTAGACATTTGAAATATGGACCCAGACTATTTCTTGAAAAGGTGCTGAGAGTCAATTCTCTAAATAAGAAGGGCATTTGCATCTTGTTATGGTAGTGGTAATAGGACTAGATCAAAATTAGACTGCTATAAAGGGAATGATAGATCATAACAAGAGAAACCTTGTAGTTTTATTCGATGAAATTGTATGTTGTAAACATAAGTTACATAACTATTTTTTTTTTCCAGTGGAGTTTTTTTACATTACAAGGTTTTCAGAGAAATGACAAACATGGAAATTAAACAAAAAGGGTTCAAAATTCTCAAGCTTGTTAGTGGATGGTTTGGTAGCAGAAGTAACTTAAGTGCTGTTCCAAATCCATATAGCTCCTGCTTCCATCAACAGTGGAACTAGGTTGCCTTGGACTTGGAGGCTGATGACCTCATTTGCTCCACCTATGAACCTCTCACCGATGAATACAGCTGGAACACTAGGCTTGCAACCCATCTTCTTTAATGCCTTCTCCATCTCCTGTCCATTGGACATCTCGTCGAGCTCATACACCTTTGGGTTAGCTCCATAGCCACTGATGAGCTGTTTCATGGAGTGAGATATGCAACACGAGCTCTTGCTGAAGATCACCACCGGTTTCTCGTGGACCATTGCCCTCACAGCATCCATTTTTAAGGTTTTCTTGGATAGATGAAGATGGAATGCAAATGTGAGACTGGGTTTTTACTTTGGGATTGGAATGGAACTCTGGTAATATGATTAGTGAGTTTTGTTGTGATGAACTTGAGGTAAGATCAGTACATATATATAGGGGAAGTGCCGTGGACTTTGATGACCTGAAATAAAAAGAAAATTCTTTTGGCCCCACCTTACACGCCTTCTTATTCGATGACAAATTTTTCTCCCACCTCACCCTCTCCATGGATTGTAAAGAATGCCGTTTTCACAGATCAATAATGTGAGTAAGTAAAACAACATATTTTAGGATAGACAAATCATGTGTTGCTTGCGATTTCGCTTGAACAAGTTACTGAACATTTTCCTCAAGTCTATTTTACAGATTGATTAGGGGGGCATGCCATTTAGTCTCTTTGTTAAAATTATCAAGTTATGTTCTTTGTTTGTTACTGATATTTAATCAACTCAGAAACTGCTGAAAATAAGTTAATTGTGCAATCTGGTATTTGGTTTGTCGTCTTGCATTGGTTGCAAGTGTCTCTTTCTACTTGATTTTCACAATAAAATTCACTGTTTAAGAATATGTTCCTAGAGGGAGGGCCAAGAGGCTTATTTTCTGTGTAATTTCCTATCTTCAGTTCACACTTGCTTTCACATATAGGATACCTTCTATTTTATCTCTACTGTCCTATCTTCAGTTCTTCTGTATTTTGGTTAATTAGCGGAAAGAACACACAGAATCTTTATGGAATACTTATCTAGTTATCCTTGTACCAGAGCCTGCAACGTGCCAACATGCTGCACACGGAAAGGCTAAACAACCCATTGTAATTTGAAGAGCCAAGTTTTGATCCTCTTTCATTGATGTCCTGAATTGCATCTCAAATTCTCAACCTATCAAGAGATTTCTAGATCATTCAGAGCTTCGCAATGCTGAATGGCCACATTGCAACTCCGAATCCTGGGGGTGATATGATCCATTAGGAGCTCATATTAACAAACTGGTTTGCAGTTATCATGACCCAGAAAGAATATGCAATGCTCGGAGAAAAGGATAAAGGTACGTCTATATGGTAAGCAAGCCAAGTTAGCAATTTGATTGTCATTTTATTTTTTACATGTTAATAAATAAGATAAAGAGCAAATAACGAGGACGGATCACAGCATCACATACACTGATTTGCAAGTGGTCCAAAGTAGATCTTCTTTTCAGCATCTCTTCCCCACTGGCTTTCTGTTTATGGTAGAAAAAAGGTCATTAGTAATTTGCAACTTTATCATCGACTTGCTGGATTCTAAACAGCTATACTTATTCTTCCCTGATGAGAAAGATAATGGAGAGAGATCAGATACGAGATATACAGACCATGTAAACATTAACATCATAAGTAAATCTATATTTTTAGATTTCCTCACAAAATCTAATTATTCTATAAAAAGTTGTTTGGATAAGATTTTTATATGACACACTATTGCAGATTGAAGTGATTATATTTTCGTTTTTTGCTACTCTCCCTCTGCTCACAAAACTTGTTGTTTTAGCTTTATGCTCACTTATTAATAAAATCTATATTTTCTTTACTTTTATAGGATAAAATAACTAAAAATAGTAATTATTACCTATAAAAAGAGCAATAATTACCTATAAAGATAATAGTTTTAGCTAAAATTTGATACAAGTTTACTACTCTAAAACAACAACTATTGCGAGACGGAGGGAGTATAGTTTAATTATTTATCCAAATGTAGAAATGCTGTATAGATCAAAAGAGATATCTACATGTACTATAGAGGTATTAAACTCTTTAGCCACACAATGAAAATTAAGAGAATTATTGAGTTGAGTTGTGAAGGGTTATCTGCGTGTCCGAGAACCAGTTTGGCTTTATACATGGGCGATCGACCACAGAAGTGATTCACTTGATGAGGCGTCTAGTAGAGAAATACAGGGAAAGGAGAAGGAATCTGCACATGGTTTTTTATTGATTTGGAGAAAGCTTATGAAAAAGTACCGAGGTAGCTCATTTGGGAGTGTTTGGAAGCTAAAGACGTTCCGGGAACCCTTCGGAGCTCATTTGGGAGTGTTCCGGGATCTTACACTAGGATTATCAAAGACATGTACGGAGGTGCTCAGACTAGTGTTTACACCTCCGGAGGGGACACGGAATACTTCCCAGTGAGGGTAGGTCTTCATCAGGGATCAACCCTTAGCCCTTTCCTTTTACTTTGATTATGGTGTCATGATATTCAGGATGAGGTTCCGTGATGTATGCTTTTCACGGACGACATTATGTTAAAGGATGAGACAAGAGCAGGTGTAAGTAGTAAGTTAGAGCGTTGGAAGGCAAGGGCTTTAAACTGAGTAGAACTAAGACTGAGTATTTGGAGTTAATTTGTTTTCGGAGAGAAGGGAGTAGTAGACCAAGACGTGATGTTTGGGCAGTACCGAGAAAGATAGTTTCAAATATTTGGGATAAGTGATTTAGAGCGACGGTGGTGTGGATAAGGATATCAAACATCGGATTCAGATGGGTTGGCATAAGTAAGAGGTTGCGTCAGGATTTTTGTCCGACAGGAAAGTGTCCCCAAAACTCAAGGGAAAATTCTACAAAATGGTAGTCTGATCGGCAATACTGCATGGGGTTGAGTGTTGGGTGACTACGTAGGCTTGGGAGCAGAGGCTAATGGTGGATGAGATGAGGATGATCACATAGATGGGTGGTTATACTAGACTCGACATAATTAGAAATGAGGTTATCCGCGAAAAATGAAGGGTAAGCCGTATCCGAGACAAGCTGCATGAGTCGAGGCTTCATTGGTTTGGGCATGTGCAGAGGAGAGACCCAATTGCGCAGTGCGTCGATGTGACAATTTGGATATTGATAGAGTACGACAGACTAGAGGGAGACAAAAAAAAGAGTTGGCGAGAGGTGATTAGGCAAGATTTTAACCTTCTGAATCTTAATGAGAACTTGATTAGGAATAAAATTAAGTGAAGGAGCATCAGAGAGGGTTAGGCTAAATTATAAAGGTTTTGCAGAGATTATATCCTTTCCACTATGACTTT
Organism: Persicaria maculosa; assembly: GCA_963922045.1. Classification (NCBI taxonomy): domain Eukaryota; kingdom Viridiplantae; phylum Streptophyta; class Magnoliopsida; order Caryophyllales; family Polygonaceae; genus Persicaria; species Persicaria maculosa. The sequence continues at coordinate 70,556,224 of OY998255.1, forward strand.
TCCAATTCCTTTATACTTTATGCTTTTCTATCTGTCATACTTGCCCCTTTGTGTTTTGTTATGTGTTCCTGTTTGTGCTTGGGTTACTCGGAAACACTCTCTCGACATAGTCGGGGAAAAAGTGCGTACAACTCGCCACCCCAGACCCTGCTTTGAGTGGGACTAACTTGGAATGTTGTTGTTGTTGTACCCTTCTTTATAGGCCTATATACTAATCATTTTTCAACCCATATGTTCAATGTATGAACTTCCCCACAAATCCCAGCAATTACATGTGGCAGCAAAAATGGAGCAGAGTAGACAAGCTTATGGGGAAAAAAATTAGAACAGATATAGTTACATGGGAGAATGGTCAAGTTGTGTGAAAATATTCGGGGATGATCATATAGGATGACTATATATATTTATATATGTTAACTCGACTGGGCTTGGTGGAGTCAAGACACTGGAGGGGGAGATCGTGTGTGCGGGCCCACATACGGGAGCTATGAGAGGAGTAGCCCTTCAGCCTTATATGTTGTTCAAGTATTCTCTATATAACCGATGTGGGACAACCACATTCCAACACGCCCCTCAAGTGCAACGACATTTTTAACCAACAAGCTGCACTTGCCACATGCGCTTAAATGGGAACCAATGTCCGCGACATGTCAACAAGGCCAGCAACCCCACTAATCCGAAACCCAGACCGCAACTAGCCGAACCCGGCTCTGATCCATCTCAAAACCAATTGGCTATGAGAGGAGTAGCCCTTCAACCTTATATTTTGTTCAAGTATTTTCTATATAACCGATGTGGGACAACCACATTCCAACAATATACATACATATATATGACTCTTATGAGAAGAACTGAACAGATATGATGGGTTCGTTAGGGTACGTACTGAGCAATGAACAAGTCTGTTGTGAAATCAGTTGAGTGATCTCATAGGAGAACTGGCAGTATTATTTTATACGAAACAACTATTTAATAATTAATATGCAAAGTTGGATGAGTTTTATAGAGAAGTAAATAGGGAAGAATTATTGTTAAGATTTCAGTTTTATAATTACTTACAGAAGAAATAAAGGGTGTATAAGGCTACTATGATTGTCATTTAAACTAGCAAGTCTTTGGTTTGGTTACTACTGAGTGCTTGTCCGAACATCAGCTTCATTTAGTTGCAGATTCTTAGTTTTCTGCTTCAAGTTTATGCCTAGCAAATAGGAATCTGAGCTAAAATCTTTAAGTTGCTTGTTTGAGTGGTTTGTTCTGGAAAATTTTGTCAATATTGGATAAATCAGTCAAGAAATTGTTGTTCCACTCTTGTAAAACTTAAACTGTTGCTGAAAAATATGGATTGAGGAAACTAAATTTCTCAAAAGAGTTTAAAAGTAGTAGCAAATGAACTAAAACATCTGCACACTGAATGATGAAATTCAGATAGAGAAATGCTCTCATGATTAACAAAATAAAACTGTTCTAACATACACAAGCTTCAGGTAATCATGAGATTTAAGATAGCCAGGGCTTAAAACTCAGTTCAGTGTGATAGGATTCCTAGAAAAGTGGGGAAATTTGAAGTTCACGAGGCTTATAGTGTTCTTCAATTTTGCAAAATCAGATGAGAGTTTCCAAAGTATGAAACTGAGTGTCATTGGAACATAGTAGAATTGGAGATATAAACCTGTGCTTTGAGAGCTTAGCTAATCTTAGTGCTGAAAGTAAATTCTCTGAAGAAGGTCATGCTCAATTAGATTGCTAAGAAGGGAATGATGCTAAATTATAACAAGAGAGAAATTTTGGTTTTATTTAATGAAAGTGTATTTAGGGAACAAAAAGTTACAACACTAATTTTCCACTGCAGTGGACCCTGTGATTTGCTATAAGGTATCAGAGAAAGTGAGAAACGACAAACGAGGAAGTTAAACAAAAAGGGTCTAAAATCCTCAAGCTTGTTAGTAGAACTAATTTAAGTGCTGTTCCAAATCCATATAGCTCCTGCTTCCATCAACAACGGAACTAGGTTGCCTTGGACTTGGAGGCTGATGACCTCATTTGCCCCGCCTATGAACCTCTCTCCGATGAATACAGCTGGAACACTAGGCTTACATCCCATCTTCTTTAGTGCCTTCTCTATCTCCTGCCCATTGGACATCTCGTCAATCTCATACATTGTTGGGTTAGCTCCATAGCCGCTGATGAGCTGTTTCATGGAGTGGGATATGCAACACGAGCTCTTGCTGAAGATCACCACCGGCTTCTCATGGACCAATGCCCTCACAGCATCCATTGTGGATGGATTTCACAGATGAACTTTGAAGGCTTCTTGTGAGAATGGAATGCAGGACTGACTTCTTTATGTTAATGACTTGCGAGTTCTGGTGTGAGGAACTTGAGCTACAATGAGCACATATATATAGGGGAGGCGTCATGAACTTTTTGGTGATATCCGCGTGAATTTCGTGACCTGAATTAAAAAGAAAATTCTTTTGGCCCCACATTATATGCCTTCTTATTCAACATCAACTTTTTTTCTCCTACCTTACCCTCTTCATGAGACGTAGAGCATGTCATTGCCACAGATCAACAATAAAAAGTATCAATGAGCAATCTTTGGTTTGATTATCAACATTTGAGAGGCAAGTAAGCAACATATTTCAACATGTACAAATTACCTACTGCTTGCAGTTTGGCTTGAACTGTTTATTAAATTTCTGTTATCATAGATCGTCTATAGGGCCATAGGGGCATGACATTCTGTTTGTTTAATTAACTACATAAGACCAACCTCTTAGTTAAAGTTAGCTATATTTTGTTCTTTGCTCTTTAATCAACTCAGAATCTGTTGAAATTAAGTTAATTGTCTTGCATTTTTTGTAACTGACAGTGTCTCTTTCCACCTGATTTACACACTGAAATTCACTGTAAAAATATGTTCCTGGAAGGAGGCTTGTTTTACATGGTTTTCTAACTCTTATTTTCTTTACAAATCGTACTCTCTCTACTGTCCTATCTGCAGTACTTGTTCTTTGTTTGGTTAATTAGCCAAAAGAATACTCAGAATCTGAAAGGAATACTTATCCATGTACCAGAGCCTGTAACATGCCAATATGCAGTACACAAAAGTTAAATGACCCGTTGTAATCCGAAAGGCCAAGGCATTTCTCCTCAAATCTGCTCTTTATTTTCATTGAAGTTTCGATGGACAATTCGCCTCTTTAGATGGAGAGAAAGGAGCTTCACGAGTTTCTGAATTGCATCTCAAATTGGCAACCTATCAAGGGACTTCCTGATCACCAATGAAGAGACCATCCTATAGTTTTCAGACCAAATTCATTTTAATTTCACTCCATATCCTTTGTTCAATGGAAGAATGGCTGTGTTGCTACTCCGAATCCCAGGGGTAATCCAATAGGAGCTCAACAAACTTGTGTGCACTTATGATGGCCCCAGAAAGAAGGTGTGTCAAGGAAGCAAAGGTATGTCTGTACGGAAAGCAAGCCAAGTTAGCATTTTGATTGTTAATACATAAGATAAAGAGCATAGCACGAGGGCGGATCACATCATCACATACACTGTCATTTGCTAGTGGGCCTAAGTAGATCTCCTTTTCAGAATCTCTTCCCCACTTGCTTTCTGCTTATGGTAGAAAACCACCACTGGAAGCTTCCAACTTTATCATCAACTTTCTGGATTCCAGGCAGCTAAACTTATTCTCTCTCGCTGAGATAGATAATGGAGAGACGCCCACATATAGAGACCATATAAACATTAACAGCATCAGTACATCTTTATTTTCCCCTTCTGCTTCACACCGCATTCGCATTTTTAGATTTCCTTGTGTTGAAATCCACATTATTCTAGAAAATTTATTTGGATAAGATTTTGATCTGGTACATCATTGCAGATAGAAGTGAGAATCTCTTCCTTTTTTGCTATAGTTAGATATATGTTGCTTCGATTCGTTCCATTGTTCATTGATCTGTGGCTGATGTGATTTTAATGACTATCAGCCAAGGCAATATCTATACAAAATAGAAGATTCAGTTTACTGCTATGAATGATTACAGTAGACAGCGAAAATGGCGCTTGGTGGATAAGCTTATGGAACTTTTTTTAACAGCTTATAGAGACAATTACATGGGGCAACCGGCAAAGTCATTCACTTTATTTTTTCAAAAATTAATTTAAAGGTTGAAGAAAGGGTGGATAACTTTATTATGCTTTTCGTTTGAACTAACAAGTCTTTGATTATTACTGTTTTCTTCTTCACCATTGTCCACTGGCAAGTAATAAGATCTTGTAAATGTAGCAATTCCTATTTTTTTTTATTTTAAAGGTAAATATATTAAAACGGGAAGAAAATATTTACAAGCTGAGTTTGGACCATAGGCCTAACTAGTAGATTCCTAAGTTAGCCCTGTAGTGAGTAAGGCTCACATCCTAAAGTGACAATAGGGGTGTTTAGGACTAAGTCCTTGTGTGGATCCTATCTCTTCAAGCCATGGCCATCAGAAGTCGGACACACACCTCGAGTGTAGCATAATATACTTCCCCTTCGGCTATGCCATCAAGGAGGCTATATCACATTACACTGAGCACCCCATTTCCATGCTCTACATGCCTTGATATAGTCCAATAGCCCTAAAGCAAAAAACAGTCTTACACTCCTTTCATATTAGGCAACAAGATACAAAAGGTTGCCTAGACATGTAAATCACGAGTCTATGATGCTGCTGCACTGCATCTAAAACGCAGGTTTCCTTCAAAAAGTTGTGCCTATGTAGCAATGCCTAATTATATAGATTGAGTGCTGATCGGATTATGATTCAATCAAACTCTTAGATATTGTTGCTATTGTTCAATTACAGTTGCTAGGTGTCTTTTATAATGCTTAATCACAATGTATGAAGTAGATCAATAATGCCATCCAAAACTAAGTAGCAGGATGGATTTAATTGACTGCATACCCGTACGTAAACATAATAAAATTGAAGATAAAAACAAACATTCTGCATTGCTAAATCACTCGCTTGTCTTCGTTCTTGAACTCGGAAAGATGTACAAAAACTACTAGCAAGCAAAGCTTCTACACTTGCCATATGGCAATTTCAAGTTTTACTGAATACATTTGGCTTGTATTTGTATGATGATCAAAATTTTCAGATCATACATTTTCAAAGTGAGAGAAAACTTTGAAGAAGGAGATGAGTTTTATTTCAGACCCATAGAGCTCCAGCCTCCTTTAGCAAAGGCACAAGTTTGCCTTGCATTTGCAGGCTAAAGACTTCTTTAGCCCCACCGATAAACCTTTGGCCGATGAACACAGCTGGCACGCTAGGCTTGCACCCTATCTTCTGTAACGCCTTGTCGATTTCTGGCCCATTGTGAGCTTGATCCAACTCATAAACAGTTGCATTGGCTCCATAACTGGATATGAGGTGCTTCACCGAGTGACTCATGCAGCAAGTGCTCCTGCTAAAGATCACCAATGGCTTTTCGCCTACTAAGCCTTTCAGACTCTCCATGCCCCAATGTCTAGACCTCTTTGTAGCTTGTGTTTAGAAGTTAGAACTCCGATGAGTGATAATCGAGTAAACATGGGGCGACGTATTTATAGGTGCTTAGCAAGATTATCATACTACAAGAAAATCTTCACTTCTTGCAAAAGCTAGATTCTCTTTCTTTTATCAGTAAATGACAATATATGATATTGTCAAATTTCTAGTTTTGTTAAGGTGGTAGCATCTTAGATATTGCAAGGTTCGTCCCATTTATTCTTTTGCAAGTGGCTCAATGCGCAACCGAAGAGTCACTTCGTAGGTAGTCGGTTGATGATCCGATCCAGAAGCTGCTAAGAAGCTGCAGCAATCCTGCACCTAGCTAGGTATGAACTTGAACAATGTCAAGGATTAGATGCAGACACAGGCAAAATTAATGACTTTCGGCCTCTCTTTTTCATTTCAGATTCGACGGATTGCAATTTGGAAAAGTCATAAAAGAGATTCTTCCACACATATGACATGTCAGGTATGCATTACCAGGAAAGCAAATATGGTATAAAGCTAGATTATGTACTGTTAAGTGTTTATTTTTTTGGCTCGTGCTTAATCTTAGATTCTAACTGTTGATTTATGGCAAAGTTTGTAGGAAAGTGTTTTTCAGTGTGCTGCACTGCTTGAAATCCTCACCCCACCGCCCATGGTTTATAAAAGTTTTTTTCACAGGGTAAAGTTTTCACCAGATGGTGCCATAAAAAGATGGTAATTCAAAGGCCAAGAGGTAAAAACCCGAAAAAGAGGTTTGATACTCGCACTAACAAAATATCACTGAAGAGTCTAATAGGTAATGAATAATATTCTAGAAGGGGATGAATAGAGTACGGTATTGTTATTTGCACGACGGAATTTCGCAATCCACACAATGTTGATCTCGAAGTCCGGTAAGAGTGGTCTGCCTACCTGGGAATTCGGCATCGGCAAAGGATTCAACGGTGATCTCCCACTCAGTGAAGGGCTGCCGACCAATGCAAGGCTGCCGACTTGGGAACTCGGCAGCAGCACCGTGCGATGGCGAAAAAATGGCCGTGTGAATAACATGACTCCTAGAGTATGCACGATTTTTGCAAACCAAAAACATTTTCACAGTTTTTCCAAGACGGTTTATCAAGGCCTTGATATGTCTATTAAAACTTGATAAAGTAAAAATCGAGAGAACTAAAGTAAACAAAATAAATGCGGAATAAATAAATGAACAAGCGAATTGTTAACGAGGTTCGGCACGAACTTGCCTTACGTTCCCGCCTAGGGTTATCCAATCAGTAGGATTCAAATGCTTCTTATTTCACTTTCCTTAGAGCCCTAGAATATCCTAAACTTCCTCTTCTTGTATACAAAGCCTCACCGCTTATATTCTAGCAACCCAACCTTACCAATGAAATAAAAGCCCTCACCACACACCGAAGTGTGTTTTGTTTGAGTATGGAATACTCTTAGTGTAAAACAAATGAATTGTACAATACGCTCAAGTGTTTCCCTCAACCCTAAAAAATAAACTAGCTAAGAACTATGAGAACTTTGAGAGAGAAACTGTGATGATGAACGCTTTGAACTTGTGCTGCAATGTTGTATCGATCTTCTCTTGCATTCATCTATTTATAGTCGATTCCTTCTTCATGGAGGATAGGAAGCCGTTTGAATTTGAATTTCTTCAAATCTTTTCTTTTCAAAACTTCAATACACAATCTTCCACATATGCTCACACACGCTCCTAGAGGATTTGATGGAGCCAAAATATCCGAGAATAGCTTCCGAGCCCAATCCTGAAAGATATCTCAATATCTACTTTCTTCATCAACCAAGTTAGGAGATATACATAGTATATTTTTGACCAATCCAATCTCAATAAATATTAAGGCCCAAATAATGAAGCTCATATGCTTAGACTTATATGCACCAAAACATTTTGAACCCTCAATATTCCCTACAATATAAAATGCAATAATAAAGAGTATCGACCAGAATATATTGATCAAACATTTTGGCATTGGTTTCAAGACCTTAAAACCAAGTCCAATTTAGTCTTTCATCATCCCCTAATATTGACCTGCAAGTTAGCATCTTCTGATAAATTTTTTTAAGGAAGTCGGTGGTCGTAGATAGTAGACTCATGCTAGTAAAAAAATTCTACCGGCTTGAGAAACTGGTGTCGTGACCATGCCTTGAAATTCACATTGTTTATGTTTTATGCTGAAATTCAATTTTGTTTATGTTTTATGCTGAAATTCAATTCTTAGTCTAGTTGTGTATTCCTGCTATATGTTCATATGATATATGTGGTAACTACGATTTGTGTTTATCATCGATACATTACCATGGTTATCAAGCTATAATTCTATTTGTATTTTTTAAAACCCCTTGACTACCATCCGGAATATTACCATTGGCCGGAAGCCTTGAATGGAGAGACTATAGAGGGGAGCCTGGAGAGTGGAGGCTAGGACTGCGGCTTGGTTGTGTTTGAATGGAGAGACTAGATAGGAACAATTTAGGTCAAAAGTAAAAAGTAAAAACTTAAAGGTAAAAACATTAAATAATAGAGTAAATTACACATAACCACCCATAAATTATGTAAGTTTTCACATAACCACCCATAAAATTATAAATTACAGAAAACCACCCATAAATTATTATTTTTTTAAAAAGACCGCCGACCCATTAAATCTCCATTTATTTTGTTTGGAAAGACTAAAATACCCCTAGTTCTAGCTTATTTCTTTTTAAATGAAAGTCATTGTAAGTATTTTCCTATTTATTTTGTCATTACACTTTGAAAAAAAAAGAATTTAAACATTTTAAAACATATATAAATGTCCGAACCAATATATATGCATCAAATTTTTAATGTGAAGAGCAGAGATTTGTAATGGCTCTTGTCGGTCTCATCTTTTTCAAATGTTGAATATGTTAATAGGATCTAAAATAAACTCAAATTATTACTCTCTCGGTTTGGAAAAACACGTTGTTTAATATTTACACGCGTTTTTAGGATAATAAAACTATAATCCCTCCATTTCTAAATAAGTGACTTTCAACTATTCAATATTCATGCATGTATTTTATGATGATAAAAATAATATAAAATATTAATTTTTTAATAAATTATTTTGATAAACTCATACTTATTAATAATAAGTATAATATTATTTAAAAAAATTAATTAAAATTTTAATATTTTATATAGATTTTACCCTCCTAGAAATTCGTATTTGACTTGAAAAAGTCACTTATTTGGAAACGGAGTGAGTATAAATCATCCATTTTTTTTTAAAAAAAAATAACAATTTCGTACATATTTATTGTAACTATGAAATAATAAAAAAATGATAAAAAGATGAATATTTTAAGCAGTTTTTATCTTCATAAAAAACCGTGCATGAATATTTTTTGTCGAACGGAGGGAATAGTTAGAAAACCCCAAATTATTACTTTTAAAAACTAAGATATGGGGGCATTTTCCTTTTTACAAATGACCATTTAACAAATGGGTGGTCTTTTGAAAACAAATATAATTTATGGGTGGTTTTATGTAATTTATAATTTTATGGGTGGTTATGTGACAACTAACCTAATTTAAGGGTGGTTATGTGTAATTTACCCTAAATAATAAGATAATTGACATGACGGTAACCATGGTAACCATGGTATTTCAGATTTCATTACCATTACCGTACCAATTTCACGTGGTTACCACCACGATGTTTACCGTCATGTCGGCTACGACCAGTGTAGTTATCAACATAGTCGGTACGTGGTTGGTATGATAATTTTCGTACCATTTGTCAACCCTATCAAGACATGCACGTTTTTCACATTGAATCCCATTGGGCCCCGAATGAGAATGGTCTGAAATCTGAATCTTCCGTCCCCGATCATGTCCCTTTCCTTTGTCCCCTCTCATAAGCCAGTGTAAATCCCCTATAACACTACGTGTAACACTCGGTGTCACACTTAATTATTTTGGTTATAAATTCACATTAAATTTTTTTATAAAATTTATATTTATATTCTATACACTTATATTAACATATTCATAAAATTTTATTATGAAAAAATACTATTAAAATTATAAATAATTAAAAGATTGACTATTTTGGAAATGTTTTTTTTATCTTACTATAACATATATTTTAATAATAAAAATTTATAAACATGTTAATATAAGTGTATAGATTATAAATATAATTTTTAATTTTTTTTAATGTTAATTTATAACCGAAATAATGAAGTGTAACAATGAGTGTAACACACATAGTGTTATAGGGGATCCAAATTGCTCACCCAAGGGGCTTGCAAAATTTTCAAACTGGAACTTCTAAAAAATGCTTTCTAATAACCCAACTCTTTGATATATATAATTGTGGAATTGATAGCAAATATTAAAATGGTGCTTTTAATAACCTACCTTTGGCTCAAGAAATTTCAAGTTTGGGATATGCCCTCATATAACGGATGGGATCACCTGTAGTTGACAAATGGTACGAAAATGGTACGAAAATTTAAAAAGAAAAACAAATGATAAAAAGTGGAAAGTTTATGAGAAGGTACAGAGAGACATGGAGAGTTTTGTGACAGCAGATCCGCTCTGCTTTTATTAAAGGATGTGCAATGACGAGCCTTGAGGCTCCTATAGTTGCCATATATGAAAAGAATGGTGAAAAATAAAAATTTAATGTAAGGGCCCATTGTTTGGGGCTTTTATATACGAGACCCAAAAAGTATGACTCATAACTTCCACATGACATAACTTATGTTTTATTTACTTTTAAATGATTTTTGGTTGTTTTTCATTTGTTTAAAAAAAATAAAAAATTTATTTTTGAATTCAATTTAATTTTAGTTACACATAGATTCCCCTCTTGTATATGTTTGTTGGAAAAAAATTCATTTGAATAATACCCATATTTTCCTTTTTAAACATTAAAAAATTATTTTTTATGCTATGTTATTATAAATTAATTACTTATTATTATTAATATTATTATTATTAATAAAATAATTGGGTAAATAAAAAGGAAAAATAATAAAAGGTAATTTAAGGGCCCAGAACTCGACCTCACGAATGAAGGTAAAAAATTAAAAAACTAGAATGAGGCCCTTGAGCAAATGTGGCATAAGAAAAGTAAGTTAAGGGTTCGAAGTTGGGGCTCACCATTTCACATGATCTTAGGGATGGGTATGGGACATTATGGGATGGGATTGAGTTTATTCCACTCCCTATCCCATGGGGAGACAGGATCAAGACAGGTGCATTTTTCAAAATTGAATCCCATTGAGCCCGGAATGTGGCTAAAAAACAAAAAAAATGGTGATTGTTCGAGCCTGGTTTTTCGGTTCGGATTAGCTCTGACAACACTCATGTAAGTATCACTTCTTTTTCATTATGCAAATAGAAGAACATATTTATGTACGTTTACGAATAATCACACTTGAGATTATTTGCCATGGAAAACTGAGATAGCTCATGCTCACTCTGTCACAGTAACTTTGGCCCCTGATTTTCCCTTGAAGAGTGCCTATTTCATTTCTCGAATCGCCACTGTCGAGCTGTGTATGTGTTGACTACGAGGAGGAAACTGACAGGTCCGGTCGTGGAAGAACATACACTCATTTTCTACTGATTAGAGACACGATGAGCACAATGAACCGATGGGAGCGCTTCAACTGTCAAATTCAATGGATGCATCCGATTCGCCGTTTATCTTACTATAATCTCACTTTGTCTTTGTGACAATAACCTTGGCTGTGAAAAACAGTAAAACACCATCTTGTTCTTGCTGCTATCAGTTTCATTACCAAACTAATAGAACTCTGATCAGACAACCAGAACAACCATAGCTGTTAGTAAAGTTCACATCTGCAGTTCTCTAGATGGCTTTCTAAACCTGAATTCATTCCCAATACATTTCCATTTACGCATTCTTTTTTAGCGAGTGCATTCACGTCTCATCATAGACGCGAATATACAGAAGAGGTTTATGTGTATTTGTAATTGTATATAGTTGATTACCCTGCTTGTAAACAGCAGCAGAACCATGAACACTTGAAACATCAGTAACTGCATTATTCAATCCAGGAACTTGGTTTCATCTCATCTAGCTGCTATTTTGAAAAACAGTGCATTATAAGACATTACATCCATATAGCTCCAGCATCTTTGAGGAGAGACATCAGCTTTCCTTGGACTTGAAGACTAATGACTTCTTTGGCGCCGCCCACAAACCTCTGCCCGATGAACACGGCTGGCACGCTGGGCCCGCTCCCGATGTCTTGCAAAGCCTCCTCAATGTCATCCCCGTTGGGCTCCAGGTCAAGCTCGTACACTGTTGCATTGGCGCCGTAGCTTCTGATGAGCTGCTTCATGGAGTGGCACATGCAGCAGTTGCTCCTGCTGAAGATCACCAATGGCTTCTCATCCACCAAATGCCTCAAGCTCTCCATGATTCTACGGTAACTGGCTGTTTCTTTGATTGCTTTGGTTCTCAGTGAGTATGAGGTGGTGTGGTTTGCTCTGAAATGATCAGAAAACCCGATCAGCTATTTATACAAGTGGCTTTTGCATTCTATGTATTCAGGACTCGACATCTGGTACTGGTAACTAGTAAGTAGCATATTGGAATGATACCAAGAAGATCTTCATTCCCCCTTCTTTTTTTCAAGGAAAGGAGATCTTCTGGTCATGAAGCTTTTCCACTATTTTTGTTTGGCCAGAAGCATTTTCGACATGTTATCCAGTGATAGTGATCATTGTTTCTCATAATACTATGACCATAAATCTACAGCAAGGACATGCCCATCATAAATCTTAAAAAATCTGCCTCTTGTTCAAAGAGGCTTTCAAGTCCTACGGTATCTTCAGACCTAACAATTGAAAGACACTTTATTTGTCACATACTGTCTTGTTCTGTCAACAACGGATTACAGCCAAGGTTATCTACTTATCTTAAGGCATGGACAAAATCTGAAGACAGAAGGAAACCTTATCAACAGGTTTTTACCTTGTTAGTAACCTTATGAGTTACCTTATCGGGCAGCAAAAGGTATTGTATGAGCATGGCATGCTGAACATGTCCTTGGTAAATTTCTTCAGTTAAGGACTTTGGTGCCTTTGCTAGATACTCTGAAGAGATATTCTTGCAGCATCTGGTAAGGGAAAAGAAAAAGAATAGGGTAAATCCTTTATGATCCTTCTTCACATTTTGATCAAGGTTGTCTCCTCGATAAAACGAAGGGGCAGGTAAAACACCAGAAGAGCAAACATCTTTGGAAGTTGGGTACCCTTTCTCTTTGAGGCCAAGCTACCCCTCATCACTCGACAGCTAGGTACGTTTTCATAAAACTTCTGACCGTGCAGAAGCATTTAGCACCTTTAAGGCTTTAACGCTGACCACCCACCTCTTCTCACTTCAGGAAAGATTTACAAGTGTGAAGATATTCTCCATGTGATTGACATAATCAATATTACAGATTTGCAGGTGGATCATATCGTTTTTTGGACAGCCTAAGCAAGGGATTAAAATGCCTTTTCGGGTAAACCAAGAGGCATTGTGAAAGGTAAGACTCTTGCTTTTAGGGAATGGAATCCTTGAGAGTTATCAGGAAGAGGTGGTAACTTGTGCAGTGTTCCACAGATGCTGAAAAGCAAAGAAAGGGAACAGATGCTTAAAGTACAAGTGTACTGATTGCCAAAATTGTACTAATACTAGATTTATGATCTCTTAGCCAAACAGATTCATGATATTAAGTTCCATATGTTTTAAAGGCTTCACCAAATGTACTGTTTCATCTGATTTGTGATCTCCTAGCCAAACAGACTCAAGATTTTCCCCTCTTTTTTTTTATCTTCATCATGCTTTCCATCAGACCATCACTTGAATAGTATGTGCTACAATGCATGTCTTAACATCTCTTTTACCCTGCTGGTCCATTGGCAATTAGCTTAAATAGACATACTTGAACACTTACAATCATATCAACTGGAATAAAGAGACAACCAATGGATACTGCCAATGAATAGGCACTACGTGCTACCAATTAGCAAGTGAAGCTGTATAAGACTAGTGACTAAACACACAAAGAAGCATCAGAGAAAAGGCCCTACCCTCATTTTGAGAGGATTGTCCCAAGATATACCTAGAAGGCATCAATAGGCATATATTATTATGTTTTTATAGCTGTTTGATGATTCTTGGTGGGCAATCTGTGTCTCCCATTACTGAACTGTGGCATAAGCTAAAAAGGACTTGATTTATTGGTAGCAAGATGCATATGGTTTTCATTCATCTACATGTCAGTTTACTTCATACTTTTCCAGGAATGGTTATCTCAATTGAGTTCAGATTAGTGAAAGGGAAGTTTACATTTCTGGTTTCGCATTCCACTTCTTTCCCCTGATTATTTTGATCCATCCTTTTCTTATACAGCTTTCAAGACAAATGAACTCGTCGAGCTAAAACTAAGACAAAACGAGTTTGTAAAGTACTTATTATCCAAAGACAATCAGCACCTGAAAACTTGTCCATAGGCTAATATCAGCACTTTCAATCGTCACAGAGAACAAACAGGTTTGAACATTGTGATACGATATGCCATCTTGAGCCACAACTTGGGAAAGCATATATGAATATGCTTGGAGCAAAATTATAGGAGTGACTGCAAAATCGACTCCTCGCATCACATAGATGCTTACACGATACCCGAAAAGGAAACGCCATAATTTTGATGCTTCATCTTTAATTCTTTATACTTCTCTTGGATTATGCAATCTATAAAGAATAATGTTGCGTCATAATCATAATGTAGAGATATCTCCATTTAAAAATACGCCATTTTGGGTCTAAAAACAAAATACCTACTCAACCAAAAGCCAAAAAACCTCAAGTCAGTTTATAGCTCAATTAGGCATCCACAAGATCTATTTTTTCCCCAGAAATCTCCAATCATAGAAGGCATGAAATATAAATAATGTATAATTATTTGTATGCCGTTGCTTTCTTCTTGCTCAGGGTTAGCTTTTCCACTGACATCTACCGTCGCCACAGGTAACACAAGCATCTTATTCTTACCCCCAAAGTAACACTATAAAACAACACATTTCTTTTTCTCACTCTGGTCAATATGTGGGGCTCAAAAGATCGTCAAGCATTAAAAAATTGTTGGATTATTTAAATCGGACGATCTTAACAGCAAGTTTACGAGTATCTTGTATTCAAACCTTTAGTGGGCATCCTCAAGATTATTATAATATTTATACTAGTCAAATACAGGATGAATCAGATTAGTTTTAGATTAAACCTATAAACCTATTGGCTATTGGAAATGATTAGGTCATTATTAGACCTAAAAGGCTAAAACACTTTAGTGCAGATGAATATAACTACATAATTTTGAAATCTTCAGTGCTTGTTTGTATAGGTTATAGTTTGCAATTTCTCAACATTTCAACCCTTTAACATCCCAGTTCAAATCAAGAACAAACATACATAAACAGCCCCCTTTGAAACCAGTCCAAAGCAAACACCCAGATAGCAAAAAGATAAAGATAGCCAATCCAGTCCAAATCAGCCCCATATGGGCCAAGGCCCAGGAATGGTGCTGGAAAGGCCTAGTGGAAGAAATAGGCCTTTTCATATGATCTTGGCCAAACTCTAGAAAACCACCCTTAAATACACCATTTTGCACAAAATCACCCCTTAAATTGAAAACACTGGAAAACCACCTTTTAAAAGCTAGATGCTTGCAAAAGAACACCCATCTTAACTTTGTGTTGTTAAATGTGTGAAATTACCATTCTGCCCTGGTATTTTTAATATATTTGAAGGGAATTAAAAGGGATCGCGCTTCAACTAACTTTAATTTTCCATTTGGGATCGTTCTTCAACTAACTTTAATTAAAAGGAAAATTCCGAGAGGTGAAGGATGAACACCTAGGAGAACTTCGAACCAAAAAAATCAAGGATGATCAACTTTGAACCAACTAAATCAATGATGAAACACCTAGGAATTGCGAAGAGAAGAACTAGAATATTAGTGATGAAGGGGCAAAATAGTAATTTTGCAATTTTAACATCAAACTTAACATAAAAGGTGGGATGAGTGGTCTTTTACAGACATCTAGCTTTTAAAGGGTGTTTCTTGAAAATTTCAATTTAAGGGGCGATTTAGAACAAAATGTTACTCCATATTTAAAGGGTGGTTTTTTGGAATTGGTATGATCTTTTATGGTTTGGAGGAACATTTCTGCTTGTTTCATAGCTCTTTCACCTTAAATATCAACTTAGTATTTATGTAATATCCTATTTATGTAATATCCTGTTTCATAATTGAAATCCACTAATTTTAATGTGGTATAGGGGGGGAATTACAATTCAAACTATAGGATGAACCGTTGAGCTAAGGGGGGCTGGGCACATATATTTGGAAGTACCTTTTAGGTGTGTCTGATGCTCATGTTCCATAACGAAGAAATAATTGATGAAGATAATAACTTGATATTGATTAATGACTCTGAAAGGAGGACTATGAAGCTAGGCAACATATAAATTGTGCTGAGTTTATTTAATGTTCTAAGAAAGCTTTTAAATCTTGATCAAATTCATAAAAAAAAAGGATGATGATCATACCGTCTGCAAGGCACTTCACACGAGCTGACTTTGAACATCCCTATGAGTATTAAATCTTGATCAAATTCTTGCGGACCTTCAACACCAATCGGCATGTCAAAGAAACTCGGGTGGTGGTCCTACAAAGACTCTCACCATCATTCGATCCCCATGAATGCTCCTGTATTTGATTCCTCATTTCTTCTGTGAGATTCAGACACTGGAAATAAGAGTAAAGATAACAGTATAAATAGGAAATAAGAGTAAAATCTAAAGAAAACTTGGAATCATATGACCAGATTACTGCACGATATTGGTCATCCGATTCCAATTTATTTAAGAAAAATACCCCACCGTATCCATCGTATCGGATTCGATAGGGGCGGTGAATCTCGTGTCAGTAACTGTGTCCCGTTTCGAATTGAATCTCGTATCAGGTAGCATTGGACCAGAAACATTCATCTAAGAACAGAACTTACCGCACCATACTGCTGTCGCTCACTGTCTGTTATGCCGTGCAAATAGTCTGAAAGACACAAATAAAGAAATCTTGCTTAGCTTAATTTTAAGAAGATCTCTACTTTCAGAAGATGTGCAAGTGTGCAACTTACCTGAATATGCCAAGTCCTTAAAAATCAGCAGACTACGGGGCATGAGTAGCAAAGAAAAGCTATTGGAGGAGTCTACTTCCCTGTTAGTAGAAGTATCATGTTCTGATGCATTTCCACTGAGTTCCAATTTTGAATGAGGAGTGAAATCCATCACCACAGGTGATCCAACAGACAAGATTGCTGCAGCTGGAAAATAAGCCGGTCCATCTTGGTGTGGCTGAATCAGGGAAGATCACAGTTGACCAAAATTCAGTGCATGAATAAAAAGGCGAGGGACAGTGAGGCTAAGAGAAACGAGACAAAAAATTCCTGGGGAAACTGAGGCTAAATAGAAATGAGAAAGAAAATAACTAATTGAACAATGCTCCTGAACAAACCATGATCCCTTGGTTAGGAAGATATTCATTGATGAGCACATGGTTAGGAGCTGCAGGAAAGATTCCTGAATCCGCGTATATCTTGCAAGTGATGGCGGTTAGCCATGTAGGTACTGCACATATGCCATTGTCACCGTGTTAGTGAGAGAAACTTATTCAAACTTCTATAGGAATTTTTATAATTGTAAGTTGTAACATCTACGGTTCAAAGATGGTTACAACAAAATTATGAGACTGATAATTTGATCTATCAATTATGGATGAAAGAGCAACACACACTCAACAATCCAAGAGAACCAAAGACCACGATCAAGATTCAATAATATCACAATTTACGGCTTTCATTGTTGAGGTATTACAAGTTTGTAGATGTAACACACTGGCTGTATTTATCCAAGCATAGAAATATCTACAATCCATTCTGTTAGGTTTTATGTGACTGAGAGAGAGAAGTTAAATTTGGCGCAAGCTTCTTAGAGCTTTTTAAAGTGGTGTGGCAAAGCTTTTTGCAAATTTCAAAAAAAAAACATCTTGGTAAAACACTAGAATTTACCATGCCAAACAAAAATTCCTTTTTTAACCTATCCACTAAGGCTAAATTTTTTTATATATCTCTAAAATTTCATCAAAATTTTCATCTACAATATAATCTTAAGCTAGATTATTCTTTGGCATGCCAAAGAGGCCATTATTGCCTTTATTGGTGACATAACAAGGACTTTTGACTACAAATAGGGGATTAGTGTCCTAAGCTTTAGCGTTCTGAATGATACACGGTAAAGGGGTTATGCCTTAGGCCAGGTACTGTTTTTCACTCATGGCAGGAAATATAGCAGTGGTCTTGAGCCACCTTATCTCTTGGATCTCTCTTCAGTTTCTCGAGTGAAATTTGGTTTCTATAAGTTTGTCCCTCTTTCACTCTAACAGTACATCTTTCTCACCTTCCACACTAAGAAGATGAGTCAAACATGCAGTTGTAATAGGAATTACTGAGAGCAAATGACTAATAAATCAATAAACAGGAAGACATATAGATGATGAAACTTGAAAAGGCAAAGATGGACAAACGACATCAAACAATCAAACATACAAAGACAGAACAGAAAGAAAAAACCTAACAGCATGCCGGAGACAAGAAACCGATTGTGTTCAAGTCTATCATCTCACTAAAAGAAACAAAAATAGCTGTTTTACAATTTCAGATTAACCGCAGACACTTACAATCTTGACTAATTAGACCCTTCTCATGAACCACGCCACCTGCAAATAAAAGGGCCAAAACCGATGATAAACAGACAAAAACTCAACTTGAACTGGAGATTTGTATCCAAATAATTAGGCATTGGGACTTTATATGCATACTGCATAAAAATAAAACAAAATACCCCAATTTTGCAATCTCCTGTTCATCAGCTTTTTCCACTTTGAGACAGGTGCTTGGTAAATCTATAAAATAGGCAATAGAGGAAACAATCTCAGATATCTTTCAAGTTTACAAGTAAATTGAAATAAAATAATACGAACAATTATTATAAAGCGAGCAATAAAAATGGAAAATACATTGTCTGAAAGCTGCTTTTCTTCAGCCTCTGTGATAAAATTAGGAAAATAAATCAATGTTGGTAGATTACCAACTGTTGAGCCACTTATTTTCTTATCTTCCATTTCACCAAGAGACAACGTTATGAGTTAATTTAACCAGCACCAGCAATATCCAAAAGTCAGTATGGTTGACAAATTGTTTCACCTGCATCAATAATTAAGAAAACTATATGTTTAAAAAAAAATGGAGATCCCCAGAAGAGACCTAAAACTAATGACACCAACAGAAGCAAATACAATTACAGCAGGAAAATAATATAGCTCTTTATCCAGCGAAATGCTAATTTGATATACACCTTGGATATAGTCATATAGATACGCAATAATATGACAGGAAAAACTGCATACCCAGTAACATAATTGTACCATAATGCGCTATTGAAATTATAGTGCTGCACTCTAGTCATCACATCATCACATGTTCTTACATGTGTGCAATTGTGCATACATACAAAAACTTTCATATGTAATACTTCATACAAATATACAATGCACCATATGTATTGCAAATTTGCAATCACCTATTCTCATCTGATCAATCAGAGATGTTTGAGCTATTACATTAAAATGTAAATGTAAATTAAGTGCAAACCCCTTGTGTGATCCATCAATAAATAAATCCCTAATTCAAAACAAGAGAAAATCTCAGTGCTACGAGGTGTAGCTAAATCTCCTCCTTATTTGACAAAGCCTACTAGAAAAAGTGGTACTCAAATAAAGTACCAACTTTGTATTACTCAACTCATTGAATTGTAGAACTCCCGTCGGTTTTGTGACTTAACAAGACAAGATTTAAACTTTCATGGCACTGAATGAGAAACCTCATAGAACCTAGTGAGATTACACCAAACGGCGCACTGAATTGAAAATTTTCCACACATTGGATGGATTGATACCAGAAAGAGGTCTGAAGAGTAGGCCACAATCCGAGTAGAAATTGGCGAAAAGAGAAAACCGGTGCAACGCACAACAGGAGCATGTGTAGATAAGCAATGAAGCAACATGAATTTCTGCTCGTGAAGCATAGATTTTGGAAATCACATCAATCTGTGCATCTATCCACGATATCTATGATTGACAGTTGAAATTGAAACAAAGCAAAAGGAGCAGAGAATACCTTGGAATCGGCGGCGGTAGTGGCGGAGGGATGGCGAAACGGAGAGAGGTAAATGACGGAAACGAAGAATCTAGAGGCAGCGAAGAGGAGCGGATTATTCTCTCTCGCCGGTCGGCGGCGCGCGATGAACTGGTGGATTGGATTTGCTTCACCAACGCAGCGTTTTGAGCACTGTATCAGATAGATTATTACTATGACGTTTCGTTTTTTTAAGCCATTGACCATTACCCGGATACTTGCCACTTTGCCAGCCGTCGATCCCTATCCACGATTTTTATCTTTAAATTTTGGGTAAACTTGTTATTTGGTCTATAAAATAGATGAATCTATATCTATCTATTTATGTGTCTGTCCTATCTATCTATATTAAATCTAAGTCACTTTTTTAAGCAGATATATATGAATTTTTTTTCTAAATATTCGCTAAAAAATAATTATTTAACAAAATATTCACACTTTCAAAATATTTATAAAAATATTAATTTTTTTCAGGTTGGACAAATACGCGTTTTATTTACAAAATGATATATTTGAAATTGGAGGGAAAAAGCGGACCAAAATTAATAAAATAAATGCGGACTGAAACCGCGTTTCTATTCTTAATTTTATTTCGGAATAAATTTTCGTAGGTAAAAAAAAAAAAAATTCCAATAGACACGCGGTTCAGACCACTTGCAACCAAGATTCGTGCGGATCAAAACAAGGGGTCAGGTCAGCAATTTTGGAACGGACTTGCTACTCGCACCGTACCGTCTCGCCAAAGGCACGGTGCCAACCTCGGCTGCCGATGTCGGTGGACCCAATGACGATGCCGACTGGAGGAATCGGTGAACATGACAATGGGTACGTTGAATAATTAAGTAACCAAAGTAAATGGGCCACGAGTTGAAATGGGCCGGTTGTATTAGAAGGCCCAAGTAACCTTCATCGTCTAAAATTGTGTAATAGGAAGACCTGCCTACATCGTAAGTCGACAACGGTAAATGTGATGGGAGGGATGTCCATGAAATTTCTGCCGTCTCCAGAGGTCGACATTGGTGTCGGGGGAGAAATGGATCCAAATCCTCTGTCCCCGGTTCTTGTCCCCTCTCCCTGTCCCTCCTCGCATATTTCTCTTTTTTTTATTATTTGTTTTTGTTTTTAATTTAATTTACTTTTATTTTTAAATACGCATTTGTGAGAGGGGGCGGGGGAGGGGGATAGAGGATTCGATTTCGGAGGGGATGTCTATTGTTGATGCGGTTCATCCGTTTTGTTTTTTTTTTGTTGGAAAATGGTGTTGAGCCACCTAGCGGGGGGGTTTAATTAAATTAAAGCCCCTAAGGTTTACCATATGTTAAAGATTTATAGTCACATAAACAACATTAACTTAAATCAACATAAACTTACACCATAAATATACATAAATTTCAGTGTATCAAGTTAATAAAATATTTCTAAATTTAATTGTGTGCCTTTTTTATTTTAATTATATGTATTAATATTAATATTAATAATATCATTAGCAAAAAATTTAAGTAAAATAAATCAACATTTAGCTTAATAAAAAAAAGTGTAAAGTGAAATAAGAGTCGCGCGACTCTCAGTTATGAATGAAAAAAGTAAAAAGTTGAAAGGTTAGTGGAAAGCTAACGTGGCAGGAATAGTTGTTGATGTGGTTGAAATGAGTTAGGAGTCGTGGGATTCTCTGTTGCACATAGGGATGGCAGCGGGGTGGGTTCGGGGCGAGGAGTACTCTCCCCGTCCCCGTTTACAGAAACTCCCCCCGTCCCCGTCCCGTTCGAGGATAAAAAAATGCCCCTCGTCCCCATCCCCGTCGGGTCCTCGTTCCCGCTTAATTTTCCCGTATGCATTCCCCGCGGGTTTCCCCGTCGGTTTTGAAATACCCCAAATTATTTTTGAGATATTTCTTTAAATAATATTATACTATACTATGTGAATTTGGGAAACCAATAAATTCACATAAGATATATAATATAAATTAGAATAATTATATTATTCTAATTTTATCGTGCTATTTAATTTATTTAATTTATAAAGTTAAATTAAATAATTTCATTCCGCTAATAAATATGATATATATATAGATCCGTATATATGTATAATATCTAGTCGAAACCATACCTATTTTATTTCTTTCAAGAGGAAGCCCAATAGAAATTGACCCACTCTTCAACCCAAAAATTCAGCCCAATGGATTGGCCCATTTCCTTTTGTCTCTGTTGGTTTGGCCACGGTGAAAAAAAAAATACAGAAGGAAGATAGAAATTCTTTTACTTCTTTCCTTCCTCTCCAAGTTCTATCCTTTCCCTCAAGATCAACTCAAGAGAGGTTATCCTCAATCTCACCCATCAGTCCGAGATCTCAACCTCTTCCTCCTAATCTGATTCCATTCCACCAGTATAAATAGAGGAGGATCCCCCTCGTCAGTTTCACATTCAAACAACAATTCCCTCTCCTCTCCCAACTCTCCCGTGAGCCATCACCGACAGCGGTCCAAGCTCAATCACCAGCAGCCCCGACCTCCTCCGTCTTCGCTCCCTGCCCAAGCCCGCCGGCAACCGGAATCGCAGGCCACCACCGCTGATTGCACCACTACAGTCGGAGCCTCGCCGGAAGCGCAACTGTGAACCGCCGATCGATCGAGCCGGTTTCGATTGTCGTAGTCCACCTCCGCCAGCAACTGAGCAGCCTTCCGATGCCGTCGAGCCACTGCCTTTGCCCCGAAACCCATCGCCGTACAGACGAGCCGCGCCACCTTCACCTTCGATTGCTCCGAAACCCATCGCAGTCCGGCCCGTCTCGGATTTCCGCCACCGTTGCCGTGAGCCACCGCTGCCCAGAACCGCCGATTGCCGACGACCGGCCCTGTCGGGAGCAATCGCCACCGAGGAGCTCCGTTGGTCCCGTCGTCGTTCGTCCTCGCCTCCTGTGTACGTGAGTTGAAGAAGACGATGAATTGGGGCTTTTTAATCTCTTTTGATTAAATTGCAGAATCTCCCCTGTTTTTATTCCAATTTTCGTTTTTGGCCCTTAATTAATTATTTATTAAGTAAAGTGGCCAATATTTCTAATTTATTCAATTCTTGTCTATTTCAGCGACACCAAGAAATCTCGAAGCACTCACGCCGGATTTCTTGGTGTCGCCTGTTTTTATTCCAATTTTCGTTTTTGGTACTCTTATTATTATTATTATCAGATATTTAAACTAAAGAATTTTATTCACTTCCGCATATTCTATTGTATTTAAATTATCATCTTGTTTATGGGAGCATGGTTGCATGTCCCTATAAGTCTCAGGTGAATTCAAAGACATTAAAGTCTGCGGATTCACTGGCGCTGTAAAATCCCCTTGGGATTTAAAAGGGGTGTTACAGGTTTCCCCATTTAATACTCATGATTTTCCCTCGTTTAATATAAAACTATAAGATATTATTAAAGTTATGTAAAAAAAATATATGATGTAAATATTACATATAATATCTCATAAATGTAAATTATAAGGTAAAAGTTTTAAAATAAAAGAAAACTTATTTAAACTTATGTAGGATCTAAACAAAAATGGGGATTTCATACTCCCCATCGGGGATCCCCATAGGGTTCCCCAACGGGGGGACTACTATCCCCATCCTCATCCCCATCTTCGTCCTCACGCGGGGAATCACTTTGGCCCCCATCCCCATTTAATTTTCCTATCCCCGTCCCCGCGACGGGGAGTCCTCGTCCCATTGTCATCTCTAGTTGCACATGGTCTTAGACCCGCGTGTCTTGTATATTTTATTTTTTGCAGGGGAATTGGGCCCATAGCGTCGCCGAAGTAACATTTCATTGCCGATTTGTCGGACCTTTCGCCTCCTATATGGAGGCTCCTCAGACGAGCTCCGACCTCACAATCCATTACTCCTCAATCCTAACAATCCATCCCCTTCATCTTTTTCTTTTCTTTTTTATTTTTATTTTTACAAAATAAAGATTGTGGGAATAGATATTATGGGATATCCAAGGGAGGGAACAGTGAGATTTGTGATAGGGGATCTCAACTACAAAGAGAAATGACGTACTACATATATGGGTCTCGTGTGCATCAAATTGTTGAGAGGATTGGTATAGAGGGTCCATCCCTCTCACATCCCAGTCCAACAAAAACTAAAAAACGATGGATTATAAGGAAGAGTAAAGCTACATAACAACTTAAATATTTTTAATTGATGGTGGATCTCGATCTTATAATCGTAATAGTAGTAGTACTAGTAGTAATAATGAATCGATATAACCCGACACGTGTTTGCCTTCTTTAACAACTTACCATATATTTCACACAAACAAAATGAAACAATATCT
Organism: Persicaria maculosa; assembly: GCA_963922045.1. Lineage (NCBI taxonomy): Eukaryota > Viridiplantae > Streptophyta > Magnoliopsida > Caryophyllales > Polygonaceae > Persicaria > Persicaria maculosa. The sequence continues at coordinate 70,580,416 of OY998255.1, forward strand.
CAAATGACAACTTTATGATTAAAAGTCCCGTACTCTTTTGCTTCTTATAAATATTAAATTCTCATGACATTGTACGGTAAATATATATGTAATACCAAAATTACCATGAAAATACATAGAAACCTTGTAGTATCTAAAACCATAAAAACAAATAAAAATTTATACAAATAAACAAAAATGGTGTTAGAGATTGTTGTAGCTAGATACGTGGATAATTTTGCTTCATAAATTTAAATTTCTTTTGAATGGTACAAAACTCCTTTCAAAAGAACATTAAAATCACTAAAGAATCGAAAGAAAGGTAAACACAGTATGAAATTATGAATAAATTACAAATAATAGATTTATCAAATATGATTTACAAAAATCTATATAAACTCTTAATTTAGAAAAGTTTAGGATGATGTGTCAAGCTTAGAGGAATTTTAGGAGTCTCGACCAATCTTTATTTTTGCCATTTTTCTTTGATTTTCTTTAATTCTAATATTTTTCTTCTTCTTTTTTCTTTAATTCCCTTTTTTCTTTAATTATACTAACTATTGGGCTTAATTCAAAACATTGATCTTAGCCTAAATTATAATTTTAATAGTTTTTTTTCTCTAAAAAAACAATGGCATTAATTCAAAATATAAAATTAATAATAAGAAAATATAAAATTAATATTAATAATCTACATCTATAACTATATATATCTATATATACTACTTTAATCGTTTTCTCAACCCATGAGTTTAATTCAAAATATTTAATTATCTTAACTTTTACAATTATGTTATAATCTTAATTTAATATATTAGTAAGATTTTATTTATAAAAAATCGCGCCATGGCGCGGGGATCATACTAGTTATGATCAAAGAAGAAAATAAAATTAACGGAATTTTCGCCAAATACCCCTGAGGTTAAGGCTAATTCGCGTGATGTACAAAAGTTTGATATATTTCGCCAGGTACCCCTGAGGTTTCAATTTTTTTCGCCAAATACCCGTGAGGTTTTTATTTTTTTCGCCAAATGCCCCTCTATCGAATTTGTTAACTTTTTTTTGTTGAAAATAAAAAGAATAGAAAATATTATTTCATTGTTATTTTTGTAAGGTATTATTTGACAAATATTATTTAATTATGGTAATTAAATTATCTAATATTATATACACAATACCATATCATATTACATTTTTTAATCAATGGAATTAATTCAAAACTTTTTTTTTTGATAAAGTTAAAATTAACTATATAGTATTATTTCATTATGTATTAATTACACAATATCATTTCATGCTATTTATTTAAACAACTAGTGTATGCCCCGTCCCCCGCACGGGAATATATTAACACAATATTATAAAATTTCACTTATTATCTATAAAAAAATCCTATTTTAAATATGAAAATAAATAAATAAATAAATAAATATGAATTACATTATGATAATTAATTAAAGAAGTAATTTGGTCCAAAGGCCGAAGGCCTTTGGACCAATTACTAAATGGCCTAAAGGCTTTTCTTTGCTAGTAAATGGCCAAAATATTTTCATAATACCACCTTTACCCCTGCCCTTATATTCCCGTGTCCCATGAAACCCCTTCTACATCTTCTTCCTCTATTTGTTTTTTTCCAGATCTGAGTGCAGATTGCACGCCGTCGCCGATCTAAGTGCAGATTCATCTACATCTTCTTCCTCTTCTTTCGCCGCCGCCGATCCCCTGCTCCTCCCCTTCGGCCAGATTGCTCGCGCACCCCTCTCGTTCTCTATCCTCGTCGGCCTCCTGGTTCTCCCTCCTCGTCGGCCTCCACAATCGAAGAGTCCTTCTCCTGGTTCCACAATCGACGATTCCTTCCTCTGCGATGCCTGCCGCCGCCGGATGGAGAGCCTAGAACCCATGAGCGTCCTGAGATCGGATCTGAGGAGGAAGAACCGGTCCTCCGTCTCCGTCATCTTCGATCTGTGTCTTCGTCGCGTCCCTCGTTCCTATCCAGATCGGCCGGAGAATGGATCTGAAGAGGAGTAACTCTTAATGGATCTGACAATTTGAGGATTTTCGACGACGCCGACATCAACCGATCCCCCCGGAGCTTCCTAATTGCTCCCGGTTCGCCTGGTTCTGTTTTCGGGCATGAATGAATATAGCGAGATTTATTCCGTTCTCTTTTGCGATGAATTTATGACAATTAGAGCAATTGGTGACAACCGTTGACTGGCGATTTGTAGCTTTTATATAAAAGCTCTTGATTCCATATACTTTCTTTGTAGTGGCATTATCTTGCAGTTTTGTGTTTCTTTTCTATTACAATTGAGAACCTGCTTACTCCAAATATCACTAACTGGTAAATGGTGGTGGAGTTTAATTATCCATTTGCATTATTGAATGATAGGACTGTGATGAATGTTTAAGTAATCCTCTATTCATAATTTTACAGTCAAAAGGAGAGATGAGGAGAGAGAGGGAGTTGGTGAGAGAAAGCAAAGTGGATTACATCCTTTGCAAACTGCATTATTTGTTTTTAGAGTGCTTTTTTAGGGTGGTGACAACAATAAAGGTGGTGACTCTGTAAAAAACAGTTCTCACCGTATGTTTTTTTATAGTGATGACAGTGTCTTTGACCCTTTTTTCATAGTGGTGACAGTGTCTATAACCCTGTTTTTATTTTGGTTACAACGTCTATAGGGTTACCTTTGATTACAATGTCTATGATATTTTTTTCATAGTGGTGACAGTACCTACGCCCCTTTTTTCATAGCGGTGACAGTGTATATGACCTTGTAACCACATGTATTTTGAGTGAAAGTGTCTATGACATTTGATTACAGTGTCTATGACCTTATTTTTATAGTGATGACAGTGTCTATGGCTTCTCATTAGCCCTTTAGGGTTTGTGCTTACCTTGTCCTAGGGTTTTCCATTTGGTTACAACAGTCATCTCTTAATGGCGTACCGTACTTAACATTTTAGGGTTTAGGATTTAGGGTTTAGGGCCTTGGCCCTAAACCCTAAAGACTTAACCCTAAACCCTAAACCATACTGTACATCACATGTTCTTTTGACTTCTCATTAGCCCCTAGGGTTTGTGCCTCTGTAATCATAGGGTTTTCCTTTTGGTTACAAGTGTTTATGACCTTATTTTAATAGTGATTACAATGTTTTTGTCCCTTTTTTATAGTGATTACAGTGTCTATGACCCTTTTTTAATAGTGATTACATCGTCTATGTCCATCTTACTCATTCATATATTAGAGGAGAACTATCACCACATGAATATCGGTTTCTCATTAGCTCCTATAGGGTTTGTGTTTCCCTTTTCCTAGGATTTTCCTTTGATTACAGTGTATATATATGAACCTTTTTTCATAGTGGTGACAGTGTTTATAAAGATGTTTTTATTTTGGTGACAGTGTTTATGACCTTGTTTTTATAGTGGTGACAGTGTCTATGACCCTATTTATATTTTGATTACAACGTCTATGATCCCTTTACCCATTCATTTATTAGAAAAGAACTGTCACCACATATATTTTGGCTTCTCATTAGCCTCTATAGGGTTTGTGCCTCCCTTGTCGTAGGGTTTTTCTTTGATTACAGTGTCTTTGACCCTTTATTCATAGGGGTGACAGTGTCTATGACCCTTTTTTTATTTTGGTTATAACACTATAGGGGTTTCCTTTGATTATAGTGTCTAAGACCTTTTTTTCATAGTGGTGACAGTGTCTATGACCCGATTTTTATAGTGGTGACAGTGGCTACGACTCTCTTATTCATTTATATATTGAAGGAGAACTGTTCACCTAATGTCTTTTGGCTTCTCATTAGCCTCTTTAGGGTTTGTGCTTACCTTGTCCTAGGGTTTTCCATTTGATGACAGTAATCATCTCTTAACGACATACTGTACTTAACATTTTAGGGTTTAGGGCCTTGGCCCTAAACCCTAAAGACTTAACCCTAAACCCTAAATCATACTGTACATCACATGTTCTTTTGGCTTCTCATTAGCCCCTTTAGGGTTTATGCTTCCCTTTTCTTAGGGTTTTCTTTTGATTACAGTGTCTATGTACCTTTTTTCATAGTGGTGAAAGTGGTTATAAAACTGTTTTTATTTTTGTTACAGCGTCTATAGGGTTTTCCTTTTGATTACAGTGTCAATGACTTTATTTTTATAGTGATGACAGTGGCTATGACACTTTTTATTTTGATTACAGTGTCTATGACCCTCTTACCCATTCATTTATTAGAGGAGAACTGTCACCACATTTATTTTGGCTTCTCATTAGCCCCTATAGTGTTTGTGCTTCACTTATCATATGATTTCCCTTTGATTACAGTGTCTATGACCATGTTTTTATAGTGGTGACAGTATCTATGACTTTATTTTTTTATAGTGGTTACAATAGTAGTTACATTTTTAATTTTTTTTTATTGTGGTAACACTACTTTAAAAAAATCTAAAAAACTAGAAATTAGAAATTAGAGAAGAACTATCACCACATGTATTTTGGCTTCTCATTAGCCCATATAGGGTTTGTGCTTTCATTTTCCTAGGGTTTTCCTTTGATTACAGTGTCTATGAACCTTTTTTCCATAGTGATGACAGTGTCTATAAAGCTGTTTTTATTTTGGTTACATCGTCTATAGGGTTTTCCTTTTGATTACAGTGTCTATGACTTTGTTTTTATAGTGGTGACAGTGACTATGACACTGTTTTTATTTTGATTACAATGTCTATGACCCTCTTACCCTTTTTGATTTTGGTTATAGCTTTTATTACTTTGTTTTTATTTTGATTACAGTGTCTATGACCCTCTTATACCCATTCATAGAGAAGAACTGTCACCACATGTATTTTAGCTTCCCATTAGCCCCGACCTATATGGTTTGTGCTTTTTGTCCTAGAATTTCCTTTGATTACAGTGTCGATGACCCCTTTTTCATAGTGGTGACAGTGTCTATGACCTTGATTTTATTTTGGTTACCTTGTCTATGACCCTCTTAGGCTCTTACCCATTCATATATTAGAAGAGAACTGTCACCACTTATATTTTGGCTTCTTATTAGCTTCTATAGGGTTTGTGCTCCCTCGTCCTAGGTTTTTCTTTTGGTTACAGTGTCTAGGAATCTGATTTGATTTTGATTACAGCATCTATGACTCTCTTACCCATTCATATATTAGAGGAGAACTGTCACCACATGAATATCGGCTTCTCATTAGCCCCTATAGGGTTTGTTCTTCCCTTATCATATGATTTCCCTTTGATTACAGTGTCTATGAACCTTTTTTCATAGTGGTGACAGTGTCTATAACCCTGTTTTTATTTTGGTTAAAGTGTCTATAGAGTTTTCCTTTTGATTACAGTGTCTATGACTTTATTTTTATAGTGGTGACAGTGGCTATGACACTTTTTATTTTGATTACAATGTCTGTGACCATATTTTTATAGTGGTTACAGTGTCTATGATCCTGTTTTTATAGTGGTTACAGTGTCTATGACCACGTTTTTATAGTGGTGACAGTATCTATGACTTTATTTTTATCATGGTGACAATAATAGTTACATTTTTAATTTTTTAACGGAAATTATGCGAGTTAGAACAACTTCTATAATTGCGGGATAATTTCTGAAATTTTAGAAATTAACACAGGAGCATATTTTATAAAAAACAGAAAGTCTAGGAGGTTTGGCGTAATTCTTCTTCTTCTTCCCCCATTTCGAGCAGTCCTTCAACAGTGATTTTCGCCGATCTTCCGACGGCTCGTTTTCCTTACACAGAGCTCCGTTTGACGCGTATGACCTATCAAACTGACGAGTGCAATCTCTACTTCAGTCTCGTTGTGTTTATTTGGTCGAAGGATGATCTTACAAAACGCGACGAATGCTTGAACAGGGGCTGCTAAGCGGGTGTTTCACGAAGCTCCAAGGTGTCCAACAATGGCGGTTAGCGATTTTGTATAAATTTGAGAGGGGTTTTTGCACGAAAACCATCCTTGAGAGATGTAGAACGTGATTGAGCGGGTAGAAGGCTTCGATTTAGGGTCGAACGTGATTTAGGGTGCACGAGGAGCTTCGATTCGGCCTTCAATGGAGGAGGGCTCGATTGTGAGCTTCGATTCGGCCTTCAATTGAGGACGGTGCGGTGGTGGCGGCGCCGACGATCGGTGGTTGTGTTGTGGCGGCGTTCGCGACGGGGAGAAGAAGCACGGGAAGACGCCTCCGATCGGAGTCGAGGCCGAGCCCAGCTGCTTGTCGTTTCCTGCCCGACGCCGATCACCGCTAGCCGGAAATGAACCGGTCCTAGTCGATCGGAAATCCATTCCCGAGGAAGAGATTGTCGGCATCAGGTTTGTGGCGGATCTCGATCTCATTGTCCGCCTCCATCCATTGTTTGCCTCAATTAGATGGGGAAGAAGAAGCACGGGAAGGGGAAATAAAAAATATAATAGTAGGGGTAAAATTGGAAATTATGGCCTATTACCTAATATTGCCACCCTTGTGACCTATGTCTTAAAAATTGGACCCAAAATGGCCACTTAACAAAAAATCCCTTAATTAAACTAATAATTGGAAATATAAGATTAAAATTAATTTAGATCTAAATAACTCATTCTCCTAAAAAATAATATAGATATAAATAAAATAAATATGAAATAATTAATTTTGATATAAATAATTCTTTCCACCAAAAATAATCGATATGTAAACCGTCCATATGCCAAATTTATATATAAACCGTCCATTGGAAAGATTATTTATAATCCAGATGAAGATACACTTATATGGCAATTTGTCTATCTGTATATGCCAAATTTATTACTATTATTGTGTTTAATTATATTGATATAATTATTTCCTTATATAATATTTACTCTTGTATAAGATATTCCATCTATTCAATTATATGAATTAATGGTAAAATAAAATAATTATTTTTAATTATATAGATTAGAACTATCTTATTATTTTTATTAGATTTCCTTTTTGACGGAGAAAGTTTTGCGAGACGCACTCACGCACCGCCACGTAGGCAGATTCACTCACACGCCGCCACGCGGGCTTCAATGCATTGGTTTTAGTATATGTATATTGATTGATTGATGAGATTAATTCAAAACGTTTTTTTTTAAAAAAAAATACATAGTTCCAAATATATGAATTCTTTTTTTTTTCCAAAGCAATTAATCTCTCTTTTTGTGTGTGTATAATGAAAACTATTTTTTATATAATAATCTTAATTTTTGGAATTTCACACAATCAACCTAATCTACATAAATTTTCAAATAACAAATTTTTTAAACATTTTTTTAACCAATGAGATTTATCTATTCTAATTGTTAAATGAGAAATATTTTTGCTTAGATGACATAATCATTTTAATTTCACAATTTCCTCCCAATCTACTGAATCTTGAAAAAAAAAATCAAACTAATGAAACTTGTACACGTTTCTTTAATCAATCTAGTTATATCTAAATATTAATTAATAAGCATTTTTTATTAGGTGTTATAAACACATTTACTTTAGGATTTTAACCCAATCAACATATTTTACTTAAATCTTAAACTCGTGTAATTTTTACACATTTTTCATAAATATTTTAATTATTTTTTACTTAATTATCAAATCTATTTTTTTGTATTTTATGTTAACGTTTGATAATATCTTATTTAAATTTATCATAGTAATTTTTTATACTTAGAAAATTTTATTTTTATTAAAAATATGCGCCATGTTGGAGGAATTGTACTATTTTTCAATAAAAAAAAGTTAACAAATTCGACAAAGGGGCATTTGGCGAAAAAATATAAACCTCAGGGGTATTTGGCGAAAAAAATAAAAACCTCAGGGGCACCTGACGAAATATGTCAAACTTTTATACACCACGCGAATTAGCCTTAACCACAGGGGTATTTGGCGAAAATTCCGTAAAATTAATGTGAATTCGATTAAATTAATAATTGAATTAGTTCTTTAGGGATGGGGCCGCACTTAAGGAGATTAGCTTAAAGATTTATCTAAGTAGTAGCATTAATTAACTCAAAGATATGTAAAATATAAGATATATATAGATAAGATATAAGATTAATGATATGATTTTATTTAAATTCTCAAGTGAATAATGGACAAGTAAATTTTATCTTTAATAATGATACTTGTAAAACCTTGTATTATATACACAATTTTTATGTAGATCGGCAAAGTTGTAGGTCAAATTAATTTGGTTTAGATTATAAATTTTGGATTTCGCTGGATTTCAATTTCAATTGAATCAAGAATATATTCATGCGATCGATTGATGGTTTCATTCGGATTTCGGTCAAATTGATTATTTAGAGATTTATCTCTAAATAAACCTATTAAATTTATTTTAAAAAGGGTTAAACTAAATTTCGTTTGTGTTCAAGTCTTGCTTGCATATATATTTAATTACACGGTAAGGTTGATGTTGTGAAAATATTTGTTTGCTATGAGGGTGTAGGAGTCTTAAATATGTAGCTTGATCAAATGTTTAATACATTCAACTGCAGCCAAGTTATTTAATTCATCCTTTAATATGAATCTGTTTTTTTCTCTTTACATTATGGGTGAAGATATATTAACGTTATTAGTGGATTTTCCCAACACACGCCCTTGCATCTTAATCTAGTAACTATGGGAGATTCTGTGGCCCGTTTGGTAATCGGAATCGGAATAAAATCAGAAAATTGTGATGTATCATTACTGGAGCGGGTTGTTTGGTATGCTGTCGAAATGAATCATTCTTGAAATAATAATGATAATAATAGTGATATAAAAGTAATCATAGTAATAGAAATATAATATCAAGTTATCAATAATAAATATTATTATTGTTATTAAAAATTAAAATAAAATATGTATTATTATTATTATTATTATTCAAAATATATTATTAATAGAAATATATCATGGGGATAAAATAATTTATAACGACATCAAATGAGATAAGGAATATACCGGTGGCAAGTTGGTTTTATTTCTAGTGTTAGTTGAGGTGGAGTGGGTCCGGGGATCGAAGGGTGTGGTTTTGAGTTGCTATTTTCTTTTGCTTATTGTGTTCTTGTGGCGGTTTGGTGGGTGGGTTGTAGCATTGGTTTGTGATGTTGGTAACTACCTCGGTTAATTTTGGATGATTCGCGTTTGGACAAGACTCAGACTTTCGTTGCTTTGATTGAGCTCCTTGTTGTATGTGTTTCACACGTTTCGATGTTGCTGCTGCTGCTAGCTAGCTAGCCCTTGCTCGTTCAAGTTTGAGAGTTTCTGCCTCTTGTGCTTGCTTCTCATCCTTTTATTTTTGTTTGTTTGTTTTGCTTGTCTTTCTATTCAGATTCCGGCTGTATCCGAATCTTATTTGTGTATTTTCCTTTATGTCATTTGCTTATGGTCGTTGTTTTGGTTCTTGTTGTACATAATGATTAGTCCATCTACCGACTTGTCCGATAAGCGAATTCTTATCTTACTTCCCCCAAAAAAATGAGATCCCTATTTTTTGAGTTCACAAATTTTTATAAATTTCTTTATCAATAAACTTTTCATCATATTGCTAAAAGCATTCATATAAAACAAATGATGAAAATTTACCGAAATCTTAGTCACCCTAAGTGAAAGCTTCCCTACATTTTTTTTATAACTAGGATAACCTTTCTTTGGTGATAAACTCCGGACACGTGACCCCTGATCCAACCGGTAAGAGCCATGTACCAGGTAAAGCGCCTTGCGCCGACCAACTAGACCCAATGATAAGAAACGAGGTAAATCTTGATTTTTCACCCAAGAGAAAGAGCGAAGACAGAGAACAAATCCGACACTTAATTCATCAACTTGGGGCGTCGAATGGGATTAATTAGCATCCCAAACCCAAATCTTTCTCCGGTTTTAGGTCATAAACAAATGCAAATGCACCAAAAATGATCTTCCCAATGTAGCTATTGAAATATCATGCAGGAGTTGTTGGTTGAATTTTGGGGAATCCACCCTTTCAAGGCAACGGTAGGTTGTAGATTCGTGTTGCCTTGGAGATACCCAAAATAATTGAGAAATGATTCTCTCTGGACCTACTACTACTACTATTACCTAGTTCTACTTTACTCATCATTCAAGAGAATCAACTTTCATGGCTAAGTGGCTTAGATGACTTGCAAGCTAGGGGAATTTCCATAGAGGGGTCTCTCTTATCATGTATGCTCTATGCAAGTGACTAATCAACAATCATTTATCCTTCACTTGTGTGCATTCATTCTCCAAATAGATTGAGAGGGTATTTTCAAAAGATAAGTGACGATACACAAAAAGAAGGATAACAAATGATAGAAACAAAAAAAAAATAAACATTGAGAGCATAATACACATAACCTACAAAGCGTAAAAGTATAAAACATATATGTATATATGTGTATATATATCGACATATGTATAAAAAAATCCATATAATTTTATCTAAGATCTTCTTTATGCTTCAAAAAATCTTCTCTCGATTCATATAGCTACGTCTTTCTTGGATAGACCCCAGACCTTGCCTCGTCGCGGGACTGCAATTGCTAGTCAGCTGACTTCAATTGCTATGTGTCTTTGACCTTATCAAATTCAATCCTACCAAAATTGAAGACAATGGTGTAAAAATGAATCAAACTTCAAATGAGTTTCTAATAAATTTTACCTTAAATAAGATGTCCTTGTGAGATCGAAGCCTAGAAGTCTTTTTTGTTCACTTACATTGGGTGTGAATTGTGAGCAGACGCATAGTTAGGATTTTTGTTGAAAGATGCTCTAGGAGCCTTTGGATCAAAAAAAAGATTTTATTGAAAGGCTCAAAAAAAATTTGGGGTTTTTTGTTGTTGCATATATGTGGATTAAATCTCTTTTGAGAGCTAAAGAAACCATATGAACATTGTCTTTCATGTGCATAAGTCGAAATGTCTTCATATATTACACTTGACTTTGATGCAATTGACTTCGATAGACAGTGTTCATCTGCTGCAGGAGATGAAAAAAATGAACAAACATACAAATAAAATATAAATAATCCATTGCTGGTGGGATGAGATTCACCCTTTCATCACTGCGGGGAAGAAATAGTCTATTTACATGCATCCTCTTCGGAGGATGGTGTTAATTTGTCTCGATTGGAACAAATCTGCTATCGAACTATATTTTCATCCACTTTAGGGATGAATTTCATCAATTTGAGAAACTATCGTGCCGGTAACATATTGTAATATGTCGAAGAACAAGAGAGTAGAGACGAGGCAGAGAAGAGATATATTGTTTTGTGTCAAATCTCAAGCGGATTACAAGCCCTTAGGCAAAGGTGGGAGGTTAAAGGAGGTGATTCAGGTGAATGAGCGGGAGATAAACCATCTACATTGATTTCATAACACAAACCCTTTTTTTTTTTTTTGTATTTCGCGCTCTCATCTATACTCATAATTTTTTATTCACATCTCTACTCCCTACAATTCATTACAACTACAAATAAATATCTACAAACTACCCTTTTGTTTTTACTTTGATGTTTACACCATCGCTTAACCATTTCCCTTTCAACTCATTTTTTTAAATTATATATTTGATATGATTACTTAATTTGGTCTTGAACAACTCTCATTGCCCATGCTACAAAGGGAATTGGCTAAGATACAGTGGATTGGTTAAGATATGGCCCCCTCAGAGTCAACCCAACAATTTATTGTTCTTACAAAAAGAAATCTTGTTAGTGAAAAGCAAATTTATGTAACACTGTAACAGTACCAGAACCAAACCGTGCTATAAAGGTGTGCATTCCTTGGGTTTAATCTGGGTAACCCTGATCAAGGAAAAAAGAGTCTCTTACCGAATAACTAATCTTCCATGGATTCGAGCTTTGCTGGTTGACATCATAGTTATCTGCATGATTCCTCTTGTCTCTGCAAAAAGAGGTTGACATTCCCTTACCTTCCATGTTCCTGGTTCCTGCACAATGCAAGAAAGAGTCCCAATACTGTATACCTGAAATGGGCAACACGTACTCTTAAGGCATCAAACCCATTTCTAAAAGCTGAAGATGAAGTCAATCTAGGTAAACAGAGACCCCAACTGAGCCTTCCAACAGACCCAATATTAACTAATGATTTCATTGATTTCGGTCATCCAAACTCATAGTCCATGGCTCCACGCTAACTAACAAGTCATCCATACAGTTTCTTTGATGCTGTCATGACAAGGCCATCAGGCCATATTGTATCATTTTGCAGAGAGATCTAAGCGCATGGGACTTGAATGAGCGCGAGCGCGCTCATATTTATTCCAATATAAGCATGGTAAGCCATAGATCCAAATGCATGCAATGCAAGCCATTTTCTGTCAGCGGAATCTATACTGTTTCCTGATCATACTGTTGTTAGATTCCTCCCAAGTACTGACTGGCTGGGCGAAGAACATGATCGATCTGCATGGGGGCCAAAGTTAGTGCAGTGGATAAACTCTAAAATCTCTCCACATCAGCGGAATCAACATGTTTGTGTAAAGTATATAGAGATGCCCATGATACAATATATTCTTTTACATCACAAAGCATCCCTGGAAAGAAGACTATTTCAATACAAAGTAATGAATGATTCCAAGTCATCCCACCTGCATATCATAAATCAGATACTGATCTTCTTCTTCACATAAGAAGAGAAGAAGTTATACACCTTAGAGGGACTCTGATTAATCGAATGACACCTCACACCAATGAACTCTAGGATTATATTTCTATCCTGCAGAACCTCAAGGTTCAGCTGTTTTAGATTTAGAGGAATATATCCTTTGTCTAGGCATTATGAGTAAAATACAACTGCATAAACTAACACTAAACAAGTAATACAACCCATCTTTATTATGTTCTTTGATCTTTAAATTAATTAGTCTAAGGAATATATCTTTTAGGCCGGCCTTTTGAACATGGAAATTACTAATTCTTAATTGCGCAGACGCTATGATCGAAAGCCGACCTTAAACCGACGCAATTATGCCATAAGATTATGGAAACTATTCCAAAGGGTGGCATAATGCAGGGTCATTGTCAAAGAATCATGCTCATGCATGATCGAAGGAGCACGCATTTCCACTCTCTCTTAGATCTTTAAGAAAATCTTCATTCCTATCTTAGTTTCTCCCTCTTATGGGCGCCTTTTTGCTCTTTTAGGAATAACAATCTGATCCATTTGAAGCTTCACCATCCCCTATAAATTGGTCTTCAGGATCTCAAATGACTCCACACCACCACCAATCAACACAATCACAACTACTTCTAGTTTTGTAACCCTTGAGCTACTACATAGATCATACAAACTTTTCTGTGCCAGAGATGGAGAGGATTAATGAGCTTGCTAGGATGAAGGCAGCGGTGATCTTCACCAAGAGTTCATGTTGCATGTGTTACAGCATCATGACACTCTTCCATGAAATGGGTGCAAGCCCTGCAGTGTACGAGCTTGACAGGGATGTACGTGGCAAGGAGATGGAGCGTGCCTTGCATAGGCTTGGTTGCAGCCCAACTGTTCCTGCAGTGTTCATAGGAGGAAAGTATGTCGGTTCCGCTAGGGATGTTCTTGGTGCACACCTTGACGGGTCACTCAAGGACAAACTCCTAGAAGCAAAGGCTATATGGTTTTAAACTATATATATAGTACGCTAGTGAAGGATCATGAAGCAAGCGCCATACTTGAACAAGGGAAACAACCCTTGGTCAGTAAATAATGTTGTAATTTCAAAAGCGGTTCTTTTTCTAAGCTTTTGAAAACATTTACCAACTTGAAGAAAAAACAAGGCAAAAGACCTATGTGACATACATTTTAGTCTCCAAATTAATGATCTGTATCAGCTTTTGGAGCAATATTTGAGAAATGTATCTTAAATGACTGAACTGAATGTTTCTGCATCTTTTTCCACTTCCAAAACAGCACACATAAGATTAGTGATAAATGAGTGTTAATGGGGAAATTTCAGTTATGGTCATTATGACATTATCCATAAGAGTCATCAAAGCTAAAATGGTCTAATTATTACTGCGAAAAAAGACTAAAAATAGAGTCAGGCAGTCAGCCAGCATCAGTGTAGGGTTAATATTCAGTAGTGGTTCAAGACCAACTGAATTACCTGTCAACTGTCAGTATAACTTTCCCTCTCATTATCTTTTGGATGCATCGTTTTGATATAAACAAATAGTAAGAGATTTCAATGATCGGAAAGCTTATCTGTAATTCAAGATGCGCAAACTCTGAATGGCAGTGGCCTAACCAACAGCACAACACAACCAAGTCAAATCAGTGTATACATAAGTTATGACGTACTCGACGTGGCACATGGAATTATATATACTGGAACAAGAAAGAGATCCATCCAAACTTGTCTATTCCTTTTTTGGTTAACTTAGCTTATATGGACTTGTCAATTTGTCATGCCACTGTCTTTGCAATTTGAAATAGTTTTTCTGATCCTTGCTTTTCTAGGTCTATTACTAGAGCTTATAGCCTTGTATTTTTGTGAATGGAAGGGAAAGGAAATTTCATAACCAAACCAATCAATTTACATGGACTGATCAAAGGCATCAGGGATTTTGATCTGATGGGAAACTTGATTGCCTTATGTTTATGTCCGTGTCAGTACTCAGCAGTTAGTAAGTATTATATATTGATATCTAGCTACCAAGAAGCCAAAGCACTAGGAAGTAGGAACTCGGTTTATGAACGAAAAGGAGATTGAAAACCCAGAAAGATGAGATGGCCTTATTTGTGTCTGAGAATGGAGTTATATTATGAGTTGCAGGAATGCATAAACAAGCAAGCAAAAAGAAACTTCCTTGCAGAAGATACAGAGAGGCAGGGTAGTATAAAGTATTTTTTTTTTTTTTGAGCAAGTATAAAGTATTAAAGTATAAGAGCAACATGAAAGTATGGAATCAGGCAATGCGAGGCGGAATCAGACCAAGTTGGTAGGCCTAAAGAATCCCACCCACCGAAAGCTGACCCCAACTTGATATCAAGCCATGCCCCTCTACTGAATGTTTGTTCTGAGTATCCAAAGTGGCCCTTACTATATAGAGAACCTTGCAAAATGAATCGTCCATTAAGAATCTCATTCCAACCCAATACTGTTGTAAAATTAATTAGAATAAACTATAACTTATGCTAGCCCAACTATTGATGTAAACTAATCAGAAAAATTATGAGTAGATGTAAAAAAATGGGTCATTAGGCTTGACACGAATCTCAAATCATGATCTCATCTTCTGCTTAATGATATCCAGAGATACCATGTTTATCCATGTAATAACCATGCTAAAACATGTTCCTATGGCTGTTTCTCGGACTATTGGGGGAAGACTTAATCAGGCCAAGCCAAGTTGTGTTATTTTTTCAGAGATGCATTGGCTTGTCATAGTCAAGCTTTCTCTAGGATCATACACATCTCAATTCTCATTAAAGCATGATCCTTTTTACACACTCCTGATTGAAGAATAGGAAGATGAAAGAGAACTTCCTACAGACAAGACTAATATTCATTCCTATAAATAGTCGAACTGGAGAGGTTGAAGTTTCTCCAGCATTGAGCTCCAACCTTCCCTTAGGCATCCTAAACCTATTTAAAGGTCTTGTGACATAATCTTCCTCTGAAGATTTTGCCACAAGACCTGCCTAAAACACTCACTAAATTACAGCTTTTCTCCATACCTAGTATCTAAAAGGCAAGAGGAGTTTGTTGTAATTAGGGGTCCGATATCATGGATAAGGTGACGAAGGTAGCA
Organism: Persicaria maculosa; assembly: GCA_963922045.1. Classification (NCBI taxonomy): domain Eukaryota; kingdom Viridiplantae; phylum Streptophyta; class Magnoliopsida; order Caryophyllales; family Polygonaceae; genus Persicaria; species Persicaria maculosa. The sequence goes on from OY998255.1 coordinate 70,596,181, forward strand.
ACAGAGAATCGGGTAGTGATCTTCAGCAAAAGCTCGTGCTGCCTATCCTATGCGGTGAACATACTGTTCCAAGAGCTAGGGGTGATCCCAGTGGAACACCAATTAGACCAAGACCCATCAGGGAGGGAGATGGAGGAGGCGATCATGAGGATGGGTTGCAACCCGCCTGTGCCTGCAGTGTTCATTGGTGGGAAGCTCGTTGGATCGACCAACGAGATCATGTCCCTCCACCTAAAAGGATCCCTCATTCACATGCTCAGAGCCTTACCAGGCTACATGTACTAATTAAGAAAGAAGACAAGCTTAAGTTGTTCTTATTAATCAAGGGTATTGCTGTCTGTAAGAAGAATAAAGAACTGAACCAATTAAAACATTGGATTAGTTGGTATACTATATAGGGCAGGGATCTTCAGTTCTTATATATATATATCTACCTTTTTTAATGTCTACACACCAATGTTCAGCCCTTTTTAGCTACATCTGCAGCAAAAGCATGTAATGTATTCCCCTTAATTGGTTAATGAAATTACTAGCAAATAATTGACATATTTCAACTTGCTTCATCAAATGTGATATCAAAATTCAACAAATAAAGATACTGAACCACTTATGGAGCACAAGGAGGGGGTAAAAGGGAAAGCAATTTTCCAGAAAATTTGCAGATTCGACAGGGACTTTTCTGTTTCTGCTGTATGCATCTTTCTATCAGATCGGTCAAATAGCATTTTCAAAGTAGGAAAGGAATTCCACTCTTTTTAGGCCTGTGGTTGCTTTATCTTCAGAATTTTAGAACAAGGCATTAGATTCGACAATCCTTTCACGAAATTTCCCCCTCTAATCTTATGTATTTTCCCGGGCTTGAAGAAACAAAAATCATTTGATAAAAAGGGGCGCACCTTAGGGTTTGAATCTACATGCCAAGATGAATAATGAATAATAATCAACAAGAAATTAGCAAGGCACGCACCATAGGGTTTGGAGGAAAGCCGAAAATCGGAGAGAAATGCAATGCAGTGAACAATGGCGGCAATTCTACCATGACGGCCGACGTCGGGGAGGAATATGTTCTGATGGGAGGGGAGAGATCGTAAATTGATCCGGTAAGAGCGGCGATAGTTGCAATAATGGCAGAACAATCAACAGCCATGAGAAAAGAGGAGTCCGAATCGCCGCCGGTCGCAGATCACGGGATAGTATCGTCGACCGTTGGAGAAGACCGCGGGTAGCTTTGGAAATTTCCGGCCCGAAATAGAAAAACCGGGATTGTATCATGTTTATTTACGGGTGTGGGTATATACACCGCGAATCACAAGGCTGAAAATGCAGGTCGACGTGCATCACTTGTGACTAATTAACTTTTAAAAAAAATTAATTAATCCCTTTTAACCATACACGTCTTAAGACGTGCATGATTTGGGGTGTATATAGCCAACGCGTTATTTACCACCATGATCAACATCTATTACTCCCTCCGTTCATAATTAATTGACGTTTTACCACTTAGCACAAGAATTAATAGAGCATGTACTATTTACTCTGTATTATTCAATATTTAAATTAACAATGCAATAATTAGGAGAGAGAAGGGTAATAATAGCTTATTACATGCTTTGAAAATAGCGATAATTAATTAAGAAGGGAGGGAGTAGTACTATTTAGACTCGAGAGAATAAAAAGTGATTGTGGGAAGGGTAGACCTAGATGTTATCAAAAAGATAATTAATTTGAGAGATTCAAATATTTCTAAAACCTTAGTTGATTACGAACCGAGGGAGTATATTTTTTGGTCTACTATCATCATCACCAAGAGGTGTGTGTCCGACTTCGGATAGCCGTGGCTTGAAAAGACAGGATCCACACATGGACATTGTCCCCCACCCTTATGGTCATAGGCAGGATGTGAGCCTTACTCACTTTCAAGGCTAAAATAGAGTTAGCCTCGGTTGTGCCTAAGGGTCGAACCTCAAAATTTGTACATATCTAAGCGGCGCCTAAGCGGACATAGACTAAACTTGATTATTTCTCTATATTTCAATGGATAGAACATGTCAATAATTTATATAATGTAGTAATATCTATAATATCACTCATAAACCCAAATTTGTTGTGCTTAACTAACACTAAAGTCAATAAATGTAAAAGCGTTCGTCCGACGGATAACTTTAAACCTCCTAAAATCCGAAACCATAGGCTTGAATCAAAAGTAAATGCATCCCGACTTGGGGAATAAAAAAAACTATAAGCTGACTAATCCCTCTCCTAGAAACTAAATATAAATAATCACCCGCCTAGGCGGGGACTATACGGAACCTAGGCGGCGCTTAGGCGAAAATCCACCTAGGCGAAAAAATTACTAGGTGCCTTGCCGCCTAGCGCCTAGGCGGTGCCCAGGTGACGCCTATGCGCAATTTTTAGAACAGTGGGTAGAGTTGATTCCAACTCCTACGGGCATATTTCTATCCCCAAGGAAATACGTTACTGACTTACTTGTCAAAGTTGGAATGGAGACAACAAAGTCTATGGCGACACCGATCTCTATTTCACTTATTTCCAAGAGAGGAGGAACACATCTCCTATCTCCAATAGAATATCGTGCTCTAGTGGGTAATTTGCAATACTTAACTCTTACGAGACCTGATATCGGGTTCACTATTAGCTGGCTATGACAATACATGCAATCACCAACGTCTAATCATTGGTGTGCTTTAAAACGGCCCTTGCGATATCTATTGGGTACTTACTTTACATTTTGGCATTAATATCTACTCCAATTCCTCTCAAATCTTACACACTTTTTCAGATGCTCGTTGAGCGGGAGATCGAGATGATTTTGTATCTACCACGATCTATATTTTGTATCTTGGGGACACTCATGTGTCATGGAGTTTATAGGTAACAACGATCGATCGTCCAGTCATCGACAAAAGCTGAGTACAAAGCACTTGCAGACACTACTTTTGAAGTTCTATGGGTTTTGCATCTTCTTGAGGAGTTGAAAGTTCCCCTCATTCAATGCTCAACCATCTATTGTGACAATTTTGGGTGTGGTGAGTCTTAGTTCCATTCCAGTGTGTCATTCTAGGATGAAACATATTGCCCTTGCATATCAGTTTATGAGGGAACAGGTTTATAAGGGGACTCGGGAATCTACAGGTGAGAAGATTACCAATCTAAACAATCCTGTAAATGCAGAAGCAATCAAGCATCAAAACACGAGTAAGAACAATAAAAAACTCCCTTCACTGTTTCATTCATTCCAAAGAGGGAAAGACCCTGTGGCCGCCAACAGCTAAGGTTGCACATTTATGATCCCAAAAATCCTACTCGCCGAGATGACAATCACAGCTTAAACATCCGAGGAACACGTGAGTCTCTTGTGCCCAATGGTTTATTACACATGATCCAAGGAAAACTACCAAAATAACAAAAATGGCACTAAGGAAATGAACATTAAGGATTAAGGAGTGATCAAAATGAAGAGGGAAAAAAGTAGAAACAATAGCATATTTCCACAACATGTAAGTCATGTCAAGACTAATAATCAGCTTGCAGACGGATATCTTAATGAAGCCACTACTTCGTCCAAAGTTTCAAGAGCTTCATTCAATTTCAAGTTATACCTAACTTCTTTTACATTTGTTTTTATAAATTCATATTTAATAATAATAAGAGGGAATTTGCTGTTTTGGACCCTTTTAGACATTTAATTATCTAGTTAACCCCTTCCAATTGTTTTTTAGGCATGTAAGACCCCATTGAATGTTTTTTTGCTGATGCACCCCATCTCGTTCTCTCTTTCTTTCCACACTTGAAGGGCGACTTTTTGAATTAGATCCAGATCTCCGGCGGCGCTTGGCCGGGAAGCCGAGGCTCATCTGCCTCCATGGATCCCGCACCACCGGCGAATTCCTCTGCAAATAGGTCTCCTGATGGCTTGAATCTGTCCTCCAGAAAAACGATCTCGTCTTCGCCGACGGTTTGTTCCCGGCGCGGGGAAGTCCGACTTCGAGGGGGGGATCTTCGATCCACCTTTCTCCCCTCCGTCTCCGACATCTGGGACTCCCTCACCGGCGGAAATCCCTCTCCCCGGGACGCCGTGCTCGCCATCCTCTCCACCTGGACCTTCCTCCGCCCCTCCCAATCTCTCGCTTTCCCCCCTCTCGGTCAGGCTCGAAGGAGCCATCGCCTTGTCCCGCTTCCTACGTCACTATTGGGCTCAATTGAAGACGATGTCGAACTCATTTGTAAATCCAACCACAAAACATCATGGCAGGTAACTTTTCTATCTATCGAAATCGAAATTTGCCCCTCATTTGTGAATCTGGGAATGTTCAAGTGGTGCTAAATGATTTCGATGAGTTATTGATCCGGGAGGAGAGTACTCGATGGCTGCTAGGTATGGTTCACTTGAGGAATTTCTAAGTCAGTAAGTGACAGGCTGATTCCTACAAAGGAACCCTTCAGTTCGATTGCCCACCAAGTGTTCGATGAAAGTTCTGAGTTCATAGAGAAGGAAAATTGAGTTGCTTGATGAAATTTGGTGTGTTGAGAGTGCAACGAGCATAAATAAGGAACAAGCAACTTTGAGTTTTGATTCTGGAGGAGCAGTGGGCGACTTTGAGTTCTCCTAATTTCTGAAATCAACAAAGGCATTGTTGATGGATTAAAGATGCAAGGATTGAAGCTTTGGGAATGATTTTCCTGCAAGGTGTTGTGTTGCAAAAGTCCAGCTGGGTTATATATTATGCAAGATGGACTTCCAACAGTAGACATGTAGGATTTAGTGGCAACTAACTGCAACTCTGATTCATATTCTACAAATCAATTCACTCAAGGTACAAGGCACCAATGATATGAGATGCACAGGTGAATTGGGCATCAAATTCCAACAATGGCATTTGAACACAAAATTTCCTGCTTTGCTAATCTATATCTAATATAATATTAAAACAGATGCTGAAGATGCCACTTGGCAACTTTTGCTTATAAATAGGCTTACGTGGCAACTTCACATGAATTATGGTCCCACCTTTACAATTAATTAATTTTTACTAATCAAATTACTTAATTATTTACCCAAAATATTTATTTGAATTTGAATATTTTGAATTTGAATAGTTGTTAGGTTCTTCCTATATACAAATTTGTAAATACCTTTATCATCTTTTATTTACAAATTTTTTATTTTACCGGTTATTATTGTTACATTAAAAGATAAAGGCTGTGTAATTATTATTATTATTTTATTATAATTGTTGTTGTTGTCAACATATTTAATCATAACAAATCAATATAATAATTTTCATTAAAATCATCTTACTAACAGTAAATAACTGTGACGAATTTGTTGCCTTTATTTTTCTTTCTCACTTCTACATTTCAATTTAGTTTATGGTTCCTTGAATTGATGCCTTTATTTTTCTTTCTCACTTCTGAACTAGATTTTGTATGAAGTAATTGTAATAAATTTGTTGATGATGTATTTTCACACATCATTGTTTTTCCAACAAGACTTTTTTTTCTATTAATGAGTTCGATCTATTCCTTTATACTTTTTTGTATAAAATATTTGTTTAATTTTGAATAAATATTTTTTTTGAGCGATTTTCTATAACAATAATGCATATAACACTAAGAACCAATTTTTATTCAAATTAATTAGTATTTTAAGCTTAACATTTTTCCAATTTTTGATAATCAATTATAAGTATGATGAAAGTATATTAAGACTAGAGTCTCTTACCCTTTTCACCACATTAGAATTTAAAATAGTATAACATAAATCGATCAAATTTGATCCAAATTTATAATTTGTTATTATTAAGAAAGCACGTGTGTGTAAGGCATATGACAAGACTCACTTAAATTGATAAAGTTATAAAACGTAACTGTATAAATATCCATCCGGTAAAACTATTAGTACATAAATCTTAATATATTGGGCTCAACTAGCATTTGTCGAATGTGTAATCCACCTAACAAAATATTCAGTTCTACCTTTCAGCTTATTATGATAACAAATATTTTTTAATGTTCAAAGTAACCAATCAAGTTACTAAAAAAATTAGAAGGCGAAACAAAAAATTTGAAACAATCTCTACATTAGTGCATGCAACAGTGTATATCTAGAAAGGTAGATATTGACGTTTTGCCATATATTATATACTAATATAATATAATCATTATTTTTTCCAAATTAATATTATTTGTCTATATCATTTTCATATCATTATAATATTATAATATATCTAATATATAATGTAAATAAATTATGATAGTATCTTTTAAATAATATAATATATTTTACAAATCCCGTGCGTTACGCACGGGTACTGTGCTAGTTATAATACTAAAGGAGAAGTCGCCTACGACATGTGGCGGCTTCTCCTTTAAAGTAGGATTTGTTAGTTTTTTTTAAAGATTTTTTAATTAGTAGGATTTGTTAGCTTTTTTTATTTAAGATTAATAATAAAAAAGAATTAGATTTAAAAATTAAATTACTAATTAACCTAATTGATATGCCATATCTAAAATAACTAACTAAAACGTAATCTTATTGTTTGGATGAGGATATATGCAAATCCAGAATCTAGAAACTTACGCAGATCTTATCACTTTGTTTTTTTTTTATCACCGATCTTATCACTTTGTAATGTAATCTCTTACTGGATCTATTGCAATCTTATCACTAAAATAATTTAAAAAAAATCAGATTAGTCAATTCCAAGTTTCAGATTGTTATTAATCAGATTAGTCAATTTTTATTTTTATTTCCAATTATTTATTAATTCAAAGTAGATATCTAAAATCAATGATCTCTGATTTGGTTAAAATTTTGAATTTTGAAATTAGTTTTTTTGTTTTTCCAATTCTTTAGATCAACGAATCTGATTTGGTTACAATTTTGAATTTTGAAATTAAAAAAAAAATATTCACATCGCCAAAATCGTAGTATACTACTGTTATAAATAGTACCCTAACTCTTCCTGATTCAATTGTTCCCATTTTTATATTTATTTGTTTTTGTGCTGCTGTGTTGCTTTTATATCTTAATCTAACATAATCATATTTGCAGATGCAGGTTATTGATTCTACCCTAATTTACCTGATTTTAATCCCACCCCAACTCCCCTCTCTTACTTTCCTTCTCAGTTTATTCGATTAATTACGATTCCATTGATTCTACTTGGAATTATGTCCAGTTGTGCTTAACTACTCGGAAAATTGATGTGAAATCGATCGACTTTGTGTTGCTACGTGGAATCCTTAGTCAAGATGTACGTGAAATCATTCAACGTAACACTAAATACTTCCAATGCAATTTGATTTGAAGTTATCTAATTAATCTTTTGGTTTCATCTTATAAATATAGGGGCAAGCTAATGCGGATTTCATTTATTTTATATATGGTTTTAGTTATTTGCATTCGTTCAAACATACTCCATATATTCTCATTCTCTCCGGTGTTTTTTTTCTTTCCTGATTGTCAATTATGATTATCGGTACACAAATCGGTGTGGTTTTGTTCAAACATACTTCGTATATTTCATTATCTAGATGAGTTACTACTACACAAACTAAACAATAGATGAATCCGATGGAATATTATTGTTCACGTATTAAGAATATTAAGATCACTAAACTACAACGATCCTGAACAAGTTCAATTCGGTTGGCAAGATTTTAATAGATGAAAAGTTAATTGTGTTTAACAATTGATTAGTTTGTTTACACAAAGTCGAACACATGAAAGAAGGGCTTATATTTTTATATTTTTATTTATTTTAACTACTTAATAATACTTATAATATTTTTTAATTAGCTCAATTTGATTCCAATTATTAAAGTTTCTTATTATTTAGAATTTTTATATTTTTTCATTATTCAATGTGTTAGAGAATGCTTATTTGTTTGCTACTTAGTAATACTTATAATATTTATGTCAACAATGATAAATGAAATTATATAAACATATATTTTTAAACAAAGATCCGTGCAATGCACGGGGTACTAAGCTAGTTGATTCCTCTAAAAGCAATGGCAGTGAGCAGCTAGGTAGGATGGCATCTTTAGTTAACCCGTTTCGATTAACATCTGATATGTGGACTTGAGATTGAGTTTTTTATATGGTTATCCACTTGGTAGAACGCAATCCTCCCATGGAAGAAGTTGTACATCTTGGTGTTGTTCCTTGTTTTGTTAAATTCCTTGTTTGGTGACACTATTTTGATTCCATATTTCATACTTCCATCTCATCAATTTTATATAAATGTCATCACAATGATTGAAATCAATTAATAGTACTTACAAATGTGTCATCAATGAATAAAAGTCATCAATAAAAAAAGATGTCTTCAATGAAGTGTAATTACGTATTAAGATGACATCAATCGATTTGATTTAAAAAATGGCATCAAATAATTACATTATAAAAATGACATCAAAACACCATTTTGAAAAAGTTGTATCACATTAAAGGAAAAAATGTCATCAAAATACTACTTTGAAAAAATATCATCAAAATACTACTTTGAAAAAATATCATCAAAAATTTGGCATCACGGTAAAAAAAAATATCATCAAAAAATTGACATAAAAAAGTGGCATCAGTCGTTAACAGTAAAAAAAATGGCATCAATGGTCAACGTGACATTACAGTAAACAAAAAATGTCATCAAGGTTTAAAAAAAGTGGCATTAAAAAAGTGACATCCAATTATTTAATTAGAAAAGTGGCATCAAATTGAAAATAAAATATAATAGTAAAATTTTGGCATCAAAACGGTAAAATATGGCATCACTTAAAAAAAATTCCAAACGGGTTGGTCAACGTTGACCGATCAATGGTCAAACGGTTGACCATTGACCATTTCACTCTATTGAAAAGGGGTCTACATAAAACTAATTAAATTAGTTTGGGGGCTAGCTACCTAATTGAACATTCAAAATGGCCACCTACCAAAATCACCCTAATAGTAATAAAGATGAAGTTATTAAAAAATTATTTAAAAAGTTAATATTTTATATAGTTTTATATAAATAATAAAACTTTTAATTAACGTATATATAAATTAACAAATATGATGGATAAGCAAAACACGTTAATTCACTCTTGCTCGTGTAGGCTTGTAGCCCCGTCGAGGTGGGGCCCATTTCAGCCAAAGGGTTTGAAAGAGAAACGGAAAAAATTGTCTCCTCCCTTCGTCGACCTCAACCTCAATTCTCACCTGCTACCACCGGCGCTCTCTGCAGGCAGTTCCCCTCCGGCTTTGTGTTTCCACACTTCCTCGTCACATCGTTTGTCTTCATCGATCTCTCTTCCTTGGTGTTCCCATCAATGGAGGATAACAAATCGGTCGATGAATTATTGGCTAAATTAAGTCATACCGACGACGTTCAACGTCAACATTTCGGAAAGCTCCAATACGGGTACGCGGTGCTCCTCTCTCATCCCCGTAAGGTTCAGGTTCAGATTCCGATTCCAAATCCATCGCCTGCGTAAACAATTTCTTCTTTTATTTTTGTTTTTCCAGATGCGAACATTATAGGAGAAGGTGCAAAATTCGAGCTCCTTGTTGCAATCAGGTTTTCACCTGCCGCCACTGTCACAACGAGGCCACGGTTTCCTCCTACTCCTCTCTCTCTTTCCTTTGTTCTTGTCTGTATCGCAAAAAGTATGATTTTTTTTCCGCCTTGAGTTTGTAGTCTTGTTCTTGATTTCCTCATGTGATTTTCTTGAACAGAGTTCATTGAGCAATCCTAAAGAGCGCCACGAGCTTGTTCGCCATGACGTTAAGCAAGTGCGTTTCCCCCATATTTAAAATCTTCTGTTATATGATTAGTATTTTGAATTGGATTTTGATTGCAGTTGCTGGCTCAATTTGATTTACTTTCCAGGTTATTTGCGCAGTTTGTGAGCACGAGCAACCGGTGAGCATTCTCTCTCTGTCCCTGCGTGTTTGTTGGCCTTGAATTTCGTTTGAAAAGATTTTTCCTTATATATTGGAACGTCCCTATATGTAAATATGATCTTCCCCTTGCTCCATGTTCATTATGATAGAGAACGATTGTTTGGGCTCAAAAAGGTGTTGTAGAGAATGTTTTGATGGGGGCTTGATGGATTTTCAGTGAGGAGTTGGTTTGATTTCCCAATCAATTCCAATACTCTGCTTATACAGTTATACTCATGTAACTAGAAGGATTAGAGTTTGTTTGACACGAGGACCTTATGCATTCGCTCCTTATCAACACTAATAGTTAGCTTATTGGGACAAATAAGCAACTTATAAGTAATCAATGCCTTGCAGCATTGCGCCAAACAGACCCTTAATCTTGTTGCAGTGGCTTTGATATTGTTTCCTTTCATATAAGCTGATACTCTAAGACCATCCACAATGGTTGTATGCAAATGTATTAATGTATATTTTTTCAGACATTTTTGAGCTCCATAGGTTATTTTGAGTGTGTGCAAATGTACACATGCAAATTTGAGCACATCACCTCCCCATGTGTATAAACTTTTACAAAAAGCAAGACAATCAAGTTTGGTTTATTTTTTTTATGATTTTATTTTCTTTTTTGTTTTAAATGAATTGTATTTGAATGGTGTGTAAAAAAAATACACATTTTACCTATGGTGCAAATTACCAAAAGTGATGTGTATTTTTACATATCTTGTGCAAATGTGTACATTTTAACCAAACCATTGTGGATAGTCTAATGAGCTTGGTTCATCCACAAACGCTCTTCTATAGTTCTATGTCTCAGATATTGTTTAAATATATTTGTTGACAGGTTGCAAAAGTTTGTACTAGATGCGGGGTTAACATGGGTGAATATTTTTGCGAGGTGTGCAAATTCTATGATGATGAGGTAGTGGCATTGGTCTTGTTGCATTACTTTTGGAAAGCGTTTTTTCGAGCAAGTTCTCTACTTAATCCATCTTATGGTGACAAAATTGTATCATGTTCAGATTTATTCAAGTAATATTCTTGTTGCAGATCACGAAAAAGCAATTCCATTGCGATGAGTGTGGGATTTGTAGGTAAGCAAGCTTTTTTGACCTCTCTTTCATCTTAAATGATTGCTTTCATCTATATTATTGCCATGGGATGTTTAATTGTTGTTTGATCTAAACTTCAGGGTTGGTGGTCAGGAGAACTTCTTCCACTGCCCAAAATGTGGTATGCACTCTTTGAAACATATGGTGGCTAAATATTTTTGGATAATCATTGAACTGATATTGGTGGCCAATTCTTGTGTTTGAGCATTTCTTATCTTGAATCGTATGTTTGTCTAGCAGTTAACTTGATATATCTCCCGCATTATTTTGGCCTCCAGGTCAATTAAGTCACATTTCTTGTTTGTTGTGAAAATCACAGGATCGTGCTACTCAACAGGTCTGCGTGACAACCACTCATGTGTGGAGAACTCTATGAAGAATTGCTGCCCCATCTGCTATGAGGTTTCATTAATCTCAATCCCAATTGTTTCAGATAGCAAGGTCCTTCTGTCTTAAAGTAATCATTGTTATCCTGTACCGTGTTACAGTACCTTTTTGATTCAATCAAAGTAACTGCAGTCATGAAGTGCGGGCACACTATCCATTCGGAATGCTTTTCTGAGATGACGAAACAAAATCAGTAAATGCTTTACATTCTGTCATGCTCTGTTTTTATTTTTGTTCTGATAGTTATGGAAATACTTGCCATACCTGTCAACCATTGCAAAGGTTCTACTACTTTTCTTGTTTTATCCTCTCACACTGTATTAGTTAACCACTTTGGCTTGCTTACAATAGCTTCATCCATGTATCTATTTAATTCTCGCAGTTCGAATTTCATAACGATTTATCTTCATTTTGGTGCCATTATTTAATGTGATAATTATGAAATGATAGCACTTGCAACCAGAGACACATCATTATATTGATAGCTTCCAAATAGCATTTCTATTCATTGATCAGAGTTGGCAGCATAAGACTATATAATTGTTTCTAAGGACTTGCTATGTTACCTAAAATTGAGAGAAGTTGGTATACCTGCTTAACTGCTTTGATGTCTATATTGAAACAAAAAGTCATACTCAGTGCTTAAAGGTAACTTACACAAGTGAGATTCTGCTATGTTTATGTATATGGAAGAATCTTTTTTTTTGCTGTGTATTTTAGCTTGATGCTTGCTTTCTATTTTTGTGTCTTTCTAGTTTTTGACCAGGTCAGTTTCGCTGCAATATGTTTCATGCTGTGTTTTGCTGTCCTTTAAGCTTTCACATATTTCATATAAAATGAGGTGGCCTGTTTTTCTAAAAGAATGTTTGTTGCTTTAATAAATAAGGTATCGTTGCCCAATCTGCTCCAAGTCGGCCCATGACATGAGAAGAACCTGGGAGAGATTAGATGAGGAGGTATTTAATTTTTATTTCTACGTGCTTTTAGTTCTTGCTTATGGATCATTGTTAGTCTCTACCACCTTTTCTGTGATGATATTCGTCCAATCACACTAGACAAAGAGTTCTGTTTATTCACAGAACATTAGTGGATAGGGATTACCTTTGGATATGAAATTAGTTATATATTATTTAGGTTTTTGACAAGATCAAGACACCATTTGACAGACCGAAGATAACATTGCTGTACACCGAATTTCGAACACTTGCCTTGTATACAGGGTGATGTATATGGTCTGATGTCATTTGAATTCCTGTACTGCTAAGTCTGAGAGGGTAGTCTGTTGCTAGCCTAAGTGATACTCTCATGGTGTCGTCATCTCTTTTTGTTTTTAAGATAGGAGAAATGTATTATTACTCCTTTTGTTTGTGATGAACAATAGTGGAAAAGAAACCATGCCTTTGATTCTAAATGAGTATATGAATCATGTTAGTGGAAAGTTATTGCTTGGGATGCCTGGACCATCTGAATTGACAAGAAAATCAGAATTGGTGAGGTCAAGAAATTAAATGCACAGTATGAGATGATTAAAGGGATTGACAGAATCTACAAAAATGAACTTTAAAGAGCTGAAACAATATGATTAGCTAGTTTGGCTTCGATTATTCGTGCAAGAACTGCTTTGATATGAATATGAAGCGATATGGACGCAGGTTGAGTACTTAAATTACTAGTAGAATCTGTGGCTTTACTATAGTATACAGTACAAAATTATTACGCCTCATCTTTGAATTTTTAAATGTTCATTTGTGGACAGAACTTGACTGTCCTGCTTTTAAAATAGACTTAACATCCTGATTGATATTAGCATTTACTTATAAAACCTCAAATACACACTGACTTAATGTTAAATCTGTTCTCAGATTGAAGCTACTTCCATGCCTGATGAATATCATTACAAGGTACGTTCTTCACCGTTTTTGCCTCTCGACCTGGACTATTTGACCTCATCTGTTTGTCAGATGAAAATGGATGTGACATAAGGCAAATGGGTTAACCTGACATGTCATCATCCATGGTCTGAGACTCTGAGTAAATTCTCTGGATTAACATATTGTAACAGTGGAGAATCATTGGTTCTGATCACTAACTTCAGATTCATCCTTCTTTTAGAAGGCTGGTGGGTTGGGAGGGAGGATACATGCCCCCAAACCCATCAATGATTCTACGTAATATGGATGCTGAAAACGAGACTGTTTTAGCAGGTGAATATCCTCTGCAACGACTGCAGCAGCACGACCGAGGTGTTCTATCACATATTCGGGCACAAGTGCAGTGAATGCAGTTCATACAACACCCGGGTAATTTCAAGAAAGGATGGCCACCAGGAAACCGCGCCTGTAAACTAGATTCAGGTCTTTCTTGTTTCCAATCCTTCATGTGTTTGATTGCATAATAAATTCACTTTCTCATTGAGTCATTCAATTCCATATCACTCATGTCAAATAAAATCAAAGTGGAGAAAATTATGTTGCTTGAACTTTGAACAGAAGATAGTTTTAGCAATTCAGAACGCATCATTTCTCTTCCCCGTCTTTATTTTCATTGTACGCTCATTTGATTCATGTTTTGTGTATTTTCCCCATCAATCAAAGTGGAGAAAATTATGTTGTGTATCTTCCCCGTCTTTATTAATTTTAAATGTAGCTCACAACATTAGATAAAATATGATTCAAAATGCAAAATATAAATAAAGTTAACAAGAAGGGTACATGTAATTACTTAACTGATTTTTATTTATAATTTTTAAGAAATAAAAAAAAACAATGTAATTGATTGGGGTATACTAATATAGGAGTATTTATTTGTTTCATAGAGGAGTATAAACTAATTAAAAAATCAAGCAAATCTATTTATATGATGTATATGCATTAAGCAACCTTTATTAGTTTCGGTAGAAATAATAATTGGTTAAATTGGAAACAAAGGAGTTGTATATTTATAATTTTATAATATACTTATTTTGGTAGTGCCTTAGGCCATCTCCTATGGTAGGCTAAAAATTGGGTTTTGGCCTAATTTTACTCCCACCATAGGCCAAAACTCAATTTGGCCTTTTTATTTTTGGGCTATTTCTAAAAGAAAGGCCAAATTTGGCTTCCTATTTTGGAATGCCAAATGCTATTATTTATTTATTTATTTATTTTTAACTATTTAATATTTATATAAATCTATACATAATATAATTATAAATCTATATATTATATAATTATGATTTTAATTAAAAATAAATGTTATAGTATTGTAAAGATATTCAAGAATTCTTCGATATGACTATAATATTTGACATATTTGAATTATCAGTGCATAAATAATATTTTTAGAAAATGACATTAATCTTTTTTTTATTATAAATTCATCAAAATTATAATAATAAAATAAAGATATGATTGAGTGACGAAAATGAGATGTGAAAGTTCATCATTACATTAGTATTTATTGGACGTTTAGCCTACCAAAGTTGGCCTACAGGGGGAACCACAACATTGTATAATAGGCCAAAAGAGAATATTCTATAGAATATTATCTTTTTGTATGCTATTTTTTCTAACCAATATAACCTACGGTGGGAGATGCCCTTATATTGGTACTTTTTAAGGTTGATTTTTGGCAACTTGCACTGCGCTTTTAATCATTAGACATCGCCTAAGGTGGGTTGATTTGCAACAATCATAATCACCGATAGATAAAGTTGTAATTCGAAAGTAATTTAAAGATGATAAAGAAAAAATGTTAACTTGATTGTATTATGTTGTACTTAATAGAAATTTATAAATATTGCCTTATTTTATACAAAGAAATCAATATCTTATTCGTTAAAAATTCTATAAATAGGACAACAACATCAAAATCAAATTTATATCAATACGAAACTATGTGCTAAATTTGACTTTTGTCTATCCAAATCTATAGTATTATAGATATTTTCCACCAGTCTTTAGCACATCACAAGGGTTTATTTTTAATTTAATAAACGATTTTGTATTAAAATAATGAAGTTCGAGATTCGCCATAACACACAAGAAAATAACGAATAACGAAAGAACACACACGATTTGTTGACGCAGTTCGGGTAAACCCTACTCTGCGGGATCTCAAGAGGGGAGATCCGATCCCAGAGTTCACTATGTTGCAAGAAGAGTTACAAACCAAGCAATGGCGGCAGAGCACAGAAACAAGTAACCCGGGAACCTCAAAACCAAGCTAAGAGACAACAGTAAGAGAGAGGAAGAAGAGATGCCCCCTGAAAGACAACCGAGAATCTTCAGAGAAGATTCTCACGGAGATCGAGCCACCCAACCACCAAGGATGCTCGTCGGACCACCGTCTTCAAGATTGAGCTCACTCCAGAGCTATCGCCGCCAGACGCTCTCTCTCTATGTATCTAGGGTTTTGTCAAAATGAGGCTCAAGAGGCTACAGTACCCGGAAAGGTGCTTATATACCCTACATGATTAGGGTTTAGTAAGCCATCTCCAACGGTACTAAAGCCCATGGGCTTAAGACATTTTCACAAATCTGAGATAGCCCAACAAATAGGCCCAAATCAGACAAAGCTCGGTTTTGAGTCTTTAATAATGAAATTATACACATGCACCATATGATATAATGTGGTTGCAACTTTTAGGTCAAGTGATCCATACTTAGACATATATGTCTAAGGGTACTTGTAACCTAATATGCATCCAAAACATTATAACCTGAACATGTATACAATTTCATTACCTTGTAAGGTCCTAAAGGTAACTTAAATGTGAAAGTGCTCATGCCACACATTGTTCTAGCTATTACAATAACAAGTTTAAATCACAACAATTGCCCTCTTAAACTTGTCATCAGTACTCTCAACTTGCCATCATAGGATCCTGGTTGCATCTCCCGTCCGTCCTCGATCCAAGTGTGTGTCAGTGGCTAAGGAGCATCCCAAATGTGCAGGGCATCCCTGCAGTAAGCAAATTTGTCAGCTATGACAATTTTGGTGCCAAAATCAGAAGGGTTCAATTCACTTTTAATCTTGCACACATCAAGAACTTTATGCTTCACTTTCTTTCTGATATGATGGAATCTGACATCTATATGCTTAGTTCTTTCATGATAAAGAGGATCCTTGCACAAATATATAGCACTTTGGTTATCAAGATAGACAATAGGCAGATAAGACTTCTTTTCTATTTCCTCTAGAAGCCCCCTGAGCCAAATAGCTTCCTTGGCTGCCTCAGAGGCAACCATATATTCAGCTTCAGTGGAGGAAAGAGCTACTACAGATTGCTGTTGAGATTTCCAAGACACACAGCTACCAGCCCAAGTAAAATAATAAGCAGTAGTTGATTTTCTATTATCCTTATTTCCAGCATAATCAGAATCAACAAAGCCTATCAAGTTGTTTCTAGAGCTGTGTTCAGAATATACAAGACAATTCTGTTCAGTGCCACACATGTATCTCAACAGATATTTCATAGCATTCCAATGGGGTTCACCAGGGTTAGACATGAATCTACTCAATACACTGATAGCAAAGGCAATATCTGGTCTAGTGCAAAGCATAGCATACATAACAGATCCAACATCAACATCATAAGGCACTTTGCTCATTTTCTGAATTTCAGTTTGGGATGTAGGGCATTGTTTCTTAGACAACTCTAGATGCCCTCCTAAGGGTACCACAGCAGGTTTAGAGTTAGCCATTTGAAACCTATCCAAGACTTTATGAACATATTCAGATTGGGACAACCACATAAGTTTTCTTTTTCTGTCTCTGTTGATTTTAATAC
The DNA here is from genome assembly GCA_963922045.1 of Persicaria maculosa. Taxonomy (NCBI): domain Eukaryota; kingdom Viridiplantae; phylum Streptophyta; class Magnoliopsida; order Caryophyllales; family Polygonaceae; genus Persicaria; species Persicaria maculosa. Next base: position 70,613,399 of record OY998255.1, read on the forward strand.
CAAGGATTTTCTGAGCCTGACCTAAATCTTTCATGTCAAAATGCATTTTCAAGTCCCTCTTAACTCCAGCAATGAGAATCTTAGAATTAGAAATAATAAGAATGTCATCAACATACAAGAGCACATATAAGGGAGACTTAGAACCAGCACCTTTGAAATAAAGACATGTGTCATACTCACTTCGATGGAAACCAAGCTTAGACATGCAAGAGTCAAATTTCAGGTTCCACTGCCTAGGTGACTGTTTTAACCCATAAATAGACTTCTTAAGCAAACACACATGTTCAGGTTTAAACTTATCTACAAAACCTTTAGGTTGAGACATGTAGATAGTTTCATCAAGCTCACCGTGTAAGAAGGCAGTTTTGACATCCATTTGTTCAAGTTCCCAATCATACACAGCAGACATGGCAAGCAACAACCTCAATGTTTTGTACTTAACCACTGGAGCAAATATGTCATTATAGTCTATGCCCTCTTTTTGAGTAAACCCTTTGGCCACTAATCTAGCTTTATACCTAGGAGGTTCACTAGAATTGACACCATCTTTTAATTTGTATATCCATCTGCACTGTATAACTCTAGCTTTTTCAGGTTTCTTAACAAGAATCCAAGTGTCATTAGCTGTCATAGATCCAATTTCCTCACATATGGCCTTAACCCAGTTTTTAGAATCAGCACATTTGACAGCAAGCTCATAAGTTTCAGGCACAAATGGATGTAATACAAGATCAGAGGCAAGCAAGCAATACTCAACAATATTGTTCAGAAATTTTTTGTTTGGGATTCTCACCCTAGGCTCTCTATCCCTAGTTAATTGATATTCAGAGTAATCATGCCGAGGAACAGAAATAATCACACCAGAATCACAGTTATCACCAGCAGAAGACTCATGTGCAGAAGAAGAAGAAGAGCTAGGGTTAGAATGTAACTCCCTTTGCTGAATTCCCTCCCTTAATTGTTGAATATGGTTGCTTCTAGCTTCATTGGGATCACCAGAAGCAGATTTGGAAGCCACAGGCTCCACAGGCTCCATGTTTTCATTTGCTTCAGTCCCCCCTTGGGGGGGTTGAGATGAGGATTGAGCACTGGAGTCTGCAGGTGAGAAGTACCCAAGGCCAAACTCCTCTTCATCATTCCCAGGAGGGAGATCATTCTGATTGAAGAAATGTCTTGGTGGGAGAGAGGCAGTATCGGTTCCTGTGTCCCCATTGGTATCTTCCTGCTCAAGAGAAGTAGTTAGTACAGATTTTAAAGGAAATTCAAGCTCATTGAAAGTCACACTCCTAGAGATGATAACCTTATAGCCATGAGGCTGAATAAGGAGGATCTTGTATCCTTTTACACCATCTGGGTAGCCTAGCATGACCCCCTTTTGGGCCCTAGGGTGCAGCTTCCCCTGTGACACATGAGGGTATGCTGCACACCCAAATGGCCTAAGGTAGGACATGTTAGGCTTCTTACCAGTCCACATCTCCTGTGGTGTTTTGAAATTCACCACAGAAGATGGAGATCGGTTGATGAGGTAGGCTGCTGTAGTAACAGCTTCCCCCCACAAGGAGTGTTTTAATCCAGAACTAACCAACATGCATCTAGCCTTTTCTAGTAATGTTCTATTCATTCTCTCAGCTGTACCATTTTGTTGGGGTGTATAAGGAACAGTTAAATGCCTTTTTATGCCATGTTGCTTACAAAAATCATCAAATTCAGCATTGCAATATTCAAGGTCATTGTCAGTTTTGAGACACTTAATCTTTTTGCCATTTTGATTTTCAACTAAATTCTTTCAGGTTATAAATGTTTGACATGCTTCATTTTTGGTTCTCAACAAATAAAGCCAAACTTTCCTAGAGAAATGGTCTACAAATGTGATAAAGTATCTCTTACCTCCAACTGTCTCAACCTGTGCAGGCCCCCAAAGATCAGAGTGAATGTACTCTAGGGGCCTTTCAACAACATAAACAGACTTACCAAATGCATGCTTAACCTTTTTACCAAACACACAGTTTTCACAAAAGCCAAGGTCCACAGGTTTCTGATCAATCAAGCCATGTTTATATAAATATTGCATGCCACTATTTCCTATATGACCTAGCCTAGAATGCAGTAATTTGGTCTGATCTAAACTCATGGATCCATTATTACTAGCAACATTCATTTCAGGTGAGGACACTACAAAGTAGAGTCCTCCCTTTTTGATGCTCCTAATAATGATGGTACCATTCTTGATGACATCCCTAACACCATCTTTAACATGAAAAATGCAACCCAAATCATCAAGCACAGACTCAGAAAGGAGCCTTCTCCTCAGTTGTGGTACCCACACAACATTTTGGAGAAGCCTTGTCTTACCATCATACATGCATATAGGCACATTACCAATTCCTTTGATTTCTAAGGAGGTATGGTCACCTAATTTGACCTCACCCCCTTCATACACCTGCAGAGAACTGAAATCACTTTTGTTAGGTGTAGAGTGCACAGTACAACCTGAGTCAAGGATCCAGGAATCATCAGAAAAATGGTAATTATCAGCAACAAGCAATTCACAAGGATAATGAGACTCAAGCACAGCAGCAGATTGATTTTGATTTTTATCAGCCTCATCTCTTTGTTTCTTATGACACTCCTTTATATAGTGACCATAAATCCCACAGTAGTGACATTTCCTGTTTTTCTTATCAGAATTAGATGAACTAGCAGATTTATCCTCATTCTCAGATTTCTTATCCTTGTTCTTATTCTTGTTCTTCTTTTTCTTGCCTTTTACCATCAACACCTCAGTTTTAGCCTCAGTTTTAGTGTTGTTATTGTTGCTATTGTCAGCCTTGTTCTTAAACACTTTCAGACTCTCATTCTTTTGCACAATAGACTCAAGAATTTTGTCTTTAGTTATAGACTCTTGGCTGTACTGTATAACATCTTTTAACACATCAAACTGAGGAGGCAGAGAATTCAACAACAAGATAGCCAAATACTCATCTTTTATAGCATCCTTTTTATCACATCTTTCTAAATCCTGGGTCATTCTCAAGAATTTATCCAAGTTAGATTGAAGTGACTGATTTGTATCCATTTTGAAATTAAACAGACGACACAAGATGGCAATTCGACTAGGCAAGGATTTGGTCAGGTAAAGATTTTCCAAAGTACCCCACAACTCTTTAGGGTTAGAAATACTTACAACCTGATGAGCCACATTGTCAGACAGCCGTATAAAGATCTCTGAATGAGCAGCATCATCCAAATCCTTCTTGACTGCATCAGTGGCTCCCTCTGGGTACTGTCCCAGAACAGTCTTCCAACACTTTTCCTTAATGAGTATGGCCTTAAGCTTAAGCTGCCATATAGAGAAATCAGAGGTACCATCAAATGGTTTGATTCTCATCCCATTATCCGCCATTTTTGTACCTGTAAAACAGTGCACAGTCAGATATTGGAATATGAAAAGCTTAAGGGAAGACACACAGTAAAAACCCTAGAACACACAAGTAACTAGGAGATAACACACTATAACCAAGGATTGAAGGGAGATCTAGAACTCTGGGAACACACAAACACAAACACAATATTTTTTTTTTTGATAAACGACGACAAAGTAACAAGCGGAAGCAGAACGACAAAAGATATTCAAAGCGATTTCCAGATCCAAAACCCTAGGTCGAAGACCCCAAATCTCAGATCTGGCCAACTCAAGCTCTGATACCAATTTGAAGTTCGAGATTCGCCATAACACACAAGAAAATAACGAATAACGAAAGAACACGCACGATTTGTTGACGCAGTTCGGGTAAACCCTACTCTGCGGGATCTCAAGAGGGGAGATCCGATCCCAGAGTTCACTATGTTGCAAGAAGAGTTACAAGCCAAGCAATGGCGGCAGAGCACAGAAACAAGTAACCCGGGAACCTCAAAACCAAGCTAAGAGACAACAGTAAGAGAGAGGAAGAAGAGATGCCCCCTGAAAGGCAACCGAGAATCTTCAGAGAAGATTCTCACGGAGATCGAGCCACCCAACCACCAAGGATGCTCGTCGGACCACCGTCTTCAAGATTGAGCTCACTCCAGAGCTATCGCCGCCAGACGCTCTCTCTCTCTATGTATCTAGGGTTTTGTCAAAATGAGGCTCAAGAGGCTACAGTACCCGGAAAGGTGCTTATATACCCTACAGGATTAGGGTTTAGTAAGCCATCTCCAACGGTACTAAAGCCCATGGGCTTAAGACATTTCCACAAATCTGAGATAGCCCAACAAATAGGCCCAAATCAGACAAAGCTCGGTTTTGAGCCTTTAATAATGAAATTATACACATGCACCATATGATATAATGTGGTTGCAACTTTTAGGTCAAGTGATCCATACTTAGACATATAATGTCTAAGGGTACTTGTAACCTAATATGCATCCAAAACATTATAACCTGAACATGTATACAATTTCATTACCTTGTAAGGTCCTAAAGGTAACTTAAATGTTAAAGTGCTCATGCCACACATTGTTCTAGCTATTACAATAACAAGTTTAAATCACAACAAATAATTTATAATTAAACTTCAAATAATCATTAAAATGGCCAACTATATATCCACCCTAGCTTATATTTTAGAAAAAAATAAAGATTTGTAATTTAATTGAATAAATTATACTAATGAGATAGTTTTATATATATATGTAATAAAATAACGACAAATTTTAATTAGCAGAGGCCAGAGGGAGTATTATTTAAACAGTACTCCCTCTGTCTCATATTAACTGTTGTTTGTCTTTTTCTGTACGCTTTTTAAGGAGCGAAAAACTCTATAAAATATTAATTTTTTAATTAATTTTTTTAATATTTTTATACTAATTACTAATAAATATCAAATTATATAAAAAAGTTAATTAAAAAAATAATATTTAATAGAGTTTTCCGCTTTTTAAAAAGCGTGTCAAAAAACAAAAAGACATTTAATTTGAGACGGAGGGAGTATTATGTAAAGTAGATTTGGGATGACTCATACAAAAAAGGATAAGATAGTGTAGGTTGGAATGACCCCTTGCCCTATTGGTAAGGGAGAGGTAACCCTTGCAAGAGGTCAATGGTTCAAATCCCATTATTTACAGCTTTGTGTAATTAGTGGGTGCTCAAACTTTCATTAACCATTATTTACACCTTTGTGTAAGCCTTCATTAACCATCCAATCTCTACCCTTACTCTTTACTCTTAATGAAACCAATTACTCTTTACTCTTTCTCTTAACCCTTACTCTCTCTTAAACCCTAAACTCCTCCTTCCCTAATCTCTACCTTTCTATTCCAATTTCACGTATTCATGGCTTGATCTATGTTGGGACATGACATATTTACACCTTTGTGTAATTAGTGGGTGCTCAAGCCTTCATTAGCTTGGGTGAGCCTACCTGGTGGCTTGCTGCCTGACTTACCCGGTTCGCGTCCTTTGCAAGCTAGGGCTCGGACCTAGTCGACAACCTCGAAACCCCACGTCACAAATATATATATATATATATATATATATATATATATATATATATATATATATATATATATATATATATATATATATATATATATGACAATTTAAAAAATGTATCTCCATATATAAAGCAAGCTGAAGATAATTAATTAAGTAGTCTACAACCCTGAAATCCATAAATATTTAAACAAACGTAGTTTGAAAAATTGATGAGAGTTTGTGCGTGGAAAGCAAGTGATTTTGTGGGAGGGATGCCAATATATATAGGGGTATAAACCAAGTGTTACATTATAAAGTTTCCTTATTTAGAGTTAATTAAAGATATTTATACTTTATGAGATGAAAGTATTTGTAATTGTTGATTATGTAAGTGTAGTATGTAATACTATGATTGATGTTGCGGTTTTAGTTTAGTAGTTCTGTTTTAATTATAAGGTTGAGCGATTATGTTTGTAATTTTTGTATAATTGGAGGAATTATGTTTGTAAATATATTTATTTCATTAACCTATCACTATGTATTAGTAGCTGCTATTGTCAATCGAATTTGTATTTTGGTTACAATCAGTATAAATTGAAATTTTAAATCTTTTTTTGTTGGATATAAACATTTATAGAGTAAAATATATAAATAACGTTTTGTTGAAAGGGTCACATTGGCAACAATACAAATATGAAATAAATAATATTAGTATTTTTTTTAATTAAAAGTTTAGTAGGGGGATTTGAATTGTGAACATCGTTTGGTATAGTAGAATGGTTAAATTCAAGAAAAGAGATACAGAAATATCATTTGTTGATGTTGTTTTTTGGAAATAAGTGGTTGTGTCACATAAACAAGATAAGATAAAGGATTGAGTAACAAAGTCAAAAGTGGGGATAAGAAAGAAAAAGAAATCCGATTTGCTTAGAATAAATTGGGATTAAATGTAGGTTTAGCTATAATTAATTTATGAAGCAATATGTAATGGACTAATTAATATCTAATGTTACTTTTTTTTAAGCATATAGTAATGTAACTAGATATACAAATTAGATTCAAATGTGCACGTCTAAATAATTGTACGGTCTTTCTATCCTATACCTTAAGGCATATGATAAGCATCTAAATTGAAAAAGATTTTCTAATAAAAGAAAATATCGACCCTAAAAATCTAATTAAAAGAAAAGTTAAATTAATTAAAATTTGAAATATAATTCTAAATTTGGACTCTTATCATATGCCACATGATAGAAAAAGCGATAATCGTAAAATGAGTGATATAAGGGTCGGAATTGTAGTATGAAGTATCAAGTTAAGATAGTAATATTTTTATTTTGAAAAAGGTAAGATTTTTAAATATCAAATAAATTCATTGTATGATAAATTAAGAAACCAAAGAATAAGCAATATATAAAATCATTTATGTATATTGAAAGATGTGGAAAGTAGTTAACCTGTGTCGAACCATTTTTAAATGTCCATAATTTTTACTCGAGTTTTAATTAGATTCATATATATATATATATATAGGGGTGGCTCCTGTGGGAACACCCCTTAAGGTGGGAACGTAAGAACAGATCTGAACCATAGAATTAAAAGAAATTAAGGGTCTAGATTAAACCTAATTTATTTTTTTATTTTAAAGGAAAACTAGTGGGCCCTACATTCACACATGCTCACGCGCATGATTGAAACTACCCTTTGTTATTGTTTTCAAATTTCAACCGTACCAAATTAGTGAATTACCAATACACTCGTACTTTTTATTTTTATTTTTCTTCATTTTTTCATTTTATTTTTTTATACATTTGTTACCAACAAAATTGTGATGAAATCAATTATCTGGTTAACTTATAAATATTATTCATATTTAAGAAATAATTATTCGGTTAAATTTATATAGATTTTTCATGCATAAGGGAACGATTGTTTACAAACTTATTATTTTTTTTTTTGTTTTTACATTTGTTATTGAGATAATTTAGTTCAAATTTAATTATTCGGTAAAAGTGGAAAACTTATTCATATTTAAAGATGATTATTCGGTTAAATTTTAGAAATGATTCGGTAAAATTTGAGAGATTATTCATTTAAATTATAGATATTATTTGTATTTAAGAGGAACATTAATTACTTATAAATTTATTATTTTGGGAAGGTTTAAATAATAATCAACATCTTACAAAAAAGAAATTATTCGGTTAAACTTGAGAGATTAGTCGATTAAATTAGAGAGATTATTCGTATGTAAGAGAACGATTGTTTATGCATTTATTAGTTTTAAAGAGGTTAAAAGGATAATAACATAATTGTACATTATTCGGTGAGACCTCCAAAATTATTCGGTTACATTTTAGAAATTATTCGGTTAAACTTGAGGGATTAGTCGGTTAAATTAGAGAGATTATTCGTATGTAAGAGAAGGATTGTTTATGCATTTATTATTTTAAAGAGGTTAAAAGGATAATGACATAATTGTACATTATTCGGTGAGACTACCAAAATTATTCGTACATAAGAAGACGGAACACAGTATTTATTTGTAAAATTATATTTTAATAACTACGAATAATCACCCACTACAACATATAAATAAAAAATATGACATACTATTTTAAAAAATCCAAAGCAGGTCATAGAAATGAACAACAATCCAATACTATAATAATTGCAAAAAGAAAAAGAAAAAAGTCATTATGTTAAAATGGCAAAATGAAACAAAAATTTTACCCACTGTGTAGTCGTGTACAGTTAGTGGTGAAGGTAATGCATCTCACGCGCTATCTATTGTAGGTAGATGTACAAATTAAGAAGGCGGGACCCACTTTTTATTAAAAAAAAAATTAAAAATCTTAATTAATCTGAACCCTTGATGTCATTCTATTCGATGGCTCATATTTGTTCCTATGTTCTCATCCTAAGGGGTGTTCTCATCCGATCTATATTCTCTCTCTCTCTCTCTCTCTCTATATATATATATATATATATATATATATATATATATATATATATATATATCAGCGGAAAAAGTATTTCCATATTCACTAATTTATTGTTATTGTAAAGTTGTAACTATTTGTAAGTATCACATATTATGAGTTTTAAACCTTCAACAAAATATATATTGCTAGCTTGTGCATGCTTCCCTGGATCCTTGTCTTGTTTGTAGCATACATATTGCATAGCTCTTTAATGGAATCAAGCTGGCCAATTCAACGGGCTTTGAGGCTTTGAGCACACTTTTGAGTTTTGAGGTATCGTTCATATATTCACACTTGATAATTACAACAGAATTAGTCCTCATCATACAAATGAACGGAGGCCTTTTGCACCAAAAAAAATGAACGGAGGCCTTATCTTCACCTAAAAAAAAAAAAAAAAGTTGATTTGGGCACTTTTTTTTAATTACATAATAATTCAAGCTCAGATATATTTGTAGCTCAAGAGGCCGATAAGTTGGCAGATGGATGAATCGCCAAACATATAATAAAACTCAAAAAGCAAGAAAAAAAGAAAGTGCAATCACACGTAACATGCACTCTGAAATGAGCGAATTAAACTAATTAAGCAGAACTAAAACCGTAAAGTTGATTTGGGCACTCAAATTATAAGTCTATCGGGTTATTGGCCCAATATGCACTCAAATTATAAGTCTTTCCTTCCTTCCTTCTTTTACCACTTGAGCTAGATAACAATCTTGTTCCAAATATCATTTAAAGATGTTATATTGCCTTAAAAATACTAAATATATGTAAAAAAAAAATTCCGGGTAGTGGGGTGCTCCCCCTAGCTCCGCCACTGAAAATAGCTTAATTTTTTCAGACCTTAAAGTTATTGTGCAAGGATCAAGAAGAGTGTTTTTCAATCAACTCGACTAGTTTTTATAAATAGAACTGTAATATATAGATGTTACATACAGGGATGGAACCAGAAAGATTTGAGCGGAGGGTCACCATAGTAGTAGATAATAAGATCGAGAAAAAAGTCGTAAAACACACAACGTGTTCGATAGTATAAACTAGTGTCAAACGATATTACAAACTACTACAAAGATATAAAACAAAAATAAGGATATAAAACGAAATAAATAAACATTATATTCTTAATATGTAATAATGTATAACTAGTGACAAAATCCCGAAACGACTATTGACAAGATTATCTTTGTATAATTTCACAACTAGTCCTTATATCACTTTTCGACCTTCTCCATCACCCGTAAGGATATAAAACGAAATAAATAAACATTGTATTCTTAATATGTAATAATGTATAACTAGTGACAAGATCCCGAAACGACTATTGACAAGATTATCTCTGTATACTTTCACAACTAGTCCTTATATCACTTTTCGACCTGCTCCATCACTCGTTTCTGCCGCTTCCTCTTCTTCTTCCTCATCGCACTAGTCCATCTGCTTTCCAGGTGACCCCGCCTTCAGTCGTTCATCCAGAGGATCCGTCGACAAATTGCTCAACTTCATCAGCGGCGACCCTTCGTTCATGTGCTCCAGATTTGTTGTGTTTCCATCGATGGCATGCCTCGGCCAGCAAAGACAAGGGTTTGGAGTCGTCTCGGCCAGCAGCGACGACGGTTTGGAGTTGCCTCGGCCAACAGGGATCGACCAGCAGCGACGAGCCTTTGGATCAGTTGCCTCGTCCTTCTGCTGCCATCGTCGTCGATCTACTTCTAATTCGCCATAGGCTTGCTCTTCCGCATCCTCGTTCTTGAGGTCTTGCCTCAGTAAATCGATGGCGCCATCGTCGTCTTCTAGCAGCAGAAATGCGGAATCGGCGTCGTCCGGAAAGAGCTCATCGCTGAGCGTGATCGTCGGTGAGGATTCCCACCCCTGTGGCCACAAATTCCTGTATGAACGCAACGATTCAAAGTCGGTTCGATCGGTCTGATCTAAATTGACGAAGCTTCAATGTTGGGAGGATCTGCACAACCCCAATTGAGTTTGAAAACCCCAAATCAAAAACAAATAGCAATTGATTTCTTCATATGCTTCATAAGATTTGTTTTACTTATTGTGAGGGTTTGCGAAAAATAAGAAGAACCTATGTGCAATTTCATTGAAAATGTCATGTCAATAGTTGTTTTGAGATCTTGTCTAAAGCCCTTATGAAAATTTAAACTTGCGTAACTTCTTACCAAATTCTCAAAATAAGTGATATAACATATGGTTTCGAAGCTCTCGATATGAATTATAATATGTGAATGTCAATTTAAGTAAAATATAAAAGTATTATAGTCTTGAAATAAAATTAAAGTAATTAATACACCTACAATTTTCAAACATTCATAACTTTTTACTTAGATGTCGGATTAGAGTGTATTATATATCAAAACGAAGCTATCGACGAGGAGTATACACCTAGGTAATTTTTCGGATGAGGGGGGGGGGGGTCACGTGACTCCCAGAACCCCCTCTAGCTCCGCCTCTAATTACATAGGAGTATAAGGATAATCTAAAACCCTATTAAGATAAGATTACAATCACAACTAGATATTCATAAACCATATATATTAGGATAAATACAAATCTTATCATATCCTCAATAGCCCCGACAAGCTCATGGTGGATGAACCAAGAGCTTGGAACGCAACTGTTGGAATCGAGCGATGCCCACAACCTTGGTGAAAACATCAACAATTTGATCATGGCAGCGAACATGAAAAACAATGAGATCACCTTCCTGAATTTGTTAACGAACAAAGTGATAGTCTAACTTGATGTGTTTAGACTATTGATGGAGAACTGGGTTCGCAGATAGGAAAGTGTCGTTCATGTAACCAGATGAGTTCGGCAGTGGCAAGAGAAATGGCGCGATACGCGGCTTCTGTACTTGAGTGAGCAACAACCTTCTGTTTGCGAAAAGCCCAAGTGATGAGGTTGCCATCGAAGTAAAGAGAGAAACCATGTTGAGACTTGCAGTCGTCTGGATTAGAATCCCATCTAGCATCACTGCAGGTAATAAACCGATCATCATGAGCAGACCGAATGACAAGGCCATAATCGACAGTGCCCTTTAGGTAGCGCCAAATGCGCTTGATAGCAGACCAATGTAGATCGGTGGGATGATGCATGAACTGCCATACTCTGTTGACCGCATAGGAGATTTTAGGGCGAGTAATCGTGCAATACTGTGGTGCCAACAATGCTTCGATATAGATGCGAAACCAATCTACATAGGCCGGATTGGGAGCAGCCGTCATAGCAGCTTCGACACTGGTGTAATCCGACTTCTCATGGTTGGTTTCAGCGGGAGCAGACGAGATAGTTTCTGGTGGGGATGAGTCGACCTTGATCGTACCATGCCAAAGAAAATAATTGGCGCGATCAAGGCGAACAACGATGTTCGAAAAATGAAAAGAGTCAAATTGGCCGGCAGCAGCAGCCAGAAGCTAACCATCTTTGTTGGAACGAGAGGATGAGTTGCCGGACATGGTGGATGATCGGAGAAAAGGATCATGAGGATCGAGAGGTTAGACTGTTACCATGTAAAATTATTGATGAGGAAAAAGATAATTTTCTTATTCACATACGTAAGAATATATAGATATTACATAGAAAGATAAGGATAATCTAAAACCCTATTAAGATAATTACAATCACAACTAGATATTCACAAACCCTATTGAGATAAATACAAATCTTATCATATCGTCAATAATATCAATTTCAAAATCGATCATAATTTTATTATGTTGTGGATGCATCAATATTATGCATGGTGAACCAAACAAAATATCAATTTTGTTGTGACTTAATTAAGAGAGGAAGGTGCAAATAAAGCAATAGCCAGCTAGCATGCAAAGAGAGGATTGGATTGGAGGCATAGGGGCCGAAAACCACCTCCCCCACACCACTCTAAAGACGATTTTTATGTTTTCTATATATATATAACCCCAATAAAAATGCAAAATCAAACATAAAACATCAACCATTAAAATACTTAAAAAATTAAGCAATCAACATATTGTAGGGGGCTAAACCCAAAAAAAAAAAAAAACATATTGTAGGGGGCGAATAATAATACAGTAATAAAGCTGAACGGGGCGGACGTCGTCATGCCGTAATTTTTGCTTAATGGGACCAGAATAATTTTTTTTTTTAATCTTGTAAGGTTCTCATCCCTCAAATAAAAAATTATAAAAAATTGAAAAATTTATGTATATTTTGTGATTTTCGAATACGTAACATATATATATATATACTTAATATATATATATATATATATATATATATATAATGTGAAAATAAACCTCTCACCTAACATGAGTAGACCAATCAATCAGGTCATTCCATTTGGGTCCGGGTTATTCGAGTAAATCGAGTTTCGGATCAATTGAGTTACCAGTCATTCCGGGTTGAGCCAAATCAAATTTGTTCCAATCCTGGATCAACCTAACGGGTAAAAAAACTCCAACTTTTTAAAGACTTGTTTTTAATAATATTAAAATATTATCAAAATTAAATTATAATATAAATATGTCAAATTAAACTAAATAATATTATTATTAAATATATAAATATTATTATTATAATAATATTTTAACCATAAAAATTATATTTATACAAATAAGTGTTCTAAACATACTATTATTATAAAATATATACATTATTTAACTTATGAGTGACCTTAATGAACACAATTGCATGACAAATCTGTGTGGGGTCTATTTGATGCATGTCTGGCGTCTACATGATATTGACTCGCTGAGTCGATTTTGACCCAACAGGTCATCGGATCAATTTCGGGCCTCAAGTCCAAAACACCGGATTTAAATCAGAAAAATTACCGGACGTTCGGATCGGATTTTTCTAATCGAGTCATGTGACAGATCTGGATGGAAGAATGGAATTGAAGTCCAACCATGAAGAAGCTATACAACTTTAGTCTTTATCAGTGCTTACTTCACCAAACTTGGGTGCTATATAAACCCTCATTCCTTCTCATCACCACACACACATTGAGCTCTCTCTAGTTTTCTCCCTTTCTAACCTTTGTGTTTTTGAAATCATCATCTCCTCTATCTTTTAATTAATTAGAAGAAAAATCAACAATATAATTGCAAGCTAATTTATTTATAGTAATTAGTAAAATGAAAACCTTTTTCACCCATGCCAACTTTAAAATCATCTTTGGCTTCCTTGGTACGTTCCTCCGATCCAACTCCTCTACTTTGTTACAATTATATGTTACATTATATGTATAATTTACCACTCAATCATCTTCTCGTTGTTGATTACGTGTTATAAATCATTGTACGTTGCCGATCGTTTCACAGGCAACGTAGTGTCGTTAATGGTCTATCTCTCCCCAACGTATGTCAATCCGATCAATCTCTTCATACATATATATCTTTCTAAACTTGAGTGTATATCATGTTTTACTTACTAAACATATATACATACACAGACCAACATTCTACAAAATATACAAGATGAAGTCGACCCAAGGCTTTGATCCCCTGCCCTACGTGGTGGCCCTCTTCAGCGCCATGCTCACATTGTACTATGGCCTCATCAAGCAAGCCAATGGCACTCTCCTTATCACCATCAACTCGGCTGGGATCCTTATCGAATCCGTCTATCTCATCATCTTCATGGTCTTCGCCACCAAACCAGCCAAGGTCAAATTAAATTAGCCTTAGATCGATGTCCCAAATCTTTCATTACACAACCAAATACTTACAAATCTTTTTTTTTTTTTTTTCAGTGGAAGATCACCATAATGTTGCTAACGTTCAATGTGGGGCTGCTCGGCCTCATCGTCCTCCTTTCCTCGCTCCTCACTCATGGAGCTTATCGAGAGCATATGATTGGTTTGACTTGCGCTATCTGCTCTGTTTGCTTCTTCGCTTCTCCTCTTTGTGTCATCGTAAGCTTCTTCCCATATTCGACATACGAATCAATTCAAATTATAACCTACTTATTGTTGTCATCCAATCCTTGTGAAAAACGTAGAGGACGGTTATAAAGACGAAGAGCGTGGAGTTCATGCCCTTTTGGCTCTCCTTCTCCCTCACCATCTGCGCCATCATGTGGTTCTTCTTCGGCTTCTTTACCAAGGACCCCTACGTTACCGTAAGCACATTAATTATGTGTGTGTATATGTATATATGTGTAGATATATACACATATATGTGTAGATACCCCACACACACACGTGTGTGTAGATACTACACATATATGTGTAGTATATACACATATATGTGTATATGTGTAGTATATATATACACATATATGTGTAGAATCCCCACCCCCCTCCCCCCCACCACACACACATATATACACACATATACATATATAATTACAAAGTCTGACGTTGTTAAATGCAGCTCCCAAACGTGTTAGGGTTGCTTTTCGGGATAACTCAAATGGCGCTCTTCTTCGTCTACAAAAACTCATCCATGAAGCCCTTAGAGTCGCCACTGCCTGCAACCACTGTGGATTTTAAGGCGGAGGGAGAGGTCAAGGTGATGAAGCTCGTCGCGATAGAGGTCAACCCTCAATTGGCTGATCCGAGCAAGAAAATGGACAGCGACAACGACAATGACGACAACAACCACAAGGCAAGCCTCGCCGTCCAAGGAGTTGTAATCAAGGCCCCGGAGATCGTCACGATATGAGGTCCACAACGCCGGAGCCTGCGGCGATGTTGTTGCTCTTGCGGCGGTTGAATACGCTGTCGTGTGAAGGGGGATATATCGATCTATGCGCGCGCATTTTATATTTGGTGGTTAATTAAGTGTCAACTTTTATGTTACAATCTACTATCTTTTATATATAATAGAGGAGGTACATTCTCCTTTTGTAGTATTCTTAACCAGTGGAATTTTCCGCATTAACTAATACTTCATCCGTTAATTAAAACATGTCGTTTTAGATATTTGCACATTTTTTAAGAAAGCAAATAAAAACAAATAAAAATACATCTATACCTCTAATTATTACTTTACTTTTTCACTTTATTGAAAACTACAACTAACAAATCCCTAATCATTACGAGGGTAATTTTGGAAAGTGAACACTAAAATACCTAAAATGACATGTTTTTCTTAACAGAGGGAGTACAATATAGTAATATATGCTTAAGATAAGATTTTACTAGATTTTTATCCAATTCTACATAGTCAATGTCGAAATTAAATATATGCTTAAAATAAGATTTTACCCAGTTTAGTAGATATTGGTATATTTTTTTTACAATATTAATATAGCTATATATGCTTAAATATAATATTATGACCAATTTCAATAGATATCGATATATTTTTACAAGATTTTTCCATGTTTGTTAAATATGGATATATTATATTACAGTATATTTCTTTTATTTGTAGTCGATTAAATCTATTGACATAAATTAATTAGTTGAAAGAGTATTGATATAAAATTTATTTAAATTTAAAAAATGAAAGAATATATATAGTGGTAGTTCGGGTTAATGTTTAATTACAAGTTATTTTTTACGCTTTTTTAAATACCAAATAAACTGATATTAAAAAAAACCACACAAAAGTGCGTCTATTGAACTAGTAATCTATATATCTATATACATATACTAAAACTGATGCATAGCGTCTTATGTGAGATGTTTTGGTTGATTCTAGGGGAAAAATTAATAAAATAATATGTTGTCATAGTTTATAGAAAGTTATATAAGTCATAATCTATCTATATACATTATTTTTAGTTAATTGAAAAAAATTTAAATGAAAAATATTCATAGTCATACTTACCAAAAAACATTAATAGATAAATATGTAGTAGTTGATATGTGCTATTTTATTTATATCTAGATTATTTTTTGGTGGAAAGAATTATTTATAAAATATTACGTAGTCATAATATATAGTCACAATCCATCCATGCATAGATATTTTTAGTAAACTAACGTAATAAATATATACTAAATATTTAATAAAAAATACTTTTAAAAATCAGCTATCTAATTTTTTTTTGGTAAATAAAATCAGCTATATATTAAATTACATGAGATTTAATAACGATAGATTAGGAAAAAAAACCTTTTATCCTATAAATGTGAATTTTATTTATATTTTGAGAGAATCTAAATAAAAGATATATATTCATATTATATATAATTTATCAAACTAATTTTTTTATATCTACATTATTTTTTCGGTGGAAAAATTGATTTATATTTATATTTTTTATTTATTTGAATCTATCTGAATTATTTATAATATTATATTAACGTATTTTATGTGCACGAGACAGGAGTTGCACTACACTAGGTGATTATATGTACTCCGTATGAATTTGTTGACATGAAATTAATCCGATCCGATCTGGATGAAGATTGGTAGTGTCGTTAATGGTTTATCTCTCCCCAACGTATGTCAATCCGATCAATCTCTTTATACACATATATCTTTCTAAACTTGAGTGTATATCATGTTTTACTTACTAAACATATATACCTATACAGACCAACATTCTACAAAATATACAAGATGAAGTCGACCCAGGGCTTTGATCCCCTGCCCTACGCGGTGGCCCTCTTCAGCGCCATGCTCACATTGTACTACGACCTGATCAAGCAAGCCAATGACACTCTCCTTATCACCATCAACTCGACTGGGATCCTTATCAAATCCGTCTATCTCATCATCTTCATGGTCTTCGCCACCAAACCAGCCAAGGTCAAATTAAACTAACCCTAGATCGATGTCCCAAATCTTTCATTACACAACCAAATACTTACAAATCTTTTTTTTTTTTTTTTCAGTGGAAGATCACCATAATGTTGCTAACGTTCAATGTGGGGCTGCTCGGCCTCATCGTCCTCCTTTCCTCGCTCCTCACTCATGGAGCTTATCGAGAGCATATGATTGGTTTGACTTGCGCTATCTGCTCTGTTTGCTTCTTCGCTTCTCCTCTTTGTGTCATCGTAAGCTTCTTCCCATATTCGACATACGAATCAATTCAAATTATAACCTACTTATTGTTGTCATCCAATCCTTGTGAAAAACGTAGAGGACGGTTATAAAGACGAAGAGCGTGGAGTTCATGCCCTTTTGGCTCTCTTTCTCCCTCACCGTCTACGCCGTCATGTGGTTCTTCTTCGGCTTCTTCACCAAGGACCCCTACATCGCCGTAAGCACATTATGTGTGTGTGTGGATACTACACATACACACACATATATGTGTAGATGCGTATATACACATATGTGTAGTATATACACGTATATGTATACGTGTATATACTACACATATACACATACACGTACACATATATGTGTGGTATCCACACACATACATATGTGTAGTATATATATACACATATACACATATATATGTAGTATCTACACCCCCTCCCCCACATACACACATTACTAATTACAAAGTGTGACGTTGTATAAATGCAGCTCCCAAACGTGTTGGGGCTGCTTTTCGGGATAAATCAAATGGCGCTCTTCTTCGATCGTCTACAAAAACTCATCCAAGAAGCCCCTAGAGTCGACGCTGCCTGCAATCACTGCAGATTTTAAGGCGGAGGGAGAGGTTAAGGTGATGGAGCTTGTCGCGATAGAGGTCAACCCTCAATTGGCTGATCCGAGCAACAAAATGAACAGTTACAGCGACAATGACGACAACAACCACAAGGCAAGCCTCACCGTCCAAGGAGTTGTAATCAAGGCCCCGGAGATTGTCACGATAGAGGTCTACAATGCCGGAGCATGCGACGGTGTTGTTGTTTTTCTTGCGGCGGTTGAATACGCCGCGTGAAGGAGGATATATCAATTTATGCGCGCGCATTTTATATTAGGTGGTTAATTAAGTGTCAACTTTGCAAAGGAGCAGTACTCCATAAAATTAAAAGATGAGTGACATCCTCGTTACCATTGTTACAAAGGGAATATATGCTTGGAACTCTGTTGATGTAGCTATTAAGTCGGCTGGTTGTAGAAAAACAACACCCTACGTACTCTTGATGAATGAATTAATCTATTAAGATAAGATTTTGAAGATCGATTATATATCTACTTTAAAATATTCCTTAATGGCTTTATTGATTAGGTGGTGAGTCCTCTCATGACTATGAAGTTGATATTATAGCAAGAAATATTTTCAGAACACATATATAACCACTTTCTTCTTTTTATTTCCCATTAATTTATCATACACGACATCATGTATTGCTTCCAAACATTAATTGTTAATTGTAGTTAGGTATGTACTCAACAAGCCACTTCATTCAGAACTGTCTTTCTTTTACATATATGAGTCTAGTTGAGGTGTATCTTCACTTCAATTAATTGACACCTATATATTGATCTCTGTGTCGTGTTTTTGATACGATGAAAAGAAGAAGGAAGAAGGAAATCCTACTAACGTACAACTGAAAAGCACATAAATATCAAGGACCAATTTGTTATATAAAGGGCTTGGTTTGTGCAAGCAATATGCCTTCATCTACATATATACACTTTCGTTATATATCATTTATGAGGGCTCAATTTCGGATGACCTCGGTTGAACTTGAGACTGAACAAAAGAGTGTCAACCATTCCGTTGTAATCCAACTCATACAAGGCTTTCATGCCTATTGCTATATCCTTGTCAATCCCACAATCCATGTCCACCACATTGTCATCCGATGCTCTGAACTTTGATCCTTCCAAATCAGTATGAACACAATTCTTCAAGAAATTACTTAGCCTAATGCAGAATTTAGAAATTCCCGGGTCAAAAACTAAGTTCCCATCTTGTAATCTACCCTTAACTATTGATGTGGCAACAGAAAGGAACGATTCCACATGGGCAGACATTACTACAAACACCTTGGTGCAATAAGATTTTCAAACATTTCAATTGAAATTATCTCCAATTCCAATTCATCTGATTTAATTCCAATCGAATCAGACAACATATACCCATGTTCTTTGGATGCAACATCAAGGATCTGCAGGATTGGAAGTTACCTTGAAGTGTTGGGTGTGAGGCTCATCTAAGTAGTCGTCGAGTTCTGGGCTCATGTCGTTAGGCAGAATTGTTTCTTTGGCTAGATCAGGCTCCAAATCCCCAAGAACCCCATTCGCAAATATCTCAAAGTCCCGATCGACACCCTCTTGAAGTGATTTGTTGTGGAACATAGCCAATTCCATGGCGTTCGTCAAATCGTTTGGTCTGCCCAGTTTCACTAGGGAATGGATTTCCGACATCAGCCCGTTGATGTAACACGAGGTGACATATGACTCTGGCAAATATGGATTGAAGAATAGCATCCCTGATCGGAGTTCCTCAAACTGCTCGTTGTACTCCTCAAGGCTATCCGCTTGCCTTAGTTTGTAGAATCCATCGACAATTTCCATCCCTTGTTTCTCGCCAAAAAGAAAACATGCCGATTCACTTAATTCCGTCCAGCGAACCTCTTTAGTCTGCAACAGGTATTCCTGCACCCAAATCTTAGCTCGATCAACCATATGCCTTGCCGCAAGCTCTACCTTCTGTGTTTCTTGGATGTTGAAAATGGAAAAGAATTTTTCACATCTTTGCAACCAGCTCCAAGGTTTCTTCCTGTCAAACTGAGGGAATTCGACATTCGAAGGTCTGTTCCCCCCGAAATTGGCCGACTGAAACCCCCCAATTCCATCTTGCGAGCCTCGCCGTTGGAATTTGTCGACCGAAATTGGCGCTTCCTGCACCAAGATTGACTCCGTCGTTGGAATCTTGGGACTCTTCACTTCCGCCATGCTTGAGGGGCGCATCGCCGCTAGTTGTTGAAGCTGTTGTAGTCGATTTTCGTTGCTCAGGAGGCGATCCTCCGTCATCCTGAAGCGCGTTCCGTCTGCTACGGAAGGACTTGCTCTGATACCAATTTGTCAGGACCCTCGAGGTCCGACCATGGAGATCGATCGTGAATAGAGAGTAAGGAAGGAGATAGGGAAGAGAGAGAGAGAGGTAGAGTAAGAAAGTATCTTTGATTGAATGATGATAAGTCCTTCCCCTCATACAAAAGGTATCTATATACCATGTCCTAACAGATTATTCGTATGTATACAAATCGATAATCATTATTTGTTGAATTAAAAATGAATATTTGTACGTAAAACTAATTCCATAAATTCTCAAGCGACAAATATCAAATTATTCATAGCTATTTGGTGATTTCACAATATCACAAAATACCAAATTCTTAATTAATATGGACAATATTCAGTTACACTATTTAGTCCATTATTAATAAAAATAATCATGAAAGTAATCCCTCACCTTATTTATCAAATCATATCCCGCTAATGTGCTACTCAATTTTTGATTTAAAACCAAAAACAAATTTGACGGTTTATTGAAACGGGAAAAAAGGGGTGGGGGAGTGTGTACCGTTATTGAAATGGGGAAAGTCCGAAAGAGGAGCGGGGAGTGTGTATCACACGCACAGAGTTGGATGGTGGGTGAGTATTGGGTGAGTGTTGGTTGCAGCCGCGGTGCTGCAAGCGATGCTCTCATCCGCGGTGGCGCAACCCCTGCCGCGTCCTGGCCCAGGGTCTCACTAGCATGGAGGTGCCCATGGAGGTTCAATGCAAGGGCAACAACCATGAGTACAGTCGTCGTTTGACCTTACCGCACAACACCTACAAGTTCATCATCCCGCATTCCTCCATTGCCTTGTATTCCTGTAGGTTCGTCTTCGACAAGGTGATCCACACCTTCGACATCTGCAATGAGAAGAGAGATGGCCCGTGTCCATTATACGACGATCATTTCCAGTGCGATTGGTCCGTCGAGGAGAGTGGCCCTTGCCTCAACTACTCCGATCATTATTGTTACCATTGGAATTAAATCTAATAATTAAAGTGAAGCTGGTAGAGTTATTGAGATTTAAGTTTCGTAGTTGCGTAATCGTAACGCTTTCAAGTTTTCCTATGCTGAACTTTATTAATCATGGCGATTTGTTTATTCTCAAAGTGAGCCTCTATGTACCAAATTAATTAACTGCAACTTTATGCTGATATCTATGTCAACACACTACTAAAAAACACTGTTTTTGCCACGACGTATAGCCACGGATGTAGAGACGAATATCCGTCGCTAAACGATTTAGCCACGAATTTAGAGATGGCAATTCAAGGCATGGCCAAAAGGCGCGTAGCAAATTAGTGACGACGAATAGCCACGAATTGTGCCACGAGAAAAACATTTGTCGCCGTCGGTGTCACTAATCTTCATTCCTTTTGGGCTGTCTCAAGCGTCACTAATAGCCATGGATTTAGCCTCGGCACTAACATATGTTGCTAAAATCGTCACTAATCCTCCTCCTTATGTGTTGTGGCAGGGCGTCACTGATAGCCGCGGAGGGATGCCCTTTTCTATTGCAGCAGCTTGGTTGCGCTTTCCACTCGCTGACTGGCGCTGATAAGCTTTATCCTTTACCCAAATAACCAACATCTGATCCCATATATCTTGTTTAATCCACGGTGTTTTGTGCACTGCCTTGTGAGCCTTTTGTAGTATCCCTCTAAAGGTGGTTGCATCCTACATGAGTCCATGTTTTGCGAACAACATAATCCGAGAATCTGGCCTCATCCCATCTACATCGTCTCTATAAAAGTAACCATTTTAAATAAATGAATGTGATTATAAACACACACACGTGTGCGTGTTCTCCATGAGATTGAAGAAAAATCATTTATTTTGTACCTTGAACATATTCCACCACAAGTCAAGTGTTGAAGCAGACACCCTAGTCCAACTAATATACGGCCCATCAAAATGGGACTTTACAATATCCATGATAATGGTGGTCGCGACACTTGACGGAGAAAAAATTCATCAAAGAGTAATTAATTGGAAACAATGATTATTAGTTTTTTTTATGCCACATATATGCAAACATATATAGAAACATGAAAAGAATGAGAATTGTGAATATTGTATCTCTATCTTATTTTCATGTGCTTTTGAGGTGTACAATAAGTTCATGACTGAGCTGAGTAAGTTTATGACAATTTTCATTTTTACAATACACTTGTACAATAAGCTCATCTTCACAATGCTATAAGTTGTCACTTTATTTTCTCTATACAGTGCAGCTGTACAGTAAGTTCATGACAGTTTAAATTTTCCTATCAATACAGTTGTACAATAAGTTCATGACTGAGCTTAGAATAAAAATGCAATGATTAGTTTTGTATAACATATATACATGCAGATATTTCCAACTGCAACTAACAGAGCCTACAAATCAGAATACCAGAAGCATGATGTAAATTGAACTAATTACCTTTTAGGTTTAACGACAAGCAACTTCCTTGTGTCTGCTCGGATTGATGGGGCAGCGGATGCATTACCTTCATTGGTGTGAGATACTAGAGGTGGTGTAGCTCCTGATAGGGATCCCAACTCTGTAGAAATTCGAGAAGTACGAGTCTCATCTTGTAAAGATGCAGATACTGAGGGGAGTTTTCTTGTGAAGAGACCACGGGAGTCAAGTCCATTGGAGTTGGGGATACAGGAGTCGAGCACGCAGTAATTGGTGCCACGGGAGTTGGGGCAACAGGAGTCAGGGCCACGGTAGTCGGGGCAACAGGAGTCGGGGCCACTGGAATCAGCGGTCTACTTATGGATGAAGCTAGCACACGTGGAGATTTCCTTTGAGGGCCACGATTAGAATGACCTCCACGCATGGTGCTGAAAATAATAAAGTTATAAGATGTTTAGAGGCAAACTAAAATGATATCAACCAAATGACATCAGCTGAAAACTATACCAACCAAAATTTCAAAAGCCAACTAAATTTCAGATTTTTGAAACGATTCTTCAAAACTATATCAAAGGATTGGGTAAATGCTTTATTAAGTAGAGAGAGAAATATCATTTGGTCCTAAATTTATTTCATAACAAAAGAGAAACACACATGAAAGTAATACTCCTATTGTAGCACAATTATGACCTATGTAGCCTCATTGAAGGATTTGACCAAACCTCACCTTCCAACTATCATTTGTTGTTAGCATTTGCACTGTGTTCCTCGGCTTGAAGGATCTAACCAAACCCCACCTTCCAACTATAAGGATTTTGTGGGATCCAGTTGAGAGAAGGAAAACCCATTCTACACAAAACCCCCCAAAATTACAACCTATTCTACTCTAAACCCTCCAAAATTATAGCCTATTATACTCAAAACCACTATTATACTAATATCGAACCCAAAAGAAAAAAGCTCTAAATTGCAACACAAAACATGCTCAAATCTGTACACAATCTAGAAATAGGGCTAAACTTTAAAGATATGCCATCAGAAGAGAGAGGAGACGCAGACAAAGCCATAGATGAGACAAAGAGAGATACCTGTGCAGTTTAGGGGACAAAGGACAATCTTCCAGATTTCGGTGGAGAGAGATACAAAAATGCGCAAAGAGTGAGAGAGAAGGTGATTTTAGAAGACTATGAAATTTTTTTGGGGGATTTCTAATTTCCCTCCTAATTTTTTTACTTCCCTCCTTAATTTTGAGAATGGTGGGAATTTTATATTCCTATCATAGTTGTACTATAATTTTCGGAAATTAATGTTTTAAAATCAAAATAGTTTCCCACGTTGTATTAAAAATTGCATACACCTTAAGTCATTAATTTATAAAAAGAAAGGGAATATTAATAGAGGAGTATTTATTTCATTATTATACCCAGTTATAAACCACTAACTTATATTCATTACATATACGTTAATCTATTACATTATAACAAATGTTTATAAATGACTAAATGAGTATTTCTAAATCATTAAATTATATTCATCACATAAATGTGTGCAGCCTTCCACTCCTTGTCTTCTGTCATCCACCTCAATCGAGCTTTTCCACCACTTTGGCCGAGATAATTGAAAATAGAAACAACGTCATCATTATCTTGGAGCACATCATTTCTAGATGATCGCTTCAATTTAGAAGGAGCATGAGATGGAAAGTAGTGCACAGAAAAATTGGTTGTTTCTTCCCGCAAGTAAGCCATACATGTTGATCCTTCCACGTAATTCTTTTGTAAAATTTTACGCTTGAGATGATTTAGATATCTCTCAAATGGGTACATCCACCGATATTGCACTGGGCCACCTATTTGAGCTTCATACGATAAATGCACAATGAGATGCTCCATAGAATCGAAGAATGAAGGTGGAAAGATACGTTCCAATTTACATAATAATATGGGCACCGTGTCATTCAAATGCACCATATGATCAACGAACAATGTGGACGAGCAAATTGATTGGAAGAATATACTTAACTCAGTTAAAGGACCCCAAACAGTTGGAGGCAAGAATTCTTTGAAGGCAATCGGAAGAAGTCTTTTGATAAACACGTGACAATCATGCCTCTTCATGCGCGTGAGACCACAATCATCATTTTGAACACACCTGCCCACATTAGATGCATAACCATCGGAAAACTTCACAGACTTCACCCACTGGCAAACCTTTTTCTTCTCTTCCCGTGTCAATGTGTAAATTGCCTTTGGTTTCACACCTATATAATTATCCTCTACATCAAGAGATGGCCGACGACAATGTGACCGAAGATCCTTTCTGGCATTCAAGTTATCCTTTGTCTTCCCAGGAATATCCATTACGGTATTGAAAACATTATCAAATACATTTTTCTCTATATGCATAACATCAAGGTTATGTCGAATTAAAAGATCTTTTTAGTATGAAAGCCTCTAGAAAATGCTCTGCTTCGTCCACTTATGGGAATTTCCATAGTCGGGTGGATTGTGATGTGGGTCATCTATGGCCGTAGAAAAATGACACACGCGTTCCCAAATTTCATTCCCAGTCAGTCTCGGGGGTGGAGGCGATGTTCTCACTTGATTTTTGCTGAAATCATTTTTATTTTTTCTCCACGGATGACCAGCTTCGAGAAAGGATCTGTGACAATCGAACCAACTAGCCTTTTTACTATGATATAATCGGAAAGATTCAGTTTGCTCGATCCATACAGATTGGGCATGCTAGCAATCCAGTTGTACTCCACCCTGACAACATAGAATATGCAGGAAAGTCGCTAATTGTCCAAAGTAGAGCTGCACGCATAATGAAATTTTCCTTCCTTGACACATCATAAGTAGTCACACCGGACTCCCAAAGTTGCATTAACTCGTCAATCAGAGGTTGCAAGCAAACATCAAGTAACTTCTTAGGATTTCGAGGGCCAAGCACTATCAATGTCAAGAACATGTATTGAGTATTCATGCACATATCCGGTGGAAGGTTGTATGGAGTAAGAATAACCGGCCAACAAGAATAATTTTGCCCTGATTTAGTAAATGGTGCAAAACCATCAGTGCATAGGCCCAAACGTATATTTCGTGGCTTTGACGAAAAACTAGGATATCTCTCATTTAACCTCTTCCATGCATCTCTATCTGAAGGGTGACACATTATCCCTTGTTCAGGTACATGATTTGCATGCCAAGTCATATGGCCAGCTGTAACCTCAGACGCATATAATCTCTGTAATCGTGGGGTTAGAGGCAAGTAGAACAACTCTTTATATAGACTTCCATTTTGATCATATCTATCATGACTACAGAACTTACAAGATGTTGCATCACGATCATCCTTCCAGTACAACATACAACCGTTGGGGCACATGCCGATTCTCTCCACTGGTAAGCCTAAATTATGAACCATCTTCTCTGTTTGGTAGTAACTATTTGGAATGTTATGACCCGGAGGTAACACTTCGTCATGTAGCTGGACAAAACCATTGAAGACGCTTTGAGGGATATTGTATTCACACTTCAAACTCATAAGCCTAGCCACAAAGGACAATTGGGTGTGAGTAGTACACCCTGGCAACACTGGTTGGTCGGCGGCCTTCAATACATCCCAAAAACGTTGTGACAACCCATCTACATCATTTGGCATGTCTTCTCTCATTTCATTGTCATCATTGACCATCTGAGGAGATGCCATTCCCTGATCTACTTGGTAGTCATCAACAATTTCAATATTAGAAACAACATCAATATTAGGGACATTAAACCACGGAGGAGGAACAAAATTAGGCCCTGCCATATCAAATACCATTCTTTGTTCTGGGTTTAACTGGTCATAGAAATCCCATTGGTTACTCCCAGAAGTGTGCTGTATAAATGTCTGATTCCGTTCTCCGTGCGCTGTCCACCAATAATAATCAAGCATAAATCCTCATCGATATAAGTGCTCCTTAACTTCGTCTGGTCCCCAAAAACTGCGGTTACCACATCTCTTACATGGACACTTTATCTTACTTCCATCCATGTAATACAGTTGGGAATTTGCAAATTCTACAAACTCGTCAACTCCTAGCAAAAATTCAGGTTTCAGCCCTCCATTATCAAGCAAGTACATATCATACATCCAAGCACGATTGTTCATTTTATCTACACATATTCATAATTCAATACGTCAATTATCATAATAATTGGACCGATCGGGTTGTCAAATACACTAATTAAACTCGATCTAGTTAGACAACCGAAACCAAAACCTAGATAACTACATATGAAGGTAAAGGACCTCAAACTCTAAATACTAAATCAAATTACAAGAATAAGGGCGTTAGACGATAATGAATGAACTTGAAATTAAAGAGATTTGAGATGTAAATGAGAGATTTGTACCAATGGAGAAGAAAGCGGGAAGGAAACCCTAGCTAGCCTAGATCGTCATTTATAAAAGATTTTGAAATGTAAGATAATGAATAAAATAATTACTTACCTGAGGCTAATTGGAGATGAAAATGCAAGATATTTGAGAGATTAGCTTTGATGGAACAAGAGGAGCAGGCAGAAGATGATGCAAAGTATCGGCTGAAAGTGAAAAGAAAATGACAGTGTTATGTTTTTAAGTACGTAAATAGGCACAGAACCAGATACGGATATAGCCACGGATATAGAGACAAACATAGTGACGGATTTAGACACGATTCTTGATTTCTATATACTTCTAGTTAATTAGTGACGCCACATACTCTCGTCGCTAACGTCTCTGCAACCACAAATATAGGTACGAATTTGCGATCCTTGGGTAAATTTTGTGAAATTAGCGATGACTCAACTTTCGTCGCCTAGTTCGTCTCTATATAGCCACGAATATAATGAAGACGCTAAATTAATGGCTAATTAGCCACAAAGTTTGTTACTCTAATATTCTGTCGCTAATAGTAACACATTTAGTGACGAATTTTCTAGATGTGACAAACTTTGTAATTCTCTTTCAATTTTTTCGACGAATGATGGGTTTCATCTCTAGATCTGTGGCTATTTGTCATGGAATTAGTGACGAATTAAATTCATGGCTAAAATCCGTCGCAAAAACAGCATTTTTAGTAGTGAACACTTGCGAGCAAATATTTTAATTGACTGCTGTTGTATACCAAATTCCATTCCTTGTTGATTTACTGATTGCAGTTGCTTCGTAAGATAACACATGAGAATGTTGTCACACTACTACAAAATTGGGCAAATAGCCCATAATATATAACCCGGGCGTGTCATACATGGGATAGAAAGTGGTGAAACCGAAAAAAATAACTTTAGATGACCTTTATATACCGGATAGTGTAATGCCCGGTGTATAAAAGGGTATTTTCACTAGTAGAAAAATGCGAATATAGCATGCTACCTAATAGGCCGGATGTGGGAAATCCGGGGTGTAATATGCTTCCAAGCATTTATCTTTTTTTTTTTTTAAAAAAAATTATAGAGTATATAACCCGGATATAAGGCACGCCCGAGTTAAAATGTCGTGTGGAAATTTTCCGCATTAATTAATACTTCATCTGTTAATTAAAACATGTCGTTTTAGATATTTGCACATTTTTTAAAAAGCAAATCTATCTATATAAACCTTAAAAGTTGTGTTCATGGGCAATTTATTGCCATAATTTACTCCTTTAAAGTTTTTACTATTTTATTCTATCTATTCATTTTGTATCATAAAAATATATTTAGCTTAATGGTTATCAATGTTGTCAAGAGCCTCATAATCTAGAGTTCGAGTCTTATATATTGTTCCTCTTTGTTTTCCTTCCCATTTCATAGGTTATTTTTTGGGAGCCCTATAATCTAGATCGAGTTTGAATCTTCTTTTTATTTTTTTCCCACTTTATTTGTTATTTTTTTAGAATAAAATATTTATTTTTAAGCCTACCTAATGGTTTTTTTTAATTAAAAAAAATCTTGCTATTTCCCATTTCTTCCATCATTGGCCTAAAAAATAACGTAAGAGATGTGTCACTTTGTTTTTTTTAGTTCGGCAGAGATGTCACTTTGTAGTAATGGTTAGATTGGTCTCTTAGGCCTAATTATTCAAAACATGATGATACATAAAAAATGGTCAATTAAAATACCTTAGAACGATCAAATTAAAACATTATTGCCTAATTATTCAAATCATTATGGCCATAATAAAGACCGGTCCGTTTAAAGCACCCGTCCATTTCAAATTTTGTCCATAATAACCTAAATATTATGGCCAAATTAATTACTATTAATATAGAATATATAACAAGAATGTAACCCCCAATCAAAACGACCTATTAACAACCTCCGTCGTTTCAAATTGAAAACATTGTGTTCCATGTGTATATAAATCGATGTGTCATGATCCAAACAAATACTTCAACATCTTACACGTACTCCAGCTTGCATACAATCTTCAAGAATATGTTGAATTACCCCCTTTCATAGATGAGTTCGTAGAAGGTACTGATCCAACATGGGAGATAAAGGTTCCGAGTTGTCATAAATGGGATGTTCAAAATGTCTTTGGCAAATATGTAAGCACAAATTTCATTGTGTCCGACTTAGAGGTACGGTATATTTGTCTATTCTTTACAACTCTAACAGTACACGTACTATATCAATGAGTGGTTTTACCACTACTAATCTATGCACTCCTAACATGCTTGGTTAGGGAAGCGTTATTGATTCGACGTCCAAGAGTAGTGTCGCTCAATCTTTGTCCAAACTAAAGGAAGGATCTAATCGATTCCACGTAGAAAATCAATGTGGTACTAGATAGAGAAGCTTACTGAATTATTAAAAGTAGTACTCATATGGTTGAAATTGATGGATCGACAAAAGTCACACAGATTGACACCAAAACTAATTTTGAGTTGATTTAAAAAATATGTTGGTATTTATTTACCAAGGCCTGTATTCAGCCATGATCAATTGTTGGTGGATAAAGGATCATACAAAGATCAATGGTTTCAGGAAAGCCTTCAACAACTTGAGCAACGAGGTAATGAAAATATTTGAAGTACATTGCTTTACCATTACTACAAATATTATGTTCCTTTAATAATAAATTCTAAATAATTTGCATTCTTTTTTATAAACTTAGGAATAACTTCTACGGCCATGCGAACAACAACATAGACCAATGAGGTTTGTTTTGATACTTCTATTGCAAATATATATACTAAATCTAATTGTAATTTGATTCACGTACTAATATCTACGGTGATTAATGAAACACCCCTTTAGTTTGCTTATTTACATTTTACACCTAAGTCCTAAGCAGCTCAAACATAAAACTACACATGGTTAGATTTAAGTGTCTTAATTTTAGTATCACATGTATTTCACATCTACTTAACATGATCATATTTACTTTGATTTTACATTGATAGTTATCTATCTAATTTTCATTTGGTTGTTGATGTTAGGCCATTTCAATGTTAAAAGAGGTTCAACAAAAGAGGCATCAAGTACAAACATCGGTTATACAGAGCATGCGATCGAGTCAAGTGTTCTAGCTATCAACAGGTATTGAAATTGTCATAACAACGGTAACACTTCGCTCAAAACCACTTCTAACTTTTCATGTACTTCCATTACTAAAATATAACTAACAACTTATCTATTATCTCTTTAAGACAAAAACTATCGATTACAAATAACACCGAGTGAAAATGCACTAATAACTTATAATAAAATCCTCAATGAGTCAAATATGGAAAATCGAATTGAATGAACAATAAAAACGAAGAGACACATTATTTTTTTACAATTTAATATTTGTTGCTAATAAGTATTAGATTATAAAAAAATAATAATAAAAAATATATCAAACAAATAAAATCTCCATAGGGTAGTAACTCAAATCACCATAGGGTATTTTTAACATGAGCTGAAATAAAATCTCCAAATATCTCAAACAAATAAACATATATAGCTAATTTAATTGTTTAAAATTGACCGTTCTACACCAGTCACACCATCTCCAATAGAGATGAACCCCAATTTAGCCAAAAAACATTAAAATAATCACATAATTTTTTCCAATTACAAATCAAATTTCCAAAATTGCTAACTATAATTTCCAATCCTAACTTCTTTTGTCACAAACTATAATTCAAATCATATTACATCACCAGGCTTATCAAGCCATTAAAAAAAAAGAAATAAGATCTCATTGAGTTAATTTCCAAAATGTATATGTATATAGTTCACCATAATATATAATTACTATATTAAATTAAATGATTCAAATAATTACTTACAGTATATGTTTTTTTATGGATATTGCATTAACAAGTATGGGTTCTCACTTCAATTTTACCCTCCACATGAGCTTTGAAGGTTGTTAAGTGTTGACGTACGGTTACCACATAAATCATGATGGAAAATCAACATGGAATTGGATGCGGGCTTTCATATGTCAATAGTGACTACTTTATTATCAAGTGAGGTTTTTCCATCATATATGATTATCAATCCTTCAAATCTAAAGTTTTTTTCTTTATCTATTTATAGACTTAATCCGATTAGACTTGCATATTTGATACAAATACGCACGGGTCTGCCACCCTAGTAAAAACAAATAAAAATACACCTATACCCCTAATTATTACTTTACTTTTTCACTTTATTGAAAACTACAACTAATAAATCCCTAATCATTACAAGGGTAATTTTGGAAAGTGAACACCAAAATACCTAAAATGACATGTTTTTCTTAACAAGATTTTACTCCTAAAATTACATGTTTTTCTTAACGGAGGGAGTACAATATAGTAATATATGCTTAAGATAAGATTTTACTAGATTTTTATCCAATTCCACATAGTCAAAATAGAAATTAAATATATGCTTAAAATAAGATTTTACCCAGTTTAGTCGATATTGGTATATTTTTTTACAATATTAATATATCTATATATGCTTAAATATAATATTATGACCAATTTCAATAGATATCGATATATTTTTACAAGATTTTCCCCATGTTTGTTAAATATGGATATACTATATTACAATATATTTATTTTATTTGTAGTCGATTAAATCTATTGACATAAATTAATTAGTTGAAAGAGTATTGATATAAAACTAATTTAAATTTAAAAAATGAAAGAATATATATAGTGGTAGTTCGGGTTAATGTTTAATTGCAAGTTATTTTTTACGTTTTTTTAAATACCAAACAAACTGATATTAAAAAAATCACACAAAAGTGCGGCTATTGAACTAGTAATCTATATATCTATATTTATATCTATATATCTATATAAATATACTAAAACCGATGCATAACGTCTTATGTTACATGTTTTGGTTGATTCTAGGGAAAAAATTAACAAAATAATATGTTGTCATAGTTTATAGAAAGTTATATAAGTCATAATCTATCTATATACATTTTAGTAAATTGACAAAAAATTAAATGAAAAATATTCCTACTCACACTTACCAAAAAACATTAATAGATAAATATGTAGTAGTTGATATGTGCTATTTTATTTATATCTAGATTATTTTTGGACTTTTTAGCTAAGTGTCCATTTTTAACAAGACATTTTGCAAAATGTCCACTTTTATATTCCCTTTTGCAAAATGTCCTAATATGACACTTTTGCCCCTCCTTCCCATTCCCTTCATTCCTTCCCATTTTTATTTTGACCATTGACCGGTCAAAGTCAATAAATTTGGTGACACAACTTTGATGGAAAAAAAAGATGGTGACAGTTTTTTTTTATGAGATTAGTGTCACCACGTTTATAAGTGGTGACACCGGTCAATGACTTTGGTGACACGACTTTGGTGACACATGTATGATGATAAACAATTTTTTTGGTGACATTTTTTTTTACGAGATTAGTGTCACCGCCCTATCACTGTCACCACAACCCATATCGCTGTCACCACCACCCATATCGCTGTCACCATCCTTATTGCGGCCACCACCTCTATCGCTGTCACCGCCCTATCGCTGTCACCACTTCTATCGCTGTCACCATGCATCACCCCTATCGCTGTCACCACCACTCCTATCGCTGTCACCACCACCTCTATCACTGTCACCACCACCCATATTGTTGTCACCACCTCTATCACTGTCACCGCCCTATCGCTGTCACCACTCCTATCGATGTCACCACCACTCCTATCGCTATCACCACCCTTATTGCTGTCGCCACCTCTATCGTTGTTACCACTCCTATCGCTGTCACCACCACCCCTATCACTGTCACCACCACTCATATTGCTATCACCACCCCTATTGATGTAACCACCCCACCCTTATCACTACCACCATTATCACTGTCATCACTGATGTCACCACCCTTATTAGAGGTGACACTCTTGGTGACACAAGTAATTTCATGAAAAATTAAAAAAAAATAGTGTAATCAAATACAATATGACCAAAATAAATAAAAAAAGAACATATAATTTCATGAAAAATATAGTGTAATCAAACACAATCTCTACGAAAAATAGTGTAATCAAGCATTGACAGGAAAAATCGTTGTGTTTCCTATCAAAATAAAACTCAAACCTACAAACTAGTATAGTGAGCAAGTAAGAGGTCGATGCCACAGAGAATCAAGTATTCCTATGTATTGTGTATTTACCAATTTGTAGAAAAGAGGGGTTTTGAATGGTTGAGAATGAGAAATATTAACAAGTTAGAAGAATTAATAATTAAGAGATAGTTTCACCTACAATTCTCAACCCTATTTGGTGAATTCGATCCTTGTTTCTTACTCAAGTTCTCTTCCTTTTCCAATCAAATGTTCTTATCTTGATTTAAATAGATTATTAGCCCTATGAGTTCTAATAATCCCTTACTCCTAGGCAATCTTAACACGGATTAAGGTTTAATCCTAGGAATAGCAATAAGTCTCAAGATGTATAAAGCTTATAAGCAATATCAATCCCCTAAAGAACTAATATTTAACCTATAGCTAGTCAACTTCCTACACATTCAAGCTTTCTAACGAAGTCAACTAGAACATGTTTGCTACGAAAAATTAAGAATCATAACGAACAATTCAAAACCCTAGCGATGATGAGATCCTAGCAAGGTGATCAATCAAGATAGCATCAAAAGCATTCAAGCACAAAGAAGATGAAACATGCGATGGAAATTAGAACAAGAATAGAAAACTCACAATTCAACCAAACGGAGTCTCAAATCGTAGGCAAACCAAAATAGTTTAGTACTCCATTGTCAAAAGATTGTCAAAAGATTAGATGAGATCCCTAAAACAAGCCTTTAAATAGGCCTAAGTACCGTCATAAAACCCTAGAAAGTATTTCCCAAAGATAGGCCCACTTAAGAGGAATAGAAAATCGGCGCTGAATCCAGCCCAGGAAAACCGCGGGTGCTGCCCCCTTGGCCGCGGGTGCGGCTACTGCAGAGAACCCTGGAATTCTGGCAGCACGTGCGGTTTTGGTGGCCGCGAGTGCGGTTTTCTGTCTTGCCTTGTTCCTCTAGCCGCGGGTGCTGTTTTTCACTCTTGTATGCCCTTTTCCTCTTCCTTGTGCATTCTAACTTGCTTCTCTAGCTCGTTCCTTGCCTCCATAGTATCCATATGACTCTAATGAATGACCTCCTCCATTCTTCGAATCCAAAATCTGCAATTACTCGCTAAACTTGTGTAGATTCCGCACTTAAGTACCAAATGAGCAAACAAGTAAACTAACCCCTTTAAATGCAATATATACATCTAAATGACCCTAAAACTACTCTATAATGCCTATCTAAATATACATTATCAAGCATTCAATCGAAGAATTTGATAAAATTACATGTGTTAATAGCGGTGTCAACAACATAAAAAACTAAAAACATAGAAAACTAGATATCCTCAAGTAAATCAGTTCGCCTAAACATATATACCCTCTAATCTCCAACTATCTCAGTTCCAAAAAAGACAAAGCTTCACAAAATGGGCCTATACCCAAGCCTGTAACGAGAGCCCAGCCCACACCAAAAATAAATCCCCTGCTGTATAACAATGACAGCAGAACGAAGTGCAAGTGGCCATCGATACTCGCTAGCAGAGACGAACGGTAGCAACACCATGACAGCAGCAAAACTCGAACAACAACCGCTGTGAATGAAGACAGCAGCACACACGACGTTGCACAGACACGAACTATAACAGCAGCGATATACGTACAGAGTCCATCAATTGGCTAAAACACGGAAAATCCTCAATTTTAAGCTATTATTCATCATCCAAACAAAGATCTAGCCATAAGAACTAGAATCAGGAACAAAAAATGGTACTCATAAACATCACTGTCAGCAGAATAAACCTGATTTGGAAAAATAATTGAGGATTACAGACACAATAATTGAGGATTTCGAATAAACCAGATTTGGAAAAGGAGGAGATCACACAACATAGACATTGAGAAAACTGATAAACATCACTATCAGCAGAGCCAAAATCGCATATTTGAAGAGTCAAAACTCGAAATCGAGAGGAGAACTGGAAAAAAAAAAGAGAGAAGAAGAAGATTGGAGGTGGTGACCGTGCTGAGATTGGAGGTGGATACGTTTCAAAGTTGCGGTCGCCGAAGTTGAGGATTAGACTTACAACCATAACGAACCGCAAGAGAGAATCAATCAAGAGCCCTAGTAGATCTAACTCTCCGCTTCTTCGAACGACCATGAAGACGAGCCCTTCTTTGAACGGCGTATGCGCGGGGGGAGGCCGCCACCGTGAAGACCGCGTCCGCCTCCGAGCAAATCGAACCTCCGCGATCGAGCAAGACGAAGGTGAGAATTCGGTGGAGTTCATGGCGGTGGGAGATCTGAAGGGAATAAGGAGAAAAAGGGGATTGGGGGATAAAAATTGAAGGCCGATTTATTGAAATACACCAAATCAGTTTTCGGTTTGCAAAATTATACTCGTTTTCTGAGAATAGCAAAAATAGGATAGGTGGGTCATTTGTGCTAAAAAATAGGTCATTTGTGCTAAAAAATAATGACTGATTTTACCTTTAAATTTAAATATAAAAATCATTAAAATGAGAATTATGAATTAAAAGAATAGTAAAAAAATATATAAAAAAATGAAATATATATTAAAATAATGTTTCAAATATATTTTTCTCATAAATTTAAAAATAATAAAACTAGCCGGATTAAAATCGTTGCATTAGTAAGAGAACTAATAGTGACAGAAATAAAATTTGTTTTTGACAGGATATATGTTGTTTATGACAAACCTGATAATTAATAATGACAGGATGAAGTCTATAATAGAAAAGAGAATAAAGATACGATTTTATCCATACCATAACTAGAAATTAAAGGTATGTCCAAGATGACAGAGTTATTTGTTCACAACGACAGGAATAATGTTCATAGTGACAAGGCTGTAGATTTACTTTGACAGGATTGAAGCTATAATCGGGGAGAGAATCACTGAAGATACGGTCAATCATATCTTCAGGATTATTAACCATATTTACAAAAGAATTCTCAATATATATCTTGAAACCATAATATTATTACATTGACAGGATGAATATTGTCCTTGACAATCCTAAATAGGCACATTGACAAGATATGATAAAAAATCGACGGGAGATTGAGTAAAGATACGGTTTTGACCTAAATCATATCAACTAGATTATTAACCCTAACCACTTAATTGCTGCCTCTTACTAGATATCCCTCCAATATACATTACCCACCCCCGCCTCAAACAAAACCTAAATTTTATCTTCTTAAATCTTTGTTCAAACTAATGCGAAAGTAAGAGGTTCATGCGACAACCATATCTTCCGGTGGAATACGCTTGATCTTCGATTATTGCAGTCATGGGTGAGCTCTTCATCACAAGAATTTCCTATCAGTTTATTTGCTATGATAGTTATTTCATCCATATTCATATGATGTTCATTACTTGTAGGTCGAAACGATTACTATATGACATTGATAACCAATGGTGAGTGGACGGTCAGTAGAACCAAGTGGACTTATGAAGGAAAGTGGCGAAAGGAGTTGTTGTTCTAAGACATCATATCATTTGATTTCAAACCTTCTTAACATTATCTAAACAAAGAAGAAAACACCGCCACAGGTATCCAAAAATAATTGTACCATATATCGTACATTAACCTATTCATGTCGAACAAAAACAATAGATAATAGATAAAGTCTTAGGCTAAACGAAACAACATGTTAGCCCCTGTTCCACTTGCAATTGAAGATGTTATGCGCCAGCTCATTCATAAACAAATCAACATTTTTGTCTGAAACATCCAACAACTCCGTCTTCCCATCAATTAGAAGTTCAATATATTTGAGCGTGTACACCCCACAATCCCCCTACAGATTCATTGATACCATGAGTAATAAGGATTATAAGCTGAAATACTCCATAAAAACACATCAAAAGGTTGGTAGATGAACTTACACATGCTCGTTGTTTCCAAACCTTTCACTCGATTGACACTCAAAGGAGATCTAGCAAACTGTGCATAATTCTTTGCTAGAGGCTCATATCTTTCCAACACAAGCGGAAGCTTTTCAATAACCGAAGTTAAAAGAGTTTTCACCTCCCTCTCCCGGTTAAGAGCAACATTAGAATCGTACATATATATGCCACCATGACACTCTCCTCTGCCATGTGCCAACAGCTGGCATTTTAGCCACAAAAAGTGATGTCCTTATGACAATCCAAATAATGATAAAGGTACCACTGGTATTGGTATCAAGTCGCCCAGAATTCCCTAGTGGATTAATAATTAGTAGATAACTCTTATTTGAGCACATATCACAGAGTCACAGAAACACAACAAGCAACACAAAATACAATTTGCCGCAACAAATAGTTTGAACATGGAAGTTTAATATACCTTCTCATAAACAATAGATAGACTGTTGAACTCATCAAATATCCGATCTTTGGTCTTACTACTTTGCGTATCAGCAAAGACCGAGACCGCTTGCTTTGGAGGGTTCGCAACTTTTTCAGCTACAGAAATATTGTATTACAAAAGCCTATAATAGAATAAGGCCCTATCATGAACATCCTGCAATAAATTGACGGTTAAATCAAACTAGCAATAGGATACTTGTCATAATAACTTGACCTCTGAATTAAGAATATATTACGCACTTGCAATTTGCAAGGAACAAAAAAAAAATGCAAATTAGGTGATTACGACATACATTGTACACAAACACAAGATAGATTTGTGTGAAAAATAGAGTCGTTACATTTGGAGCGGCGGCGGATTTGGTGTCGAAGCCAACAATTAGAGTAAGCATAGGGACGAAGATGCCTAAATTCCAATCGCAGTCGACCACCAAAATGAATTAGAGGGAATGATACGAGAGAATTGTAGACGAAGGATGAAAAGTCAGTAGAGGAATCGAGATAAAGGAGTCAAATTTAGCGTACCCGTAGGTTCCTTCACCGATTTGCTCCAATTTTTCAAAGCAGTCGACGCTTCTTGATCCCCAAAGCGGCGAGTCGGTTACTTTGAGCTGCCCGGTGGCTGCTGTCGCCATGGTAACTCCACCTCTCAAGGTCGTCGCCGTTTGCCGCTAGATGAATTGGGTTCTCCTGATGGAGCCGGAGCCGGAGACGGATTGCACCGGAGTGTGAGTGCAGCGATGGAGGAGGGTGAGTGCAGCGACGGTCGGGCTACTCTTGTGTGCTCTGTTAGGGATTGGGGCTCTGTTGGGGATTGGGATTGAGAATGAGATTTTTTTTTATTTAATTCCAGATTTTTTTAATTATTTAATATAATTTAAAAATATAAGAAAAATAAAAAATAATAAAAATATTTAACCTTTTTTTTCCTGATTTTTTGGGTGGTGGGTAGTTTTGATAATAAATAAGGTATTTTTGCAAATTTTCATATATTGATGCAATTGTTTTCAAACCTAGGTATTTTTGCAAACAAAATATGAAAGTGGGGTATTTAGTAGTAATTCCCCAAAATTGAATTACATAAGGTAGGGGCAATATGGGGTTTTCAAAAAAATTTAGGACATTTAGCAAAAACTGATTTTAGGTGGACATTTTACAAAAAGGGGTTGGCAAAATGGACATTTAGCCAAATTTCTTCATTATTTTTTGGTGGAAAGAATTGTTTATAAAATATGGGAAGCTTTAAAATGTAAAAAGTCCTTAACGTATAAAATTTGCTTAACGTGTAAAATTTTGAAAACCGGACACGCGGGCCTGATGTCTCCAAATTTTGCTTAACGTGTAAAATTTTCTTTACACGGTATGCGCTTTTGATGTCTCCAAAGTAGCCATGTCTTTATGCATATTTTAGTTCCATATTCTTTACATTTTGCATATTTCGGGTTGGGAATATGTCGGATTTATGTAGTATATGCTTATTTGTCAGAAATGGAGATCTACATAAGTTTCTGTTTAATATCGCAGAATATGGAACCATTTCGGGAGAAAACCAAGAAGCAAGAACCGGAGCACAAAGCTACTCGACATCGACTAACCCTAGTCGATCTTGACAAGACATGCCTAGACACCAGCCAGCATCGAGGAGCCTATGTCGAGAAACTGAAGACGAAGAACCCGACTCCACACCCTACTCGAGATCGAGTACGGCTCCTCGAGGTCGACAAAGACGTGGAGCCAGGACCGAGCATGTCGACAAGAGACTTGCCCGACCAGCCAAGCCAGACCTAGTCGAAGAACATTCCTACTCGATGTCGACAAGGGGTCCTCGAGATCGACAAGCGCCAGGAGCCAAGTCCGAGTCTGTCGAGGACCAGCTAGCCGAGACGACGAAGCCGAGCCAGTCGACCAACAATCCTAGTCGAGATCGAGTAGGCTCTACTCGAGATCGACGATGGTTCCAGAAGCCGTGTTACTCGGTTTGACGAATCTTACTCGGTTTGGGATTCCTTGGGCTCGAAGTTTGCCAAATTCTATCCGAATTTATCAAGATACATCATGGAAGGAGAAGATCTATCCACTTGAGACACTTTAGATATATTTCCCTATTTTAGATTTAATTTCATTATAGCTTTTATTTATCTTTAAAATTTTAGATATAGTTTTAGATATAGATATAGATATTCTATCCTTGAGTAGCAAGGTTTAGAATCCTATAAATAAAGCCTTAGGGGGCTGATTTCTATTCATTCAATCACACAACAATTAGTTGAAGAGGAGAGAGAGAGAGAGAGAGAGAGAGAGAGAGAGAGAGAGAGAGAGAGAGAGAGAGAGAGAGAGAGAGAGAGAGAGGCCGAGTGGAGCAGGAGAGCGAGAGTGATCCAGCTTTGTTCGGTTTGTACTTTCTTGAGTTTGGTTTAATGCAAGTTGTTATTTCCTTTCAATCAATGATGTCTGAGGTTGCGATGAAGCGCGAGTAGTCCACCCACTTCTAGGGTTGGGGCGAGCCCGACGATAGCCATGCATAATTGAGGTAAAGATCCGACCTTTATCATGTTTTGAGCATCTCCTACTTGTTTATGTGTTTATTACCCATCTAATGGAGATCCATGATAACAACTTGGATTGTAAACATAAAATTAGTAGAGACAATTAGGGTTTCTTGAAAGAGTTGTCTAATTGTTGGAAAAGGTGAAAGCTTGTCCTTGGTGCGATTCACATGATTATCCGTTTTATCTCTGCCTTATGCATGTTTGGTTATTGTTGTTGCAAACCCCAATTCTGGAAGTCTTTTACATTAAGTTTAGTTCGAAATCCCAAAGCATTTGCCTTTACTTTATT
The DNA here is from genome assembly GCA_963922045.1 of Persicaria maculosa. NCBI lineage: Eukaryota > Viridiplantae > Streptophyta > Magnoliopsida > Caryophyllales > Polygonaceae > Persicaria > Persicaria maculosa. Next base: position 70,653,853 of record OY998255.1, read on the forward strand.
TCTTTGTTTCATTTTATTCTCTGTCTACTCGATCTCGACCAAGCCTGGTCGATCTCGAGTTACTGATTCTCGATCTAGCATCGCCGTAGCTTCTGTGTGCAAGTACTCGACAAGACAAGCCGAAGTCGACAAGGACCCTACTCGATATCGAGTAGCCTCTAGTCGAGATCGACGAGCCCCAGTGCCTGTGTCTGCTACTCTGTTCGACTGTCCGATCTTCTGTCGACTACCCAAGTCGAGATCGAGGACCCTGTTGTCGACTTCTGACTGTGAGATTCTCCGCTGCCTAGGATCCGCTGACACGCTTCCTCGTGGATCGATCCTGACTTCCCGCTGCTACATCAGGAGGAGGTCTTGTAATTATTTGCAAGGGACGGAATCCGGTTTGCTGTGATTTATTTATATTTATATTATTGCAAGTCTCGATTTCCTCCTATCAACAAATTGGCGCCGTTGCCGGGGAAGCTATCATTCGCGCCTTAGGTAGTTGAATCTCATATCTACTCTGAGTTACTTTTCAGGTATATGCACCGTTCTGGTCAACCACCTGAGTTTGACGGCTTAGACAACCCGGAACGCCTTATACAAGCCCACGCTAGATTGAAAAGAGCCATGGCCGCCGCTGAAACACAAGAACAGCTGATTGCCAGACTTACTAGGGAACTAGCCACTAAAGATGCTGCTATCGCCGTTGAGAAAGCAGCAAGGGAGCAAGCAGAAGCTGAGCTTGCCCAATATCCAACTACAGCAGAGGATTATATGCATCCAACTCTCGTCGTGCCTAAATCGGCGATTCTAATCCCTGAAAACTCTTTTGAAATTCGCACTCAATTTCTGATAGAGCTTAAAAATAATGCTTTTTATGGAAGATTTAATGAGTTTCCTCTTGAACATATTACCAATTTTCATGACATGTGTCGTACTCTTGCTGAAGGTACAACTCTGGAATATGTCAAGATGAAGGCTTTTCGCTGGTCTCTCGCTGGGCCTGCACTGAAGTGGCTTGAAGGGCTTAAACTAATATCACTCACAACATGGGCCCAAGTAGAGCAAGAGTTTCTGAATAAATTCTTCCCACCTGCCAAGACAGCACTTCTCCGCCAGAAAATCACCGCCTTCAAATAGAAGCAAGGGGTACCGCTGGCAAAGGCATGGGAACGCTACAAAGAACTGCTGCGATCTTGCCCTACTCATGGTCAGCCACCCTACGTCATTCAGGAGATCTTCTTCAACTCTCTTGATCAAGTCACTAAGGACAGAATCAACCAGTATACTCACTATGAGTATCTGACGATGCCGCCAGTCGACGCATGGGGTGTGCTAGACAAGCTCACCAATTATGACAACAAATATGGGTCTACTGCAAACTATGAGGAGAACTCCTATGCCAGGCCAGCACCATCTATGCCACTCTATGAGCCAGCAAAGGAGATTGACCCAGATGTCAGGGAGAAGTTCTACAGAGACCAGAATCGCAAGCTCCTCAAGCAAGTCAAATATCTATCTGTCAATCAGTCTTGCATCGAATGCGGATCACAGAGGCACACCACTACTGAGTGCCCACACACAGAGCAAGTCAGAATGGCAGAGACACATGAGGAGGCAGCTTACGCGGGGGTTCCAAATCGATACATGGGAGATCAAAGGTTCTATCAACCACAGTGGAACCAAGGTCCTCCTAGGAATCCCCCACCCTACAGAGCTCCAGGACATCCAGAAAGGGATCAAAAGAAGGACGATCTGCAGCTGATCCTTGATGAGATGCGCCGGAATCATGCACAGAACCTGCAGGCTACAAACACCATCAACAATCAGCTCCAGAACTTCAACACAAAATTTGGAGAGCTAGACGTCTGGAAGAAAGGCATTGAGACCCAGATGGGACAAATCGCTGCGCAGATCCCACGACCGTCCGGACAGCTCCCTGGGCAAACTGAACCAAATCCTAAGGGGAAGACTGGACACGTCGCAGCTATCAAACTCAGGAGTGGGCATCAATTACACGAGCCGGAAGTCGGGAAACAGCAAGGCAAGGCAGAACAGCAACTCGAGACAGAGCAAGGTGTACTCGATCTCGAGGAGGATGTACTCGATATCGACAAGCCGCTACTCGACCAAGACAAGAAGCTGAGCTCGGACTCCGCTACGCAGACCAGCAACTCCAGGTCGACCACCCTACTCGATGTCGAGGAGCCCGTGTTCGAGATCGAGGAGCAGCATCTGGCCGACGTCGACGACTCTGCAACACCTCCGACAGCTGATCTGGCTCCGAAACTGAAAAAGCCACTGCCTTTCCCTTCAAAAGCACAGAAAGATCCCACTGCAAGTAGGTTCACCAGATTTGTTAATATGCTGCAAGAACTGAATGTTTCTATCCCTTTTACAGAAGCCTTGCAAGAGATGCCTGGATATGTCAAATTTCTGAAGGAAATCCTGAGCAAAAAGCGATCCATCTCAGAGATCACAGGCGAATGCAAAGTACTCCACTTCCCTGAAAAGAGACCTGACCCTGGTAAGTTTTCTGTTACTGTGGATTTTGGACAATATAAATATGATTCTCTGTGCGATTTAGGAGCAAGTGTGAGCATCATGCCTCTATCAATCTGGCGGAAGGTAAAAATAGGATGCATAGAACCTGTGGATGCCAAACTATACATGGCGAACAATACAGTAGTCATCCCTACAGGTATAGTTGAGAACGTCCCTGTCCAGGTTGGTAAATTCTTTGTTCCAGCAGATTTCCTTATCATTGACTGTGCTGAAGATCCTACTAGCCCTATTATTCTTGGTAGACCGTTCTTAGCTACTGCAGATGCCAAAATAAGTGTCAAGAATAGATCGCTCACCTTCACCATAGGCGATGAGGTTTTAGATTTCTCTTTTGGCCCTGCAAAAGAGGAAATTTCCTGGCTGGAGGTGAAAAGCATCAGCAAACACGGGACCAGGCAAACATCGGAGGAAAGCACCAGCACTGTACTCGAGGTCGACAAGAGCTACTCGATCTCGACAAAGGCGCCACTCGATCTCGACCAAGGCTTATCGATGTTGACAACCTCTGCTGAGCCACTGACTTGCCAAGAGCCTAAGTATGGGGTCCCTGTACTCGAGGTCGACCAGAAGTACTCGATCTCGACTAGCCCCAAGCCCAAAGTTTCCTGTTTTGGGTCCGAAAAGGTAAGTTCAAGTATGAATTCTACTCCCCCTCAGTCCATAAAGAAATTTTTTAATAGTTTAAGGGGAGGTAAGGCCCCGTGGCAAGAAAATCTGGGAAAGCTAAGGGGTGGAAGGAAGAGAAAGAAAGAGAAGAGAGATGATGCAAGCAACCACCTATCAGCTGAGCTTGCATACTACCATCAGGACCTAGATGATCCAGGAGAAGGGCCAAGCATGAGCAGGCCTCACAATAATGGTCCTTGAGCGCAAACGGAGAAGTCGGCCTAGCGACTCTAAAATCTAGAGCATTTATATAGAACTTTATGAATCTTTGGGACCTTTTGAACTTTTTGGTTTTTGTCTTTGTTTTTGGTTTTATGTCTTTTAGAATATTTCATGTGGATAGTCTTGTTTCTTGTGCAATCTAACACTTTTAGGTCGGCAAGCATATAAGGATCGCGAAAAGTGGAATAAAGAAGTCCCTGAAAAAGTCAGAATCGACGAAGGCCAAGTCGATTACGACAAGGAGGAGAAGCCCAGAAGTTACTCGACCTCGAGTAGACGTACTCGACATCGACAAGCCAAGACACTCCTCGACTTCAGAATCCACTGGACGCATAAAAGCTACTCGAGATCGAGTAACATGTACTCGAGATCGACAAAGATGTCTACTCGACGTGCACTGATTCGCCTTCCTCGATGTGTTATCCTGTGAGTTCCTTCCTTTACTCTTGTTTTTATTTGATTTTATACAGTGGGGACAATGTATATTTTAAGTATGGGGTGGGGGAAGGGCTCATCATCATTATCATATGTGTTAGTCTTGCTTTTGGTTTTACATGGTGAAATTTTAAATTTTTTTATGTTATGCATTCATGTTCAAATTTTATGCCTTTTTCTTTCGTCATACTTTAGTTTTGATTTTTGCATAAAAAAATAAAAAAATGTCGAAAAATAAAAAAATATGCATGTTTAAATTTTTGCATTATTTTAGTTTTTATACCCTAACTTAGATGTCCTATGATGATAAATAATAATTGACTTGATCATATAAATCCTATGGCGTGTTTGGAAGGTTTAGCCTAAGTCCTCAAAATGGTTTTTATGTGGATTGTGAACTTGTGATGAAATTGAGCACATATGATCCTAAGCTAAAGGTTAAAATCCAACAAAAATTATCCCAATGAGAATTTTGGCCTTATAGGGAGAACATTAAAAATCCCTCTGCTTTCTTGAGTGTATTTACTCTTCCTATGCATCTCTAAATGTTGTAATAGTTATTCAAAGTCAATGCATTTATATGTTTATGTTGATGAGAATTAAATGATGGAGGCACCTTTTAAGCCAATTTTATCCTCTCTTTACCTACCCTGCATTATCCTTGCTTGAAGCCAGAACATTAGCCTGAGACTTTTATTGTAAACTCCACAAAAATATCCTTAGCTAAATTGAGCCTGACCCCCATTTGGGAATTAAGACTTAGAGTTGGTTGGAATGATGATTTGTGGAAAGAATAGCTTATGTTGCATTTCAAGAAGGAAGGATTGTTGAAATTATTGAGATATGGGATGGTTTTAAATTTTTATCTTGCTATGCATATTATGTAAAAGGATTTTTGGCTCACATTATAAATGCACTATTAGTGTTATTTGGTTTTTATTTTCGAAAAAAAATAAAAAAAAAATAAAAAAATCCGAAAAAAGAAAAAAAGAGAAGAAGAAAAAGTACATATGTTTGTGAATAAAGTGCATGAGCCAAATTTACCTTATTTCTTTCATTATTTTGCAAGATACATACTTTGGAGAGGTTGAGAAAGTTTGAAAGGTTACATACTTTATTGAGATAAATTGGAGAGTTTGGTTGATGCATATGATTGGGAAGTTATGGTTTGGTTGTGTTGGAAGATTTAGGAGTCTTGATTCCCGAATTTTATTTAAGCACCACATGGCCAAATAATTCCATACCTTATATTTCTTACCAAGCCCCATTACAACCCCGCCGAATGGAATCTTCTTTGAAGACTTCTATTGAGCGAAGTCCTCCTGATATTTCTTATTACATTTTCATAATTGGTTGCGAAGTGGATTTATGTTTAAATTGCAATGTTTATGAGATTGTATATGGAATTGAGTTGAGAGTTGATCTACATAGCCTAAACACATTGAGAGCTGAGTGTAACACATTATCCATGTGAGGTTGGATTTACATTGCCTATGCCTATGGATCGCTCATATATGTGTGATGACGTTAAATTCACTTGTCTTACATTGCTACTACTTGAGATGTTGCTTTTGACAAAGGCAAAGACTTGAAGGATGTGTTGTAGGTCTTGGTTATTGTTTGGTTATTGCTTGAGGACAAGCAAGTCTAAGTATGGGGTGATTTGATGTCTCCAAAGTAGCCATGTCTTTATGCATATTTTAGTTCCATATTTTTTACATTTTGCATATTTCGGGTTGGGAATATGTCGGATTTATGTAGTATATGCTTATTTGTCAGAAATGGAGCCATTTCGGGAGAAAACCAAGAAGCAAGAACCGGAGCACAAAGCTACTCGACATCGACTAACCCTAGTCGATCTCGACAAGACATGCCTAGACACCAGCCAGCATCGAGGAGCCTATGTCGAGAAACTGAAGACGAAGAACCCGACTCCACACCCTACTCGAGATCGAGTATGGCTACTCGAGGTCGACAAAGACGTGGAGCCAGGACCGAGCATGTCGACAATAGACTTGCCCGACCAGCCAAGCCAGACCTAGTCGAAGAACATTCCTACTCGATGTCGACAAGGGGTCCTCGAGATCGACAAGCGCTAGGAGCCAAGTCCGAGTCTGTCGAGGACCAGCTAGCCAAGACGACGAAGCCGAGCCAGTCGACCAACAATCCTAGTCGAGATCGAGTAGGCTCTACTCGAGATCGACGACGGTTCCAGAAGCCGCGTTACTCGGTTTGACGAATCCTACTCGGTTTGGGATTCCTTAGGCTCGAAGTTTGCCAAATTCTATCCGAATTTATCAAGATACATCATGGAAGGAGAAGATCTATCCACTTGAGACACTTTAGATATATTTCCCTATTTTAGATTTAATTTCATTATAGCTTTTATTTATCTTTAAAATTTTAGATATAGTTTTAGATATAGATATAGATATTCTACCCTTGAGTAGCAAGGTTTAGAATCCTATAAATAAAGCCTTAGGGGGATGATTTCTATTCATTCAATCACACAACAATTAGGAGAAGAGGAGAGAGAGAGAGAGAGAGAGAGAGAGAGGCCGAGTGGAGCAGGAGAGCGAGAGTGATCCAGCTTTGTTCGGTTTGTACTTTCTTGAGTTTGGTTTAATGCAAGTTGTTATTTCCTTTCAATCAATGATGTCTGAGGTTGCGATGAAGCGCGAGTAGTCCACCCACTTCTAGGGTTGGGGCGACCCCGATGATAGCCATGCATAATTGAGGTAAAGATCCGACCTTTATCATGTTTTGAGCATCTCCTACTTGTTTATGTGTTTATTACCCATCTAATGGAGATCCATGATAACAACTTGGATTGTAAACATAAAATTAGTAGAGACAATTAGGGTTTCTTGAAAGAGTTGTCTAATTGTTGGAAAAGGCGAAAGCTTGTCCTTGGTGCGATTCACATGATTATCCGTTTTATCTCTGCCTTATGCATGTTTGGTTATTGTTGTTGCAAACCCCAATTCTGGAAGTCTTTTACATTAAGTTTAGTTCGAAATCCAAAAGCATTTGCCTTTACTTTATTTCTTTGTTTCGTTTTATTCTCTGTCTACTCGATCTCGACCAAGCCTGGTCGATCTCGAGTTACTGATTCTCGATCTAGCATCGCCGTAGCTTCTGTGTGCAGGTACTCGACAAGACAAGCCGAAGTCGACAAGGACCCTACTCGATATCGAGTAGCCTCTAGTCGAGATCGACGAGCCCCAATGCCTATGTCTGCTACTCTGTTCGACTGTCCGATCTTCTGTCGACTACCCAAGTCGAGATCGAGGACCCTGTTGTCGACTTCTGACTGTGAGATTCTCCGCTGCCTAGGATCCGCTGACACGCTTCCTCGTGGATCGATCCTGACTTCCCGCTGCTACATCAGGAGGAGGTCTTGTAATTATTTGCAAGGGACGGAATCCGGTTTGCTGTGATTTATTTATATTTTTATTATTGCAAGTCTCGATTTCCTCCTATCAACAACTTTCACCTTTCATTCAATTTCATATTCATTTAGGGCTGAAATTCAGTTGCTTGGAGTAGTTAACTTGCATTTTCACATTATAAATGACCTAACATTGCCAATTCATTGAGTCTATGTGGTGATTGTGGAGCTGCAAATAATTTGGGGGAAATGATTTAGGGTTTTTCCTAATTAAGACATAGGGCTTCCATGGCTTTATGCTTTTTAATTGGTGATGGAGATGATGTTTGATGAGTATAGCCTTTCAATCAAGGCGCAAAAACACACCGGGACAAGTCCCCCTATTTGTTCTCTTTGAGCAATGCTGAGCTTATCATTGACAAGGTAAAAAGAGTATTGATTTTCATTGATTAAAATCCATTTATTTAGGCAATTGCTGGAATCAATACTTGCCTCTCTTAAAGAGCAATGCCGAGATATCTTTCAAGCAGCGTTGTTTCTTTCCTTTAGATGATTAGTAACAATTGCTGCTTAAAATCCTACAAGTTACTCTTGCTGTCATTGTACTCAGTCACTGATTTGTTTTATGGTGATTGATGGACGGTTTTTAGTCGCATAAACCGTATCAAAATAAAACTCAAACCTACAAACTAGTATAGCAAGCAAGTAAGAGGTCGATCCCACAGAGAATCAAGTATTCCTTTGCAATATGTATTTACCAATTAGTGAAAAGGGGGGTTTTGGTTGATTGAGATTGAAAAGAAAACAAAATAAAATAAAAACAAATAATGCAAAACAAATTAGAGAAGATCGTTCTACCTACAACTATCCACTTTATTTGTTTGAATTGATATTGTAACTTCCTCTTGTCCTTTTAGTCTTCCTATGAATGCCCTTGTCTCGACCTAATATAGTTACTAGTCCAACCAGTCCTAGCAACCCTTATCAATCGAACAATCCCTAAAGAAGGATTTAACCCAATTGATAGCTTTAAGTTCAGAGATTAACCAAGGTATTTGCAGTCCCTAAAGAGGGATTTAACAACACATTCAACTTCCTACTCATTCAATTAGTTCAACCAGCCCTAAAGGAACAAGTTTGCTACTTGGGTTAAGGTTCGCAACCAGGAATCTACAAAACCCTAGCAATTGAATTGATCTAACTAGTTGGCCAGACAAGATAGAACAAAACAATAAGCAATCAAGCACAAAGAAGTTGAAACATTCAAATATAGGAAATAAGGAACAAGAATTAGAGACTCACAATCAATCCAAATAAAGCTTCAAATCGTAGATAGAACGAAGAGAGTTTAGTCGCCCATGGCGAACATCGCTCTCTCTCTAATTGTCTGATAGAACGTAAGAATAGAATCGAAGTCCTTCAAAAATAACATAAAAGTGGCCTAATAAAACATCCAAGTCGGCCTCAAAACATCATAATAGAAACTAGGGTTTTTTTCCTCAAAACGGCGCGCTGACTGTCCGTGCGGCGGGCGCCGCAAAGTTGCGGCGGGCGCAGCAAACCATGCGGCGGGCGCAGCAAACCATGCGGCGGGCGCAGCATGAATACCGCCCCTGGCGGCGGGCGCGGCAAACCATGCGGCGGGCGCTGCATTGGTTTTTCACGGAAATTCCGTCTTGAATCAGCTCTCGACGTCAACATGAAAGTTGTAGCTCTCTGAAAGAGCTTTCCAACGCATGGTCATAATAGTCGATCGGACAACCGAGGCCTCCAGAAAGTGCAAAACAAGTTCTGCATGTCTGGCGACAACTTCTGCAGACTTGTTCTTCGTTTAGGTTCGCTTCTTCTTCTCAGGACCTCTTGAGATCTTCATGTAAGCTTCTTCGATCAACTAGACATTCTCATCCAATGCGTTATCAACCCATGTCTCCTCCTCGGATCCACGATTACCTGAAATAATCAATAAAAGCATGTAGATTTCGACTCCACCAACATAGAGAGCAAATATGCAAATTGCACTTAATCCATGCATGATATGCATCTTAACTAAGCTAAATGCAACCTATTATGCCTACCTATATGCATGCTATCAAACTCCCCCACACTTAAGCTTTTGCTTGTCCTCAAGCAATGAAAACTAAATATAGAATTAATCATCCCACAAATAAGATCTTCATGCTATAGTTTTAGAAAAGCAACATCAAACAATAGGAGCCATGAATAAGAGAACAAATATCCTAGCAAATATATGAGCGATCCAATAGTAAAAGCAAATTTAGTCCAACCTCACCGGGATGATGTGTTTCACTCAAGCTCTCATGTGTTTAGGCTTTAAAGTCCAACTCTCAACTCAATCCAAAATGCTCTGTACACCGTGAAAGTTATCACTTGCAAACAACATTATGAGGACTTTTATAAGGTTGTAATGGGGCTTTGGTAGGAACATAAGGTATGAGAAATATTTAGGCTTGTGGTGCTAAAAATCCGGGAAAAAGGAACAACAACCAACCAGAACAACACCAAAACTTCCATACTCCACAAACCATTCCAATAACATAAACTCCATTACATAACAATAAATTTTTCGATTTCAATAGCCATACAACTCATGCATTTTTTTTTTCATTATGATGACTTCGTTTCTTTTATTTTATGCTTACTTTTGCCCCTAGGTGAATTTTATCCTCCCTAGGTTCAAGCTTACTAGACTTTTACTCCTAAGTGAATTTTATCCTCCTTAGGCCCCTAGTAATAAGTCATCTCTATTATGCAAGAAGGGTTACCTTATTTTGGCTATGCCTCTCGCAATGCACAACCATACATACATCATCTCCACTCAAAGCAACTCCAACATAAAGATTTTTCACCAATTCTCCTCCTAATTCCCGGATGGGGTCAGGCTAATCATTGGCTATGATATATTTTTGTGGAGCTATATAAGAATAGGCTTTAAGGCTCAGATGGGCTTCAAGCAGAGGATAATATGTAAGGTAGATAGGGTATAATATGGCTAAAGAAAACATGCCTCAATCATTTGAAATTCACAAGCAACAAACATGTGCAATACGGTATTGAAATAAGAAGCTTATGGAGAGTATAATCACACAATAAAAGCAAAAGGGAATAATATGTAAAGTCCCTATAAGGCCAAAACAAACTCACAAAGGTTATGTTTTTTTTTTTTTTTTAGATTTCAATTAAACCTCAACTATGAATCATACTTATGTTATCATGTTTATTTATGTTGTCATATTTATTTTTATTCATATACTGCATTTGAAAAAAAAAAATATCATGCATTGCATTTAAGTGTTATTAACGATACCCATCTTGGTTTAGTTTGTCCTCTAATTTATTTTTATGATCTTAATTGCATAAATCTCATAATTTGATTGAATTGCTTGAAAATGATTTTGGAGCATGAATTGAGAATACAATTAAACCTCAACTATGAATCATACTTGCTCAATTATATTCTCAATTCATGCTCCAAAATCATTTTCAAGCAATTCAATCAAATTATGGGATTTATGCAATTAAGATCATAAAAATAAATTAGAGGACAAACTAAACCAAGATGGGTATCGTTAATAACACTTAAATGCAATGCATGATATTTTTTTTTTTCAAATGCAGTATATGAATAAAAATAAATATGACAACATAAATAAACATGATAACATAAGTAAACATGATATGCAAATTCTATCTATATGCAATGCAATCCCTCCCCCACACTTAAACCTTTCATTGTCCTCAATGAAACATAAAAGACAACAAAAAATAAAAACATAGAGAAAGAGATGAATGAAATACTCACAATGTGGTGGAAGGGGCGATATAGGTCGGATCTGAGCATTGCGCGCGGCGGGTTAAAGAAAACTAGCTAACTAGGAATTGAAATAACTAAAACTTACCTCGGGTTGCCTCCCGAGAAGCGCCTTTCTTTAATGTCATTGGCTTGACTTATTCTCAATCTCAAGACCTTATCTCTCAGACATCGTCAAGGCCCTCAGTAACCTATCATATTCCTGTGCACACATCTTGCAAAGCACATCATAGCACAATAAATTGAAAGCATAAAATGTGAAACTCAAGAACCCTTTCAATCTATCAAATAGTCTAGCATGACTCTCTGCAGAAGGAATATGATACCACCAACACAGTTCCGCTGGTGGCTTTTCAAAATAGCAATCAAAAGGATCAACATAATCACCATTACCTTCCAAATTGCAAAAGTTTACCTTTATTACCTCTTGAGCCTCAGCTGATGGCTCTAGACCTGGTTCATTAATGGGCGAGCTCGGAATGGATGGTGCAGATGGAGTAGGAGACACATCACATGTAACCTCATGCGTCGACTCATGAGATTCCAAGTCAGGAAGCACTAGACCCTCTCCTCCATCATCGAAGACACTATGATTGTCTACAACCAATTCCTCCTCTTCTTCTTCGAAACTCCTTTCTTTCTCATCTTTTACACTTAAAAGTTGAATGAGTTGGTTCATTTGTTGCTCCAATTTTCCGATTCGGCTCATGTTTCTTTCCTCTAACTGCTGCAACACTTGTGTGAGAGTTCGGATTGATACTTCCTGCTCAACCTGTCGACTCATGTTGTAGAAAAAATCCCAAATCTCAAAGAGTCCCATATCCAATAGGCCTCCATTACTCATGGACTCAGCAAGATTCCGTGTTTCAGCATTCATCCCATCAAATATGCAAACACACATCTCCCGCACACCATATTGATAACCCCATGAACCAAGGTCATTAACATACTCATGCAATCTAGTGAAATATTGGTGAAAGTTCTCACCTTCAAACTGCAACAATCTCAACATCTTAAAAAGTTAGTAGCAAGGGTGTTGTGAACCGTAAGATAGGTTCACAACAAAGTTAGATATATAAACAAAAATTAATAAATACACAAAACAAAGAAATAAACTTGATTCCCCGGCAACGGCGCCAAATGCATGATATTTTTTTTTTTCAATTTGATGGACGGTTTTTAGTCGCATAAACCGTATCAAAATAAAACTCAAACCTACAAACTAGTATAGCAAGCAAGTAAGAGGTCGATCCCACAGAGAATCAAGTATTCCTTTGCAATATGTATTTACCAATTAGTGAAAAGGGGGGTTTTGGTTGATTGAGATTGAAAAGAAAACAAAATAAAATAAAAACAAATAATGCAAAACAAATTAGAGAAGATCGCTCTACCTACAACTATCCACTTTATTTGTTTGAATTGATATTGTAACTTCCTCTTGTCCTTTTAGTCTTCCTATGAATGCCCTTGTCCCGACCTAATATAGTTACTAGTCCAACCAGTCCTAGCAACCCTTATCAATCGAACAGTCCCTAAAGAAGGATTTAACCCAATTGATAGCTTTAAGTTCAGAGATTAACCAAGGTATTTGCAGTCCCTAAAGAGGGATTTAACAACACATTCAACTTCCTACTCATTCAATTAGTTCAACCAGCCCTAAAGGAACAAGTTTGCTACTTGGGTTAAGGTTCGCAACCAGGAATCTACAAAACCCTAGCAATTGAATTGATCTAACTAGTTGGCCAGACAAGATAGAACAAAACAATAAGCAATCAAGCACAAAGAAGTTGAAACATTCAAATATAGGAAATAAGGAACAAGAATTAGAGACTCACAATCAATCCAAATAAAGCTTCAAATCGTAGATAGAACGAAGAGAGTTTAGTCGCCTATGGCGAGCATCGCTCTCTCTCTAATTGTCTGATAGAACGTAAGAATAGAATCGAAGTCCTTCAAAAATAACATAAAAGTGGCCTAATAAAACATCCAAGTCGGCCTCAAAACATCATAATAGAAACTAGGGTTTTTTTCCTCAAAACGGCGCGCTGACTGTCCGTGCGACGGGCGCCGCAAAGTTGCGGCGGGCGCAGCAAACCATGCGGCGGGCGCAGCATGAATACCGCCCCTGGCGGCGGGCGCGGCAAACCATGCGGCGGGCGCTGCATTGGTTTTTCACGGAAATTCCGTCTTGAATCAGCTCTCGACGTCAACATGAAAGTTGTAGCTCTCTGAAAGAGCTTTCCAACGCATGGTCATAATAGTCGATCGGACAACCGAGGCCTCCAGAAAGTGCAAAACAAGTTCAGCATGTCTGGCGACAACTTCTGCAGACTTGTTCTTCGTTTAGGTTCGCTTCTTCTTCTCAGGACCTCTTGAGATCTTCATGTAAGCTTCTTCGATCAACTAGACATTCTCATCCAATGCGTTATCAACCCATGTCTCCTCCTCGGATCCACGATTACCTGAAATAATCAATAAAAGCATGTAGATTTCGACTCCACCAACATAGAGAGCAAATATGCAAATTGCACTTAATCCATGCATGATATGCATCTTAACTAAGCTAAATGCAACCTATTATGCCTACCTATATGCATGCTATCAGTGATTAAATACTTGCCTCTCTTGATTGTTGTATTTTTTAGGCTCTTCTTAATGCTGCAGCGATTCCCTGTAGAATCAAAAGGGCGACGTAAGAAGCTACATGAGGTCTGTTATTTGTGTTAATGTGGGATCTTCTTTTTTAGTTTCCTTCTTCTACTTAAGGATGACTAAATTAGTTTATTTTATTTTGACAGGTTAACTATGTGACCAATATATGTTTCTTATGTTTCATTTGAAGATGCATCATGGTAAGCACTATTTTTTCACTAGTCTGCATAAATGTTTGATGATGCCTTCTCTTTGGCCCACAATTACCTTTTGATGATGCACTGGCAATCTATGCATCTATTGATTTCTGGTGTCCGGCCAACAGCGGTTCATTCTAGGATCTTTTCTGGTACACATTTTTTTAGGATGCTTCTAGGAGTTAATGGGACAAGGGGATGCTTTTAGGATGCTTTCTGATTGAAAAAAAAATGATTTTATATTGCCTTATTGGAGCATCTCTACAGTATTTCAGGAGGGAGTAAATTTTCGGATGAAAGTGGAGTAACTCACTAAATAGTTTTCTTGTGCATGTCAGGTGTAATTGAAGTGTTGTTAAACAATTGAAGGCAAATTGATGTTGTTAATTTGGCTTTTGCATTTGAGCTGACTCAGCAGTTTTCACCGGTTGCTTTACTGAAGTCCTACTTAAAGGAGGCAACTAAGGTTGCTGCTCTGAAGCCTAGGAATGCATCTCCATCATCTCCGAGTGCACATGTTTCATCTGGCTCTGAATTTCACTTATATTTACGCGAACCCTTAATCATTATTGCAGTAGTTGTGATTCCTAGACAGTATCTAGATAGTTTGCAAATGCATTGAAGCATTAAGCATTTGCAATTTCACAAAAGGGATTCTGAACTTGAGATAAAAGTGTAAAATGGATCTGTTGAATTGAAGGTTGTAAAATGATCTTTTTTTTAAGCATCCTTGAGCTTATTTTCATGCTTGGTTAAAAGCTTGTTTATGAACTTATTATCATAAGCATTTCAGATTGAGGTAAGTGACCATGAGCTCGCAACAAGCTGTGATCAAGTGCGTGGAGGAGCACTAGAGATTTTTTCTTCATTTAGAAGTTCATTGGACAAGGGACTGCTTTTAGGAGTAATCTTTATCTTAACATTTTAGAGAATTAGGTAATAGAAAGCAGTTTAGCAGTAAGCACATCTTCATGGTACAATGATTCACAAAGGAATCCATGTCATCAGTCATGTGCTTTATCTCAATGGCCTTAAACCCTCCATTTACCCTTAAATATTTTTGACCTATTAGCTCAATTGGTAGAGCGATGTGCGTATACACAAAGATGTGGGTTCGAATCCCACATAAGTTATATTATAAACAAGAACACATCAATCCCAAATTGTTAATAATGCACATTATAATCTTAGTTATGCACTTTTTAACCTTAATTATGCACTTTTTAACCTTAAGTATGCACTTTAATTTGAAATTATTATACGTAAAAAAATCGATTTCAATCTCACATCTATCAACCTAAATTATGCGAGAGGTGAATCCAAACTCTCAAAAGTAATAAAAAAAACAAAATTAAAACATCGATTTCAAAAGCACATATTTTGTCTTATTCATGCACATTATGATCTTACTTTTGCACAATTGTATTCTAAATCTGCACAATTGTATCTTACTTTTGCACGCTTGTATTCTAAATGTGCACAATTGTATTCTAAATCTGCACAATTGTATCTTACTTTTGCACAATTGTAGTTTAAATTTGCACAATTGTATCCTACGTACACTTGTATTCTAAATGTGCACATTACAATTTTATTTTTACACTTTATGTTCTTATATTTGCACTTTACAGTTGCACAAAAGCACCTCACAGTTGCACAAATGCACTTCACAGTTGCACAAATGTACTTCACAGCTGCACAAATGCACTTCACAGCTGCACAAATGCACTTCACAGCTGCACAAATTCACTTCACAGATGCACAAATGCACTTCATAGCTGCACAAATGCACTTCACAGCTGCACAAATGCACATTATAATTTTATTTTTGCACCTTATACTATTCACGAAGAGAAACATAATAAGAGATACCACATAGATAGCCTATACGGGGTTTGAACCCGCATCTTTGTGCGTAGACACATTGCTCTCCCATTTTGAGCTAATAGGCTTTAGTACAAAACTTCAAAAGGCATAAGCAAGACAATGTGGAAAAGATAAACAAAGACTATTTGCAATTTATTATCCTGAAATGAATCAAATTCAGCATCAAAAGTGCATCCGTTTTGCTATCTCTTAAGTATGCACTATTATCTCTTAAGTTAGCACATTTGCTATCTAATATTGCACTTAAATATCACCAAGTCCTAATGAAAAAAGATTGAAACTTAGTCTTGGTAAGTATCTATCATCAAAACGTGATCAAAGAACAGCTTCAGTTTGGTACTCCATTTAAGACTAGCTAACCTTTCCTTCATGTATAAAAGAACAGCTTCAGTTTTAGCCACATCTCTTGCTTTCTTCTCCACTAGAATTATAGCATCGCCTCTTAAACTCTTCGACACTTCTTCATACACGGATGAATCCAACTCGAACCCAAAAACCGAATCACATAACACTGACTCCAATTCATGAATGCGATGTTTCAAATCCCTTCTAATCGACGGCCAGCAGTCACTTTGACCAGCTTTCATCATCTCCTTTATTTGGATCACTTCTATAGTGTCTGATATTTTTTTCTGCACAGAAAATAAATAGAAGTATTTTTTAGTTTACAGCTGATACAGATTTTAAAATTACATATTTTAGTTTACAGCTGATACAGATTTCAGATTATATGATTTGCAGATTTTAGATGATAGTTTATACAATTTCAGATTTTAGTTTACAGCTTATACAGATTTCAGATTTTAAATTTACAGATTCTAGATGAGAGTTTATACAATTTCAAAATACATATTATATAATTATAGATTTCAGATTATATAATTACAGTTTAT
Organism: Persicaria maculosa; assembly: GCA_963922045.1. Taxonomy (NCBI): domain Eukaryota; kingdom Viridiplantae; phylum Streptophyta; class Magnoliopsida; order Caryophyllales; family Polygonaceae; genus Persicaria; species Persicaria maculosa. The sequence goes on from OY998255.1 coordinate 70,670,575, forward strand.
ACAATTTTAAAATACAGATGACAGTTTATACGGATTTACAGATTATATAATTACAGATGCCCAGCAAGAAGGGGAGTATTTTATTTTTAACAATACAAGATGGAAAAAAGGATAACAATTACGACATGGAAAAGCCCAGAAGCACAGATCACAAGGTCAACCAATCTATGGCATCTGATGTTGCAAAGCTAACTCATTTATGAGAAACAGGAGAGGAAAGAATTATGCACATTATACCATCTGCAGTAAGATTTTCAGTAGACTTTTTAGCTTAACTGAATTTTTAAAGAAGATACTGAGCATTGACAATGATTGACTTGGTTTTCCAGTTCTAATAGTCTCTTAGGAATATCTTATATGTTTCCACATTGTTAGTTATATCAAAATTATACCTCAAAGTTAGCGATTCCAACCCTCAGAAACCATTCAACATTAATATCCAGCTCCTGTTATTGCCTTCTGTTAGAGAAAATGACAAAATGAAAATGAACAAATTATAAAGTTCACCAACAAAAGAAACATAAAAATCAACTTCTACTACCCTATCAAACCAGAACTTCTAGAAAACCAATGAAAGAAACTAAAAATCATTCAATAAGAGTTGGTTGATGTGTTATTTCTCACGTTTCACAAGAAATGCTTGCTTGGAAGGAATCTTCCAATTAAAAGATGTGAAAAATGATTCAACATTTGCACCAAGGAATCGACCTTGAATGTATTGGATAATTGAAAGCTTGCTTGCAAAACCCTAAATCCCCAAATATCTACCCCTAAATACCTACAATTTAGAAATCCCTAAATCACAATCGAAATATAAGCATGAACCAATTTATACCAATCTCAGAGCTCTAATTACATTAAGAAGATGAATCCGACGAATAATTGATCGAAGATGGCCAAAAGAGAAGCAACGAACGAACCTGAGACTCTGAGAGCCCTAGGCGAATGGATTGGGTCGAGAAGTGCTGCAAATGGAGAGAATGAACCGGTCGATTGGGGCGAAATCGTCCAGAGCGAGGATGTGGCGGGGGTGAGGAAGAGATGGGGTCGGGAATTTGGGAAGGTAGCCATGGATACCAAGAGTAACGATGGGCTCTTCTTCTCCATGGATTGAGAGGAGCAGGAGAGAGGTAAGCCAAAACGCGTAGTTGAACAAGAAACCATTGCTAATTTTGGATTAGTGTGTCCTAAGTTAGAAATTTTACACGTTAAGCCAATTTTACACGTTAAGGACTTTTTACATTTGAAGCAAACCCTATAAAATATTACGTAGTCATAATATATAGTCACAATTCATCCATGCATAAATATTTTTAGTAAACTAACGTGATAAATATATCCTAAATATTTAATAAAAAAAATATTTTTAAAAATCAGCTATCTAAATTTTTTTTTGGGTAAATAAAATCAGCTATCTATTAAATTACATGAGATTTAATAACGATAGATTAGAAGGAAAAAAAAACCTTTTATCCTATAAATGTGAATTTTATTTATATTTTGAGATAATCTAAATAAAAGATATATATTCATATTGTATAATTTATCAAACTAATTTTTTATATCTATATTATTTTGTGAGTGAAAAAATTGATTTATTTTTATTTTTATATTTTTTTATTTATTTGAATCTATCTGGATTATTTATAATATTGTATTAACGTATTTTATGTGCACGGGATGGGAGATGCACTACACTAGATGATTATATGTACTCCGTATGAATTTGTTGACATGAAATTAATCTGACCCGATCTGGATGAAGATTGGTAGCTAAGCTAGTGTAGAAGTATTCTAGTTGGCCGAAACCTTTGCGCTCCACTCGGCGCTTGTGGATGCTAGAGATTTAGGCTTGTGATCTATTGAGGACGAGGGTGACAATCTCACCGTTACCAAGACAATTTCTGGTGTCTGATACTGCCCTTGGAAGATTGAGATGATTGTCACGAACATCCAATTTTTCTCACATCAATTTGATTGGGTATCTTGTTCTCACGTCTTCCGTGAAATCAACCGAGTTGCGGACAAGGTTGCTCATCTCAGACCCTTCATTGATCATGAAGCTCTCATATCTCATCCAGAGTTCCTATCCCTCGTCCGACAAGATGTCATTGAAAGGTGTGTCAGTAGGATTTGACATCTCTCAAAATCTTCTAGCTGATAATTGGTGGAGTCAGTTGATTAGGGGGATAATTAGGGTGGCGGTCGAGTTTAATGTATTCCTTCAGTCCCTCCCACTTTGTAAAGTTGTTAATTTTGAATGGATTAATTTATCAAATTCGATCTACTCCGTGTTAATTTTATCATTAACATGGTTGAGACTTGAGAGGCTATATAGTTTTCCAAGGAGGAGAAACGAATAGAGAAATAATAATGGGAGAGGATTATATAAATTGTCTTTTTTTTTATATCTTTTTTCATTCACAACCGAGAATCATACGACTTTTATTTCAATTCTCAATTTTTTTTATCTATTAAACTAAATAATGATTTATTTTATTCAGATTAACATTTTTTTTGGGAAAAATTTGGTGAAATATCCATTTTTAAAGTGTAATTAAGTAAATGTCCATTTTTATTTGGTAATTAAGTAAGTGTCCATAATAATTTGATAATACCAAAATTCCCTTGTTTTAATTTTTCCCCTTTAACTCCCTTTCCCTCATTTCTTCAGATCTATGGATTCCAGCGTTCCATCCCCTTTTTCTCTTCATCCTCTTCACCCAAACCTATCTCGAGCTCAACCATGTCGGAAGGCCACACGCTTCCGCCGCCGGCCACATAAATGGCCGCCATCAACATCAATTCTTCCTCCGGCACCGTCCAGAACATTGTCATTGACGGAGCAAATCCCCGCACCAGTAGCCGGAAACCGCGGTGCAGCGGGATCATCGACGGTGCTTTTTTCAATTCCCCACCATTTTCGTTGGAGCTTTTCAGGCCTTTTTTGCTTGTGCATGGATCAACTTCTGTCCGTCTCTCTCTTACTGGTCTGATTCCATGGCCGCTTAATTAGCCTACTCTGACTTGACTTGTCTCGAATTTTATTTTATTTTTTCCCCGGATTTGGTACTTGTACCTCTTTGCCATTTTGTTGATTTTGTGGACGAATTTCGCAATGTATGGTTAGGTTTGCCTATGACTGTCAATTTTGTGGAATGATTTTTGTAGAGACTGCTTGATTCAAGAACTTTTCTGAAGCTAATTTGTTATTGATGGCCGCTCCATCTGCGAGGGCATGAGCCGATTATGATTACCTCATGAAGCTTCTTCTAATTAATAGGCGATAGCGGTATGCGGTGAAAATAGGCGATAGCCGTCAGAAATGATTACTAAAACCAGATTGGTGACAATAGTGGTGATGATTCTCTCTTTAGGGATAATAGATTATTGGTGGTAAATTGGTAATGTTTTGTATTTGGCAACAATTGGTTTGTGACAATGTTTGGTGATAGTGCTCACTTGTTGGTGACAATAAGTCGGTGAGAATAATTCGGTGACAGTGTTTTGTAGTTGTAGACAATAGGTCGGTGGCGATGACAATATTTTGTAGTTGGTGATAGTATGTAGTTAGTGAAAATTGGTGGTGACAATATCTTATAGTATGTGATAAAAAGTTTGTGACAATGTTCTGTAGTTGATGACAATGTTCTGTAATTAATGGCAATAGGTTGGTGACAGTGTTTACTAGCACGAGAAAATAAATATTTTAAATGTCACCAAAAAAGTCGGTTCCCTTCCCCTTTCGATTTGAGGAATTTCGTTGTTTAGTCCTAAATTCGATTGCACTTGCTTATGCTCTAGATGTGAGTTTTTAGTGTGTTTCCCTAGAACCTACACAATTTGTGGACAGAAGAAAAACAAATCGATTTAATAGACTTCACCTACTCAATTGGATTCGGATTTGGGAAAACAAACCCTAGCATGTTTGGTGACAATTTGTTAAACTTGCAAAATATGTCAATTTGTTTAATATTGGTGACAATTTGTTAAATCTGATCATTTCAAGATGTTAATTTTATGATTTGGGACAACAGGTGCGGATTTTTGTGTGAATACATTGCTCTGATGACAATTTGTTTATGTTTTTTTTAGGGTTTGTGTGTTTCTATCTACTTCAAATGGATAATCCAGGTTAGTGTTCTTATTGATGAATCTAATTCGTTCTTACTTTATATGTTGTTCTATTTCAAGTGTTTATCATTGCTTGTTTGTTTTGGTGACAATTGCTTGTTTGGTGACAATTAGTATTTAGCTTGATTCTACATCATCAATTTAAATGAGACTATCAGGGGTTTGCTTCATTGTTTGGTGACAAATGAAATTTATGTTGTTATTTTTAGATTGATCACAATTTGTAGAGTTATATATTATGTTTTGGTGACAATGGAATTTATGTTGTTATTTTTATATTGGTGACAATCGGTAGAGTTATATATTCTGTTTTGGTGACAAATTGAATTTATGTTGTTATTTTGTTGTTTTTTTAGATTGGTGACAATTGGTAGAGTTATATATTCTGATTCGATGACAAATGGAATTTATGTTGTTATTTTGTTGTTTTTAAAGATTTGTAACAATTGGTAGAGTTATATATTATGTTTTGGTGACAAATGGAATTTATTTCTCATTTAGCTATAATGTAATTTTCATTATCTTTATGTTCAATTATAGTGGAATTTGATGTATGTATACCATCAAATATATTGAGGGTCTTCCATTTTATGGTGGTGTTGAAGCTATTTCAGACAAGTATATGGATGCGTATAGAGAGAGGATGGTTATGGATTTGTTTAAGAAGTGTTGGACATGGGAGTTGTAGGACTACAATATGCGCGCACCTACATTATAATTGTCACTGTTTTAGGATATTAAGTAGTAGAATGTTGCACGATGCTTGTATTTTAATACTTATTGTAATCTGACTATCATGGTGAATGTCTCAACCATTCCCCTTTATTTTGGAAGTTAATGTAGTCTGACAATTGGGGATTTATATTAAGTAGTACAAAGTTTCCTAGTCCTTGTAGTTTGGAAGCAATTTTGGATGTTAAGTATGAATGTCTCAACTATTCCCATTTGTTTTGATATTTTTGAAAGTTAATGTAGTCTAACAGTTAAGTATTAGAAAGTTAAACTTTACATCAAATTTCATCTACTTAGGGTTATTATTGTAACAAAAATGCGTTAATATTAGATGACAAATGTGATGCCATTAGAATTGTACATCAAATTATTCATTTGCTCAAGTTTAGCCCCTCTAAGGTCTATGATCCCCTAGTTCTAGGGTTTCAGTTTCGTAACAAAAATGCGTTAATATTAGATGACAAATCTGATAACATTGGTACTGTACACACATTCAAGGCCCTAAACCCTAAACTATACTGTATATCAAATTTTTGTTTGCTCAGATTTAGCCCCTCTTGGGTCTATGCTCTCCTTGTTCTAGGGTTTCAGTTTTATAACAAAAATGTGTTAATATTAGATGACAAATGTGATAACATTAGCATTGTAAACATTTTAGGTTGATGAAAGTGCTTTGTAGTTGGTACGTGACAATTGGTTGGTGACACTATTTTGTCGTCGGTGACAATTAATTTCTAAAAAGAGGTGGTTGACAATAGATTGGTGACAAAATTTTGTAATTGGTGACAGTAGATTATTGACCAAAGGTTGATGAAAATAGGCTGGTTACACTGTTTTATTGTTGGTGATAATAGATTACCGAAAAGAGGTTGATGACAATAGGGTGGTGACAATGTTTTTTATCAATTGGTGAAAATACGGTTGATTAAACAATATGAAAACAGTGTTCTGTAGTTGGTGGCAATGCCTTGGTGATGTATAATGTTATCGTGACAGTTTTTTAAGGTTACAACATCATGGTGACAATATATTGTCATCAACCTCGTCACTAATAGTTGTAACCAACAATTGTCATCAGGAAAATCAACTATTAACAGCAAAACCCCATCTGTCACCGAGGAAAAGTGTTACTGGCAACTGTCACCCAAATTTTTTTGTCACCAACAATTATCACAAGAAAAAAAGAAAAGCAATTGTCACTAGAAAAGATTTTCCCCTAATTGTCATCGGAAAAAATAAAATGTCACAAAAAATCAATTGTCACCAAAATAATTGCCACAATTAACTGTCACCGGAAAAATATACTCAACTGTCACAAAAAAAACTGTCACCAAATGCAGGTGTTGACCGGAATGGTCAATGTTGACTAGTCAATGTTAAAATTAAAAATGGTCAAAGGGGGAGGAGGAAGGGTTAAGGATGGGGAAGGAGGGGTATTTTTGAAAAAAAATGGACATTTACTTAATTATGTAAAAAAATGGACATTTACTTAATTTTCACATCTAAAATGGATATTCACCAAATTTAACCTAACTATATACATTTCTCCAAATTTTCAAAATAAAAAAGTAATTTTTTTACAATTAACTGTCACCAGAAAAATATACTCAACTGTCACCAAAAACAACTGTCACCAAATGCAGGTGTTGACCGGAATGGTCAATGTTGACTAGTCAATGTTAAAATTAAAAATGGTCAAAAGGGGAAGGAGGAAGGGTTAGGGATGAGGAAGGATGGTATTTTTTGGAAAAAATGGACATTTACTTAATTTTCACATCTAAAATGGATATTCACCAAATTTAACCTTTTTTTTTTATCTTCGTCCGTCATCTTCAACCACATCCAGTTTGATTTAGGTTTTCTTGGTTTCGTTTTTTTGTAGAGTGCGTGTGTCTAAGTCTGCACCATTATATTTTGTTGTATGTTATGTTTTCTAGACGGTTCTCCTGTCTCCCGGCTTAGCCGGTCATCGAGTTTCAGATATGTCTGAACGACTGAACTCGAATTCTTAATTCTTACCTACTAATAAAAATAAAAATAAAAAATGATTGTTAAGGTGACGTTGTAGCCTTGTAGGAATATTTGTTGATGTAATTACAAGTCGCGTGATTCTATGGTGTATATAGTCTTAAAACTAGCGTTGGCCCGTCAGGGCAAGGCCGATTTCAACCAAAGAGGTTTTGCTTGAAAGAGAAATTGAAAAAATTGTTTCATCCTGTGGTGGCTGGCAGAAGTGAAGGTAGAAGGTGGTGGCGGTGGTTGTCGTAACAGAATAGAAAGGGAGGGAAAAGAGGTTGAAGATAGAGGGAGAGGGAGAGTAGTAGAAAGATAGGAGGGATTAGGGAGTAAGAGATTTGTCATTCAATACCCAATTCATAGTGTTTACATCCCTATTTATACACATTGCCTTAAGCCCATACATGACATTACATCCCCTCTCAAAAGAGCCTTACCTCAAGGCTTAATCTGAAAATCCGGGAAGAGATGAATGATGTGGCCAGCCGGTTCCCAAGTGGCCTCATCTGTGGTCCATTTGATCAACCACTCTGAGACAGGATCACCATTGCTCAAATAGGTCACTCTAGTGTCGAGTATGGCCTCTGGTGCAGTCACTATGTCGCCCTCATCATCGGCCACTGGTGGTGCCAGGGAAGGTAAGTGATGCCGAGTCACCTGGCGCTTAAGCTGTGACACATGGAAGACAGGGTGTATGGCAGCTCCTGGAGGCAGTTCAAGTCTATACGCCACAGTTCCCACCTTTGCAAGGATCTTGAAGGGTCCAAAAAATTTGGAACAGAGCTTAAGGTTTCTCCTGATAGCCATGGAGGATTGTCTGTAAGGTTGTAGTTTCAAGAAGACCATGTCACCCACATTGAATTCTTTGTCTGAGCGATGCCTATCTGCAAATTGCTTCATCCTCACCTGAGCTTGGAGCAGGTGGAATTTGATTTGAGCTATGTTGTCTTTGTTGCAGCCAATCTGAAGCATCTGAATGCCTACCAATGAAAGCATTGAAGCCCAGTAGATGTGGAGGATGGCCATACAATGCTTGATATGGTGTAGTCTGCAGTGAAGTGTGAAAATTGGTGTTGTACCAAAATTCAGCTAAAAAGAGCCACTTGTACCAATGTTATGAATGATCTGAAGTCATACAATGAAGGTAGGTCTCTAGGCACCTGTTGACCCTCTCAGTTTGCCCATCGGATTGAGGGTGGTATGCAGTGCTCATGTGTAAGCCTGTGCCCAATCCCTTAAACAAATGCTACCAAAATGAGCTGAGGAAGATCTTGTCACGATCAGATACTATGCTCTCAGGTAAACCATGGAGTTTGTACACATTTTCCATGAAGGTAGAGGCCACAGAAGCAGCTGTGAAGGGGTGCTTTAATGCTAGAAAGTGAGCATATTTTGTGAGTCTGTCCACCACTACAAAAATGCAGTTTTTCCCTTGGCTGTATGGCAGACCCTCAATGAAGTCCATAGAGATATGTGACCATGGTGTGCTAGGGATAGGTAATGGTTGCAGTAGCCCAGGTGAAGCCACATTCTCAGCCTTACTCCTTTGGCAAATTTCACAAGTCAATACAAAGTCTGTGACTGCTTGCTTGAGCCCTGGCCAATGGAACAATTGCTTCATCTTCTGGTAAGTTCCTTGAGTGCCTGAGTGACCACCCACCGGTTCCTCATGTAGGGCTCTGAGTAACTTGAGCCTAAGGTCAGTTGATGACCCAATATACAAACATTGATCCACCCTTAGGATGCCCTTGCACATTGAAAGTCTCCTTGAAGTGTCAGAAACAGCTTCCACTAGTAGTTGTTGGGCATGACTGTCATTTGAGTAGCTGGCAATAATATCTGTCATCCATGTGGGTTGGACCACAGTGGTTGTGTAGCAATCACCTTGAGGCTCTTCAAACTTCCTGGAGAGGGCGTCAGCTACCTTGTTCTCACATCCCTTCTTGTATGCAATGCTGTAAGTGAGACCTAACATCTTTCTCATTGCTTTCCTTTGGAGCTGTGTAGTGAGCTTCTGGTCTAGCAAGTGTTTGAGAGGTTGATGATCAGTCTTGATCACAAACACTTGGTGCTCCAAATAGTGTCTCCACTTGTCCACTGCTAGAAGGATAGCTAGCAATTCTTTTTCATAAGTAGACAGTAATAGGGACTTGCCATGTAATGCTTGGCTGATGTAGGCTACTGGTCTTCCATCCTGTAAGAGAACAGCTCCAATGCCTGTGTCACAAGCATCAGTTTCCACAGTGAATTGTTTGGAGAAATATGGCATGCATAGCACAGGTGGTGTAGTGAGGAGTGATTTCAGTTGTAAGAAGGCAGCCTGAGCATCTTCTGACCAACAAAAGGCATCCTTCTTAAGGAGATCAGTCAAGGGTTTAGCAATGCCCCCATACCCTTTGATGAATCTCCTGTAGTAGCCTGACAATCCCAGAAATCCTCTCAAAGCTTTCAATGATCTAGGCACAGGCCAATTCTTGACAGCTTCTAATTTCTTTGGATCTGTTGCCACTCCCTGTGCTGAGATGATGTGGCCTAAGTACTCTACCTTAGCTTGCCCGAATTCACACTTAGATTTTTTTGCAAACAGCTTATGCTTTCTAAGCATGTGTAAGACACAAGACAAATGCTCCAAGTGTTGGTCCAGTGAGCTGCTATAAACTAGTATATCATCAAAGAATACTAGGACATATTTCCTCAAAACCTCACTGAAAACATCATTCATAAGAGCTTGGAATGTTGCAGGAGCATTGGTGAGGCCAAAGGGCATTACCTTAAACTCATAATGCCCTTGATGAGTCCTGAAGGCAGTTTTTTCCACATCCTTAGCAGTCATTCTGACTTGGTGATACCCAGATCTTAGATCCAACTTGGAGAAGATCACAGCACCTCTAAGCTCATCCAACAAATCCTCAATGTGAGGGATAGGAAATTTGTCTTTGATTGTTGCCTCATTTAGACGTCTGTAGTCAATGCACATTCTCCAAGTGCCCTCTTTCTTCTTCACAAGCAATACTGGTGCAGCAAAGGGACTATGGCTAGCCTGTACAACTCCACTTTTCAGCATCTCACTAACTTGCTTTTCAATTTCCACTTTCTGGAAATGGGCATACCTATAGGGTCTTATAGCAATGGGAGAGGTATCCTTTTTGAGACAAATGGTGTGCTCATGCCCTCTAATAGGAGGTAAGCCCGTTGGCTCTGCAAACACATCAGGAAACTCACTCAGTATCTTTTCAATGCAACTCTGGACAGTAGTGCTAGTGTGGTCCAAGCTACAGACATGTGCAACTTCAGCCACCCAAGACAATTCCTTATTTTGCACCATAGTGACCAGTTCCTTTCCTTAGAGTACTCTAAGACTGGCTACAGCAGCTTCTTGAGAGTCTTTGATTCCCTTGATCACAACTTTTTTCCATTCCTTAGAAAGGATATCTGGACAGCTAAGAAGTCAAACAAGACTGGGTTGAATCCATCCAACCAATCAGCCCCTAAAATCATCTCACTATCTGACATTTTGAGCAATCTAATATCAAAAAGGTATTTGCTACCCTGCATTTCCCATTCACAGTTCTTGCACATTTGATTACTCATCATTTTACCAGCCAATGTGTTAACCACCATCAATCCAGTGCTACCTATCTCAAATCCAGCCTCTCGAGCTATCTCAATGTCCATGAAACTATGCGTAGCCCCACTGTCAATAAGGATTGTGATTTCCTTACCTTTGATGGCGCCTTTCACCCTTATAGTAGTGCCTGATTCACCTCCAGACAGTGCATGAACGAAGACTTCAGGTATCTCCTCATGGTTTTCATTCCATTCGTGGGGTAACAGCTCCTCCATTTGCTCATCATGGCCCTCTTGAGCTATCAAACTATGCAAGGTGTTGGTCTTACACCTGTGGCCATAGAAGTACTTATCTCCACAACGGAAACATAACCCTTTCTTGAGATCTTGAGCTTTCTTGATGCTGAGATCAGACATCTGGTTAGTGACATTTTTCAGGGTGGGCATTGGATCTTTGCTCGGCCCTTCCCTTTGCCAAGAAGGCCTGAAAGCAGCTCCATTACTCGCTAGGTTCCTATTCGGGATCTTTGATAGCCGGAGGAGTGCCTGAACTGATTTGTAATGCAATCTGGATTGCTCAAACACCTTCAGCATCGACGATGGTGCTCCCAATTGGACCAAAGACCTGATTTCCTCACGCAACCCGCTGATGAAGCTTGATACGAAGTAAGATTCCGTCAGATGTGGGTTGAATGCCAATATACATGCCCGCAGATCCTCGAATTTTTCAATGTACGCTTCCAGATCGTCGCCTTGAATCAATTTGTTAAATTCGGCGACAATTTCTGGTTCTCCACGTTCTCCGAATCTTGCACAAATGTCATCACAAAATTCACCCCATCGCGCTCTTGGTTTGTGAATCATGTATCCATGTAACCAAATATCTGCTCGGTCGGATAAATGCATCGCAGCGATCTCGACTTTCTGGTATTCGGGAATTGCGAAGATGGAGAAGAATTTGTCTGCCTTTCGAATCCAACTGCGCGGATTTGTACCTTCGAAGTTCGGAAAATCCAGTTTCGGCAACCGATTTCCTCTCATCCCGTCGCTAGGCCAATTTGAGCTTGAACCTGATCCACCGGAGCTCCAATTCGAATTGAGGTTCCGACGTCCGGGAATCTCCATTCCCTGAGGTCCTGATCCCATCACCGAATGCTCCTTCCCTGTGTGATGGCTTATATTTCTCTGCTCACGATTAGCGCCTTCATCTACAGGATCTTGAACTCGATCCTTGATGGGCGGATTCCTTATCAGTTCTGTCAATTGAGCCAGTTGATTCTTTGTGAACTCCTTGAACTCCTCCAGCTGCTTGGTCTAGTGCTCGATCATTCTTGCTTGCTCTTCTCGTCTCGATTGCGAATCTGAGAGCGACTGTTGCGTCGAATCCGTGAAGGCCTTCATGTCTTCTCGGAGGTCCATGAACTGTGCTTCCAAGGTCTTCGATCTTGTGCCCTCAACCATGGCGGTTGCGTGCCTCGGATGCTGGCTCTGATACCAATGTGGTGGCTGGCGGAAGTGAAGGTAGAAGGTGGTGGCGGTGGTTGTCGTAACAGAATAGAAAGGGAGGGAAAAGAGGTTGAAGATAGAGGGAGAGGGAGAGTAGTAGAAAGATAGGAGGGATTAGGGAGTAAGAGATTTGTCATTCAATACTCAATTCATAGTGTTTACATCCCTATTTATACACATTGCCTTAAGCCCATACATGACACATCCCTTCGTTGAGCTCAATCAAAATAACGAAACACTAAATTAATTAATATGTATATTTATATTTATATTTATATTTATATTTATATTTATATGTTAAAAGAAATTCAAAAAATTATATTGGTGTTATAAATAACTAATTATGTATATTTATATAAATTGGTCTCAAAAAAATCATATTCTGAAAAAGGTTAAATTTGAAAAGATGATTATTTGATGATATTAATTTTAATATTTTTTTAATATATTTTTCGAGTTAAAATTATACATATATATATAATTGATTATTTATAATATAAATATATCGTAAATATATATTTTTACCATACCCCTAAATACCAAAGTGGGGATATTTTAATTAGCTTTCCCTTAATTTATTAGTGTTACACTCAATCTCTATATGACTAAGCTGATCTTATCTCACCTTTAATCTCAATCTCACCTGCCACCACCGGCGCTCTCTGCAGGCAGTCCCCCCCTGGCTCTGTGTTTCCACACTTCTTCGTCAGATCGTTTGTCTTCATCGATCTCTCTTCCTTGCTGCTCCCATCAATGGAGGATGACAAATCGGTCGATGAATTATTGGCTAAATTAAGTCATACTGACGACGTTCAACGTCAACATTTCGGAAAGCTCCAATACGGGTACGCGGTGCTCCTCTCTCATCCTCCTCTGCAGGTTCAGGTTCAGGTTCAGGTTCAGATTCCGATTCCAATTCCAATTCCATCGGCTGCGTAAACAATTTCTTCTTCTATTTTTGTTTTTCCAGATGCGAACATTATAGGAGAAGGTGCAAAATTCGAGCTCCTTGTTGCAATCAGGTTTTCACCTGCCGCCACTGTCACAACGAGGCCACGGTTTCCTCTTCTCTCTCTCTATCACTTTCCTTTGTTCTTGTCTGTATCGCAAAAAGTATGATTTTTTCCGCCTTGAGTTTGTACTTTTGTTCTGGATTTCCTCATGTTATTTCTTGAACAGAGTTCATTGAGCAATCCTAAAGAGCGCCACGAGCTTGTTCGCCATGACGTTAAGCAAGTGCGTTTCCCCCATATTTAAAATCTTCTGTTGTATGATTAGTATTTGGAATTGGATTTTGATTGCAGTTGCTGCCTCAATTTGATTTGCTTTCTAGGTTATCTGCGCAGCTTGTGAGCACGAGCAACCGGTGAGCATTATCTCTCTATTGAATTTCATTTCAAAAGATTTTTCCTTATACATTGGAATGTCTTCCATGTATGTAAATATGATCTTCCCCTTGCTCTATGTTCATTACGATAGATAACAATTGTTTGGGCTCAAAAAGGTGTTGTAGGGAATGTATTGATGGAGGCTTGATGGATTTTCAGTGAGGAGTTGGTTTGATTTCCTAATCAATTCCGATATTCTGCTTATACTGCTATACTCATGTAACTAAAAGGATTAGAGTTCATTTGACACAAGGACCTTATACATTAACTCCTTCTCAACACTAATAGTTAGCTTATTGGGACAGATAATATAAGTAATCAATGCCTTGCAGATTGCGCCAAATAAACCCTTAATCTTGTTGCAGTGGCTTTGATATTGTTTCTTTTCATATGTGCTGATACTCTAATGAGCTTGGTTCATCCACAAAAGCTCTTCTATAGTTCTATGTCTCAGATATTGTTTAAATATTTTTTTTACCAGGTTGCTAAAGTTTGTACTAGATGTGGGGTTAACATGGGTGAATATTTTTGCGAGGTGTGCAAATTCTATGATGATGAGGTAGTGCCATTTGTCTTGTTGCATTACTTTTGAAAAGTGTTTTTTCGAGCAATTTCTCTACTTAATCCATGTTACGGTGATAAAATTGTATCATCTTCAGATTTATTCAAGTAATATTCTTGTTGCAGATCACGAAAAAGCAATTCCATTGCGATGAGTGTGGGATTTGTAGGTAAGCAAGCTTTATTTGATCTCTCTTTCATCTTAAATGATTGCTTTCAACTATATTATTGCCATGGGATGTTAAATTGTTGTTGAATCTAAACTTCAGGGTTGGTGGTCGTGAGAACTTCTTCCACTGCCCAAAATGTGGTATGCACTCTTTGAAACATATGGTGGCTAAATATTTTTGGATAATCAGTGAACTGATATTTGTAGCCAGTTCTTGTGTTTAAGCATTTCTTATCTTCAAGCATGTGTTTGCCTAGCAGTTAACTTGGTATATCTCTGGCATTGTTTTGGCCTCAGTTGAATTAAGTCGCATTTCTTGTTTGTTGTGAAAATCACAGGATCTTGCTACTCAACAGGTCTGCGTGACAACCACTCATGTGTGGAGAACTCTATGAAGAATTGCTGCCCCATCTGCTATGAGGTTTCATGAATCTCAATCCCAATTGTTTCTGATAGCAAGCTCCTTCTGTCTTAAAGTAATCATTGTTATCCTGTACTGTGTTACAGTACCTTTTTGATTCAATCAAAGGAACGGAAGTCATGAAGTGCGGGCACACTATCCATTTGGAATGCTTTTCTGAGATGAAAAAACAAAATCAGTAAGTTCCTGCTCTACCTTCTCTGTTATTTTTACACTTTATTTTGTGCTTGTGTACCTTGTCGTAGACTCATAGTTGTGATAGTTATGGAAATACTTGCCATACCTGTCAACCATTTCAAAGGTTCTACTACTTTTCTTGTTTTATCCTCTCACAATTATTTAACCACTTTGATTTGTTTACAATAACTTCATCCATGTATCTATTTAATTCTTGCAGTTCCAATTTCATAAAGATTTATCTTCATTTTGGTGAAACGTCTTGTTTTTGTTTTATCCTGCCATTATTTAATGTGATAAATTTGAAATGATAGCACTTGCAAACAGAGACACATCATTATATTAAGAGCTTCCAAATAGCATTTCTATTCATTGATCAAAGTTGGCATAAGATTATATAATTTTTTCTAAAGACTTGCTATGTTACCTAAAATTGAGAGAAGTTGGTGTACCTGCTTAACTGCTTTGATGTTTATATCGAAAGAAAAAGTCGTACTCACTGCTTAAAAGTTAACTTACACAAGCGAGATTCTGCTATGTTTATGTTCAAGGAAGAATCTTTTTTTTGCTGCATATTTTAGCTTGATGCTTGCTTTCTATTTTTGTGTATTTCTAGTATTTGAACAGGTTAGTTTCGCTGCAATATGTTTCATGCTGTGTTTTGCTATCCTTTAAGCTTTCACATCTTCCATATAAAATGACGTGACTTGTTTTTCTAAAAGAATGTTCATTGCTTCAATAAATAAGGTATCGTTGCCCAATCTGCTCTAAGACGGCCGCTGACATGAGCAGAGCTTGGGACAGATTAGATGAGGAGGTATTTAATTTTTATTTCTATGTGCTTTTAGTTTTTGCTTATGGATCATTGTTAGTCTCTGCCACCTTTTCTGTGATGATATTAATCCAATCACACTAGACAATGAGTTCTGTTTATTCACAGGAACGTTAGTGGATAGGGATTACTTTTGGATATGAAATTAGTTTTATATCATTGAGGTTTTTGACAATATCAAGACACCATTTGACAGACCGAAGATAACATTGCTGCACACCGAATTTCGAACACTTGCCTTGTGTACAGGGTGGTGTATATGGTCTGATGTAATTTGAATTCCTATACTGCCAAGTCTGAGAGGGTAGTCTGTTGCTAGCCTAAGTGATACTCTTATGGTGTCATCATCTCTCTTTCTTTTTAAGATAGGAAAAATGTATTATTACTCCTTATGTTTGTGACCAGCAATAGTGGAAAAGAAATTAAATGCCTTATATTCTAAATGAGGGAGTATATGAATCATGTTCGTGGCAAGGTATTGACAGAATTTACAATAGTATGAGATGATTAAAGTGATTGACAGAATCTACAAAAAATGAACATTAAGAGCTGAAGCAATATGATTAGCTAGTTTGGCTTTGATTATTTATACAAGAACTGTTTTGATATGAATATGAAGTGATAGTGACGCAGGTTGAGTACTTAAATTAATTGAGATTTTTTATACTACAATACAAAATTTTTACGCATCATCTTTGAATTTTGAAATGTTCATTTGTGGACAGAACTTGACTGTCGTTCTTTCAAAACAGACTTAACATCCTGATTGATATTAGCATTTGCTTACAAAATCTCAGTTACAAACTGAATGTTAAATCTGTTCTCAGATTGAAGCTACTTCCATGCCCGATGAATATCATTACAAGGTATGTTCTTCACCCTTTCTTTGCCTCCTGACCTGGACTATTTGACCTCATCTGTTTTTTGTATGCAAAGGGATGTGACATAAGGCAAATGGGTTAACCTGACATGTCATCATCCATGGTCTGAGTAAATTCTCTGGATTAACATATTGTAATAGTGGAGAATCATTGTTTCTGATCACTACCTTCACATTACTCCTTCGATTAGAAGGCTGGTGGATTGGGAGGATACATGTCCCCAAACCCATCAGTGATAACCAAGTGCATTGTGTGTAACATGGATACTGAAAACGAGAATGATTTAGCAGGTGAATATCCTCTGCAACGATTGCAGCAGCACGACCGAGGTGTTCTATCACATATTCGGGCATAAGTGCAGTGAATGCAGTTCATACAACACCCGGATAATTTCAAGAACGGATGGCCACCAGGAAACCACACCTGTAAACTAGATTCAGGTCGGTCTTGTTTCCAATGCTTCGTGTGTTTGATTGCATAATATATTTACTTTCTCATTCAGTCACTCAATTCTATATCACTTGTGTCAAAGAAAATCAAAGTGGGGAAAATTATGTTGTTTGAACTTTGAACAGAAGATAGTTTTAGCAATTTAGAATGCATCATTTCTATTCCCCGTTTTTATTTTCATTGTACGCTCATTTGATCCATGAAGTGTTGTGCAGGCTACTCTTCTCCTTTGTAGTGTTCACCGAATCAACGCCATTTTTTACAAACCGCTGCATTTTCCCCACTTTTTACACCAATTCTTTCAACCGGTGTAAAATGTGGCGCCCTCTTCATACTTACCCTCCCATAAACCCAGCCGGCGATTAAATGGACAAAGGGTCCGTTTGACAATACATGTAGCTTTTCGGAGCTTTTGGTTTTAATATTTTTATGGTTTTAAATAAGTTAAATATAAGATTTTAATTTAATTAGCTTTTGAAATTGGATCTTCAACTACTCACCCAAAGCTTTTCAGAATTTTATTCATTTTCTCCTATTTGATCAGCTAGTACTCTATTAAATGGGTTACCAAACATCTTACTAGTTTATGAAAACTCTAATTTAACATATATTTATCACACTTAATCCAGCAACTTCAGTTATCTTATCAGCTTCAGTTACCCCACCAGCTCCGTGTTACCAAACTGACGGTTAGATTCATACGGGGAGGATTGAGGAGGGATGAAGTAGGAAGTGTTTTTTTATTGTTTTCAGTCTCGAGTATTTGTGAAGTGTTTTACCTTTTTTTTTTTGAAATAAAAGGTGGACCGTATTATTAGATGAGATCAATCTCTGCAACCTCGATCAAACTCGGGGAGAAAGGATCAACGAATACATGATCCACACCATTGGGTGGGACTAGTCTTATTGGATATATCTCAAATAACTATTTTGGTAGAATAATTCTAATTATTCTACCTAAATAGTTATTTGAGATATATGTGTATCTTCATATTATTCTATCTAATTAGTTTTCTTAGTTAAGATTTAATCTCCAAAGATAAGATTTGTATTGTAATTGCTTCTATGAATCAAATACACGAGTTCACAATCTTCTAAGTCTAGCAACAATGAGCCAACACATTTCCGCTACGCCTTACATGACCAAATGTAAAAGAAGAAAAATTTGCTACTACCCCCCATATATCATCAGCCACCAAACTTGCATATGAAGAACGCCCAGCCCCTGCTGTCATAGTCCTAACAACCCTCAATGCATCACCCAAACGAACATTAGTCGCACCCATTGCAGTAGCTTTTTCGACACCCATAAGCTGAAGGATTGCAACTTTGAAACTAAATTCAAGAAACTCGAGCCAGGAAGAAGAGTGAGAGGAAGGAGAGGGAAAACATTTTTCTGTATTGTGTTGAATGAATCTGAGTTTGTTACACATACCGGCTTTTGTACAAGCCAGAGAGCCACTCGGGCTTACAAAATAAGCCCAAACAAACTTCATTAAAATGTACAAAATCTGGCCCACTACAGAAAGGCCCATATCTATTCCAATACCCCCCCTCAAGATCGAGCCGGGGAGTCGACCAAGCCGATCTTGCGAAGAAGAGGTTGAAGGCGAACACCAGCAATGTTCTTTGTAAAAAAATCAGCAAGCTGATCACGAGTGGAGATATGCGATAACGTGATGAGGCCTTCGAGCAGTTTTTCCCGAGCAAAATGGCAATCCAACTCTATATGTTTGGTGCACTCATGGAAAACTGGGTTGCGAGTGATGTATATAGCTGCTTGATTATCACACCGAATAGGAATAGGATTGATGTGTGGAACGCCAAGCTCAACAAACAACCTGCTCAACCAAGCAAGCTATGTGCAAACCCTACGAATAGATCGATATTCAGCTTCTGCCGACGACAAGGAGACAGAAACTTGTTTCTTCGAGTTCCATGATAGCAAACTGGCACCCAGAAAAACCAAATACCCACTGATTGAACGTCTAGAGAAAGGGCAACTGGCCCAATCAGCATCACAAAATGCCTGAAGACGGAAATCTGAGAAGCCAGTGAACAATAACCACTTTAACTTTGTCCCTTTCAAATATCGCAACACATGAAGTGCAGCACAGAGATGAGGATGCCGGGGAGATTGCATAAATTGGCTCAATAATTGGACTGAGAAAGCCAAATCAGGACGAGTGTGCACAAGGAAATTGAGCTTCCCAACAAGGCGTCTGCATACTGAAGGATCTTCAAAGAGAGTACCATCAGTTGGAGACAAGCGTAATTGAGGATCAAGTGGACTGACCACAGGTGAACCTGAGCAAGGAAAATCTTGGAGCAGGACCTCAATGAACCTCCTTTGAGTAAGAACCAATCCATTATGAATGCGTAGAAATTCAATGCCAAGAAAGAAATCGAGCTCACCAAGGTCCTTAATTTTGAATTCATCATTCAAAAATTGTTTCAGAGCAACCATTTCTGTAGCATCACTCCTTGTGAGCAGCAAATCGTCCACATAAACTCCCACAAACACATCCCTAGTGTGTTGTTTCTTATAGAACAAAGAATAATCATTTCTAGATTGGATATAACCTCGAGCCTTTAAGGCAGACGAGAGACGAGCATGTCACTGCCTTGATGCTTGCTTTAGGCCATATAAAGATCGCTGCAATCGACAAGCCATGTTGGAACCTTGCACATCCAGACCTGGTGGCACTTTCATATACACCTCTTCATCCAAATGGCCATGTAAAAACGCATTGTTGACATCTAATTGCATTATCTTCCAATCCTTCTTAAGAGCTACAACAATTAAAGCTCTCACAGTGGTCATCTTAACCACTGGTGAGAAGGTTTCAGTGAAATCCACTCCCTCTTTCTGTGTATAGCCCTTAACAACCAGTCTTGCTTTGTACCTTTCTAAACGGCCATCAGCCCGCCTCTTGATTTTATAAACCCATCGACAACCTATGGCCTTCTTTCCCTTAGGTAACTGAAGAACAGACCATGTCTGATTGGCTTCAAGGGCCTGAAATTCCTTTAGCATTGCATCTTGCCAAACTTGATGTTGACAAGCCTCATTGTAGGACCATGGTTCAATGTCTGGAGGAATTGACTGAGGGAGATCAATGCTAGGGAAGCTTACAGTAGAGGTAATTGTGTGATAGCAATGAGCCATAGAACCACATGTCAGGCCACAAACATAATCAGATAAGTAGGCAGGAAGATGAGAAGCTCTACTAGATCTTCTAACCACAGGGACAACATTTTGAGCATGGGAATCGGTAGGCAATGGTGGTGTATGAGCAACATCATGATCAACATCTGTAAAAGACCGATCCCCTTGAAAAGAAAAGGAAGGAAAGGAAGAATTCTCAGTATGAAGAGTACTCTTGTAAGGAAAGACAGTTTCCTTAAATAAAACATCCCTAGAATGGAATACAACTTTGTTGTCAAGCCTGAGCAAAGTATAACCCTTTTTGCCTGATGGATATCCCAGCATCACACAAGGAATTGCTCTAGGAGAAAATTTGTCCCGTCCATGACTCAAAGTTGAAGTAAAACACAGGCTTCCAAAACATCTAAGCAACCTATAATCTGGATCCTTACTATGCAGTATTCCATATGGGGATCTCATGTTCAACACTCTGCTAGGCAGCCTGTTGATCAAATAGGTTGCCATCAAAATACTGTCACCCCAGAACTCCCTTGGTAAATGAGATTCAAACATCAAACCTCTAGCTACTTCAAGGAGGTGACGATGTTTCCTCTCTACCACCCCATTATGTTGGGGAGTAGCCACACAAGAAGTTTGATGTACAACACCCTGATCAAGCAGAAACTGAGCATTCTCAGAAGAGCACCCAAGTTCAAATGCATTATCAGTTCTAATAACCCGAACCTTTTTACCAAATTGTCTCTCAACAAAAGAAAAGAATTGCTTAATCACAGTGAAAGCAAAGCTCTTATTAGGCAACATTTTCACCCATGTGTGCCTGGAAAAATCATCAACAATGGTGATGAAGAATCTATTCCCATCACGAGTAGCCAATCTATAGGGCCCCCATACATCAATATGAACAAGAGCAAAACATTCAGTTGTATTGATACTGCTATCAGGAAAAGGAAGTCTGGTCTGTCGAGACTTAGCACAAATGTCACAAGCTCAAAGACTTTTATTACAATCATCAGTTATTGAAATGAAAGGAAGTTTTTGAAGCTTGGAAACAGGCAGATGACCCAATCTCTTGTGCCAAACTGTAGCATCAACAGCCGCAGCAAGAGAAGATGACTGGACTGGAGGCTTGGATGATTGCAGCACAAACAAGTCACGAACCCGGTCACCAATCTTCAAAGGAACCTTCATCAAAGGACCCTACACATAGCAACCTTTGTCTATAAATAGCAAAAAACATTGCAAATCTCTGATCATCTTCCCTACTGAGATCAAGTTGCACTTGAAACTAGGAATGAACAAGACATTATCCAGTTTCAAGCCCTTCATGATTTTAACTGTGCCAGCAGTAGATACAGTTGTAGTCTCAGCAGTTGGAAGGGTCACAGCAAACTGACGTGTGAGAGAATATGCAGTTGTGAACATGGAAGCATCACCACACATGTAGCCACTCGCCCCACTGTCCACAATCCAGGTGTTTCCATTCAAGATTTGTGTGTGTAAGGGATGTACCTGAGAAGCCTGCAAAATCATCTGCTACAGGTTGTCTATCAGTGGTACCACCACCAGCTCCCTGCAGAAGACTCATGATCTGTGCCAGTTGTGAGGGAGAAAAGTCTGAACCGGTCCCTCCCACTACATTTCTTGCAAATTTCCCATCACCACTGGATTTCTTCTCCTTGTCTTTCCCATATCCAGCAGGAAATCCAGTGATGTAGAAGCATCTATCAACCGTGTGGTTGGTCTTCTTGCAATTGGTACAAAACAAAGGTTTTCTCTCCTTTCCAGATCCTCCTTGAGAACCTGCAGGAGAACTGTTCTTGGAAGAACTCTGTGTCTTGGACACACCATCATTCTGAGAACCAGACCTGAAAGACATCTGAGTTTTCGCATGAGCAGATAAACCATCAATAACATTTGGATTGTTCTTAACATCCCTTTGATCTTCCTCCTCAGTTAAGAGAGAATAAACTCTATCTATAGTCGGGAGAGGATCCATCATAAGCACAGATCCTCTAGCATTAAGATAGGATTCATTGAGTCCCATGAGTAACTCAATTAGCCTCTCATTTTCTATAAACTTCATCCATTCAGCAGAAGCACCACAAGTGCAGATTGGCAAATTTCGAGCACTATCAAGCTCATCCCAAAGTGATTTAATCTTGGTGAAATAGGAGGGAAAAGACGTCGTACCTTGCTCAGCACGACAAATTTCTCGCTTAAGCGAGTACAACCGAGTTCCTCCTACCTTCAGAAATCTGGACACCAAAGATCGCCACATTCCTTGAGCAGAATCAGTGTAGATCACGCTCCTCTTGATCTCAGAGCTCAAGCTGTTCAGGATCCAAGCAGTCACCATGTCGTTGCATCTTCTCCATTGAAGGAGTCTTGGAGATCCTGGATCTGGATGCGAAACTTCTCCATTGAGAAATCCGAGCTTATTCTTTGCTGAAAGTGTTATCAAGACGGATCTTCTCCATTCTCCAAAGTTTTTCCCATCGAAAGCAGGAGTAACTAACACTGTACCAGGATTATCACTAGGATGCAAATAAAACGGATCATTTGGATCAATCCTTGGATCAATCCGATTTTCATCTGTCACCATAGCTATGAAAGCCAGAAACTGAAGAACAGGAAAAAAAATCGAAACGAAATGCGGAATGAAAACGAGCAAATAGATTCTAATCTAGGACATCAGAACATGTGCTCTGATACCATGAAGGATTGCAACTATGAAACTGAATTCAAGAAACTCGAGCCAGGAAGAAGAGCGAGAGGAAGAAGGAGAGGGAAAAACATTTTTCTGTATTGTGTTGAATGAATCTGAGTTTGTTACACATACCGGCTTTTTTTACAAGCCAGAAAGCCACTCGGGGCCTCGGGCTTACACAACAAGCCCAAACAAACTTCATTAAAATGTACAAAATCTGGCCCACTACAGAAAGGCCCATATCTATTCCAATATAAGCCTCGCCTTCATTTCCGCAATGGCCACATCCCAACTAGCCTTAACGCGTTGCACCGCTGCCCATAACAGTCTGCCCATATCATCTCGTGCCACCGCACCCAGCAACGCATATCCTCCGTCCATCAATCCTTACCATGCCAATCCTTTCATTCCTGTCATTCCATACAACCCTGTAGTCATATACAAGCCTTTAGAGACCATCTCTTATCAACGGAGCATTAGGTGGATTGTCCTCAAACAGCCTCATATTTCTAATTGTCCAGGCAATCCAGGAGTTTGTAAGAGCACTTTTAACAATACACTGTTGAAGATGCTAAAAGAGAAAAATATTAATAAAATATTAAAGGAGGGGGGTGAGAGATGCTTGGAAGATGCTAATTTAGCATCGATGCTTCATGCTTTTGGCAAGGAGAAGGGGGGACACATGTCAAGCTCCCATAGGCCGTGGGAAGGAGTGGCTGAGATCGAATTAAAGCAACGGCTGAGATTTAATGTCATTTTCGCTATTTAAAATGTACAATTTTTTTTAAAAAAATGACCATAATACTAGATTCATTTTTCTCTACACATAAACATCAATTTTGAGTATGTTTCGACATATTTTGAAAAAAAATTATTTCTTTCAATATAATTATATTGTAATTTTCCTCGGTAAATTGGTTCTTGGGCGTTCAGTGTCCGATTACTTATCATTTTATAAATGATCTAAATTTTATAATTATATTTTAGTAATTAAATACTAATATAATATTATAAACATGTTGGAAATAATTGTTATAGAAGGGTATATTCGTAAATTAAATTGGTAAAAAAAGATGGATTGTGAGATGCTAAAGATGTTAATGTTAAAGTGGAAAAAGTGAGGAAGGGATGCTATGCTGATGTGGCGAAGAGAGATGAATAAAAAAATAGTAATTTTAGTATCTTGAATAGTAACTGATAAATATGGCCTAAGGAACTCCAGCAGGCCAACCGAACCCTCCGTCTCATGAACATTCTTAGCCATCTCCATAAACGACAGATCTCCCAGTGCTCGAATACGGGCAGCAATAGGTGACCCTTCCCACGCCACCTGAATTGTTGGACACCCCAAAGTAGCATGAATCACGGTCTCGTCTTCAATCTCGCAACTAGCACACAATGCCGAGTCCAAGACATGCCTCCCGACAATTTTATTAGTTTGATATAACTAATAAATGAATTTTTCTAATAAAATATCATATTTATACCACAATTTATGGTTTTATTTTAATATTTTTTTAAAAATTATATATACCGAGAAAAAAAATTGAAACAAAGATTTCACCCCCTCTAAGAAATCCTATGGCCACCATTGTATCATTTTATTGTCATCTTTAAGTTAATTAATATAATAATAAATAGTTATTGCAAATAATTTATTAGTTGAACGGGTGTTTATACAAAATTGATTTAAATTATAACAAAGTGAAAGAATATTATATATAGATTGATATCTTCTCCTCCAATTATCATTTTAATTTAGTTTGAAGCAAATTTATTTTTTCCAATTTGAAAAAAAAACTAAATAGTTAGATTTAAAAAATATCACAATAATTTCTTTTAGTTATGTTACACATATATAAATTTATTTTGTAAAAATCATATGTATAATTATATTATTGACGACATAGTTTTTATCTATTGACAAGATATATTTTAAACAATTGCATTCGAGTTCTTTTCATTTTTTACAAAATAATTATATTTTGGCCGAGAGCTTGAAAACTCTTTTTTCAGAACGATTCTATAACTTGATACGGAAACCCCAAGCAAGTCCTTATTCAACACCAGGCACCTCTCTATGCCATCCTCTGACTACCAGAGATTGTCGTCGGGGTGAAAGGCGAGTAGAGTTGGTTTTCCGTCGACGAGGACACGGTCACAGAAGGTAGAATGTGGGTTGGCGGTTTCATCCATATCGCTGACGTCGGAGAGGGAGATGGATGAGTTTCGGGATTAAGATGTTTGACGTATGAATTTGAACGGTAGGGGAGACTTGCTACTTATTTTGGCCCGTAATTTGGGGTAAGAGACTCAATTAAGGGGTTTTATGATAATTCCCAACCGCTCTTTATTTACCAATTCAAGGAATTTTATGATAATTGGTAAAGTGACGTGCACGAGGTGACTCGTCTTCAACACCGACTTCGCAACCGTTGATTTATCAGTCGACTGTAACATAGGTTAAGCTACTCGATGTTGCATCCCTTACCTACTTCCACCGTCCACGAGGTCGTCAAGGAAGTCGTCGAGAATTCTTGCGCCACCACCGTCGGACATATTTGGGTTAATTGTGAAAATCATCCTAGAGCTTTTAGAAATATTGAATTGACCCATATTTTAAAAAAAAAATTGGAAAGTAGTTATAATATGTTGTCATATATCTTGGCAATACAAAAATAACATCTTAGTATCTTGTCAATAGACATTCTCCTAATTATACGAGTACTTTTGAATAGGGTGTTATGGAAACACGAGTAGCTTGAATTCGACTCGTACCGGCCGCTCGATAAAAATTCGGCTCGAGCTCGTTCATTTTCTAAACGAACCGATGAGCACATTTTTAAGTTCGATCCAAAGCTCGATTCGTTCGAATTAAGCTCGAATTTTATAGAATTTTTAAAATTTCCTTTAAATTATTGTATAATGAGCAATTAAAATTGTTTAAAGCTCGGAAAAAGCTTAGCTCGGCTTCATTCATTTTCTGAACGAGCGAAGTATGAATACATTTTTAAGCTCGAGTCAAAATTTAGGTTCGATTCGAGCTCGTTCATATCCTAAATGAACTGAATATGAACAAGCAATGTTTGACTCGTTCGTCTCGAATAACAGCCCTACTTTTTTGAGTAAAATAAGGTTTAAAAATACTAGACTAGTTGCATGATAAGCTTAAAAATTAGGATAGGGATTACCAGCGGAGCAAAAGGGTTGAGGTTGATGTTTTATTATTTTAACAAAAATAAAGATTCGTTCAATTTGGGGAAAAATTAATATATAGGAATAATGGTAGGCAGTGAGAGTGTACAAGTGGAGTGGATGCAAATTGAGTATACATTTTCAGGGATTTCACATGCAATGCTCTCAACCTTTGGTTTCTTACATAATCTGATCACTCACTCATGCCTTCAAACCTTCAAGTGGATTTCCTATTTCTTCCACTCATCACCTCTACCGGTTAGGCCTTGTTTGCTTCTTATTATTTCTAATCTTAAAGTAAGATTCTCCAATCTCTCATACTTTAATTATATATTATGTATAATCTAAACGTACTGAGTGATTAAGGGATCATCGACCAAAATACTCGTAGCAAACGAAGGGTCACTGTTGATTTCGACCTAACTTAATTGTGTGTTTTCCTAAGTTATGAGGGCGTTACCCTTAAAGGTACCAATGAATTACTAACAACAAATGTTCACTAGCTAGTGAAGTATTTTACTACTTTAATGAGAAAAGAAAACACTTAATGAAGAAAGAGTGATGTAAGTACCGCGTTTTAATTATAAATAATATCCGTCTTATATAGGTTTGAGTACAAGTTTTAAGAAAATTATCAATGAAATACCAGTTATTGATCAAATAGATTCTCTGGGATGAGCAGAAGTACTGGACATTAACCGAAGTGTTGGGACACTTGTGAATCCCATGTCGGAAGTGGGAGGATTATGAACCTAACATACAAGTGGATTACTCCACCTGATGCCAATTGGTTTTGGGATGGTGTCCAGTCCGGCTTATATATTGGGCTTTCTGGTCGGGTCTAACAAGCCTTTTCCCCAACATGAAGAGCAGTTTAATGTTAGTTATTAGCCTAAAAGGCGAACGTATTGACCAAAATTTGTAACCTATAAAACGAGAATTGAAATTGATGGGTTGGAGTTATAAAGCATCTATATATGATTGGAATATGGAATTGTACGTACGTGTTTATTCCTTATAACAATTAGAATGACCGCTACATAATTTAATATGGTTTATGTGCTTTTTGAAGAAGCTAGCTTTAGATAGAGGCCAACAACAGTTTGCTTTTTCTTCGCCTCCATCAATTTTATTAACACCCCAACTCGATCCCCTCCAATGGACCATATATAGACCGGTCTCTGCAGGTTTTATATATGCCTCTTCTTTATGTCAAACTGATGAGAGAATGAAAAGTATGGAGAGACCAAAAGAGTTCCACATCGACTATTTGAACAAAGAAGCCGTAGTATATAAGCTAGTGGGCTACCCCACTTAATGTCAATTGGTTTTAGGATGGAACCCCGCTCGGCTTATGTGCTAGACTATTTGAAATCAGTCACTGTAACTAGCTTAAACATTTTGCGGTTGTATTGTATGTGACGTCAACTGAGTTGACATAGCATTTTCACGACATCTACTAACTTGACAAATCAGTCACTGTTCACATGAAACGACATGTACCACCACAACAAGAAAGACAAAGTACACCAACCCCAAGTATCATATATTCATATTTCATTTTGAGACCAAAAAAATAAGTATGATATTTAATTATGAGTTTTAAAATTAAACGTAAACCTTCAACAAAATATATATTGCTTGTGCTTCCTTGATCCTTCCCTTGTTTGTAGGAAATATACATAGGATAGGCTACATAGCTCTTTAATGGAATCAAGCTGGCCAATTTCAACGAGCTTTGAACACACTTTTCAGGTTCACACTTAATAATATATTAATTAATTAATTACTCAATAGAATAAAAAGTTGGGGGCTAAAAACAATTCAAGCTAATGTTCATCATAAAAATAAAATAAAATGTAAAAAATTGTACGGTTGTAGTACACCCTTCATATAATGGGAGATATCTGGAGACTGGAGCTCTCAATTAACTTTACCATATTGTATCATCTTTATTGAGAAAACAATTTGTTACATTCAATATATAATTACTTATACATGTCTAATAAGTACTTGTGTAATTATTTTGTCGGAAGATATTTTCCTATCTTTTTTGTCCTTGGATATTTTCCGAGTTGAGGGCTTCAAGCTCTATAATAATTTTGGTTTTCCTATTCATTTTAGTGCTGATAACGTGTACGTCATAACTAAAAGTATAAAAGATAATAGAGAAGATGGACATAAAGAATAGATAATAAATTGATGTGCTTGTTGAGGTTTCAAATGACCTTTTATATAGGAGTTTATAAGGTAATTAGGGTTTTCTGGAGCTTATTCAATATCTTCTTAGAGTTTATCCAATATCAAAAGATAAATACAAATAATATTATAACATAAATATAATAAAGTAATTTATTACTTGACTTATTATTAACGGACTATAGATTATACTACACACATATATACATATATACACACACATATATATACACATATATAACCTTCATTGTTATCATTGAAATGAGTCTAATTGATTAAAGTAAATATATAATCAAATTATAACAAAGCATTTTATTAGATGGATCTAATCGATATTTATATATTATCCCATTAATCAAAACTACAAAAGATTATATGTTTTTAAAAAGAAAATCAATCAGTTAAGATTTAGAAAAAGAAAAGAATTAATTAATTACTTATTTAAAGTAATTTGATTTATAGTAAATAATAATTTATTTAAATATAGAAAAATACTTAATTGGTTAATATAAAAACATATATTAAAGGAGAAGTTGTCACAACATGACGTACGTAGTGACTTCTCCTTTAGTATTATTAATTGATTGATTTTGTAGCTTGACTTCAAGTATGTCTAGTAATTAAGCTTAATTAATAAATAGCTTAAATTTTCAAACTTTAAAGGTATTATCCAAGGATTTCAATTTGAAGAACTACTTGAATAATAATAATAATAAGATTGGTCTTGGAATAGAAGAACGCGCCCCTCTTTTCCTTTTCACGCGCCTCTCCTCTTCCATTGTTTCTCCTGCTTCGCCGGTGTCCTCCTCGGCCGGTTGGCCATGGCGCGGCGCTGCCGTTGCCTCTGGCCCTCTTTTTGAGCCCTACTCCTAAATCTCCCATCCCCAAATTTCATTACCCAAACAACCTTCAATTTAACCCTAATTTTCCAAACACAAAATCTACTTACCAAATCGACCGTCATATTGCCAATCACCATGACGGATTTGCCACATGCATCTTGTTTGGTGGGTGTGATTGCTCGTTTTTGGCCTTGATGAGGATTGAGGTCTCAAATCTGGGCAACCCTCTTACCAAATCGACCGCCAGTACCAACTCCAAACAACTCCACCAGCGCCGCCCTTCTCCGGCTTGTTTGGATCCCCTTCTATGTGTCCAATCTGCGGAGTTCGGTTGCCGCAGCTGTCCGCCATGGCTGCTGCCGCTTCCTGCTGGGGGCCAGCCCACCAAGCTTGATCCTCAGCTTGCTTATCAGGCCACTTTCAATCCTCTCCAAATATGGGGAAACAACACATGCAAACCCAACCCTTCAAACAAAAAATTTCAGCACAAAACCTTTGTTTTGATCTCCTGTTTTCTCAAAGATTTTAGTTTCAAACTCTCCACTTTTCAGGCTAGAATCCTCAAAGGCAACTGGGTCCAGTCTACCAACCCAAACTCAGCTCTAATCCCGCAAGTTGAGAGCAAGATGGGTGCCATTTCAATGGCCAAAATCATACTCAGAACAGATAAGTTCAATCATAACCCATTATTCTCTTTAATTACTGGATTATGCACAAGCAATTATGCATTTAGTATTTGTCTGAATTTGTTTCCTTTGTATGAAGCGCAACTGCCTTTTGACTACCATTACTATATGTATTTTGTTATGCTTAGCAAGACTAAAAGCCTGGCTAAAAATACCTGTGGTATAAGCATTAAAAGGATTAGCTCTGCCTACTTCTTTGGGTTTGATGTTAGTGTGAAATTAATCTTAAGGTTTATTTTTCTGTCTAACCGGATGACCCTTGTGATTTGGTTTCTGCATCTGCATAGCAACAGGATTCGCCCTACTTTTTCTATGGCTTGTGTGGGTTACTATGATTCTTGTTGGCATTTAACACCTATATTCATACACATGCATGACAGTTTAATGCTATTTGGCGACCACTTTAAGAATTACAGTTTCTTTGTGAGATACAGTGATACTATTCTTAGTATTATCTGCCAGAACATAGACTTCTTTGCTTTCTGTAATCTTGATTTCTCTGGGAGCTTTGATGGTACCGACTTAGATATTTATCTCTTTGCTTATAAGCCTATCTATATTCCAGTTAGCTTGTCTACTATCTGTTCTAGCATCAAGATGTATCTTCATGTTGCCCCTCTTGCAATGGCAAAGATGCAATTAAAAATTTGCAGGAATCCAGAGCTTCCGGGGCTGTGCAGGATTTATGCCTGTTTCAAGGCAGGTATGATCTTCTACACTCAACCGTCAACAAACTACAAGCATTGTCACACAGGTCTCGACAGAGACTTTGTGGAGGCATGCTGCACAAATCTTACCCCCAAACATTTACAAACAAAACTTTCTACAAAACCTTTTGCAACAAGTACAAGACATAGATGTAAACTCCAGTGCAGTTTACAAATTCAATGGTGGAATCCAACGACTTATAAAACTTGGCGCCAACATATACACTCATCCAGGAAGTATGAGATAGAAGTATGGTTCTTTCCTTTTACTTCTGTTTTTTTCTTTCAAAACAATAGCCCTGAGCTATCAATCTCATGCTTCATTTCCTGTAGAAGCTCTTCTGCTAATTCAACCCCTCTTGCTTCTAAGAGTTGGCTCTCTGAACACAGTTACAAGCAAAAAACCCAAGGTAAGATCTCCTCAAAACTTACTCAACAACAATCGGCTAACATCCCCATGAGGCCAGCTTCTGGTTCCTTTGTGGTGGAAAGCCAAACCAAACCTTCAAACCAACAAGTCTCACACAAATTTTTTCTCAACTATTGTGCAACAAGTTACATCATTGACCATCAGAACTGCTGCCGCCAAACTTCACAAGATGATGATCAAACTAGGGACATAACCGAAACTGCAATCATCCTGACAAGGTGTGCTTACTCAGGTAAAAGAAATTACTTCTGCTTCTTTCAATTCACTTCAGTGTGCAGAAACAATAGAAAAGATAAACCACAATTCACATTTGGTCTCTTTGTCACAAAATCAAGGTCTGAACTCGTTAATTGGTATAAAGGTTGGATTCTGATTGATAAGCTATGTAGCATAGCTGCTATTTGGTTTCATGTTTAGAGTTGGCTACTGGAACATTAGGGGTTCCAGACGACCCCTTCTTTGGCATGAAATCAATCAAATCAGATACAACAATAAGCTTGACATCTTAGCTCTAACAGAAACCAAATCAGGTGAACCTCCCACTGACTACCATCTTAAAGAATCTGGTTTCCATAAGGCCTTAACTATCCCCTCAACTGGTGCCAAAAGAGGTATTTGGATCCTCTCTAAAAAACATAAAACCCCTGATAGTTATATAATCCTTGAACAACACCAAAGATTTTGTATGCTAAAAATTACAATTGAACAAATTAGTCTTGCCATCATCTTTGTCTATGCTCCTTCAGTAGAATCTGAAAAAGATACCTTCTGGTCTGAGATCATCACTGTCGTCAATAAACATATGCTTCCGATATTAATCATAGGAGATTTAAATGATATAGAAGATGATATAGAAAAAGTTGGTGGTTGCACCCCATCCATACTCAGATTTCGCAGAATCCGAGAGCTTAAGGATGAGCTTAATCTCCAAACTATTCCATATGTAGGCTCAACTTTCACCTGGAGGAAAAATGCTAACAATATTTCTAATAATACTTATGAGCGCCTTGATAGAATTCTTGCCCACCAAGATCTTATGTCTCACTTTAAAAATCTTAGAGTTCAACACCATCCCTTCTCATCCTCAGATCACTGCCCCATTACCTTACAGATCAGATCCTCGGTCTGTCCTAAAGGAGCTCCCTTCAGATTTGAGATGGCCTGGTCCACTAATCCCAATTTTGAATCCATAATCTCTAAGGTTTGGAATAACAAGCTGATAGGCTCCTTTGCGTACTCTTTCATGCAAAAACAAAAGCTACTTAAAAAGAACATCAAGGATTGGTGCAAAAGACACAATAAGAACAACATTCAAAGACAACTCTCTGAAGTCGAAAGCAACATCCGAAAACTTCAGCTTCAACTCCCTTGGGGCACTCTGTCACCGGATGATGCTAGAAAGCTCGCTAGATTGGAAAGAAAAAAAACTGCACTCCTAGACTATAATCTCAAATTCTGGAAACAAAGATCTAAGATCAAACACCTTCAACTAGGCGATAGGAATACCAAGTACTACCAAACTATTGCCAAAATAAAAAACCTCAGAAACTCCACTGCCACCTTTATCACAAAGGATGGGACTCAGCTAACGAAAAATGATGAAATAGCTAACCAAATTACCAAAGAAATGTCCGATAGGTTTATAGCACAAAATAGAACCCCTATCTCGATTGAACACATTAAGCATATTCAACCTCAAATCACACCCAATGATAATGCTGCCCTCTTAACTCTTCCGACTAACAAAGAAATCAAGGATACAATCAGTAGTATGGCTGAGGATAAGACACCTGGCCCTGACGGATACCCTCCAGAATTCTACCTCAATTACTGGAAAATAGTTGGGACTTCTCTTTGCAAAGCAGTGAAAGCTTTTTTCCACTCTGGCAGCATGTTAACACAAATAAATCAAACATTCATTGCCCTCATACCTAAGGTTGAGAATCCCTTGAATATCAATCACTATAGGCCTATCAGCTTATGCAACACCATCTATAAAATCATAACAAAGATCATAGCCAACAGGCTCAAGCCAATCCTAAATAAGCTAATCAATCCCTTCCAAGGTGCTTTTATTGAAGGAAGATCAATCCAAGATAACACCCTCATAGCTCATGAAATATTCCATAACTTCCACAGACAAAAAGGGAAAAAGGGCTGGATGGCCCTCAAATTAGACATGGAAAAAGTCTACGATAGAATCAATTGGGATTACATACGAGCAACTCTCATCAAATTTGGATTCGCCCCACAATGGATCACTTGGGTTATGAACTGTATTACTACGACCACTTTCTCAGTCCTAGTGAACAATTGCCCTGGAACCCCATTCAAACCAGGTAGGGGTATAAGACAAGGGGACCCCCTTGCACCCTACATATTTATCTTAGTCATGGAAAATCTAGCCAGAGAATTAATCGAGGAAGCAAACTATGATGACGCACTCATTGGAATCAAATTAACGAAAAATGGCACCACCATCCCCCTTCTTACGTTTGCTGACGACACAATTATCTTCTCCAGAGCCTCTCATAAAAGCCTACACACAATCAAAAATATTCTCAACAACTTCTCTAACCTCTCAGGACTAACCATCAACTATAACAAAAGTTCTCTGCAAGTGTCAGAAAATATTAGTCCGAATCTGGCTAACTCTCTAGCTCGAGATATGAACATTCCTATAGCTAAAACTCTAGAAAAATATCTTGGTATACCTCTGGTCAGGGGAAGAGTCAAAAATGAGATTTTTAATGAGGCAATTCAAAGCCTTAAAAAACAATTATCCAAATGGAAGGCCTCCTCTCTTACCCAAGCAGGTCGTGCAACTCTAATCCAAGCTAACTTAAGCTCCAAAACTAACTACTTGATGCAAAACTTTCTCCTCCCAAAAGGAGTTCTACACCAAATTGATCAAATACAAAAGAATTTCTTTTGGAATAAGCTGCACTCCGAGAAGTACACACCCTTGATTAGTTGGGAAAAGATATGTAAACCGAAAGAGCAAGGTGGACTTGGTCTAAAACTAGCCGAAGAAATGAATATAAGTCTCCAAATGAAACTTCTATGGAAAATCTATCATGAGCCTAATAACATTTGGGTAAGACTAATAAAGGAAAAATATCTTCAGCAGGAAGGATTAATGGAAAAATCCCCACATAATACCTCATGGCAATTTGGCAGACTCCTTCACCTCCGAGAAAAATTCTCTCAAGGCTTGCTATGGCTAATAGGAAATGGTGAGTCCATAAACGTATGGAAAGACCCTTGGTTACCAGACCAGAATTTATCAAACTACCAAGAGCACCTCGATCCTGATCTTAAAGTAAGCCAACTACTCAACACTAATAAGCAATGGAATATCCCTCTCTTGCATGAGATCTTCCCTAATAACATTGTTCTAAAGATCATTAAAATCAAAGTTCCACTTTGGAATCCTCCGGATAAGCTAATTTGGAAATATAATCCTGATGGACATTTTACAACTAGATCGGTGAGACAAATGATGACTAGTAGCAACAACTACACCGACGACTACAAGTGGATTTGGAAACTACACCTCCCTCCTAAAATTAAAAATCTCCTATGGAAGATAACTTCTGACAGCCTTGCTACTAAGGATAGATTAAATAGGTATTTTAATAGAGTACCTCCTAACTGTTGCTTCTGCAATAACAACAACGAAGATAGCAACCATCTCTTCTTCTTGTGTCCTTTCACAAGGGCTACCATTGCCTCCTATGAGCACTTGGTAGGCAAAAACAAACCACTAATACCCAACCATTGTAACAACATCAAAGACCTCCTTACCACAAACTACAACACGAAGGACTTTGAAGAACTTTGTTTTATATGGCAAAAAATCTGGGAGTCTAGAAATGAATTGATTTTCAGAAACAAACAACCAGGGACATCACACCACATAGCAACTAGAAGCTTATCAGCCCTTACTGATTGGCAAACTGCAAATAAACTATCCTCTTCCCAAGCAACACAAAGTGCCAAAAGGAAACGCAACTCTAAATGGATTAAACCACCTAGGGCTATCTACAAAGTAAACGTAGATGGCTCACTAAAACCCACGGGCGATTGCCAGGTGGGGGTCATTATTAGGGACCATTACGGTTCAGTGGTTGATATTCTTCAGTTGAAAACGGCAGCCACATCTGCTATCCAAACAGAAGCTGCGGCTTTTTGTGCAGGTGTAAACTTAGCCATATCCAGAGGTATAAGAAGAGTCATAGTGGAAGGAGATTGCTTGGAAGTTATCAAGACCATTAATGATAATAATCATGTCAGATGGGAAATTTTAAGGGAAGTGGAGCTGATCAAGAATCTTAGTGCAAGCTTTGACAGCATCGAATTCAGACACTGCTACAGAGAAGCTAACAAGGTAGCAGACTTCATAGCTAGATCTAGGGACAATTGTACTCTCTGTAATCTCCCTAATCTTAGGGATCTCTGTAACATCATCCATTTGGATGATCATGGTGGGTTCACCTAATTCTTGCCTACTGTAAAAAAAAATTAAAAAAATTAAAAAATAAAAAATAAAAAATTGAAGAACTACTAATTGGAGAAAAAAAGGGTTTTTTTTTATTATTATTATCAACTCAACTCGTTTTTGGTAAATAGAATTGTTATGGTAAGAGTCGATCGAGGATGATATCAACTTCAAATTCGATCAAAATATTAATATGTGGATGCATCATGATGCATGGTGAACCAAACAAAATCTTACAAAAATATCAAATGTTGCAACTCAAGAGAGAAAGGTGCAAGTAAAGCAAGAGCTAGCTAGCATGCAAAGAGCAAATAAAGCAAGAAAATGAGGGGAGGGCATAGGGCCACAAACCACCTCCCCCACACCACCCTAAAGATGAATCTTTTCTATTTTCTATTGATGAAAAAACCCAATAAAAATGCAAAATCAAACATAAAAACATCAGCCATCAAAATACTAAACTAAATAAACAATCAACAAATTGGCCTACATGTCGGAGGTGAGGTGAATTGAATCACCAAAAATACATCAATACTTTAACTCTATTTTTTTAATTAATAGATATCTGA